>CM051243.1:106976448-107635734 GCA_027917425.1 Gastrophryne carolinensis | reverse complement strand
GAAAAATGGGGGGATCTGTGGTTATCCAGGGGTCGTTTCACACAGTGGGCATCCTGATTTAGAATGGGGTTTTGTTCCACTTTAATACTTTTAGATTTTCCTTCACAGTTATTCAAAGAAGAATTTCAGTCGTTTTCAGTCAGTTTAGTTTATTTTGTATAGATTTTACACATTTGAGTCACCTGGTCTCATAACAAAAGCAGCACCTCACACACACACAGCCGTTACAGTGTCAGCCTCTGAGGTAAAGTGTTGCTAGGAGACCAGTGGGCTAAATGAAGCAGCTCACTAAATACAAGGCAGCAGATCCCCCTATTCAGCAAATGGACTGAGCTATTATAATTATACAATTTAAAAGAAAGGCATATATTTTTTTCTTTTTCTATCACCAGATTATTTATACACATGTTATAAGCTATTGTATGGCTATTTAATTATTTATCTTTTTTAATGCAAATTTCGCGATACTGCTCCTTTAAGTGCCAAGCACGTAGAATCTACGTAGAAGAATCTGACTTTCCCCCCTGCTGTAGTAAAAGTAAAGTAAAAAAAACACTCACCTGACCCCTCGTTCGATCCAGCCGGGTCTTCTCTTCAGGGGGGCTTCGATTCCCCACCCAGGCCCCCCCCCCCCCCGGCTGCAGGGGAATGCCCGGAATTGCCCTCCCCCCCTTCAGCAGCCGCCGGAATTACATGTAAAAAATAAAAATGACATTTACTCACCTCCGTGCATGATCGCTCCCGCCGGGTCTCCTCTTCACCAGGGGGGCCTCCAATCCCCCCCCCGGCTCTTCAGCTTCAGGAGGGAGCCTGACAGGCCCTCTCTCCCTCCTCTCGCCTGCCTCCCCCCACCACTGGCCAGTGATGACCACAGCTGTAATAGATCTGCGAGGGACACAGGAGCTGACGATCGGGGGAGAGTGAAGTAAAAAAAAGTTTTTATTTTTTAAGTCATTTTTAATTATGTGTGTGGTGTTTTTTTTACTGTTACCTGCCTCCCCAAAGGCCAGGGGGGGCAGAAGAGTCTGGCCTCACAGTGGCTATGTGGGCTTGTAGCCTGCAGGGCCAGGGGCCATAGCTGGCCCTGGGCCGGTTATGCTGGGTAGGGGGGACTTCACACCATTTTTGGGGAGAATTTTAAGGGTTTTTAACCCCCCTGCCCCGGGAGGGGGGACCCTATGTCATTTTTTTAAAATTAACTCTATGTTACCTGTCGGCCAGCAGGTAAAAAAGGCTTCCAGCAGCAGCAGGACACAGTGCCCGGGGATAGATGGGAGGTAAGTATTAAAAAAAAAGTGTTTTTTTATTCTGTGTGTTGTGTGTGTTTTGTTTACATTTAACCCTTTGTGAACTGGCAAGGGATCCATGAGACCCCTATACAACTTCACAAGGCTCTGGGTCTGGCAAGTTACCTGCCGCCAGCGGGTGACTTTCCGTGAACCCCCCATTACCTGCCTCCCCAGCTTGTAGCCTGTAGGGCCAGGGGCCACCAAAGCTGGCCCCTACGCCCTGTTCTGCAAGCCCCCATAGCTGGTCCCAGAGCTGGTTATGCTGGGTAAGGGGGACCTCACGTCATTTTTTGGGGAGGGGATTTTTAGGGGTTTTCGCCCCCCCCCCCCCCCCCCAAAAAAATGGTTCCCCTCCCCACGACAATTTTTCTTAATTTAACCCTTTATAGTGTGGATAGTAGTTGCATTTTATTTGTAAATGTTATAAGTGCTCTTTTCAGTTTGGGGGGTCTCCTGGACAGGAACAGGGGGGCTACCGATACATATGTGGTACCGTTGTAATCAGGAAAAATGGGGCTTTCACGTGCAATATTGTTTTTTTTTAGTAAAATAAATTGTTTATTTAAAATAAATGAGACAATTTAAAAGAAATATTTTTTTTTATTTTTTTCGTTTTTTTACTAAAAAATATATATTGAACATTAAAAAAAACAGTAAAAAATGACAAACAACACATTTCACGTTAAAGGCAAAATTCGGCCTCAAAAAAAAAAAAAAAAATTCCTGGAAATTCCTGCAAAAATCATGGTTAAACATAGCACAAAATGGTGAAAAATGACCTGTCAACAGAGGGATCTTGTGCTTTCAGACTTAGCTTGTTTTTTCTTGTTTGCATATTGATATTTTAGGGAAAGGTGTTTTTTATTCTGCTTTTTTATACATTTTTTAGGGAAACCCTGTGTAACCCTAGAAATCTTCGAGGGATTACTTCCAGAAAGATGAGCCCACTACAACAAGCTGGGTACGCTTAGAAAGCTTAACATGTGTACATTCAGGAAATATATGGTTTGTGGGTGGCATTCCAAATGTAAAGGGTTGTTCTGGTAGAAAAAGCACAAGGTGCGCACTTTGTCAGCAGAGCTGAAATGTTCTAGTAAAATTATTGTTACGCACATGCTTTACTTTGGGGTGCTTGCCAACTCTTTCCTTGACAGAACCTATGCATATTGGGTATTGTTCTGTTTGGGGGATGTTGCTTTTTCAGATTTAACAGTTTTTTTCTTGTTTGCATATTGTTTTTTAGGAAAATTTGGCTTTGATTCAGTTTTTTTATTTTTTTTTTTAAAGGGAAACCCTGTGCAACCAAATAATTAATTGAGGGATTACTTCCAGAAAACTGTACCCATGTCAACAAGCCTGGTACGCCTAGAAAGCTTGAGATATGTACTTCCAGAAAATGGTTATGGTTTCTTTCTTTTTTCTTGAAAAACTGCAAGGTGTGCATAGCATAGTTGTATTTTATCTGAAAATCTACTAAAACGCTGTTTTAGTTTTGGGGAGTCTCCTGGGCAGGAAAGGGTGTCTACCAATACACATGTGGTAACGTTGTAACCGGAAGAAATGGGGCTTTTACACGCAATTTATATTTTATTGACAAACTTACATTTTGTATTACAACAAAACACTACAAATTGTAAAAAATATATATTTTTTATTTTTTTGCACATATTTTACCCAAAAATATTGAGAATACACCTAAAAAATGACAAACAAGACATTTCATGTTAAAGCCCAGACTCTGCTGAAAAAAAACAAATAATTTCCCTGGGAAATCCCTGGAAATCCCTTCAAAAATCACAGTTGAACATGTGGAGTGCAAAATAGTGCAAAATGGTCTGGCAACAAGTGTGACAAAATCTCCAGATAGGCTGGCAGCGAAAGGGTTAAAGAAGAGGTATCGGTGGCAGTGTGGTGGGTTTGATGGCCATTAGGGGCTCTGGCCGCGCGCCTGATTGGGGCCGGGGGGCGGGTTCCAAACTAGTCTAGTGATGGCGTTATGGCCGACCTTGGGCATCATTGCTGGGGGTGTGGGCCTACCTGGCTCGGCGTACGGTCAGAAGACCGCCTCGGGTGCTGTCCCTTATGTAATTTCTGGGGCTTCCATATGGGGTCATGGTTCTGAGATGGACCTGACTGATGTAAATGGTGGTCGTGTTCTGGCCGTACGGTGGGGCAGGGCACGCTCGACGTCTCTGTGTCTCGCCTCGGGTGCTATCCCTGTGTCTCTGGTGGCGGCATGGGCTCGGAGGAGTTCATGGTGCATTCGGGTGTGTCCGGGTGCGCCCCGCCCAGTTGGCCATATCCTGGATCCCTTTGGGGTGGGGCGGGGATCGTCGGTTGGAGGCTTTGCCCCTCTGAGCAGGTCGCTGCTCTCCCCTTGTGGGGACCTCTGGTTGGTGGGGCTGGGTGCCCCGCTGCTGTCATGCTCTTGGCTGTGAGGAGGGGTTGGGGCATTGGGGGCGCCACCCCTCCTGCTCCCTCTGAAGCTTGGGTCTGACCTGGGGTCCTGGAGCTGCACCTGGGATATTTAGAGCCAGATTGCTGCCCAATACGTTGTCTTTAATGTTATTTCCAGAGAATTGTGCTGGCATGTGGTTACGGTAGTTGTTACAGTTGTTGCAGTTTTTTTTATCTTGACAATATTTCACTGTAAGATTGAAGTTTGGATATCCCCCTTTTCCCCAACCTGTCTCCTGGGGGTGCCCTGACCAGACAATGGCCTCACTTAGGATCAGATCCTTCAATGCTATGGGCCTGAACATCCCGGAAAAAGGTCCAATATTTTGTACAGGTTCCATAAAGAAAGGTTAAAAAAAACCCAGTCAATAAGTCCAAAGGGGTCTCTGTGGGGATACATCATTCGCTTCCAATAGAGAGGTTATCGACACTCAGATAGAAGCAGATGGTAGGTTCCCCTTCTTGAAATTTCCCCTCTTCCAGAAAGTGTACACAGTAGCAAATCTATAACTCCCCAATCAGAACCAGACCAAGGCGGGGAGAAAGTACCTGAACTTTTAGCCAACTTGGACCCCCCTTGGACCCTCGTGTAGACTGCTAGTAAGGCAGGACGGTGATCTCACATGCTAAATTGACAAAATTTTGACAAACCCCTACACGATCTGTCAAAGGAATTATACCTTCTTTTCAAATACATGCAACTCATATAACAGACTTGGCTATATGTTTATTCGCCACCATGTTTTGCCTTGGCATGATTCTATGATCGTGTTGGGAGGGGTGGGTGTCCAGGAAACATGGAAGCTCAATAATAACCTGCTAGAGGACAGGGCCTGTCTTCTTGAGATTTCAGAAGCAATCTCGCACTTCCTTACCGTACATAGTAGAGACGACATAGCTTTGCCATTATAGTGGGAAGCCCTGAAATGTGTTCTAAGCAGGATTTTTATTAAACATGGGGCAAGACTCAAAATGGAAAGGGAGCATAAGAAAGGGGATACCTAACTGTGAATTCACCAATTAAAGATCTCGCATAAATCAGACGCCTCCCAGAGCACCCTTATTGAGCTTATAGAGGGGAGGCCTAAAAAGACCAAGGATACCGGCTGTATAGGAACAGATGTAGAGCCAAATTCTATTAATTTTCTGATAAATGTGGTATCCAGCTGGCCAGGTCTCTGAATTCCAGATTGGACAACACATATATCCCACTCATTAAGGATAAACGGAGGGAGGAGCAGCATAACCCTGCTTAGTGTTGACACCTTTAGGTACTATTATAGCACCTTGCAAAATATTGGGGACTCGGGGGGAGGGGTGGCAGAATATGTGGAAGAAACTTCCCTCCCTCTTTTTTCAGCAGATACAGTGGAATCTCTGGAGAAACCATTGTCAGAAACCGAGTTGCTAGAGGCCGTCAAGGCTACCCCTTCGGGTAAGAGCCCAGGTCTGGATGGTTTCTCTCCAAAATTTTAGGCATTTAGGGCCGCAGTGGTACCGTTTCTGACTAAAGTGTTTAACAGTATATCTGCTGACTGCCATTTCTCACAGCAGTCTTTCGAAGCATTCATTACAGTGCTGCCTAAACCCAGGAAAAACAGGTCCTCAACCAATAGCTACAGGCCAATTTCCCTAATAAATGTAGATGTTAAGTTGTACGCGAAAATCCTGGTGAATCGACTGCAACCTGTCCTGTCTGATATTATCAACAAGGACCAAGTTGGCTTTGTCTCCGGAAGGGAGGGGAGGGATAACACAATAAAAATCCCCCTCATGGCCCATGCACAGTCCCAGTGAATACCAGTGTGCCTAGCATCTGTTGACGCAGAAAAGGCTTTTTACAGGGTGAGTTGTTCCTTCCTAAGTCAGATTGGCCTCGGACCCCATCTTTTTACAGAAAATACTAGCCTTGTACAGGGGCCCTACCGCCAGAAGAAGAGCCAATGGCATACCGTCTAGCCCCCTGAGGATAACTAATGGCACCAGACAGGGGTGCCCACTATCCCCACTCTTATATGTCATAGTTATGGAGCACCTGGAAAATGCCCTTAGAGCCAACACCAATATAAGAGGCATTATCTGTGGTAATAGTGAGTACAAGCTGTCTCTATATGCGGACGACCTCCTACTCTATGTCACATGTCCAGAAATCTCTATCCCTTATCCCTTATACTTGAATTCAACAGATTTAGCCAAGTTAATAACTTCAAAGTGGACTATAACAAGTCTGAATGTTTTAATATTTCCTTGCCCGAAAGGGCATGTCAGCAATTGAAAGATAATTTTCCCATTAAATGTCAAGATACTCACTTGACTTACCTAGAGATTCAGATCCCTACAAACCTAGGCAGCCTATATACTCCTGGTTGGGCCTTGTCGTCAACATCCTTAAGATGTATGTATTACCAAGATTCATATATGTGTTCCAGGCAGTCCCACTGAACCCTCTGCTGTACTTTTTTAAACAGCTCAAATCTAGATTTAACCAGCTCATATGGGGAGGAAGAAAGGCAAGGACAGTGGGGGGCCTTCTCACTAACCGAAACTAACCGAGGGGGGGCCTGGAGTTGCCAGACCTTAAGTTATACACATGGCCATGGTATTGACACATATGTTAAATTGGTTTCATCAGAGGGAGAACAAGATGTGGGTGAGTGTAGAACAGGCTGAGATTACGGTCTAAAATGGGGGGGGGGGGGAAGGGACAAGGAGAAACTGTGGCAGAGTGGTATTTTTGTTGTATTTTTGGTCCCTGTAGTGTAGAGGCGTGGCCTCTTGGGCCCTGTAGACTAAGTTTCTAGGGGGGGCCCCCTTTATTTGCTAGACAGGAGGTACCCTCTGGTTCACGTCCCCCGCCAACTATACCGTTGGTTGTGCAAGAGTGGACCCCGGTGGCACCCCTGGGCAAAAGAAGGGGAAATTTACCTCTATTCACTACCTGGGAAATACAAATTACATTAAGCATGTGTTACATTAAGCCATAAAACAATCAAATTTATTTTCCTCTCATTAGTTCCAACAGTATTGAATTCATACTTTTTCAGGAAAGAGTTGATCTCTTAACAGTCTCTGCGTTGGGTAAAAGTCCTTTTGTACAGTATTAAGTATTGTTTAACAGACACCCTACTTTTGGGTTCTGTTCACTGTGGTTATTCTGGGGCCAATTATGCCCTCAGCTTGTAGCAAGATGCACTTTGTTTAGTCGGTGCGGACCTCTTTCACAGACGAGTTTCGCTTTCCGCTTCCTCAGTGTGTGGGTCCTTGTGATCTGGTATTTAGTGCATTGTTACAGAGTGAGATTAGTATAGATTGACATTTGCAATTTGACCATACATATTATTGAATTACAGATATAGGTCTTACTTGGTATAAATTGATAATTGCAAAATGGCTATACATATTATTGAATACAGGAATAAAAGTGCGCATAAGCCATACAAATCAAAACATGGGCCGACTACACACAGCGTCACGGCACCATGGCAACCCCAAGTAACCAGAGCCCTCCTCCCCGCACCAAGGACGTAGAGACTGACATATCGAATAGCCAATTACCGGACGGGGCCGCGCCGGAAACTGTGCGTCAACGCACTTCCGCTCCTGATGCAACAGCCTATCAGGTACACAGCAGGGAGCGCGGGCAACGCCAAGCCCGCCCACCCTGCGAGTGACGGCCCCGTATTTCTGCAGAACGAACAGACACACGAGAGCAAGCAGAACCCAGCAGCGCACTCACGCTAAGCAGAGACAAGGCACCCACAACAGAGGGCACAATACCACCAGCAAACTGCAGAAACACCCCCTGTGAATACAGGGGGTGCCGGTTTCACGGCTAAAAGAGCACACATAAACAGGAAGGTAAGCGGCGCCACCGAGAAATACCTCCCCAAACCCAGCAGGAGGCCACACCAAGGGAAACAATATACATATCTACATAAATCGATACGACCGATTACACCATCCTCCCCTAATAGTGGGAAATAACACCCACAGTAATGGACACCTCCAGGGGCAACAGAACAATAACGATTCCCAGGGGCCCACTAGTGTGACGTTAGCCCATAGACACCACTAACCCACAACGGCCCACTAGCGGGACACTAGCCCATAGACACCACTAATCCCACAACGGCCAACCTCACTACTTACAAACCATGTTACTCATACTATCTCCCTTATACCAATTCCAAGGTGATATACCTCTCCACTAATGGTGCTGGGAGAACCGCTGCAACCAAAGCTCACACGCTGAAGGGACTGCTGCTACAAATGTAAGACCACCAATTAACAGACACAAAAATGTAAGTTTTATTCCTGTATTCAATAATATGTATAGCCATTTTGCAATTATCAATTTATACCAAGTAAGACATATATTTGTAATTCAATAATATGTATGGTCAAATTGCAAATGTCAATCTATACTAATCTCACTCTGTAACAATGCACTAAATACCAGATCACAAGGACCCACACACTGAGGAAGCGGAAAGCGAAACGCGTCTGTGAAAGAGGTCCGCACCGACTAAACAAAGTGCATCTTGCTACAAGCTGAGGGCATAATTGGCCCCAGAATAACCACAGTGAACAGAACCCAAAAGTAGGGTGTCTGTTAAACAATACTTAATACTGTACAAAAGGACTTTTACCCAACGCAGAGACTGTTAAGAGATCAACTCTTTCCTGAGATTACGGTCCCTCCCTTGGATAGACCCCAACAGACTGCCTAGGAGCAGCAATTTCTCTACAGATTGTGCTTCTGTCTATGATCCCCAACTCTCTGGAAGCAGTAAAAAGGGTATTTTGAGGCACTTCTTAATGGTTAGGAGGGCAGTCATACCACGATACTGGAAAACTCAGACCCCCTCCACATTGATAGACTGGTTTCGGGAGTTGGGGGTTATACAAAGAATGGTGGAGCTGATTGCCGTGGACAACAGGAATTCAGGGATATGCTAGCTGAGACCCCTCTGGAGGTTTTTTTGGTTGGGGCAGGTCGAGATGATCGAGTTAGGGCATCCCTCCTCCCTCCTTCCCTTCCCACCTTTTTCTGAACCCTATATGCCGATCCTTGACCTCTCCCATTTTTTATCTTTTTCTCGCTTCTCATTTGCTTTTAAATGCTTCAATGCTAACTCGCTGTACTTCTAGAGTTTTCTTCTGGTCGCACCCCACTCCTGATGGATAGACCCTCCTGGTCATTAGGAAGGCTTCAGAGGGTGGTGAGCCACAGGGACTTTAGTGGCTATGAATTGACGTGGAGACCCCGATGCATGGGACGTGGGGAGACAGGGTCAGGCTATTGCTAGAGGATATAATGTTCCATTTATGAGGATGATTCCCTCATCTCTATAACTATCCGGATTGCAGACAGGAAGGTATATTGCATCTGAAGCGGATCTGGAGGCCCAAGAGAATGTGGGGACTGTATGTCTATGTCATGCAAGTTGGAATGAGGGCTGCATCCCTTCCTTTATCTGTCCTAATCTTTGTCTCACTTGACTGTACCTTATCATGCTGAAAAAAAATACAACTTCTATTACAAAAATATCCATTGTTTTAAAGAGAAACCACTGGTTTTCTGACCAAGCCCACAGATACCAATAAAAAGTATAAAAGATTATAGCAGAAATGTGTTATTCCATGCTATCCATACAAAGCAGAAGAAATAAGCTGAAGAAATAAGGCAATGGCTTTTAGGATCGGAGTATATTTAAGGTAAGCTTTCGAGAAACGTTTTCTTCATCAGGCATGGTTTTATTAAAGTTTATAGATTTCTAGAATACCAAAGTTTCTAGCCAGATTTACCTTCTTAGACAGCATCATTAAAGTGATTGCATAGGCAAAACTCTATATTTAGCTATTGTCCCCCACAAATGATTTCCGCACGTCTGATGCTCTCATTGCCAAATCAGGTCCGGCGCTGTCCAGGCTCCATTGTCACCAGTGTCTCGTACATGGGGCCAGCCCTTGCAATCCATCAGAGTGTCTATACCCCGCTCACTGCAATAGTGGGGACGTGTCATGGACTTGCACACCTTAATTGCAATGAATAGAACGAGCATGGCAGCATCACTATGAGGAAAGCACTGGGAAGTTCTGAAGTGGCCAGCAATGAATCTGGATTTAAATGCTGTTGAACACCTGTGGAGAGATCTTAAAATGCTGTAGAGAGAAGGCACCCTTCATATATGATATGCAAAATTAGAGTGGAGCAAAATTCCAAATGTGAGATGTAATATGCTTGTTGAATGTTATAGGAAGCTATTGATTTCAGTCATTCCCAAGGATGTTCAAGATGTTCAACAAAGTGTAGGGTGCAAGTAGGTTTGGCTTTTTACTCTATTTTTGTGCTGTCCTAATACACACAAAGAAAATACACATGTGCATAACAAAAGGTGTAATCATTATATTTTTCAGGAATAAATATTTTATGTTCAGGAAAAATGTGAGGAGTGCCATCATTTGCAGCCATGGCTGTATTAGCCAGGTGCACGCATGGGATGGCAGGGTTCAGCTGACAGCCGGTCTGGAACCTTCCCCTGTGCAGTATACTGAATGGGACTTGCCAGTTCCTGGTTATAAGCTCTTTATTTGCTAGCTGTGGTGCATGTTCCAACTTTGGGTCTCATACGCAACAGAATAGGGTTTACACTACATAGAGTACCTTGTCAGGGCAGTGCAGCTTCACATGTACATGCAGATATATACAACTACACCTCTGTTTTTCTACTTGTTAGACATGTTTGTTTGTCTAATACTTAAGCAGGACTGATGTTCTACTATGTTCCTTCCACATCAACTACAAATTTCCCAAGCTTCTGTCGAAGACTATTACACAGATTTATTTAACAATGCTACCGACAATCCTGCAGACTAAATCTTTTACATGAAAGAGTTTTCCCCATATTTTTTGTAATGGGCACTTGAATATTTATGCAAGTTTATCATGTCCCACCTTAGGGTCCTCTTCAGACTAAATAAATGAAATTCCCCCAAATCCTTCATTCCCCTTATAAGTATGGTGGCTCCTCTCTACACTGTGCTATTCTACATATCTTGGTATCACCTGAAAAAGTGCCATGAATTTAATATTCCTAAAGATTTTATAAACATGTAGAATAATAGTGGACCTAGGACTGAGCCTCCTGCTTACAACTGTAGACCATTTTGACCAGCAATCAATACTCTTTGTGCACGGCCCTTGGGACAGATATTAATCATTAACTTCCCTAATAAGTCTATTTGCAATGGACACCAAAACTTATATATTTTGTCATATGTATTAAAACTAGACATGAGCGAACTTTTGAAAAATTCGATTCGACTGATTCGCAGATTTTCTGACAAAAATCGTTTCGACCCGAATGTATTCACGCCGAATCACTATTAAAACAGCTATTTCTGCCTTGCTGTAACACGCATAGGATGCGTGCTGGGTTAGTGAAATATTACTGTAAATAATGATCACATGCAGATCAGAGGCATCGCTAATAGAATCGCAGAGCGGCACAATTGCAGAGAGTTGAAGTGGCATCACTATGAGGGGCCCCTATAGATATTGATGAATTGCACCCTGGAGTTGCAAGCAGCAGCAGCAGGAGCCCAGACATAGCTTGAAAGAGACACTGGAGTTGGCAGCAGGAGCCCAAAAATTGCCTGAATGACACCCTGGAGTTGCAAGCAGAAGCAGCAGGAGCCCAAACATAGCTTGAAAGAGACACTGGAGTTGGCAGCAGGAGCCCAAAAATTGGCTGAATGACACCCTGGAGTTACAAGCAGCAGCAGGAGCCCAAACATAGCTTGAAAGAGACACTGGAGTTGGCAGCAAGAGCCCAAAAATTTGATGAATCACACCCTGGAGTTGCAAGCAGCAGCAGCAGGAGCCCAAACATAGTTTGAAAGAGACACTGGAGTTGGCTGCAGGAGCCCAAAAATTGGATGAATCACACCCTGGAGTTGCAAGCAGCAGCAGGAGCCCAAACATTGTGTGAAAGAGACACTGGAGTTGGCTGCAGGAGCCCAAAAATTGGATGAATCACACCCTGGAGTTGCAAGCAGCAGCAGCAGGAGCCCAAACATTGCGTGAAAGAGACACCGGAGTTGGCTGCAGGAGGCCAAAAATTGGATGAATCACACCCTGGAGTTGCAAGCAGCAGCAGGAGCCCAAACATAGCTTGAAAGAGTCACTGGAGTTGGCTGCAGGAGGCCAAAAATTGGATGAATCACACCCTGGAGTTGCAAGCAGCAGGAGCCCAAACATTGCGTGAAAGAGACACTGGAGTTGGCTGCAGGAGGCCAAAAATTGGCTGAATCCCACCCTGGAGTTGCAAGCAGCAGCAGGATCCCAAACATTGTGTGAAAGAGACACTGGAGTTGGCTGCAGGAGCCCAAAAATTGGATGAATCACACCCTGGAGTTGCAAGCAGGAGCCCAAACATAGCTTGAAAGAGACACTGGAGTTTGCTGCAGGAGGCCAAAAATTGGCTGAATCACACCCTGAAGTTGCAAGCAGCAGCAGGAGCCCAAACATTACTTTAAGGAGACACTGGAGTTGGCTGCAGGAGCCCAAAAATTGGATGAATCACACCCTGGAGTTGCAAGCAGCAGGAGCACAAACATAGCTTGAAAGAGACACTGGAGTTGGCTGCAGGATGCCAAAAATTGGCTGAATCACACCCTGAAGTTGCAAGCAGCAGCAGAATCCCAAACATTGCGTGAAAGAGACACTGGAGTTGGTTGCAGGAGCCCAAAAATTGGATGAATCACACCCTGGAGTTACAAGCAACAGCAGGAGCCCAAACATTACTTTAAAGAGACACTGGAGTTGGCTGCAGGAGGCCAAAAATTGGATGAATCACACCCTGGAGTTGCAAGCAGCAGCAGGAGCCCAAACATTGTGTGAAAGAGACACTGGAGTTGGCTGCAGGAGCCCAAAAATTGGATGAATCACACCCTGGAGTTGCAAGCAGTAGCAGAAGGAGCCCAAACATTACTTTAAAGAGACACTGAAGTTGGCTGCAGGAGGCCAAAAATTGGATGAATCACACCCTGGAGTTGCAAGCAGCAGCAGGAGCCCAAACATTGTGTGAAAGAGACACTGGAGTTGGCTGCAGGAGCCCAAAAATTGGATGAATCACACCCTGGAGATAGCAAGCAGGAGCCCAAACATTACTTTAAAGAGACACTGGAGTTGGCTGCAGGAGCCCAAAAATTGGATGAATCACACCCTGGAGTTGCAAGCAGCAGCAGGAGCCCAAACATTGTGTGAAAGAGACACTGGAGTTGGCTGCAGGAGCCCAAAAATTAGATGAATCACACCCTGGAGTTGCAAACAGCAGCAGCAGCAGCAGGAGCCAAAACATTGTGTGAAAGAGACACTGGAGTTGGCTGCAGGAGCCCAAAAATTGGATGAATCACACCCTGAAGTTGGCAGCAGCAGGAGCACAAACATAGCTTGAAAGAGACACTGGAGTTGGCTGCAGGAGGCCAAAAATTGGATGAATCAAACCCTGGAGTTGCAAGCAGCAGCAGCAGGAGCCCAAACATTGCTTGAAAGAGACACTGGAGTTAGCTGCAGGAGCCCAAAATTGGCTGAATGACACCCTGGAGTTGCAAGCAGCAGGAGCACAAACATTAGCTGGAAGGCACACCCTGGAGTTGGCAGCAGCAGAAGCAGGAGCCCAAACATTGCTTGAAAGACACCCTGGAGTTGGCAGCAGCAGCAGCAGGAGGCCAAAAAATTGGCTGAAAGGCACACCCTGAAGTTGGCATCAGCAGGAGGCCAACAATTGGCTGAAAGGCACACCCTGAAGTTGGCATCAGCAAGAGCCCAAAAATTGTCCTAAAGACATAAATATGTTTTGCCCCATTTGGAAAGTGTAAAACATGGCACCATGCTGAATCTAGTCGTATGCAACAGCCATTGGTGTGTGGAAATCCTGGCTGATCCATCCCTGATTCATTTTGACAAAGGTGAGTCTCTCCACATTTTTAGTTGACAGACGAGTTCTCCTTGCCGTAACTATGGCCCCGCCGCACTAAACACCCACTGAGATGGCACGCTACTGGCTGGGCAGGACAGCTTTCCAGGGCAAACTCTGCTAGTTGCGGCCACAAGCCAAGTTTGGCTGCCCAGAAGTCCAGCGGATCCTCAAGGTGTGTTGGCATGGTCATGTCAAGGAATGACATGACCTGCTGGTTGAGGTCCTGCTCCATGTCTTCCTGCTGCTCATGAGTAGCCTCACTATGCGGGTGTAGACAGCTACTCATTAGCGACTGAAGACTGAGGCTGCTGCTGATGGAGCTGCTGCTGCTGCTCCTGCCAACCCCCCCAGCAGGCATGGCAGTGGAAGGTGAGCACAGAGGTCCCCCCGAGTCAGACCTGCGAGAGTATGGACCATGGCACAGATAGGCATCGGCCAACTGTCTACGTAGAATGTCTTTGTAGCAGTTCAGTTGTTCCTCCCTCTCGGCGGGTTTAAAAATGCCCCCATTTTGTGCCAGAAGCTAGGGTCCAATAAGGTGGACAGCCAGAAGTCATGGAAACAATTCTGGGGTCACTACGCAAGCACGTGAGCATGCTGCCTGCCATTTGCGCAAGTGATTCGGAGGGACTACCTGTCTCCATCTCCACTGCATACTGCCACGGTGTGCCCGGGTCCTCTGTCTCGCCTTCCTCACAACCCTCTAGCTCCTCTGGCTGCTCCTGCTCCTCCTCTCCTGTCCGCTGACTAGATAAACCAGCCATTTCACCAAGCCTAAACTGTGCTTCACTGGGCCACTCCTCCTCCTCTTCTTCCTCCTCCTCCAGTTCAGCTCGAACGGGGTTCATGTGGCCGTAAGATGTAGACGCCATGTCTCCAGTGCCCTGACCAGCCATGGTTTCCAACATGTGCTGTAGTATATGAAGCAGTGGAATCACGTCGCTCATCCCGTAATCCTGCCGACTGACAAATAAAGTGGCTTCCTCAAAGGGCCTGAGCAAACAGCAGGCCTCACGTATGAGCTGCCACTGGTTGACATTGAAGTTACACAGGGGAGTCCCCCTATCCGCTTGGATCATCAGGAAATCCGTGATGTCTTTTCTCTGTTCATATAATCGGTCCAACATGTGAAGGGTGGAATTCCAACGGGTGGAAACATCGCAAATCAGACTATGTTGGGGGCTACTATTCTGATGCTGTAGCTCAAGAAGGGTGTGTTTGGCGGTGTATGAGTTGCTGAAGTGCATGCAAAGTTTTCTTGAAGTTGTTAGGATGTCTTGCAGATCGTGGGGACACTTCAGAAACCGCTTGACAACCAGATTGAAGACATGAGCCATGCAGGGCGCATGGGTCAGGCTTCCTTCGCGCAGCGCAGACAAAATGTTCTTCCCATTGTCGGTAACCATGGTTCCCATTTTCAGTTTTCTTGGAGTAAGCCATGTTTGGATTTCGTGATGAATAAATTTAAGCAGTTCCTCCCCTGTGTGACTCCGTTCGCCAAGACAAACCATGTGAAGCACACCTCCGTGCCCTGCACACATGGTAGACTGGAGAGGCACTGAGACTTGACCCTACAGTGGAGGGTGAGGAGATGGCGGAGGATGAGGAGGCCGAGTCACATGGTGTCACAGGCCCAACGGGCAGGGAGCGCAGAGGCCGAAGCGGCGTGACCTGTCCAAGTTGCTGCTGCTGCTGCAAATGGACCACATTCACCCAGTGGGCCGTAAACAACATGTACTATCCCTGACCATAGTTACAGCTCCAGACGTCGGTGCTGCCATGCACTTTGCTACACACCGACAGGCTCAAGGACTGGCCCACCTTCTGTTCAACAAAAGTGTGCAGCGCTGGTACTGCCTTCTTGGCAAAGAAATGACGGCTTTGGACTCTCCACCTAGGCTCAGCACAAGCCATCAGTTCTCTGAAAGGTGCAGAGTCCACCACCTGAAAAGGGAGCGACTGCAGAACCAGCAACTTGGACAGGAGCACATTCAGCTTCTGCACTGTAGGATGAGTGGGCGCATACTGCTGTCTCTTGGACATGGCTTCGCTGATGGATTGCTGGCGGATTCATGACTTGGAGGAGGAGCAGGAGCATCAGGAGGAGCGACAGAGGATGGGTATGACGCACAGCTGCCTTCGGCTGAGGTGCTCGAGCCTTGGCTGGCAGAAATTGGGAGCGGCGTGCCGCTTGGTGAGGAAGCAGGCCGGACCACCTCTTCAGAGCCTTGGTTCTCCCACGCCGCTTTATGGTGACGCATCATATGTTGACGCAGGGCCGTGGTGCCAACATTTGGGCCCTGCCCACGCTTCACCTTCTGCCTACATATCTTGCATGTGGCCATGTTACCCTCCTGCGGATGCTTCAGGAAAAACTGCTACACTGCCGAGTAGCTACTTTTCCCACCAACAGGCCGCACTGATTCACTGCTACTGTTGCCAACTCCAGGAACCCCTGCTCCACTACCTCCCGATAAGGTAGCCTGCTGTGCAGCAGGTGCTCTACCCCGGACCCGGCCACGTTTGGCTCCAGGCTTTACAATTTTGCCCCCATGCTGACTGCCAACCATGCTGCTAACACCTTGCTGCCTCAGCTGCTGACTCCGGGGCAACCTGCACCCCTCTTCTCCTGATGATGATGATGATGATGAAGCCCCTTCTGCACCCGGCTCCCAAGTGCGATCGGCTTCTTCATCATCACCGAGTTGTGGCTGCACGTCACTGATGTTCTCGGTTTCCTCAACAGTGTCTGGCGCAAGAGCTGGAATGCTCGCAACACCTACGACACTCTCCACATCACTATTTGTCTGCCTAAAGAAGCCGCCTCCATTTCTTGGCTGGGCAGTAGCTGCTGACTGTCCTCTATCTGATCGTCCTCCTCACTAAAGAGTGGAGCTGAACCCAAAGCATAGGATACGTCGCTGAGGGAGGGAACGGCGTAGGACAGAGGCAATGGGAGGACAGGGACTGCTCTCGGGGCATGCCAACTCAGGGTGGTTTAAGAGGAACCTACCGACCCTAGACTGGGGGTCTCAGATGTAACTTGTGTTGATGTGGATGACCGCGTTAACCAATCTACCACGGCAGATGCGTTACTGGTGGAGACACCACCACTAGCAGATACTGGCAGATCAGGTCTCTCACCGTGACTCCTGCTGCCACTCGCCCCTAGTCTGCTGCGACCTCTGCCTGCTGAATCTTGGCTTCTGCCACTCCTCTTTGAACATCCTGGCACTTGTCTGCCTGACATTTTTATGTATTTGAAATGAGTAATAGGTACTTTAAAAAATTTGTAAGCTAAATAAAGTGAGGAACTCCTTCTCTGCACCAGATACTATGAAAAATGGCAATATGGGATACCCTGCGGCCTGGTGTTTTGACAGCAGGACAAAAACCAATTCAAAATGCAATAGCTTAATAAAGCTGAGGATGAACAAGCTAATTTAGTATAAAAGATAGGGGGCAACGTGGTGGTTTGGGATACCCTGCGGCCTAGTGTTTTGACAGCAGGACAAAAAAACATTCAAAATGCAATAGCTTAATAAAGCTGAGGATGAACAAGCTAATTTAGTATAAAAGATAGGGTGCAACGTGGTGGTTTGGGATACCCTGCGGCCTGGTGTTTTGACAGCAGGACAAAAACCAATTCAAAATGCAATAGCTTAATAAAGCTGAGGATAAACAAGCTTATTTAGTAAAACAGATATGGTGCAACGTGCAGGTTTGGGATACCGTGCGGCCTAGGCTTTTGGCAGCAGACCAAAACCAATTCAAAATGCAATAGCTTAATAAAGCTGAGGCTGAACAAGCTTATTTAGTATAAAAGATAGGGTGCAACGTGGTGGTTTGGGATACCCTGCGGCCTAGTGTTTTGACAGCAGGACAAAAAACAATTCAAAATGCAATAGCTTAATAAAGCTGAGGATGAACAAGCTGATTTAGTATAAAAGATAGGGTGCAACGTGGTGGTTTGGGATACCCTGCGGCCTGGTGTTTTGACAGCAGGACAAAAACCAATTCAAAATGCAATAGCTTAATAAAGCTGAGGATGAACAAGCGTATTTAGTATTACAGATAGGGTGCTACGTGCAGGTTTGGGATACCCTGCGACCGGGTGTTTTTTTGACAGCAGGACAAAAAACAATTCAAAATGCAATAGCTTGATTAAGCTGAGGATGAACAAGGGTATTTAGTATAACAGATAGGGAGCTACGTGCAGGTTTGGGATACCCTGCGGCTTAGTGTTTTGGCAGCAGGACAAAAACCAATTCAAAATGCAATAGCTTGATTAAGTTGAGGATGAACAACGCTTATTTAGTATAACAGATAAGGTTACATGTGTGGGTTTGGGATGCCCATGTGGGCTGGTGTATTTAAACCAGACAAAAACCAATTCAAAATGCAATAGCTTGATTAAGCTGAGGCTGAACAACGCTTATCTAGTTTAACAGATAGGGTGCTTCGTACAGGTTTGGGATACCCTGCGGCCTAGTGTTTTGGCAGCAGACCAAAAACCAATTCAAAATGCAATAGCTTGATTAAGCTGAGGATGAACAAGCGTATTTAGTATAACAGATAGGGTGCTACGTGCAGGTTTGGGATACCCTGCGGCCTAGTGTTTTTTTTTAAAGCAGGACAAAAAGCAATTCAAAATGCAATAGCTTGATTAAGCTGAGGATGAACAAGGGTATTTAGTATAACAGATAGGGTGCTACGTGCAGGTTTGGGATACCCTGCGGCCTGGTGTTTTTTTGATAGCAGGACAAAAAACAATTCAAAATGCAATAGCTTGAGTAAGCTGAGGATGAACAAGCTAATTTAGTATAACAGATAGGGTGCTACGTGCAGGTTTGAAATACCATGCGGCCTACGGTTTTGGCAGCAGACCAAAAACCAATTAAAAATGCGATAGCTTGATTAAGCTGAAGATGAACAAGCGAATTTAGTATAACAGATAGGGTGCTACGTGCAGGTTTGGGATACCCTGCGGCCTAGTGTTTTGGCAGCAGGACAAAAACCAATTCAAAATGCAATAGCTTGATTAAGCTGAGCATGAACAAGCGTATTTTGTATAACAGATAGGGTGCTACGTGCAGGTTTGGGATACCCTGCGGCCTAGTGTTTTGGCAGCAGACCAAAAACCAATTCAAAATGCGATAGCTTGATTAAGCTGAAGATGAACAAGCGTATTTAGTATAACAGATAGGGCACTACGTGCAGGTTTGGGATACCCTGTGGCCTGGTGTTTTTTTGACAGCAGGACAAAAAACTATTCAAAATGCAATAGCTTGATTAAGCCGAGGATGAACAAGGGTATTTAGTATAACAGATAGGGTGCTACATGCAGGTTTGGGATACCCTGCGGCCTGGTGTCATTTTTAAAAGCAGGACAAAAAACAATTCAAAATGCAATAGCTTGATTAAGCTGAGGATGAACAAGGGTATTTAATATAACAGATAGGGTGCTTCGTGCAGGTTTGGGATACCCTGCGGCCTAGTGTTTTTGCAGCAGGACAAAAAACAATTCAAAATGCAATAGCTTGATTAAGCTGAGGATGAACAAGCGTATTTTGTATAACAGATAGGGTGCTACGTGCAGGTTTGGGATACCCTGCGGCCTAGTGTTTTGGCAGCAGACAAAAAACCAATTCAAAATGCAATAGCTTGATTAAGCTGAGGATGAACAAGCGTATTTAGTATAACAGATGGGGTGCTACGTGCAGGTTTGGGATACCCTGCGGCCTAGTGTTTTTTTTTTTTTTTTTTAAAGCAGGACAAAAAGCAATTCAAAATGCAATAGCTTGATTAAGCTGAGGATGAACAAGGGTATTTAGTATAACAGATAGGGTGCTACGTGCAGGTTTGGGATACCCTGCGGCCTGGTGTTTTTTTGATAGCAGGACAAAAAACAATTCAAAATGCAATAGCTTGATTAAGCTGAGGATGAACAAGCTAATTTAGTATAACAGATAGGTTGCTACGTGCAGGATTGGGATACCCTGCGGCCTAGTGTTTTGGCAGCAGACCAAAAACCAATTAAAAATGCGATAGCTTGATTAAGCTGAAGATGAACAAGCGTATTTAGTATAACAGATAGGGTGCTACGTGCAGGTTTGGGATACCCTGCGGCCTAGTGTTTTGGCAGCAGGACAAAAACCAATTCAAAATGCAATAGCTTGATTAAGCTGAAGATGAACAAGCGTATTTAGTATAACAGATAGGGCGCTACGTGCAGGTTTGGGATACCCTATGGCCTGGTGTTTTTTTGACAGCAGGACAAAAAACAATTCAAAATGCAATAGCTTGATTAAGCTGAGGATGAACAAGCGTATTTTGTATAACAGATAGGGTGCTACGTGCAGGTTTGGGATACCCTGCAGCCTAGTGTTTTGGCAGCAGACCAAAAACCAATTCAAAATGCGATAGCTTGATTAAGCTGAAGATGAACAAGCTTATTTAGTATAACAGATAGGGTGCTACGTGCAGGTTTGGGATACCCTGTGGCCTAGTTTTTTGGCAGCAGGACAAAAACCAATTTAAAATTCAATAGCTTGATTAAGCCGAGGATGAACAAGGGTATTTAGTATAACAAATAGGGTGCTACATGCAGGTTTGGGATACCCTGCGGCCTGGTGTTTTGACAGCAGGACAAAAATCAATTCAAAATGCAATAGCTTAATAAAGCTGAGGATAAACAAGCTTATTTAGTAAAACAGATAGGGTGCAACGTGCAGGTTTGGGATACCCTGCGGCCTAGGTTTTTGGCAGCAGACCAAAACCAATTCAAAATGCAATAGCTTAATAAAGCTGAGGCTGAACAAGCTTATTTAGTATAAAAGATAGGGTGCAACGTGGTGGTTTGGGATACCCTGCGGCCTAGTGTTTTGACAGCAGGACAAAAAACAATTCAAAATGCAATAGCTTAATAAAGCTGAGGATGAACAAGCTGATTTAGTATATAAGATAGGGTGCAACGTGGTGGTTTGGGATACCCTGCGGCCTGGTGTTTTGACAGCAGGACAAAAACCAATTCAAAACGCAATAGCTTAATAAAGCTGAGGATGAACAAGCGTATTTAGTATTACAGATAGGGTGCTACGTGCAGGATTGGGATACCCTGCGACCTGGTGTTTTTTTGACAGCAGGACAAAAAACAATTCAAAATGCAGTAGCTTGATTAAGCTGAGGATGAACAAGGGTATTTAGTATAACAGATAGGGAGCTACGTGCAGGTTTGGGATACCCTGCGGCTTAGTGTTTTGGCAGCAGGACAAAAACCAATTCAAAATGCAATAGCTTGATTAAGTTGAGGATGAACAACGCTTATTTAGTATAACAGATAAGGTTACATGTGTTGGTTTGGGATGCACATGTGGGCTGGTGTATTTAAACCAGACAAAAACCAATTCAAAATGCAATAGCTTGATTAAGCTGAGGCTGAACAACGCTTATCTAGTTTAACAGATAGGGTGCTTCGTACAGGTTTGGGATACCCTGCGGCCTAGTGTTTTGGCAGCAGGACAAAAACCAACTCAAAATGCAATAGCTTGATTAAGCTGAGGATGAACAAGCGTATTTAGTATAACAGATAGGGTGCTACGTGCAGGTTTGGGATTCCCTGCGGCCTAGTGCCAATTTAAAATGCAATAGCTTGATTAAGCCGAGGATGAACAAGGGTATTTAGTATAACAGATAGGGTGCTACATGCAGGTTTGGGATACCCTGTGGCCTGGTGTTGTTTTTAAAAGCAGGACAAAAAACAATTCAAAATGCAATAGCTTGATTAAGCTGAGGATTAACAAGGGTATTTAGTATCACAGATAGGGTGCTACGTGCAGGTTTGGGATACCCTGCGGCCTGGTGTTTTTTTGACAGCAGGACAAAAAACAATTCAAAATGCAATAGCTTGATTAAGCTGAGGATGAACAAGCTGATTTAGTATAACAGATAGGGTGCTACGTGCAGGTTTGGGATACCCTGCGGTCTAGTATTTTGGCAGCAGACCAAAAACCAATTCAAAATGTGATAGCTTGATTAAGCTGAAGATGAACAAGCGTATTTAGTATAACAGATAGGGTGCTACGTGCAGGTTTGGGATGCCCTGCGGCCTATTGTTTTGGCAGCAGGACAAAAACCAATTCAAAATGCAATAGCTAAATTAAAATGAGGCTGAACAACGCTTATTTAGTATAACAGATAGGGTGACATGTGCTGGTTTAGGATGTCCATGTGGGCTGGTGTATTTAAAGCAGACAAAAAACAATTCAAAATGCAATAGATTAATTAAAATGAGGCTGAACAATGCCTGTTTAGTATAACAGATAGGGTGACATGTGCTGGTTTGGCATGCCCATGTGGGCTGGTGTATTTAAACCAGACAAAAAACACTTCAAAATGCAATAGCTTGATTAACAAGCATATTTAGTAACAAGCATATTTAGTATAACAGATAGGGTGCTACGTGCAGGTTTGGGATACCCTGCGGCCTAGTGTTTTGGCAGCAGACCAAAAACCAATTAAAAATGCAATAACTTGATTAAGCTGAAGATGAACAAGCGTATTTAGTATAACAGATAGGGTGCTACGTGCAGGTTTGGGATACCCTGCGGCCTGGTGTTTTTTTTTAAAGCAGGACAAAAAACAATTCAAAATGCAATAGCTTGATTAAGCCGAGGATGAACAAGCTTATTTAGTATAACAGATAGGGTGCTGCGTGCAGGTTTGGGATACCCTGCGGCCTAGTGTTTTGGCAGCAGACCAAAAACCAATTCAAAATGCGATCGCTTGATTAAGCTGAAGATGAACAAGCGTATTTAGTATAACAGATAGGGTGCTACGTGCAGGTTTGGGATACCCTGCGGCCTAGTGTTTTGGCAGCAGACCAAAAACCAATTCAAAATGCAATAGCTTGATTAAGCTGAGGATGAACAAGGGAATTTAGTATAGCAGATAGGGTGCTACGTGCAGGTTTGGGATACCCTGCGGCCTAGTGTTTTGGCAGCAGACCAAAAACCAATTCAAAATGCGATAGTTTGATTAAGCTGAAGATGAACAAGGGTATTTAGTATAACAGATAGGGCGCTACGTGCAGGTTTGGGATACCCTGCGGCCTAGTGTTTTGGCAGCAGGACAAAAACCAATTCAAAATGCAATAGCTTGATTAAGCTGAGGATGAACAAGGGCATTTAGTATAACAGATAGGGCGCTACGTGCAGGTTTGGGATACCCTGTGGCCTGGTGTTTTTTTGACAGCAGGACAAAAAACAATTCAAAATGCAATAGCTTGATTAAGCTGAGGATGAACAAGCGTATTTTGTATAACAGATAGGGTGCTACGTGCAGGTTTGGGATAGCCTGCGGCCTAGTGTTTTGGCAGCAGACCAAAAACCAATTCAAAATGCGATAGCTTGATTAAGCTGAAGATGAACAAGCGTATTAAGTATAACAGATAGGGCGCTACGTGCAGGTTTGGGATACCCTGTGGCCTGGTGTTTTTTTGACAGCAGGACAAAAAACGATTCAAAATGCAATAGCTTGATTAAGCCGAGGATGAACAAGGGTATTTAGTATAACAGATAGGGTGCTACGTGCAGGTTTGGGATACCCTGCGGCCTAGTGTTTTGGCAGCAGACCAAAAACCAATTCAAAATGCGATAGCTTGATTAAGCTGAAGATGAACAAGCGTATTTAGTATAACAGATAGGGCGCTACGTGCAGGTTTGGGATACCCTGTGGCCTGGTGTTTTTTTGACAGCAGGACAAAAAACTATTCAAAATGCAATAGCTTGATTAAGCCGAGGATGAACAAGGGTATTTAGTATAACAGATAGGGTGCTACGTGCAGGTTTGGGATACCCTGCGGCCTAGTGTTTTTTTTTAAAGCAGGACAAAAAGCAATTCAAAATGCAATAGCTTGATTAAGCTGAGGATGAACAAGGGTATTTAGTATAACAGATAGGGTGCTACGTGCAGGTTTGGGATACCCTGCTGCCTGGTGTTTTTTTGATAGCAGGACAAAAAACTATTCAAAATGCAATAGCTTGAGTAAGCTGAGGAGGAACAAGCTAATTTAGTATAACAGATAGGGTGCTACGTGCAGGTTTGAAATACCATGCGGCCTACGGTTTTGGCAGCAGACCAAAAACCAATTAAAAATGCGATAGCTTGATTAAGCTGAAGATGAACAAGCGTATTTAGTATAACAGATAGGGTGCTACGTGCAGGTTTGGGATACCCTGCGGCCTAGTGTTTTGCCAGCAGGACAAAAACCAATTCAAAATGCAATAGCTTGATTAAGCTGAAGATGAACAAGCGTATTTAGTATAACAGATAGGGCGCTACGTGCAGGTTTGGGATACCCTGTGGCCTGGTGTTTTTTTGACAGCAGGACAAAAAACAATTCAAAATGCAATAGCTTGATTAAGCTGAGGATGAACAAGCGTATTTTGTATAACAGATAGGGTGCTACGTGCAGGTTTGGGATACCCTGCGGCCTAGTGTTTTGGCAGCAGACCAAAAACCAATTCAAAATGCGATAGCTTGATTAAGCTGAAGATGAACAAGCGTATTTAGTATAACAGATAGGGTGCTACGTGCAGGTTTGGGATACCCTGTGGCCTGGTGTTTTTTTGACAGCAGGACAAAAAACGATTCAAAATGCAATAGCTTGATTAAGCCGAGGATGAACAAGGGTATTTAGTATAACAGATAGGGTGCTACATGCAGGTTTGGGATACCCTGCGGCCTGGTGTTCTTTTTAAAAGCAGGACAAAAAACAATTCAAAATGCAATAGCTTGATTAAGCTGAGGATGAACAAGGGTATTTAATATAACAGATAGGGTGCTTCGTGCAGGTTTGGGATACCCTGCGGCCTAGTGTTTTGGCAGCAGGACAAAAAACAATTCAAAATGCAATAGCTTGATTAAGCTGAAGATGAACAAGCGTATTTAGTATAACAGATAGGGCGCTACGTGCAGGTTTGGGATACCCTGTGGCCTGGTGTTTTTTTGACAGCAGGACAAAAAACAATTCAAAATGCAATAGCTTGATTAAGCTGAGGATGAACAAGCGTATTTTGTATAACAGATAGGGTGCTACGTGCAGGTTTGGGATACCCTGCAGCCTAGTGTTTTGGCAGCAGACCAAAAACCAATTCAAAATGCGATAGCTTGATTAAGCTGAAGATGAACAAGCTTATTTAGTATAACAGATAGGGTGCTACGTGCAGGTTTGGGATACCCTGCAGCTTAGTTTTTTGGCAGCAGGACAAAAACCAATTTAAAATGCAATAGCTTGATTAAGCCGAGGATGAACAAGGGTATTTAGTATAACAAATAGGGTGCTACATGCAGGTTTGGGATACCCTGCGGCCTGGTGTTTTGACAGCAGGACAAAAACCAATTCAAAATGCAATAGCTTAATAAAGCTGAGGATAAACAAGCTTATTTAGTAAAACAGATAGGGTGTAACGTGCAGGTTTGGGATACCCTGCGGCCTAGGTTTTTGGCAGCAGACCAAAACCAATTCAAAATGCAATAGCTTAATAAAGCTGAGGCTGAACAAGCTTATTTAGTATAAAAGATAGGGTTCAACGTGGTGGTTTGGGATACCCTGCGGCCTAGTGTTTTGACAGCAGGACAAAAAACAATTCAAAATGCAATAGCTTAATAAAGCTGAGGATGAACAAGCTGATTTAGTATAAAAGATAGGGTGCAACGTGGTGGTTTGGGATACCCTGCGGCCTGGTGTTTTGACAGCAGGACAAAAACCAATTCAAAATGCAATAGCTTAATAAAGCTGAGGATGAACAAGCGTATTTAGTATTACAGATAGGGTGCTACGTGCAGGTTTGGGATACCCTGCGACCTGGTGTTTTTTTGACAGCAGGACAAAAAACAATTCAAAATGCAATAGCTTGATTAAGCT
Source organism: Gastrophryne carolinensis (assembly GCA_027917425.1). NCBI lineage: Eukaryota > Metazoa > Chordata > Amphibia > Anura > Microhylidae > Gastrophryne > Gastrophryne carolinensis. The sequence goes on along the minus strand of CM051243.1, from coordinate 107,610,076 downwards.
GAGGATGAACAAGGGTATTTAGTATAACAGATAGGGAGCTACGTGCAGGTTTGGGATACCCTGCGGCTTAGTGTTTTGGCAGCAGGACAAAAACCAATTCAAAATGCAATAGCTTGATTAAGTTGAGGATGAACAACGCTTATTTAGTATAACAGATAAGGTTACATGTGTTGGTTTGGGATGCACATGTGGGCTGGTGTATTTAAACCAGACAAAAACCAATTCAAAATGCAATAGCTTGATTAAGCTGAGGCTGAACAACGCTTATCTAGTTTAACAGATAGGGTGCTTCGTACAGGTTTGGGATACCCTGCGGCCTAGTGTTTTGGCAGCAGGACAAAAACCAACTCAAAATGCAATAGCTTGATTAAGCTGAGGATGAACAAGCGTATTTAGTATAACAGATAGGGTGCTACGTGCAGGTTTGGGATTCCCTGCGGCCTAGTGCCAATTTAAAATGCAATAGCTTGATTAAGCCGAGGATGAACAAGGGTATTTAGTATAACAGATAGGGTGCTATATGCAGGTTTGGGATACCCTGCGGCCTGGTGTTGTTTTTAAAAGCAGGACAAAAAACAATTCAAAATGCAATAGCTTGATTAAGCTGAGGATGAACAAGGGTATTTATTATCACAGATAGGGTGCTACGTGCAGGTTTGGGATACCCTGCGGCCTGGTGTTTTTTTGACAGCAGGACAAAAAACAATTCAAAATGCAATAGCTTGATTAAGCTGAGGATGAACAAGCTGATTTAGTATAACAGATAGGGTGCTACGTGCAGGTTTGGGATACCCTGCGGTCTAGTATTTTGGCAGCAGACCAAAAACCAATTCAAAATGTGATAGCTTGATTAAGCTGAAGATGAACAAGCGTATTTAGTATAACAGATAGGGTGCTACGTGCAGGTTTGGGATGCCCTGCGGCCTATTGTTTTGGCAGAAGGACAAAAACCAATTCGAAATGCAATAGCTAAATTAAAATGAGGCTGAACAACGCTTATTTAGTATAACAGATAGGGTGACATGTGCTGGTTTAGGATGTCCATGTGGGCTGGTGTATTTAAAGCAGACAAAAACCAATTCAAAATGCAATAGATTAATTAAAATGAGGCTGAACAATGCTTATTTAGTATAACAGATAGGGTGACATGTGCTGGTTTGGGATGCCCATGTGGGCTGGTGTATTTAAACCAGACAAAAAACAATTCAAAATGCAATAGCTTGATTAACAAGCATATTTAGTAACAAGCATATTTAGTATAACAGATAGGGTGCTATGTGCAGGTTTGGGATACCCTGCGGCCTAGTGTTTTGGCAGCAGACCAAAAACCAATTAAAAATGCAATAACTTGATTAAGCTGAAAATGAACAAGCGTATTTAGTATAACACATAGGGTGCTACGTGCCGGTTTGGGATACCCTGCGGCCTGGTGTTTTTTTTTAAAGCAGGACAAAAAACAATTCAAAATGCAATAGCTTGATTAAGCTGAGGATGAACAAGCTTATTTAGTATAACAGATAGGGTGCTACGTGCAGGTTTGGGATACCCTGCGGCCTAGTGTTTTGACAGCAGACCAAAAACCAATTCAAAATGCGATCGCTTGATTAAGCTGAAGATGAACAAGCGTATTTAGTATAACAGATAGGGTGCTACGTGCAGGTTTGGGATACCCTGCGGCCTAGTGTTTTGGCAGCAGACCAAAAACCAATTCAAAATGCAATAGCTTGATTAAGCTGAGGATGAACAAGGGAATTTAGTATAGCAGATAGGGTGCTATGTGCAGGTTTGGGATACCCTGCAGCCTAGTGTTTTGGCAGCAGACCAAAAACCAATTCAAAATGCGATAGTTTGATTAAGCTGAAGATGAACAAGCGTATTTAGTATAACAGATAGGGTGCTACGTGCAGGTTTGGGATACCCTGCGGCCTAGTGTTTTGGCAGCAGGACAAAAAACTATTCAAAATGCAATAGCTTGATTAAGCTGAGGATGAACAAGGGTATTTAGTATAACAGATAGGGTGCTACGTTCAGGTTTGGGATACCCTGCAGCCTAGTGTTTTGGCAGCAGGACAAAAACCAATTCAAAATGCAATAGCTTAATTAAAATGAGGCTGAACAACGCTTTAGTATAACAGATAGGGTGACGTGTTGGTTTGGGATACCCATGTGGGCTTGTGTATTTAAACCAGACAAAAAATATTAAAACTAATCCAGTTATGAGAATTGCTTGTGTGTAACAGATAGGGTTAAATAAGCCACTGCATTGATAGGATGCACAGTGGCAAGGCAGGTTTACAGCACAAAGAACTGAAATTGAATTGAAAACTGATCTGGCTAATGAAAATAAAAAATAAAAATTCCCTGTCACTTCAATGCTGTTCCTGCCTGGATCATTCCAGTTTTTCCCTATCTCTAACTCTGTCCCTGTCTGTAACCAGCTCTGCTCTGGCCGCAATACAACGCTGAATTGCGCACAAGGAAAATGGCTGCCGGTTTATATAGCACGGTGACGTCACCGGGCTTCCTGGCTGCTGATAGGCTTCATGTGACTTTTCCATGATACCTTGCCCCAGGGGATATGTCTGGACATGTTCATCCACCATTTTAGAATGCCTGTAATTGAAATAAATGGAGTTTAAAGGAAATCTTCGATCGATCGAATTGCAAGGAAATTCGGATTCGTTCAGAGGGGGGGGGGGGGGGGTACGCAATTTATCTTATTTAAAATTCAAAAGGACTTCTCAAACTGGCAAGACCCAAATGAATAATAGGAAAAATGATGTGGTAATTCTATTCCTTTACTAAGGCAAGAACAATTCAAATATAGGTAAAACATGTAAAATGCAATAACATATTTACTGAAGTTTGCAAATGACTTCCAGATTAATCCAAGAACCTCACCCCACTTCACCCAATAGCCTGTGATCCATTGCTTCTTATATATATATATATATAAGCCCTGTCCTAGAAAGCCCACTCACTTCTGAACTGTTACCAGCAGCAGCTACGATCCATGAAACCCTGTCATGGGGGATTGCCAGCAGCCACTATTGTGAAAGTCGGCACAGCAAGGACCAGCTTTACTTAAGTGGCATGTAACCAGTTTAATTGGTTGAATTGCAGCTGTACATAGAGTTTTGAAGCTCTTCGAGAGGGTTGTTCTACCACCAAGAATATCTTCATTGGTGGTTGTAATCCATTGTGATTTTCTCCAGTGGTGTAAACCTAGGAGTTGCACCCCAGTTGGTAATTTCAGTTTACATTTGGGGACCCATTCTTAGCTCCCCTAATTGCCTCTCTTTTTGTTGGCATAGCTTGTCTTTTGACCCTTGTCTCAGTTTACCTCTCACTTTAAGGTTTAATTTAGTGGATGGTTTTAGAGCTCTGTGAGGAAATGGTTCAACTTGGCTTGTTTCTTCCTCCTAGAGGTTCTCCCACTGACATGTGTCCTTGACATTTAGGTCCTCATTCTGCAGGCCTTAAAGTCTGCTTCCATTAGTCAAGGAAGGCAAGATTAATGTATTTCAACTCTCTGTGCAGCAGTTTTTTCTCCCCATCCTCGATTATATAATCTATAATATAAACTGTAATTATCACTGTCGAGACTTAAAATGAATTTCCTCAAATCACAGAGTAAATTATTTGCTTTAATATATTTTACATCTTAAAAGAAATAAATGTCAAAGCATTTATCAAAATAATGCACGCATGTAACATTTCCTTGCTTTGTAGTTGCCACCCGCAGTGTTTCTGGTTGGCTTATATCTGCTTAGCCTGGGAATCAAATCAATCATAGCTCCGGATTCAGACTTACCTCTGACAAGCTGTGCTTTCAGTACATTCCCAGAAGCACTAATCAGAATTTGCATATCACTCAGTTTGATGCCTGCCTAATGCAGACACAGAGGTAGTTAGTATCTACATGTTTTTCATATCACATCTTTTTAAAATCCCCAGACTTCCTTTCAGTTATTAGTTTTTGCATTTTTAAATAGGGCTGTATTGAATGAGTCTAAACTTAATATATGTATTTCTCTGCAATAAAAATCACCTTGTAGTATTGCTGGGAGACACCAGGACCTGTGCACCAAAATAATTTATAAAAATGCATGCTCTTCAAAGAATAATATACTCCCCTTGCAGCAAAGAGTAAGTTCTATATTAACATATTTTATATTATTGTAATAGTAGGTTAAAATAGTTCTGATATACCGGTATCTATTTCCATAATAGCTTTCAAAACCTTGGCTAGGTGACTGGCATTGTTTCATACAGTGTATTCTATTCATTTTAAGCATTATACCATAGAACTGAATCAGGACCAGGTTTACTGATACCAAAGATGAGGAGGGGGACTGGGGACAAAAATTATCCCAGGATGTTACCCACCACACAGGCCCTGCGGGCAGGAGTTAGGGCAGGACGTTTTATTAGGAACTGGTCCCAGGACTATTATCACTTGGGCCCCCTACACTATGCTGTCTATTAGTTAGAATTCTAAGCTCTGCTACTGACAAGGGCGTGCAGTCAGTGCATGGTTGCATACCATGCTGAAAATGTACCAAAAGGAAGGAACATCGGGGATAAGGTCAGTGGTCAGTCATTCAGTCGCACTGTGCATCACCTCTAAATCCCTGAGAGCAAAAAAGGGAAATTTGGGAAAGGGTGATATAGACAAATTAAGGAATTTAAGGAGTGACAAAGACAGATAAAGGAGGGAAATGAGGAATAAAATTTAATGGAGAACAAGGGGGATATAGACAGATGAAGGAGGGAAAGAATGCATAAAAATATATCAAGAAAAGAAAAAGAGAGATAGAGGCTAAAAAGGGGAAATAGTCAAATGGAAAGAAATTAGCATATACACAGATAATAGAGAGAATGAGTGTTTTAAGGACATGGAAGAAATTGGCAGGTCTTCTCCAACTATTCAACTTCTCCAACTACTATAAAACTATTACACAGACTCAACATGAACATCACTAAACTGAAATGGCATTCACAAGTCACTGAGCAGCGCAGGCAGACATTTTAATCCAATAAGGCTTTCCCTTTATACAAACAAGCCCCTCAGGAACTCCAGACTGCCCTATTATTTGCTAAACAAGCTTACTTTACCTCTATAAAATCTATCAGAATCCCAAACAACTGTTTAAAACCTTTAATTTTGCCCACTACTTCCTCTCACCTCCCAAATACTAGCTGAGCAGTTTGTCACATTCTTCACTAACAAAATTGACCACCTCCATGCTGACTTAACTCCTCTATCTACATCATCCCACATGACTCCACCTCTAACAACTTCCCTAGCCCAAAAGAGAATCATGGTAAGGGGTAGGTGATGAAAGAAGGCCAGGTGAAAGTAGGCTCTTTCTATCCTGTAGTCACACTAGGATCTGTCCAAGAGTACTTAGCGTAGACCTCAGATACACTTATTGTACTCAGGTGCTTCAAAGTGTCCTTTAGGTGTTACAATCTTAGTTGTTCAGGTAGAAAGTTCTTTCCCTTCTCAGCCTCACAAAAGGTATGGTAATTTGTAGAATCAGGTATGTGTAGAATAAATGCCCACTGTTTATGAAATAAAAAAGCACTTACTGTTGTGGCCCGGGGGTTAATTAACCTGCCCTGGGCCTCTTATGGTTAACCTCTCCTGTGTGTAGATGTTTGCAGTGCTCCTTAGGTGTGTTGTTGGATTAGCGTGCCGTCCGCTATAAGTCCAGAAGAAGCCAAGTGAGCTTCAATCTATTTATTGTAGTAGATTATATAAACTTTCACTCTAATAAAATAAATAAAACTAAAAATGAAAAGTATGAAAAGTTCAGGTTGTTAGTCCAGAGTCCCATGCTGGGGACAGGAGATTGCAGTTGCAGCTCCTGCGGCTCACTTGAGAACGACTCACATTTCGTCGTGTTTCGTTGTGTGACATCTTTGGGTTCTGATTGGTTGGAGAAAAAAGATAATTTTCAATGGTGTTGGTGGAGCACCAGAGCATCATGGGAATTGTAGTTAGTGAGCAGAGTCCACTGAAGCACAGACGCGGCTTCCTTGCGGCTTTAGATGGAGAGAAAAAGGTGTTTGATTCTTCTTCTTCTTGCATTTCTAATTAGCTTAGTTGTTGCTTTTGTGTGTTAAAATGATTCACTTGTTTCTTTTTGAAGTCTCTGTGTGCTTGGAGAAAAGAAAACAGAAGAAAAAAAATGAGTTTATTGTTAGAGCTGAAAAATTACTTTTCATCCTAGTATAGCCATCCATAAGCATTTTACTAGGATGAAAAGTAAAAAGCATTAGAAATACTTTTCTTCTTTCTAATGCTTACCTTTACCATTTTCTTCTCTCCAAGCTGCTTCTCTTTGTTAGTTGTATATTTTGGATGCCACATCCATTTAAACATTGCTATGGTTGCAAATAATATTGAAAGACACCACAACATTATTTAATTGTTAATTTACTAGGATGAAAAGTAAAAAGCATTAGAAATACTTTTCTTCTTTCTAATGCTTACCTTTACCATTTTCTTCTCTCCAAGCTGCTTCTCTTTGTTAGTTGTATATTTTGGATGCCACATCCATTTAAACATTGCTATGGTTGCAAATAATATTGAAAGACACCACAACATTATTTAATTGTTAATTTAAAGTATTTATTTTTCTTATTAAATGTATATTTTTTAACTATGTACAATGTGGGGTTGTTAAAACTGGCAGGATCCCAGTGCCTTAAGGTGGGTGCCCCTCATGGCTGTGGCCACCTCATCAATCTCCCCCGCCAGCCTACGCACATCAGCTGTAGGTTCCTCCAAGCGCTGCTGGGCATCTTCTCTGTGGACTGTAAAAGAGGGGAAGAAACTAGGCTGCTGGAGAAGTTGGGGTTGGGGAGTCACCTTTCTCACTGGGACTGCCACACCTCGTGGTCCGAATCTGTAGAAGAAAACAAAAACAATTGTTAGTGAAAGTGTTAGTGGTGTGAAATGGCTTGTTTTGTGTGTGGAGCATCACCTACCTTTCTCAATTTGCTTGGGCATCCCAACCTCTGCGTCACCTTAGCTGTTCACCCGCAGGGCCCTGTAGCTGATCTAGAATAAAATATTCCAAAATTCAACATTAGAACACATACGTGTGTTTAATACGTCTTCACTCTGTCACTTACTTCAGAATATTTTTTGGAAAAACTTCCTCACTCAGGGCTTCTTCCTCCCTTATAGGTCGGACCAATGCTGGATGATATATGTGTAAGTGTAGGTTGTGTCTGTCTCCTCCTCCAGCATTGAAAAACTGCCCCTATTGCCCCCGGCAGATACCTGAGAGTGACTCCCGTTGAGCCCTCTACCTGGCATTACCTGCCAGACCAGAGTTACCTCCACACTGCAGACATCTGGACCCCACACCAAGCGCAAGAAAGACACGTAACAGCTATTCTTGGTGTGAACTGCTTATTACATCCTGATTTTCAGTATATAAAGCATGATAAGGCCTAGGCGGGGAAAGGCGGGGAAACAATAAAATGCTGCTCCTAATAAGGTTCTTTAGTGAACATTTGCTTTTTAATTGGAGTAGCTGTATCAATACCTTGCTGTCCGGGGTGTGTGCTGGGAGTGGCTGTACATCACCCCATTGTGTGTCATGGGATTTTCCAGACATTAACCTACCCATAGACATTTCACAGAAAGCAGATTATTATGTTCTGTAGTCAGCACATTCCAGACTCAGAGATAACGGTTTCTCCGTTATTCTCACTCTTGAATCTTAAAGCAATCCTCTCAAGCATAAGCCATGCAGTAGCCATTTTGTTACTCTATACCTACGCACCCTTTCAGCCCCTTCTTCGAGTCAATGACTTCTAAGTCGCTGACTCGCCCATCGCCTTCTCATATTCCTCTTGGTTCTGAGCCAAATAAGCAGCATAAATACCCTGGGCCTTGCTAGCACGCATAGCAATCACACAAATTATAATCTTAAAAGCTACTACTGCAATTATGATGAGCATAATTATGACAATAAACTGAGTTAAAAATCCCTTCCATCTGGAGAAAAAATCTTTAAAACAATTTCCCCAGTCCTTCTCCGAGCCAGCATTTGTTTTCATCTCTACTGATAGAGTTTCCAGGCATTCTATTGCCTTAGTCACCTTTCCATTAGGTCCGGTGTTATCTGGGATATAGGTGCAACACTTCTCACCTACCATTTTACATACCCCTCCCCTTTCAGCTAACATCATGTCGAGTGCCATTCTATTCTTGAAAACCATGTGGGTAGTGGGGCCAAGTTGTTCTGCCATTCCCTTTAATGCCTGCACAGTATCATTAACAGCTGCTGGGTGGTCTAGCCGGGGGAAATGTCGGGACCAAACTTGACACTCGTTGTTGATTAAAGTTTCATTCTTATAGATCTTCAACAAACATTCCTGGTCCCCTTTGGGTAGTGGTAGGGGGACAGTACCCAGATGCGGGCTAGTTCCCGCACAGACATAACAGTCAGACCTATTATGTTGATTGGCTGTATAGTGGGCCCATTGCACCCAGATGTTTCATGAAGGGTTAAACCCGGTCTCTGTGGCTAAAGTGTCAGCAGAGGCAATATCAGTTTCCACTAGTACTTTCCTTTCACTTTCCTCCACAGACGGAACAAGGGTTGGGTCAACCCGCTTACCCTTTATATCTCTAAGCCATATCTTTTCTTTACACACGGTGGTACTGCCACAGCCCCCTGCGGGGTGGGAACCTATCCAGTATAGTCCGGCATCCCCCGCGGAAAGGGTCTCTAGATGCAATATGATGGTATTACATGTTAATGCTGCTGTATCCTGTCGATATGGGCAGCTTTCCCCTCCCTTCCTGAGCAATGTCATACGTGAAAGAAGGGATTTCCCACTGCTATCTTTTCTGTCCAGAGCACTTCGGGGCCTATAGCCCCAATTCCCCGGTAGTCCTCCCTTATCAGTGTTCCATCCTACCGCCCCCCAGTCGTCACACTCTCTACCCCATGTGTCATCTGTCACACACATGTAGTATTGTGAGTAATAATCCCCTAAGAGTCGAGAGTGTGACTGGCTTGTACAATTGACCAGATCGCATAGATCAAAAATATACGTCACTACATGGGGGCACCGTCTTCCCATGTAACCTGGGTCTCGACCCCAGTACTAGGGCTCCTCTTTTTCCTTCCAGGAACTGGGGTTCCGTTCCCTGGTAGGTGTCTGGGGGTGTCAACGGTCATGGGCAGGGGACTCAGCCCTATTGGCTCACAGATTCCTTTAACTTTTCCTAGTGCAGGAGGGTCATACAAGCAATTACATAATATCCAGATAATAGACGTTATAAGCCAACTAATAATAAGGCAAGTAAGCAAATGATTGGAGCCACATAAGAATCTCAGGAGCCAATGTGCTTGGCCCTTCTTCGGACCATTCTTCAGCTGGGGGTCTGTTACCAGCTTCTTCTTGTCCCCTTGGTGGGATGTCTGGCTGTGGCCCTCTAGGTAGGGCGTCTGTTCCTCCAACAGCTTCTTTTTCTCCATCTCCTGGGATGTTGAGGGTATGTAACTTTTTAACCCTTGACGCGTGTAACCAGTTAGGATATCCTTCTACTAGAATCGCCGTGCGAGTGACAGCCGTCACCTTAGTCTGTTCTTCAAAAGGGAACTCGGTCTTTGGATGGTCTCTGTGCTTTTTCACTAGCACTCGATCTCCCACTTTGAACTCATGGTATGGTTTCTCAAATAGAGAAGGAAATTTCTGACAATTTCTTGCCTCATTATGGGACATAACCTGTACTAGAGCCCTAGTGTGTTCCTCCTGCCTATCCCCTAAGGTTGGCCACTTTAGTCTCAGATCCCTTGATAATTTTGTGCCATGGTAATGGGAAGGGTCTTCCCATAATTAATTCATAAGGAGATAAACCAGTAATCCTGCTAGGGGTCATTCTCATTTCAGCTAACACTGCCGGTAACTTATTCTGCCAACCTCTGTATGTCCCTTCCGTTGCTTTCCTAAGTTTGTCCTTTATTGTCCTGTTTGCTCTTTCTACCACCCCTGAACTCTGAGGGTGATAGGGTATGTGGAATTGCCAATGTATGTTTAAAATCTCAGCTAGTTCCTTACAAATGGCTGCGGTGAAGCCGGGCCGTTGTCTGATCGGAGCTGGGTGGGGCATCCAAATTGCGGTATGATCTCTTTAACCAAAATTTTAACGACAGTTTTAGCATTTTCTTTCTTTACTGGAAAACACTCTGGCCATTTGGAAAACATGTCGACCATTTCTAACATTATGTCAGGTTTGCGGCCAGGAGCGGTAGTAATGTGTGTGTGGTCTATGTTCCAGTCCACACAGGGTTCTGTGGGGTACAATAGATGATCATGTTGTGCTTTGTGTGGGATATTGGGATTGTTGCTCTGACAGGTTAAACAATTCAGTACAAAATGTCTCACTACTCTTCCTCTGTATGTGAGGAAAAAAATTCGCCCAAATTCATCATATGTCGCTTGAGCGCCTCTGTGTCCTACCCCGTGTGCCTGAGCTATGAAGGGGGCCGCACTCCTAACAGGTATGCAAGGCTTCCCTTCTTTGCTCCACAGTGCACTGTCTGGGGACTGGGTAGCACCGGCTGAAATCCAGTCAGATATTTCTGCTGGTGTGGCATACTGCTGTAAACAGCCTATAGTGTAGTCTAAAACTGGGTACAAAAAAGTGAACATGGCTGTATCCGTGACCGGCGGCGGCGGCTGGGTGCTAGGACCCAGCTGAAACTGTGCCGTGGCTTTGGCTGTTCTGTCTGCTAAATCATTTCCTGCGGCTATGTCCGTGGTCGCGCCCGTATGCGTGCGGCAATGAATTATAGCGAGCTGAGCTGGCAGTAAAATGGCGCTTAACAGATTCCTGACTAAAGTGGCATGAAAAAGGGGCTTGCCATCTGCAGAGACGAAGCCTCATCTTTGCCAGATCATCCCGTGGTCCCAACAGACTCCGTGGGCGTACCGACTGTCAATGTACACCGTTAGAGACTTACCTTCGAACAACTGACACGCGCATGTAAGCGCGATGAGTTCTGCAGCTTGAGCGGATTTAAAAGGAATTTTCCTAGCTTCCAGTACTACATCTGGTAATTGGACAACCACGTACCCCGTGAGAAAAACATCATCGTGGGGCTGGGAACAGGAGCCGTCAACGAAGACAACTTTAGTATTGGGTATTGGATTTGATTGCAAGTCTGGGCGCGGAGATGTTTCACTTTGGATTGCCGCCTCACACTCATGGAGCGGAGGTATGTGATCCTCTTCCCCTTTTAACCTTAGCATTGCATTTAACATAGGGGCCGGTCTTTCAGTTAGGGGAGCATATTTAATCTCTGAGTGAGGGTTTGAGAGCAAAATTACTTCGTACCCGCTTAGGCGCTGGGCAGTCATGTGTTGGGTGTGTATGTTATTCAGCAGATGTTTGACATCGTGACCGGCGTGTAGAACTGTGTGGTTGCGTAGAGTAACGGAGGTGGACTGCTCAACGGCTATAGAACACGCGACAAGCGCGAGTAGACAACCTGACATACCTTGCACTTGTACGGGTAAAAGTTTAGAGAAAAATGCCACAGGTCTCAATTTGCCCCCATGCTCTTGGCATAACACGGAGGTGTAGCTGTACACATCAGCATGAACATACAAGTGCAAAGATTTTACATAGTCTGGCAAACCTAACCCAGGATTACAAGACAGAGCCTCCTTCAAATTCACAAAAGCATTCAACATAGTGGGGGACCATTCTATGGTGTCAGGCTGATCTACATGCGTATATTCTCTCAAGATCTTGTCATAAAATTAACAATCTGGTATCCATTGCCGACAGTAGCCAATCATGCCCAAGAAAGACAACATTTCTTTCCTTGTTCTCGGGTGCACCAAGCCCGAGATTGTGCCACTCTTTTAGGGCTAATCTTTCTCTGCCCTTCCGACAAAACAAAACCTAGGTAATCAACCTGATCCTGACACCATTGCATCTTATTCAGTGAAACCTTCAAACCATGAGTACATAAACATTTCAGTAGGAGGACACCGCCTTCCTGGGCGGCTACCATGTTAGGGATTGCTAGGAGCACGTCATCGGCATACACCAGCACAACCGAGCCACGTATAGGTGTAAACGCTTTGAGCACTTCTCTAAGGACAATGGCAAAAACCACCGGACTATTCACGAACCCTTGAGGTAACTGACTAAATGTCAGCTGAGTGGTAGACAAATGCAAAAAGAGGTTGTGTCTCAGGGTCTACAGGTATTCCAAAAAAGGCAATTTTTAAATCAAAGACGCTATAGACTGTAGCATCGGCAGGTATGACCGTGAGCAAAGACACCACGTCCGGCACTACAGGTGCTAGGGGGACCACAAGTGAATTAACCGCTCTGAGGTCCTGGACAAACCTATATGTGCCATCTGGTTTCCTTACCGGATTTATTGGAGAATTGTATGGTGACACTGTAGGCACCAACACACCGTTGGCTAGGAAACCCTCAATTAAAGGTCTTATACCCTCTTCTCTTTCTTGATTTAGCGGGTATTGTTTGATGTAGCACATGGTAGTATCAGGCTTCAGACATGCCTGATACGAGGTGACGTTTGTAAGACCCACATCGTAGTCTCCCTTTGCCCAGACATCCGAGGGGACTTCAGGGTCCTCCCAGGGCAGCATGGGAAAACATGCGGTGGGCTGGGGATCCACACATGCCTCCTTTTTTCTTGTTGTGGGGAGCATTAATGTGAACAGGGCACTAGTAACCTGTACTCCTCCATCCGGGGTCATACACAGTGAGATACCCATTTTAGCCATTAAATCTCTGCCCAAAAGATTTATAGGATACGTCTCCATTAATTTAAACATGTGTTTGATGCCTGGACCACCCCTTGTGTCACTAACTGTGAGGGGAGGTGATTCAAAGGTCCTAGTCAAAATCCCATTGATACCCATTGAAGGAGAGGCTTCCCTTTTCTGTCCCTTATACATGTTTCTCCCTAACACACTGCAGGTGGCATCTGAGTCCACCAAGAAATTAAGTAATTTACCCTCTACCATTAAATCCACACAAGGCTGCTGAGAAAAATGTTGGGACACAATAGGGAAAATGGGTGTGCCTTCTCCTGGGCACCCCTATTGGGGACCCACAGATCTCCAGTTAACATTGATCTTGGGTCCCGTTGGAGGAGGGGCTCCTCCCATCTCTCCCTGTGGGGGGTTGTTGGTATTGTCTCTGGTTGCCCTGATTCTGGTTCCTCGGATTGGGACACTCATTTTTCCAGTGGTCAGGACTGCCACAATTAAAACAGTATGACCCTGGAGGTGGTTGCTGGGGTATGGGTCTACCCTGCCAGAGCGTTTTAGGGTTGCTTCCTGGGGGATGGTTCTGGTAGCCTCGGTTCTGATAACCCTAGTTGACCCATTTTATCGGGTATCCTTTGCCCCTCTTCCACGGTTGAGGAGGCAGCATGGCAGGGTATTGGGCTACAGTCTCCTGCATAACAGCATGCGTCACGGAGGATTTCGGTACTTCGAAGCATCCCGCTGCATCTTTAGACAGAAGAGCGTTCTCAAACTCACCTATGCTCCCATCCCCGTCCCCCATTTGACTCTCAGTCTCCCACACCTCCAGAAACCTCTTCCAAAACTCAGTAACTGACTCTCCCTTGCAACCCAGGGAGGGGGCCATACTAGCGCGGGGTTTGAAGGATTCCTGTAACTGTTGATGGACCTGTCCCCACATCACGTCCATATTGTGACCTTTGTATAATTCGATTTCCCCTGGTGGCGCTGACACATTAGTCTTATCCATGTGCGCTATCTGTTTCCAATCTATGAGGTGACCTTCCCCGGTGATGCGGTCTACAACTAACTTAATGTCTTCTGGTATGTAGTTCTTTCCTTGTAAAGCTCTTTTTAAATATTTAATAGTGGCCCTGGAGGATTTGGAAGGGTGGGGGCAATTCTTTACAATGTGGTCAATCTCCTTGAAATCAGGTGGAGTTACTACCATGATTTCCCCTGCGGTAAGGAATGGGTATTCCGCCGTACTATCCTCTATCACTTTGTCCACTTGTTTCCTTTCTCCCCTTGTCCTTTCATCCATTATAGCGTTGCTATCCAAATGGTTGTTTCTCTTTCTAGGGTGGACGGTGGAACTTGGAGGGCTCGATTTGGGACTGAGTTTAGGAGGGCTATGGGACCCCATTTTCGTCGCTTCTCTTTCCCTGTTACTGGCCTCCACCCGCCTCTTATGGGCCTCGTAGAATACCGTACTCACGGCGGCTTCACTGAGTCCTGCAAGAGAGGGGTACGCTGTCATAGTGACAGTTTCAACTGTTACAGTCTTAGGTTTGCTTTTGTCCTCATAAGGAGGGGGCGGTGCGCTGGCTTTTCTAGACCCGTACCTGGCTCTCTCTTGACCATACTTCGCTTTTAACTCCTTCTCATCTTACTCCTAAAACTCATCAGCCCGTTTCTCCTATACCACCCGGGGGCAACTTCTAACCATTTCTGGCCACATTCCTTCATATAACCCATGTCCCAACTAGGGTCTCCTGAATAATAGGGCCAAGCTTTCTTATCCCCCAGACACATTCCTTTTATCATGTTTAAATGAAAAAGATCATTGGCACCAGTTCGGGGAAATGGGTCATCACTACCCATCCCTTCTGTCCATCCTGCCAAGTTGTCTACAAATGGCAACGTATAATAAGCCCTGCCAGTCAGTCTTTCTACATAGTGGATACAATCCTCACCCATATGGGGAACTTTAGATTCAGACTGACCCATTATCAACGTACCACAATGACTGCAGAAAATATTACTTTAAGCAATTGTCTGGACCTTGCTCACCTTCAAGGTCGTCCAACAATACAACAAATAATATTAACACTCTATTTTTCAGAGAGAAAAAGTTTTAGTGGTCAGGTAAACTCACAGTAAACAGACAAAGCTGTTCCCAAATTCTAATTAACCTTAATTTGTGTAGCGCGCTTCAAATAACCTAGCGGCGGTTCCCTACGAACCCCGCAATGCCTCGCTAAGACAGCGAGAGGCACCTAGGGCAAGTTCTTTAACCTTCCCTCGGGGTTAGGCGTACAAATTACCTACCCCCTTCAAGGAGACTTGCCCGCATTCTCCACCACTGCCCCTATTGCCCCCGGCAGATACCTGAGAGCGACTCCCGTTGAGCCCTCTACCTGGGATTACCTTATTTGTCTGTAGACCAGAGTTACCTTCACACTGCAGATGTCTGGAGCCCACACCAAGCGCAAGAAAGACACGTAACAGCTATTCTCGGTGTGAACTGTTTATTACATCCTGATTTTCAGTATATAAAGCATGATAAGGCCTAGGCGGGGAAAGGCGGGGAAAAAATAAAATGCTGCTCCTAATAAGGTTCTTTAGTGAACATTTGCTTTTTAATTGGAGTAGCTGTATCAATACCTTGCTGTCCGGGGTGTGTGCTGGGAGTGACTGTACATCATCCCATTGTGTGTCATGGGATTTTCCAGACATTAACCTACCCATAGACATTTCACAGAAAACAGATTATTATGTTCTGTAGTCAGCACATTCCAGACTCAGAGATAACGGTTTCTCCGTTATTCTCACTCTTGAATCTTAAAGCAATCCTCTCAAGCATAAGCCATGCAGTAGCCATTTTGTCACCCTATACCTACGCACCCTTTCAAGCATAGCGACTACGTCAATTGCCAACGTCCTCCTGGCATATATGTTGGGCAGGAAGTCATATTGGTATGTAGTCATCATCTAAAATGTAGAACAAATACATATTAAGAAAAACATAATATACATATTAAAAATAAGCCTACCAGGTTGTTACCAGGCCACACCCCTCATACACCCTAGTTCAGCATTAATGTATTTTGCCATCCTTGTTTTACAGATGGTATTGGGGCAGTGTTCTTAACACCTGGGCAGCCCCCTCGGTATGTGGCTGCTACACCCAGCTATGCACTAAGATATCCATCTTGCCCCAAACAGTCTCTGCATGGCGCCCCTGTGCACGCCAGCTTTTGCATGTGTTATTCTGCAAAAGGCGGCATTCTTTACACCCAGCCTTCCTAGACACTTGTGCCCCATGAATTGCTATCCCCGATTGGACTATCCCCATTGGACTGACTGCCTATACACTTGTGACCTTGATTAACTAAACCTATGCCTAGTCGTGTGCAAATGCAGGCATTTGGTGTACTTATACGCATGATGGTCTCCTGCTGGTTGCGGGTGAACAGCGAGGGTGCCATTTATGATGTAGGTCTCTGCATCATCTGACATGCCCCAGCAGATCCCGGAAGTTGGCATACGTCAGGACTACAGTGCATAGGCATACGCAGTTATGTATTACGGAAGTATAAATTGTTAAAGACACCCACTTACATGTGATAAGGCAACACTATACTATTGCAATTTCCATTGTGAGATAGATCAGGATGGCTGGAAAAAAATGCACACACAAAACCCAGACAGCTGAACCAAGCCATGCCCTGCTGGATGAGCGCCAGATCATGGCGTCACAACCCGCCTGCAAGCCTGTGCCAGCAGACAGTCAGGCAAAGCCAGCACCACTTCAGGCAAAGTCAGAGCAGTGACAGACAAAGTGCTAGGGTAAGCCAAAGCAGTCCCACTCATAGTGCTAGGGCAAGCAAGAGCACTTCCAGCAAAGTGCTAAGGCTAAGCAGAGCAGTGGCAGGCAAAATTCTAGGCCAGACATAGCAGCCCCCCAACAACCCGCTCTCCCAATGGAACTTGCACACCTATTCCTTACCATATCAGGCACAGCAGGGATCTAGGGCAGCAGCAGGACAGCTCCAATCTGGATACCCCCCTCTCCCCATCAGCATCCACTACAGCCTCATCATGGCCAACCCCAGGCCAGACACCTAGCCCCACAGCCAGCCCTGCCCATTTACCAGCCAGTGATCAATCTACCCCCTCAGGATCTTCCTCAACACCCATAGTGCAAATTCCACTAATTACACAGGGAGAGGATCGCCAATCCTATGTTGGCCGCCACATGCGGCGGGGAACCCTGAGTAGCAGGTTTAATGATGCCCAATGTAGCAACTGGTGTGCCTGACCATTTTGATCAGCTGTATGGGCGCAGTTCGAGAGCTACATCAAAATCTGTCAAATACCACCTGTGGGAGGCCATCAACAGGTATCTTAATAGTGTCGAACCAGAGTGAAAGAATGTGGATTAAGGGTAAAGAAAGTTTGCAGACATGAAATATGCTAAAAGGCAAAACATTAACAAGCACCAGCAACACGGGTAACAATGCTTTCTGCTATTGTGGATATTGATGTTGGCCGTGACCTTTGCATGACAACATCCTTGGTGTATTTGTTTGCAAAGCGGAGGTGTTGCAGCAGCTGCTGCTGCTGTAGTAGGTGAGTAGTTCAATATTTTGGGTTGCTTTGTCTCAAAAGAAGTATTGCTCATTTCAATTGTCTAGTTCATGATGCCATCAGGGCCTATATGTTGTTGCTGGAG
Source organism: Gastrophryne carolinensis (assembly GCA_027917425.1). Classification (NCBI taxonomy): domain Eukaryota; kingdom Metazoa; phylum Chordata; class Amphibia; order Anura; family Microhylidae; genus Gastrophryne; species Gastrophryne carolinensis. Next base: position 107,592,564 of record CM051243.1, on the reverse strand, counting down.
CATGAAAGGCAAAGATATGTGTAAGGCTCAACTGATCACCAGCCTAAGTTCAGGTGCCAACCCCCAATCTAATACCGCCATCTTCACCTATAGACAAGCTCCCGTTTGCTGGGAGACATTATACGCCTGCCCGAACACGGTTGCCCCCAGGACTTAAGGCCGCAAAGGATGGCACCTGAGGCCGCAAAGGCTGATGTACAACAGCGCAAAACTAACAATACACAGGGGAAGTCAGAGACAGCTGGGTCTGCAACAGATTATCAGTCCTACCAGTGTCTTGACAAAAGGAGTAAACAAAGCCGAAGTCCAGGGAAAGCCAAAGGTCGAAGCTGTAAATCAGAGGGTCACAGTATCCAAAGGGTCAAGCAAAGACATAGTCGAGATGCAAACGAATCCGGTCAGCAGGTAAACTAACAGCATAACATACCAAGCTAGACGCTATCACAGGCAGTGTGTGCTGAGGCCTGGACAGCTTTATGTGACTGCTGACCAATGGGAGGTTAGAAGGCCAGGCTGCACAGCAGTTGCTTAATTGACACTCTACTCCCAGTGAGCCAGACAGAACCTCTGAGTTAACCCTTTCGCTGACCACAGCGAGCTGCAATACACTGCCGCAAGGCATATGATAAGCGGGCCCCTAGACATGTTACTCTGTGTTTCCGCAATGATGTTTCAATACTCTGACAAGTGCGGACAGGTAAACGCTTGACTCTAACAATATGAAAAATTACAGATGCCGACTCATTAATGATATATTTATGCATGTGTCTATGCCACACCCTTATGACTTGTAAAACATGGAAGCGGGTGGGCTAGCCATTGCTTCCGCACACAAGGTATGTGGCTTGAATAACCTTAATACCTATTCACATTGCAGGAAAGAAACAGCAAATACACATGGCCACTCAAGAACACCAACAAACAAGTACTGGTACTACTTCATCAAGGACTGCATATTCAAGATATGGACCAAATGAAGAGTTCAATCTGGTAAGTGTCATGTGGCCAAAATGGTGACCCATGGAAACACCTTCCAGCTCCTTTTTTTATGTTTTATTGTGTGTATATCTAACAGCAACAAGCTAAATTATTTGTCTAGCCCTACAGACACCCCTGCCACTGGCTGTCATACAGGACACACAACATCTGCCTCAACAGCTGGCACTGCAGCAGCAGCTGCCTCAACAGATGCCACTGTAGCACCAGCAGGCTCAACAGCTGCCACTGCAGCAGCAGGTATCTCAACAGATACCCCTGCACCAGCAGCTTCCCCCACTCCCTCTGCTGCCACAACTGAATCCACAGCTCTAGCATGACCCAGAGGTGGAACATAAGGAGCAGCTGCAGCCATCACCACCATGGGCCAGCTCTGCTACAGAGGACTTGCCTTGACACACATCAAGCACAACACGTGGAAAGCCAAATAGAACTCCAGCTGCAAGTGGCTCAGGCATGTTGTCATCTTCCCCTGGTGAGGTGGGTACAGTTGATGGAGGCAGACTGGCGAACAGATAGCCAAGACTTCAGGCAAAACAGTGCCCAGTTCCCCCAAACCATGGGGAGAAATATAAGGTAGATCCACCATGAGCTCCATTCAATGGTGGAGGAAATACATAACAGCTACCGTCAGAGGAAGGCAATGCTAGGACAGTGGCAAATGATAAATGATAACCTGTCACAGCTGGTGGCACTCCAACAAGCAAGAGAACCACCGTACTTTGCAGGCCACCCACCCTAACAATAATGAAGCACACTTGGATGTTAAAACATTTTGATTCAATTACAATTCTCAATAGGCCCTTTAATGACTGCACGACGGGCCCCAAATTTACGGGATCGCTTATACAGTAGTCACTACAGACGACCAGGTACATGGCTACAAGGAAATTCACTGACAGGATCAAGTAGACCATGCGGAAAATGCAATATATGCCAGTTCATCACAACAAGCACAACATTCAAAAGGACACAGATGGGAAAAGAATACCGTATCAAACTAAATTTAAATTGCCACAAGAACCGCCAATAATAATAACATATATTAAGTAAACAGAATTCTATATACAATAATTTCATTAATGATATCAATAATTATTACAACTATATATAAAATATAATGGGTAAATAAGCATATCCCACAAGTATAACAAGCTGGGGTGTTTATTCCCAACATTTTTTTTTCCCATTAGGGGTCTACAGGTTATGTCACAATTGAGAGATTTCGAGAAGTTTCAGCCATATCTAATGGACCAGGGTAGTATGGGAGTGGGTGATGTGGGAGTGGGCAGTGGGTGATTAAATGAATTAATCAATTAATTAATTAGTTAATCCAATTCAACAATTAGTAAAATTTAAATTCTAATTCATCATTTACATTTTTTTATACAATATTTATCAATTAATTTTTAATTTTCAATTACTAATTAATTAATTAATTAATTGATTAATTAATTAAATAATTTTTGTTTTTTAATTCTCATTAATCCTCATTAATTTTCATTAATTTTATTTCTTAGTTCTTACATTTTTATATATACATGTCTATAAATATAATTGGGGAATAATTGATCAATCCCAATACAAATATAGCATCACAACATAATAAAACTATATGAAGAAGAAAACAAATATATATATATATATATATATATATATATATATATATATATATACATAAAATGATATATATATATATATATATAAAATTATATATATATATATATATATATATATATATATATATATATATATATATATATATATATATATATATAAATAGTGGATAAACAAAAATAAACAATTAATTAATTAATAAAATAATAGTGAATAAATAATTAGATAAAAACGAATTAATTCATTATTATAATCAATTACATAATTAATTAATTAATTTACCAACCAATTAGTTCCATCGATGATATCCAATAATAATAATAATAATAATAATAGTAATAATGTTCCTCCAAAATTAATAATTTAATAAATATATATTAAACTAGTGACCAAAAGAGATATATTAATAAGTAAATAAGATAATAAATTAATCAATAAATTTACCCATAGAGTAATAAATCAACTAATTAATCAATAAATAACTAAATTGTGATAAGAATCCATCTATATAATAGGATAAATATAATACATGTAGAAAATAGTTGAATTATAAGCCACTATCAATTAATTAGAATAACAAATATTAATACATTAACATTGTATTACATCAAAAGTTCCCCAATAATGTCCACAATATTCCTTTAAGAAATTGTTCTACAATCAGAAAAAATATTATTCTTTTAGATCCCACTAGATGTTCCTCTTCAAAGGCAAGTTCCAACTTCAATATGGGAGGAGATAAGGCTAGATTCATGTTTCAAGAGTTCCCACTGCATATAGAACATCTTCCACAAGGTTGGCAGCCCTTTGTCACACCTTTCTCCAACCATAGCCTCGATTCAGAGAGACACAAAAAAACTTCCGTTTTAGTGCCGTCGTCGTATCATTTTCAAAAGTTCCTGCTCTCGTATGAATGTGCGAGCGATTCCAAGCATGCTTCGTAAACCTTCTGTAAAGCTTCCGTTCGCTCGCATGCCAGAGTACGCGTACGAGGATGTCATTTTCCATCAGGACTTTTCAGATTCATTTTCACAGGTAACAACGTAGCCTTTCGTTTTTGCCCCTTTCCCATCGTATCTTCACACGAATCCTTTCCGTTTCCCGATATATCCTGCATCACTTTTTCCTAAAATATTCGTCCAGACGGAATTCTTACGATCTTGCGCCTGCGCACTACAAACTTAACTCATTAAAGTGCTCGCATACATAATTTCACTCCCATCACTTCTAACACAAAAAAGCTCACCCTAACCACTTAGCGCTATCCTGCCTTTTCCCTTTTGGGCCCTTAAAGCTCACCATAACCACTTAGCGCTATCCTGCCTTTTCCCTTTTGGGCCCTTAAAGCTCACCCTAACCACTTAGCGCTATCCTGCTTTTTCCCTTTGGAGCCCTTAAAGCTCACCCTAACCACTTAGCGCTATCCTGCCTTTTCCCTTTTGGGCCCTTAAAGTTCACCCTAACCACTTAGCGCTATCCTGCCTTTTCCCTTTTGGGCCCTTAAAGCTCACCCTAACCACTTAGCGCTATCCTGCCTTTTCCCTTTTGGGCCCTTAAAGCTCACCCTAACCACTTAGCGCTTTCCTGCCTTTTCCCTTTTGGGCCCTTAAAGCTCACCCTAACCACTTAGCGCTATCCTGCCTTTTCCCTTTGGAGCCCTTAAAGCTCACCCTAACCACTTAGCGCTATCCTGCCTTTTCCCTTTTGGGCCCTTAAAGCTCACCCTAACCACTTAGCGCTATCCTGCCTTTTCCCTTTTGGGCCCTTAAAGCTCACCCTAACCACTTCGCGCTTAGGTTCTTCTTGTAATTTAAGGTCCCTAAAACTTACCCAAATCACTTAGCGCTTAGGTTCTTCTTCCATTTTAGGTCCCTAAAACGTACCCAAATCACTTAGCGCTTAGTTTCTTCTTCCATTTTCGCACCCTAAAACTTACCCAAATCACTTCGTGGACATCTGAATCTTGACCTCCAAATATGTATTTGCCCCTTTCTTTTTTGTAAATGTATGTGTTACCAGAAATGACACTGAAACGTTGTTTTCTTTTAACTTTTTTACTCGAAATTTTTATTTTTTGGTTTAAAACATTAAAATATGTTTTGCTCTGGGCAAATAAATTTTTTTTTTTTTTTTGAATAAAATGTTTTAAAATGCATCAGCAGAACAGGGCCAGGACCCAGGACTTTACTCCTCTTCGTCTTCTTCTGTTGTCCCCAACGAGTCAACCATCACCTTCATATCAGCCACCAACGCAAGGACCCTCCTATTCATTTCCAAAATTTGTTGCCGTGTGGTCCCTGTAACAAATGGATAAAAAAACATTAGATTCATACCAATACATGTTTGCCACCTGTGGATTGAATGTTTTGAAGTTACACAAATAAATCAAGGCTACATATGTAATTCTGGCAAGTCATAAAGCTAAGGTGCCCACAGTTCACTCTTATATTGCTATTGGCTAGGGCTTGATGTATCTGTGTTTTGATGTCAAGTACCACATAAATGCTAATAATGCCCTGACTACTTACTTGGTGGCCGCGAGCTGGCTCGATGGGGACAACACGCTGAGGTCCTGGGTCCTGGCTCTGCTGTGAAGAAGTGCCTGTAGAAACATGGGAAATATGTTCAGTTTTATGGTAAAATTCCTCAGTCAGAAAATGTCTTTTGGCAAGTCTGGTTCACATCACTCACCTTCTCCAGCTTCTGCTTGGAGCACACCTGCTGCCTCCTCTTCCACTTCCTCACCCGCTCCAGAAGCATCTAGATAAACAGATGAAAGGAATCAGTTGGGTAGGAGATAGCATGTATATGTGTGTGCGTATACATGAAGAGTGACATACCAGAGGCTCCCGCATGCGTGGCAGGGTACGACTCCCTGCCCATACTGTGCCGCCCCCAGTGCAGGCCACAGAGGAGCGGTCGGCCCGTCACCCTGGAGATCCACCACCTTCACTCCCAGCTGCAGAATCATGCAGCACTGGTCGGCCTGTGCGCCTCCGGGTGCGGCGAATGCGGTAATCCATTTCCAACACTACCAAAGAAAAGGCATTATAAATAAAAGGCCTAACTTCTGTCGTAGTTACATCTTGCATGCAAGCGCTATGTACTTACTTGGGAAATGGATCCCGAAAAACCTCCGCACCCGGGGCATGTGCAGTCGCTTCAGGTCCGACCAATGCTGCATGATCTGTGTGTGGGTGAAGGTGGTGTCGGTCTGATGTTGGATCTCCGAGATGATCTTCGTTTCTCAAACGAGTTGGGCAGGTAGTCGTACCTGCACTCCAGCATGGTCTACAAAACAGAAATCAAACATAGCAAGAAATCAGAAATGCCTATCAAGAAGTGGCAACAATACAATCTTTGGTTCAATCACATGAACACATACACACACACACTTCTAGCCTAAGTTAACTTTCAAATCTGGCCGCACTGTTGTTTGGCACCTGTGTGGCGTGCGCTTGGGTGTGCATGTAGGTGAACCAAATTTAAAAACAATCTATTACTTCGTGCGCATTCTTAACATGTAGAGCAGCATTTACAAATCAAAGCAAAGTCCTTAAAAGACACTTACGAGCATGATGATCTCTTCTTGTTGGCGGGTGAAGATAGTGGGCACCATCTTTCTTCTTCTTCTCGGCAGCAGATAAGCACTGCCCCAGCGGTTTCCGGGTTTCGCACGGCCGTGCGAACGACCGGCCATGCGCGTAAGCGAACGCGTAGGCGTCACACGCCGGATACCTTATTTAAAGGTCCCTGCACACACAGCTCATTCTCTTTGAGAGTGCACCAAAAATGGCACCGAAAAAAAATACTGGCCAGAAGAAGCAAACCAAGCGGGCTGAGCAGGCCGAGAGACCGAAAACACGTTCCCAAGAGCCGAAAGCCAGGCTAAGGGCTACCACAAAGGCAGCGGCCAAAAAGGAGGTTGTACCGGGACCAAGCAAGAGCAGGCAAACAAAGGCTGGCCAAGCTCATGCCCAACAGATGGGTAAGAGGGGACGAAGCCCCACCCCACCCTGCCCCACATCCCCCCCACGTGGCACCAAGGCCATAGCCAAAGGCTCCAAACACAGGTCCCGAAGCCGCAGCAGGGGCCCAAGGCGCAGCAGGGGACGAACCAGGTCCAGAACCAGGTCCCGAAGCCACAGCAGGGGCCCAAGGCGCAGCAGGGGACGAACCAGGTCCAGAACCAGGTCCCGAAGCCGCAGCAGGGGCCCAAGGCGCAGCAGGGGACGAACCAGGTCCAGAACCAGGTCCCGAAGCCACAGCAGGGGCCCAAGGCGCAGCAGGGGCCGAACAAGGTCCAGAACCAGGTCCAGAAGCCGCAGCAGGGGCCCAAGGCGCAGCAGGGGCCGAACAAGGTCCAGAACCAGGTCCAGAAGCCGCAGCAGGGGCCTAAGGTGCAGCAGGGGCCGAACAAGGTCCAGAACCAGGTCCCGAAGCCACAGCAGGCAGAGAAGCCCGAAAACCCTGCAAAGGCCAACGGCCCCCTCCCCCCCCCCCGCACGTGGCTCCAAAGCAAAGGGCAAGAGTGTGCGAAGATATGCCTCACCCCAGCCAACCACCTCCAAGGCCCCACAGACCCACAGGGCTCAAAGCAGCAGCTCCAGGTCTCCCAGACCCTCTCTTGCTCGCCCACATTCTCCTCCGGCACAGGTTGTCATGCATTCCCCCTATGCCACATCGACACCTGCTACTTCAGTGGCCACCCAGCCCAGAACACCCAGTCCCTTTTCCAGTCCAGTACGATCCACAGCCAGCCTCCAGTCCTTGAGGTCTCCTCCATCCCCCCAGCCCAGAATGTCACCCCATTTGCCACCAAGCACTGAGGAGCCACAACCACCCCAAAGAGGGCGCACATTGCGGCGAGGACACTTGAGTGGCCGTTTTGGTGAGTCCCAAACTCTGGCATTGGCTAGTGGGCTCACCTTATATTTTGATGACCTATATGGGAGCAAATCCAAAGCCACGAGCAAACAGCGCAAAGCAGAGATTTTGGAAGAACTCACCAGGCAAGTCAATGCAGCGGGTGAGGAACGCAAAGATGTGGAACAGGTTCAGCGGAAGATATCGGACTTGAAATATGCCGTGCAGAAGAAACAGAGTCAAAGGCGGCTGTACAGGTACATAGCTTATTTTGGGGTTTTTATTATTGTTGTCTATCCATCAGTGCGCTTAATTATGCTTACTATGTTTTACAGCGAAAAAACTGGCGGAGGATTTCCCACCAAAATGAGATTTACACAGGCTGAGGAGATGGTTCTGGCCTTGCTCCATCCTGTGGCCTTAGAGGGAGACTCGGGCCAGCAGGACACCGACAACCCGCCAATTCCAGCAGGTTAGTAATGTGTGAATTAACCCAAAAATGTGTGTAAACCTACACATAGCCAGCAAGGGCTAGCTAAACACATGGCTCTAGGGGGTGGCTGCAAGGGCTAGCTAAACACATGGCTCTAGGGGGTGGCTGCAAGGGCTAGCTAAACACATGGCTCTAGGGGGTGGCTGCAAGGGCTAGCTAAACACATGGCTCTAGGGAGTGGCTGCAAGGGCTAGCTAAACACATGGCTCTAGGGGGTGGCTGCAAGGGCTAGCTAAACACATGGCTCTAGGGGGTGGCTTTTATTGGAGTGCTCACTTTAACCAGGGTGTGTCATGTGTGTGGACTGGTAATGTGCAAATTGACACCCACATACATGACGTTTCAGTAAATTTCTGAAAACTATGAAACTTAGGAGTGTAGAAAAGGAATGCGTGCTATGTATTAATTGACAAGCACACGCCACACTAACATCTTTGGCTGTTGGTGAATTTGCTAAGAGCTGGGTTGGGTGCCCAACGGATTAAGATGGTTTGCTTGAAATGTTTTCTGATATACAATGTTCACCACCAGAATCATATTGTAACTGCTATTTGGCACCTTAGTGTGTTAACTTCATCGCCAAAAAGGGATGTGGCAACTCACACAGCAGCCATTAGTTGCATGTTTGTTTTTAGACACATGACCAATGTGTCTAGTCTGGTTTAACAATACATGCACTAATGTAATGGTATTCCTAGTGAAGGCCAAGTGGCTACGTTGTGGGAGTGGCCATTCCTGCTTGGCCACGTTTCTTTGCTTAGCATATGTGTTCTTAAACATCAACAATGCATAGTTGTGTGTTTTCATAGCTCTTTTTCTTCTAATGCAGACCAGCATCATCCCTCAGCTAGTGGGGACTCCTCTGCCATGTTACCGCTGCCGTCTTCTTCCGCGCTGCATCGGACCCAGGATCCGATATCTACGGTAAGTGTTTTGGGATGCTGTTGTGTATGCATGTGGCTTGCCATGTTTTTCTTGTCTGATTTATATAGGTATTCCCCACACTGAACCTTTTTTTTTTTCACATGTCCCCAACAGAGCCACACACTGATGGAGCAAATCCAGGAGCAGGAGGAGGATGGAAGCTTCCTTGGAGATTATGAAGATCTTTCCCTGGGCCAGAATCTGCAACTGTCCCAAAATGTTTCTCCGCCAAATCCTCAGCAGCAGAGGGAAGCTGGCTGCATGCTGCCTGCACATCGTGGGCAGCATGCAAAGACTGCCCCTCCAGTCCCCAGTTTCAGATCTGCTGCTGAGGATTTGGCGAGCATACCTGTGGCTGTTGGGGGTCCTCGAGCAACATCATCTGCACCCCCACAACCCGGGGAATTGGGCGGCGTACTCAGCAACGTCGCCCAGTTTCCCAGGGGAGGGGCGTGCAGATGATGGAGTCAGCATGGCACCATGAGAGGCAGCTTTTTCTTCGCCAAAATCAACAAAATCAAGAGCATCTTAGGGGCCAATTAGAGTCCCTAAATACTACCTTCAGTGCCGTGCTGACTGAATTGAGGACCCATAACAGTCCATGGCCAACTTGACATCAGAAATAAGGTCAGGCATGGCAGAAATGCACAGTAACCAAAGAAACATTTTGGAACAGTTGCAGATTCTGAATGCCACACAGGCCCAGGTTATGCCCCCCCCCCCCCCCAAGGGCCCCAACCTGGGTTCTATGGGCATCAACAATATTAATGTGTGTTTGGCCTGAATCTGTTCCACATCTTTGCGAGACATCCCCACTGGATTGACTTGTCTGGTGAGGCCTAAAAATCTGCCATTTTGCGCTGCTCTTGCTAGGTTGTGCTAGCCCAAGACTCACTGAAGCGGCCACTTAAGATGTTGCGCTGCTGCCTTGGGCACAATAACATTTGTGGTGGCTCCTCATGTTTGGCGGCATGATTGGGTGACATTCTGGCCTGCCAAACTAAGACCTTGGACCCTGGCTGTGATTGTACTGGATTGGGATTGGGACTGGGTGTTCTGGTTTGGGTGGCTCACTGACTTACAGGTGTAGATGTGGCATAGCTAGGTTTGCTTTCAACCTGTGTCTGTTGAAAATGTGGGCAAGCAGGAGAGGGCTTATTTGTGTCCAATTTTCTGTTTTGGAACATGTTTTTAACCAAATTGCATGTACTTGTCTGGCCCCAAAGTATGTGAGGGGCACTCACCTCCTATTCTGTTTGTATCCCAGAAACATTTTACGAAGTAGTAAATATTTTTGTTTCACCAAGTTCATGTCTGTGGTGTTTTGATTGAGAAATATTAGTACAAGTAGAGGCCAAAAAAAAAACATTAGAATGTCTCCAAATAAGTCCACAAACATTGTTGTTGTTTTTTGGCACAACTTCATTATTGGTTTATTCATAAGGAAATTATACATACCAAAACCAAAACAAAAAACATAACTAAACAAGTCCCAAAAAACACATACAAAGCCAAGCATAAATTAGGTAAAATGTGTGGCAATTAAATTTGCCCGCACGGCTTGCCCAGACGCACTTGGCTGGCCCACATAGGTGTCGTCTGGCTCATCGGAGGGTGGAGAGGGTGGGCAATCAACATATCGGGGGACCCTTTGCATAATAGCAAAATTATGCAGCGCTGCACATGCCATAATTATATCAATGACCTTTTTAGGGTCATACTGCAGGGAGCCCCCAGTGTGGTCCAAGCACTAAAAACGGGTCTTCAGGAGTCCAAAGGCCCTCTCCACCACTGCCCTGGTCTTTCTATGGGCACGATTGTAGGCCTCTTGGGCTGGAGTCTGTGGCCGGAGGACCGGAGTCATCAGCCACGGGAGTAGTGGATACCCCAAATCGCCTACAACAATGTAAGGGAAACTAATATTACCATTAATTCATACATTGCAGCGCAAAATTCCTTTAAAACAAAGAATAATCAGGTATGTGACATTGTCACACAAACATGAGCATACATATTGCAGATGCCAAAAAAACAATTAAACATATGTGAGAGATGGGGGCACAAAGTAGGTAAATAATACTGTGGATGCTGGGTAATCAGGCAGACTGTTAGCAGCTATTGTTTCCTGTCTGTGCTGCAGAACAATGTAGTATGGGTTAACTTTACCTGACCCATTTTCTGTTTTGGCTTAGTCCCAAACAGGTGCAAGGCTGCCCCTGCACTTTATCCCACTCACCGCTACTCAGTAAGTGAAATGCATGTAAGCAAAGATGGCAAAGACCCTCTGCTAAAGTCCCTAACAGGTTTTGATGTAAAAGTGTTTGCAAGACTGTTTCTGACTTTTGCTCTCATTACACTTTGGAGTTAAAACAATGCAGGATCAAGTAATGGGTCCAGTCGGGTTACACATGTTCCCAAGGTGATGGGCAAGGCATCGTGGAGGAAAGGTGACTCCCACAAAAATCCAAGGGCACACATATAAATTCTAAATAGGTAATTGGACTCAACTTACCACATTCAGTGAGTGGCCCATTTTCCGATTTCTGTGTCCAAAAAAAGAAATAAAATGAGGCCACGAATCCAACGCTCACTTCTAACAGGCTAAGTCAAACGTTAATATCCAGACAACTAACACTAAACAACTACCTTACATTTAAGTGGCCAACAAAAGAAGATGTATGTTCGAGCCTTTACAAGGTTGAGTGACTTGTTCTCTTTCAAGTACACTTTAAAATGTTTGACTTGGCACAAACTTTGAAAAGAATGGAAAAAGAAGGGCCATTGTTGCACATACACTCTTGGCAAGGAGGAAGCATTATCGGGGAGGTACTGATCGCAATGAGGGAATATGTAAAAGGAGAGACTAGCAACATAGAGTGCCTAATGAAAAGGAGGGACTATTCACAATAAGGGATCTTAAAAATGGAGTAAATAAATCAAAGAATGCTCTGCTTAAAAGGAGGGACTATTCACAATAAGGGATAAGAAAAATGGAGTAACTAAGCCAAAGAATGCTCTGCTTAAAAGGAGGGACTATTCACAATAAGGGAGACTAAAAATGGAGTAAATAAGGGCAAGGATACTCTGCTTAAAAGGAGGGACTATTCACAATAAGGGATATTAAAAATGGAGTAAATAAGGCCAAGGATGCTCTGCTTAAAAGGAGGGACTATTCACAATGATGGTTTTGAAACAAGGATGGAGAAATACAAATAATGTTATTGGTCAAAGGAGGGACACCCAAACATTTAGATACAATGGAAGCCACAACTTGCCTGTATATATACTCGTCGACTGCCGGTGGGACGAGGGCAACGTGTGTGCAGTCAATAGCACCCATAACGTTGGGCATGTCGGCGATATTATAAAATGCCAGCTTAATGGCGTTTCTGGCTACCATATCCTCAGGGAAAGAAATATATTTCCGAGTTAGGGTAGCCATGCCTTCTAAAAATTTGGATAGCGCGCGGCTCAGCGTAGGCTGAGAGATCCCCACGGAGAGGGCACCCAGCCTCTGGAACGAGCCGTTCGCCAAAAATTGCAGGCAGCCAAGCATCTTGGTCATACCTGAAATTGCTTGCCCCTTCCTTGTGGAGCGGGCTAACCATGGCCGCAGCTCACTAAACAATTTATGGAGGGCAGCGCGATTAAGCCTGGTCAGATCGAACAGCTCAACGTCATGCATGCTATTGATGTCCATGCATCGCCGCCGATGCAGTCTGGTCTCTGACCTCCGGACGAACTCAATTCCCATGAGTTGCAGATCCTCATGCTCCTCAAAGGCAGTAGACTCGTCCATGGCTCTAGTTCCGACATCTAAAAGGTGCCGGGAGTGGTTCGGCAATGAAACGGATTTATGGGGTGTTGTCCCATCGGCAATCAGCTCTCTGAATTAATCGCAAGCCCACTGCAATAACGTAAACTTTCTGAACGGACGAAAAATTTCAGATTTGGTGGAAAAAACATCCCGAATGAACGAGAAACTTCCGATTTGCTTCCGTTTTTCGAAAGAGCATATACGCATCTTCCCGAACGTTCGTACGAATGAAAAATGTCCGAAAAAAAAGCTACGGAAGTCCGGACGAATGTGTCTCTGAATCGAGGCTCATGTCCTAGGTCGTGTAAAGTGACTTCTACAAAGCCGGTCCTTGAGATTGGGGGCCCTTTTGGCCGTCAATTTTGGTTTCAAGTTATCTTTTCTTTTCATTCTTGGTTTCAACATCAATTGAGACCAATTTCCTTGGGTAACCCCGATTAAGGAAACGCTGCGTAAGATCCTTAGCTTGTGCTCTAAACGGGACTTCCTCTGAACAATTTCATCTAAGTCTTGCAAACTGACCATGTGGAATCCCACCTCTAAGGTGTCTTGGGTGGAAACTCTGGTAATGCAGTTACCATTTACTGCTGTTTCCTTCCTGTATAGTGTCGTAGAGATCCTTCCATTTTTCATATTCAGATTTAGGTCCAAAAAGTTCACCTATCACCCGATAGAAGGTTTGAACTGCCGCACATAAACCAAATGGGGGGGTATATGATGATGGTCTTCTCAAAGGGAATGGACCAGATGTGATTATTTCCTCAATCGGGATGGTGGGCTCCATTTCCTCCCTTTCAGTCATATCATCCGAGTTTTCAGGGATATTCTCTACAGAATTTCCATCATAGTGTCTCCTCAATAACAATCTGAGTGTATATCTCTGTGTGTCCCCCAGGAATGTCAAGGTCGAGTAACGATCCCCCCAACGCGTTTCGTGGCCCCCTGCTCACAGGCCACTTTATGGAGCTATTCTGGGTGAATTGCTGGATTCACCATTACAATTATTATTATTTACTCATTAGTTTATAATATTCTTATCAAATAGATAGTAAATATGTAGCCCATATAAATTTAGGATATTATTTAGAGTACCCTCCATACGGTTTAAATGCATACAAAAATAAAATGCCGGGTGTACTGTGTGTAAACATCATATCTAGCATCCCCTGCCTTGTATACAGAACATTGTTTGACCTTGACATATATTTGAATCCTTCGTATTTACATGACTGTGTCTCATTGTCATTATTCTGTATTGTATGTTCTGTGAAACAGATATAGTTAGCCTTGTTTGTCTTAGATGGTGGTTGCTGTTATAATTTTTTATTCTTTATTTTTCATCTTTGCTCCATCACACTAATTCCCCCCATCCCCTTCATAAGTACTCCGGAGTGCCACAGTGCGCTCGCGGCGGTCCTGGATCCCCGGCGGGTAGGCGGCTCCTACTGCAGGGCAGGGCACCTGCGCATCGGGGGCCGGGGCCGCGCACGCACAATGACACTTCCTTTACTTGCGGCTCATATGCCGGAAGACACTGGGCGGACATGACGCGCCCCGCACGCCTCCCCATACATATCCCTGAACACGTGAGGACGCGCGCTGGCCCCATAAAATTTACATTATGGATGCTATAAATGAAGGGGATGAGGGAGAAGCCCCTCATTCATCCTGACAAAGTGGTGGGGAGACCACCACACAACACGTAGGTGTGAGAGGTGAACAGTGAGGGGACCTGGCTCTGTATTTACTCATTAGGTGATATCTTCTTCTGTACTGTACTGCACTGTATGAATTGCGCTGGTCACTTTAATTGTTTAATAGTTTGTTTCAATACTGCATAATAGTTTGTTTCCACATTGAATAGCAACATTGCACCATTAGCACTTTATAGTATAACATTTTATTTTTGCATTAGCACTTTATAAGACTGCGCCTTGTAACTTTAGACCTACTTTAATCAAGGTTATTATTATGTAGTAGAGCCATATAGTCAAAGATCCATTTCCCTAGCACTTTATTTGTCTTCTAACTTTTTCTGTCCTTAATGTTGTAATGTGAGCTATTTAATAAAGGCATGTTACTAAATCACTGAGTGCGGCCTTTCTCTGTGGGTTTGGGCCTGTACTGGCAGCCCAACGATTTCTGCTAAAATTCTCAGTCGCCTAAGATTATTGGGCCACAGTGTCCACAATATTACTATTATGTAATCGTTTAGTGACAACAATAAACAAAAAAAATGACTTTTTCTTTCAGTTTAATCTCACTGAATATATGAAAAGAGGGTTTGAAGCATAGAGACATTAAATCCACATTCACATATAGACATATAAACATAGAGACACCACAAAAATGTCACTGGGAAAAATAGACACAAATTAACTAAAATGAGACAAGACAATGTGATTCTGGATAAACTGACAAGAGACACTCTGTGTGCCCCAAAATTTCTGGACAGGGGGAGACATCCAGATATTGGGGTACCTTCTGCAGGAGGGCAAAGTTATGTAGTACCATGGATGCCACAATAATTTTAATAACTTAAGTGGTAACTGGTAATGCAGGGCACCCCTGTATGATCCAAACGTCGAAACTGGGTTTTCACTAAGCCAAACGCATGCTCCACAACAGCCCTGGTCTTCCTATGTGCCCGGTTGTAGACGGCATGTGGCTGAGGCCGCTGAATAGGGGTCATGAGCCATGGAAGCAGGGGGTACCCAGAAACCCAGAAAATAATGAGCCACATGCATCTTACAAACATTATCACCTGAAAAAAGGGGGGGGGGGCAGGGATGAATACACTAGTTATAACTAAAAAATACTACAATAAAGGACTAATAATGATAACACTTACTAAGTAGCTACCCGCCAGACAACTTGCCAGGCTCAAAACGTTCATAAATGCTTGAATTCTGCAGAATATATGCATCAAGGGTGGATCCCGGAAAACCAGCCATCACGCTCAAATACCTTATGTTAGGAGCCGTAACACATTGGACATGATGGAGTGTCCCATCGTACGGTTTCTGCACAAAAGACAAACGCACACCGGTCAAGAACAAAGCTATATTCAAGCACACCTAAACTGACAGAACAGAAGCTATGCAAAAATGGAACAACCACTGGTAAGACTGCCTTCTTTGGCTGAGTAATTAAAAAGCTGATTGTGTAAAGTGGGGGGAAACATAACCTGTGTGAGAAAAAGCAAGGGAAGTGTGCATAAACATTATTGCTTTACTTTAGAGTGAAGCAGCTACAGGAAATAAGGGAGTACAAATTGAAAGGGCAGATTGAGGTCCACTTTACAGGAGCCAATACAATGCAAGAGCCAAAATGCACTAAATATGGGAAAGCTATTCTCATCAGTGACTGGAAGCATCAGCACCATGTGCGTGCAGTTGATTGCATCATTGACAATGGCATATCGGCCAGCTCATAAAAACCCAACTTAACGGCATTCCAGGATACCATGGTGTTAGGGAAACATATGTATTTATCCACCAAGGTAGCCATGCCACCCAGAAATGTATTGAGGCTGGAAAATGCCCATAGAGAGGGCCTGGAACGAGCCGTTCGCAAGAAATTAAAGGCAGCCAACCAATTTGGTCTTACCCAAAATTACATGCCCCTTGCTTGTAGTGGGAGCCAAACATGGCCGTAACTCAGAATACAGTTTCTTGAGGGAAACACGGTTAAGTTGGGTCAGCTCGAGTAGCTCAACATGATGCATGAGTTCAACAACCACACATGGCTGATGCAATCGATAGTCCGACATACACATGCAAAGCAAGCTGCAACGCTGCAGACACTTGTACTCGGCAAGGTATTCCTTGGAGGGCTCCATTGCGCTTTCCTGCACACCACGACAACACACTCCCACCAGGTAATAGAGCTGTAAGTGGTGTGTGAAAGAATACATATTCTTAGTTTACGGTACGTCCTGCTCCAGATATAGTACTTACACTTGGGTTATCCTCCGCCAGATGGTGCTGCACTGCAGAGACATGTAAAAACAGGCTCCTCCCGGCCCTTCAAATACCCACGGACCTCCCACAAATCCCCAGATTTCTCCGCTGACTGCGAAGACATGAAGTATCACTCTCTCGCAGGTGAGCGGGGCTATTAAAGCCTGCGGCCCTGTTGGAATATTCCCACCCGCCCTCTTTGTGATGTGCCTCCCAGCCTGGGCTGCGCTGGTCGGGTTAAGGTAGGCAGAACCTTGCGTGCTTATGGAGCCATGCTCCACCGCAGTCCCCCACCAAAGGGTAGGCGGTATAGGCTGATGGTGAGCCTCTAGAGGATGCCCCTCCCGCACTATTGCCCCATGCCCCGTGTAGCGGTGAGCCCTGTACAAAGGGCCACCATCCTCCCTCGTTCCCCCCATAGCACGGGGGGAAAGAAAGGGGGGGTGTGTGTGTGTGTGTTTTGGTGCCAGTGTATTGTGATTACATGCATACGGCCGTTGTAATGTCCTTGGACTTGTATATGGGGTGTCAGCTGCCGTGCTGATTTGTATTTTTACTTGTGTAACTGCCGCCGCCGCTCACGCCTTTTCCTTCATTGGATGTGCTACGCCGGGCGGCGGAGTCGCCTCAGACGCTGCGGCGTCATCATTGGCAAATCATCTATTCTAAGTGTGCCATACACTTCGATCTTCATGACAACATTGGCTGCTGTCTTAGAGCTTCGCGCTCTTCGGGGGGCGGGGACCTGGCTTGGCGCGCTCTGCGTCACGGGCCCTTCGAGGTTCGCTTGGCGCCATTTTGATGTTTAGGCGCGCGCACGGGTGGGTATTTTTTATGTTTCTTGCTTACTGTGCAAGGTTCTGACACCTCTTATTCTCATTATGTCATTCAGATGGGTGAATCCAGTGGCTTCTCCCAGCCCTGTGTAATTGCCAGTTGGGCCCAGTATAATTACTCTTACTTCTCTGCGGGTCATTGGGGCATCCAGGGTAGCTTACAGCGTCAATCCCTACTGGCCTATTGTGCCTATTAATCACCATATGGAGGCTTCCCAGGATAATGTGACCGGGGTTCCTTCGGGACAAGCCCGGCTGTGTGTAGCTTGTGGGGTCTCACCTATCAGCGGTGACAATGCACGGGTCTGCGTTACTTGCGCGCAGCAGGCGCTAATGGTACTTCCCGCCCCTCCGGTGGCTGGGCCTGCACCTCGCCTCACTTCACCTACTCCCCCAAGCCTGAGTCTAACCCCCAATACAAGCAGTGATTCTCATCCTGATGGGGCTGCTAGACTGGCCAGTGTTGAAAAATTGATTGCTAATACTTTAGCGCGTAAGACCACCGCTAAAAAGCGGCACTTAACCCCTGATGCCACTCTTTTCCCTACGGAGTCTGTTGTCGCATCTATATGGCTATACCCCCTCGGACGAAGGGGAGCTGTTCTCTGACTCTGGGTCATCTGACGAGAGGTCCAGGGGTCATGACGATTCTGGCTCTGATCCCTGGACCCCGGATGATACTGACAGGCTACTGGTTCAGATTTTTGAGGTTTTGTCCATCTCTCCCCCTGTTGCGGCTCCCAGGCAAAGGGGTGAGCTCTTTCATACTGCTAAGGCTCGATTGGAATTTCCTGAGCAAACCCATTTCAATAACCTTGTGCTTAAGGAATGGGAACATCCCAGTAGACTTCCCGGCGTACCTAAGAGTCTGGACAGGAACTCCTGCTGATATGGTCAAATGTTGGTCATCACCCCCCGAGGTCGATGCTCCTATTCTGGGGCTGTCTAACACCTCTATTATGCACTCCCCCGACACTACTACGCTGCGGGACTCTGAGGACCGGCACATTGACCAATTGGCATGCCATGCCTTTGCATTTGTGGGGGCGGCGCTGCGCCCGGTTTGCGCCTTGGCCATTACTTCTGTGGCGCTCAGGGCCCTGGTCAGAAATGCACTCGAGGGCCCAGACGAATTGCCACCTGATACGGTTAATGCACTGTCTAACTGTGATGTGTTTGTAAACTTTATCGGATGATGCCATTAGGATGTGTGCCAGATCTTCTGCCTTGGCGGTAGCTATACGCCGCGCGGTGTGGCTGCGCCAGTGGGCTGCTGACAATGCTGCTAAGAAAGCCCTTACTGGGC
The DNA here is from genome assembly GCA_027917425.1 of Gastrophryne carolinensis. Taxonomy (NCBI): domain Eukaryota; kingdom Metazoa; phylum Chordata; class Amphibia; order Anura; family Microhylidae; genus Gastrophryne; species Gastrophryne carolinensis. Next base: position 107,573,747 of record CM051243.1, on the reverse strand, counting down.
TTCCATTTAAGGGGCTACGCCTGTTTGGGGACCACCTAGACCTCTTTGCTAAAGGAGGTAAGTTACCCCAGCGCAGGCGGCAGTCTCGGCCCTTTCGGGGCCAGGGCCCCCTTTCAGTCCCCTACCGAGGCGCTAAGCAGGGAAAAGGGGTGTCCTTCGCGGGGGCTCGCGCAGATTCCTGGCATAGGAGTAAAGGACGACGTCCTGGCTCCTGCTGGGGGTCCAAACCCAAAGCCCCTCCCAAGACCCCTCAGGTATGATGGGGCGCCCTCGCCCGTCAGGGTGGGGGGACGGCTACAGCACTTCGCGCACGTCTGGAGGCGCCACGTCTCAGACCGGTGGATTCAGGAGGTAGTGTCCTCTGGGTACAAGATAGAGTTCGCTGTGCGGTCCCCCACAAGATTCATCAGGTCCCAGATCCCCCAGGACCCTGTATCAGCTCAGGTCTTGATGCAGGCCGTGCAAGGGCTTCTGGATCTGGGGGTCATTTGCAGGGTCCCCTCAACCTCTTCACAGTGGCCAAAAAAGATGGGTCAGTCAGGCCTATTCTGGATTTAAAGATCCTCAACAAGTTTGTCAAGAAGAGGCGCTTTCGCATGGAAACTCTGTGCTCGGCCATCGGCTCTCTGCGCCCAGGGGATTTTATGACGTCAGTGGACATCAAAGATGCTTACCTTCACATCCCTGTGTTCCCGGGACACCAAAGGTTCTCAGATTCGAGTTGAAAGATCAACATTACCAATTTATGGCCTTGCCATTTGGCCTCACTTCAGCTCCCAGAGTGTTCACCAAGGTGCTGGCGGGGGTGATGTCTCTGATAAGGGGAGGGGGCATACTCGTGCTGCCCTACCTGGACGACATTCTCATCACCTCTCGGTCTCCACAGCAGGCAGAGCTGGACACTCACCTGGTGGTGTCCACCTTGGAGTCCTTCGGCTGGGTGATCAATCACCCCAAGTCCTCTCTATCCCCTTCGTCGGTGACCCCATTCCTGGAAACGATTCTGGATACGGTTCAGTCATGGATATTCCTTCCTCAACAGAAAGTGGAAGCTCTGACTGCGCAGGTGAGGTTCCTGCTCTCGTGCCCCCAGCCCTCCCTCAGGCAGGGAATGCAGCTGGTGGGCCTGATGGTGGCGAGCTTCGAGGCGGTGCCCTTTGCTCAGTTCCATTTGAGGCCTCTGCAACTTCATCTGCTTTCAGTATGGGACAAGGACCCCACGTCCTTGGACGGGGTCTGTGTGCTTCCCCCCTTGGTCAGACGGTCCCTTTCGTGGTGGCTGGACCACAGGAACTTGCTAGGGGGCAGGTCCTTTCTGGCCCCCTCCTAGGAGATGGTCACCACGGATGCCAGTCTGTCAGGTTTGGGGGGGAATCTGGAAGTCCCTGCACTTCCAGGGGAGGTGGGGACCTCAGGAGGCCCACTTACCCATCAACATTCTGGAACTACGGGCAATCAGTTTGGTACTGGAGCAGTTGACCGATCACCTGAAGGGTCTGTCTGTGCAGGTGCGCTCAGACAACAGGATGGCGGTTGCCTACATCAACCATCAGGGAGGGACCCGGAGCAGGGGTGCCCTCCAGGAGGTGTCGCGGATTCTGACATGGGCAGAGACCAATGTTCAATGCATTTCGGCTGTGTATATCCCGGGGGTAGAGAATCTACTGGCGGACTCTCTGAGCAGGGGGACTTCCCGTCAGGGGGAGTGGTCCCTCTGCAACAGGGTATTCCAGTCCCTGTGCCACCGTTGGGGTTTACCGGATGTGGATCTGTTCGCATCCCGTCACAATCACAAGCTCCCAGCCTTTGTCTCCCTGTCTCAGGATCCTCTTGCCTTGGCCACGGATGCTCTGTCCATATCATGGAAGGAATTTCGGCTCATGTATGTCTTTCCTCCATTCACCCTGCTGGGCAGGGTCCTGCGCAAGATTGCTCTGGAAGGGGTGCCAGTGATTCTGGTGGCCCCCAGGTGGCCAAGAAGAGTGTGGTTCGCAGACGTGGTAAAAATGGCAGTAGACCAGTACGTCCTGCCAGGGGCGCCAGATCTGCTCACTCAGGGCCCCTTACGCCATCCCAATTTACAAACTCTGGCTTTGACGGCCTGGCTGCTGAAACCTCCATCTTGATGGAGAAAGGCTTGTCTGCCTCGGTGGTGGATACCATGATACAGGCTAGGAAGAAAACTTCCTCTGCCATCTATTATAGGGTATGGCGTACCTACATTGATTGGTGTGAGTCTAGGTCTCTTCCCTGTAGGGAGTTCTTAGTCCCTAGGGTTCTGGAGGTTTTACAGCATGGGTTGGAGTTTGGTCTAAAACTCAGTACTCTGAAGGGTCAGGTTTCTGCCCTGTCTGTCTTCTTTCAGAAGTCTTTTGCTCAGCATTCTTTGGTTAAGACTTTCTTTCAGGGGGTCACTCATGTGCGTCCCCCACGTAAACCTATGGTCCCTGTTTGGGATTTGAACTTGGTTTTGTCTGCCTTGCAGGGTGCTCCCTTTGAGCCTATTCAGGATGCTGCTCTGGCTGTACTTACCCTCAAGGTTGTCTTTTTGGTGGCTATTACTTCGGTCAGGCGTGTGTCTGAGCTGGCGGCTCTGTCTATTCAGCCCCCATAGTATTATGAAGGTGGTTGTACCTTTTTAAAAAATTAAAAAAGTTCTTTTAAGGAGCGCTTCAGGTTGGGTGTAGCAGCTGCCTAAGAATAAGGGGTCAGGCCTTATTAAGGTTAACAGAAATAGCTAAGGACTAATATGCTTTATAGAAAGTCAATTAGTTTTAGGCGCGCTTGAAGGTAGGGTTGGGGAAATGGAAGGACCAAGTGAGGCGTCTTCATTTCACTTAGTGGGTACAAAGCTGTTAGAGGTTATTTGGCACCAGATATCCTATATTGCTAGGTAATATCTAGTTGTGTACAATGCCTCTAAAAAAGATATTTTATGCTGCCTGATTTTACTCATACAGCAATTGGTCTCAAATGGTATGGTAAGGTTCTGGTTAACACATAAAAACCAAACAACATAGGTATATATTCATAAAATAACTTTCTGTGATGTGTTACCATTTACTTTTGTTATATATATGAAGAAACAGAGTAGAACACTCACCGCCGCGGCCCGGGGGTACGCCGACCTACCCAGGGCCTCTGAGGTTCAGTTGCCTGAATGGTTATTACCCAATATGTAATCACTGCTGTAGTGGGTATATTCTTAAGGAGGGCTCCTCCGGTGCCCGGTGCTCCTCTCTGTGTTATTTGCCGCCGTTGCCCGGGGGTACTATACCTTCCCAGGGTCCTTGGGTGATTAACCGCTCGGTAGATGAATTAGTTGCACTAGGTATCTCCAAACGTATTCCAGCTTCTTTAATAAAGACCGTCAAAAAGGAGGTGGCTGACACAGGTCAGCAGTCTCTATGTTCAGGGGGAAATGGGTAAAGTCCTGACGTTTTGAGGGTTGGGGCGGAGCGCTTGTATTTGTCCCTGTGCAGCGTTTTCAAGTCACACCTGCACGTCTACGCTCATACGCCTTAAGTGTGGATCTGCCTGATGGAACACCGAGGCAGAGAAGATAAAATGTAATGGTCCGTGGATTTCATAAAAGCGGGGGCGCGATCATGCGGCTTCCCTGCTTAATGTCTTCTTTAAGCTTACATGAATCAACTCACCGACGCGCGTTTCGGCACTTCCTGCCGTCCTCTGGGCCGTCCGCTGTATGAGTCAAATCAGGCAGCATAAAATATCTTTTTTAGAGGCATTGTACACAACTAGATATTACCTAGCAATATAGGATATCAGGTGCCAAATAACCTCTAACAGCTTTGTACCCACTAAGTGAAAAGAAGACGCCTCACTCGGTCCTTCCATTTCCCCAACCCTACCTTCAAGCGCGCCTAAAACTAATTGACTTTCTGTAAATCATATTAGTCCTTAGCTATTTCAGCCCCCATAGTATGAGAGACACCAGGACAAGGTGGTGTTCCGCTTTAAGCCAGATTTTCTGCCTAAGGTGGTGTCTGCTTTTCATTTGAATCAAGATATTGTTCTTCCTTCATTGTGTCCTAATCCTAGCAACGCTAAGGAAAGGGTTCTGCATTCCTTGGATGTGGTCAGGTGTCTGAAGTATTACCTGGTAGTCACTGCGGCCTTCAGGAAGACTGATGCTCTTTTTGTGGTCCCTTCTGGTCCTAGGAAGGGTTTGGCTCCTGCCAAGTCTACTATTAGCAAATGGATTCGTCAGGCTGTGATTCAGGCCTATTCTGCTAAGGGGAAGAGTCCTCCCTTCCGCCTTACTGCTCATTCTACTCGTGCTGTTGGTGCATCTTGGGCCTTCCAGTGCCAGGCTTCTGATGAACAAGTTTGCAAGGCCGCTACTTGGTCTTCTGTTCATACCTTTTCAAAGTTTTACAAGGTTGATGTTAGGGCCTCAGCTGATGCTGTTTTTGGCTGCAAGGTTTTGCTGGCGGCAGTGGTTTAAACTGTCTGCTGTTACCTTGTTGTTGGGGATCCCACCCTACCTTATGGACACTGCTATTGGATGTCCCAAGTGTAAGTACTATATCTGGAGCAGGACGTACTGTATACTAAGAATAATACAATTCTGTGAAACACTCACCTGTAGAGTTGATATTATTTGTATACAGTACGTCCTGCTCCACCCCACCCTGGTTTTTGCATTATTCTGGATCCCCTGTATGGTGATTGTTATCATTGTTATAGTTACCAGTTTTGGTGGTGGTTAATTTCTCCCGGCTTCTTGTTCACTGCTTTTCAATGCTGGGGATTTGTGGGAGGTCCCTGGGTATTTGAAGGGCCGGGAGGAGCCTGTTTTTACATGTCTCTGCAGTGCAGCGCCATCTGGCGGAGGATAACCCAAGTGTAAGTACTATATCTGGAGCAGGACGTACTGTATACAAATAATATCAATTCTACAGGTGAGTATTTCACAGAATTGTATTTTTATTAGCTTCTCTTGAAGGCCAAATCATGGCTAATCAAAGCTCTGAATCATGCGCAAGACCATACTAATCATGCATTATACGCTTCAACGCTTCAAGACAACATGAAGCAAATACAAATTCAAAAAAACACACCGGAAGCTTGAAAATGGACCAAAAAATACACATACGCACACTTTTTTGCAGTTAAAAGAGGCTGTGAATCGTCCTTTGTATCTATCAATAATTTCACATCTCACTGCACGATACCTTGGTGTTAAAATGGACTCCTCTTTCTCATTTACACCTCACATTCAGCCACTAGCCACCCCCTGCTGTCTCCAACAATCACGGATTCGCCCCTTCCTCTCACCTGATACCACCATAATTCGAGTGCGTGCCACGATCCTCTCCCAATTAGACTACTGCAACATTCTCCTTTGTGGTCTCCCAACAAACAGATCTGCATCTCTCCAATCTATCCTCAACTCCGCTGCTCGACTTATTCTTCTCTCCTCTCATTTCTCTAGTGCTGCTCCTCTATGTCCTCCCCTATACAATTCACCCCTTCCCAAACCTCAAAATCTATTCTATTCAGATGAGTATATCACTGGGCCTTAACAAAAGACAGCCCACTTCAGATCACTTACACTTGATCATACGGGCAGGCTGATTCATTACTAGTGGCAGGTAGCGACAGATGAGCATCTGTACAGCGGTGCTATGATCGTCCACTAATGGGCACCCCGATCAGCCATCAATCGCTATTACAGAGTGCCACAGTCGCTACTTGCAGTTTGTATTAATCACTCTGCCAATGTTAAATGTGATGTTTCTGATTTGCATTAGAGGCGCCGTAGAGTTGTTACACCTTATTCAATACAGCGCCTGAGTGTTTCTATGCTGTTGAGTTTAAATCAATTTGTAATTAGAGATGTGAAACCACATAAGCAAAATAACACGTCACCAGAAATTAGAACTAAAAATAAATGTTTGTTTTATTTGAACATATACTAAAGAAAAATTTTTGGTCAGTGTCCATTTGGGCCATAAGTTGAAAAAATCTTCACGGCGCCTGTAATGGAGACAAAAGTGTTATATTTTACTATTTATTTTTCTTTCTTTTTTTCATTAATTAAAAACCCCAAAGTTATGTTTTTTTATTCATTAAATTATCCACCTCTTCTAATGTAGTATATATCAGCTTAGATCACTTACCGCAAAGAATGCAGAAATCATGGTTTCCCGCCGCTCAAAGCCAGTCTGGGTATTCTCATTACTGTCTGCGGCCATGTTGGGGACTTCTGGCACCAGTGCTGTTTCTTCGGGGGCTTCGATTCTGTGGCATATGCAAATGTTGTGTAGGACACAGCAGGCTAGGATTATTTTAGAGACCTTTTGTGGACTGTACAACATCTCTCCTCCTGGGCGTGCTTTCAGCAGGCCGATGGCTCTTTCCACAATACATCTTGTTTTGCGATGTGCTGCATTGTATCGTACTTGGGCTGATGTCTGTGGGTTTCTCACGAGTGTCATCAACCACCTTTTCTGCCCATATCCCTTGTCCGCTGTGGGGAAAAAAAAGTGAAAAAGGGCAACTAGAAATGTAGCTATACCAGTAGGTCTAAAATTAATATCTGCAAATATAGCTGTTTGGTTGTTTTAATTTAATAATGTGATTGTTATTCTGTATATGATTATTAATTACCCAGTAGCCATCCAGGTGGCATTTCATTATTTTCAAACTTCCGGCACAGGACTGATTGGTGGAGCACATAAGAATCATGGCATGAGCCTGGGAAGCCAGATCTCACGGCCCTCAGCTTCATGTCTGGGTCACATGCCACTATTACATTAATTGAATGGAATTGCTTGCGATTCCTATAGTGCAGTTCCTGTGCATGGGGAGGGCAGAAAGGAATATGTGTACCATCCAGACACCCGAGCACATTAGGTATCCTCCCATGCTGTAAAACGCACAGTTAATTTTGGCAACCTCCTCCTCATCCTCAGGAAATGTTATATATGCTGGGATAAGGTCGCAAATAGCCAGCACTACCTTGAAAAAGATACGGCTCATTGTAGCCTCGCTGGTCCCGCTGAGGAGAGCTGCGGTTGCATGAAAATTGCCCCGTGCCACTATATTTAGCATGGCACATAGGCGAACAATGCCAGGGATGGATTGGGTGCGTCTGGTGGATGGTTCGATTTTGGTCTTAATCTGATCATATAGGGACCATAGTGCTGCACGATTCAGACAGAATCTGCTTCTGATCTGCTCGTCACTTAAATCCCATACAGCGAGGCGGATACCAAAGGATCTGGGTGCCCTAAGCCTCACAGCACTCTCTTCCCTTGGCTCCTGCCCTTCCTCTGCGCTGCCACAACAACACATCCATACCCCAAACATAACACCAACATCCACATCACACTCACTGGCCATAACTCAGGCACTCCAAATACAAAAAATACACAATCTTCCCACACACACACAACCAATTAACACAAACAGGCAATCAAACTCCTCTTGCACCCACACAAATGCAGCTCAACACAAAACAAGATGTATAGTGGAAACAACCATCAGCCTGCTGAAAGTATGCTTTCCAAGTTTGCCACAGCCAAGAGGGGATTTGCTGCACACTCCACAAAAGGTTTCCAAAACAATCCTCAGTTGCTGTATCCTACACAATATTTGCAGATGCCACAAAAAAGAAGCTCTCAAAGAAACAGCAATGATGCCACAAATCAACAACAAAGCCACAGACAGTAATAAAGATACACAGACAGCCAGTTCCTGGCACCTATGTTATAGAGACTTGCACCAAACACTACAGCCTTTGCCACAGCGTTAAAAGATAATAAAGAATAATTTTAGCCTTATTTATACTTAACTTATCCAAATGTATGGAACACTTTTCCTCCTCATGCGTTTCAGAAATCTTGTTATATGTAATTAATATTGTGTTTCTGGTTGTGTAAGTAGCTTCTTGATGAAATGATTGTGTTTACACATTTGTTGCAGATACATCAATGATTGATGTAAAGATCTATATACACACACACCTGTATTGTATGTCTCCATAAATTACCTGGGCCTTTTTTTGTGATTGGTTCATCTAGCACTTAAAAGTTCAAAGACACATACAGCAATTGTTGCCATTCTGTAGTTTACATGTGCCCTTGTGTGTTAGGGGTTTGTTTGTGTTTGCAGCTACCGGATGGAGCCAAATTCTGGAAATCTGCCTGCCACTGCTGTGTCTCCTGGGGCACCCAATACCAGTGGTGTGCGTGGTGGCCGCAGAATTTCCTCGAGGAAGAGGGCGCAGGCTGATGGTGGGGCACCACCCAGGCCCAAGCGTCCATATGCCAAGAGGGAGCCAGAATTTAATTTGGCAGATCACAATACTCTTGTGAGTCTGACACTGGCTAAGTGGCTCACAAAGTCAGTGTTTGGGCAAACAAGAAAGGAGCAAATTGTGGGATGCCATTGCTGAGCAGCTTACAAGCTCAGCTCAATATCCACATAGTGGCAAAGCCTGCAAAAAACACTTCTACACATTGCAAAGGGCCCTTATGAAAAAGATGAAGTCTGACCTTCTGGTGTATAGTGGGAGGAAGCAGGCTCCAAAGAGCCAATACAGGTCATATGAGGAGATGTTGAAGTGCAAGATCCCCCTTTGTCGGCTGCAGGGTGTGGATGCTGGGGATGACACCACAGGCTGGAGTGAAGGTATAGTACAAATACATTTTTAATTGTTTTTGAATATTAATGTTGACCCATATTTGTATCTAACCTCAATCTAATCCTAAATTTAGCTCATGGTAAGTATCATATTATAAATATGTGATTTTAACCTTTATTATTTTTTTATATTATTGGCACATGATGATTCTGAGGAGTCTGAGGTGAATGTATCAAAGGTTCATGTAAACTCATATTTCAAGCAGTGTTTTAGATTATGAGTAAGAGCAGATAGGTAAAAATGTTGCTTAACAAAACTAATGATAAGGCAAATTACAGGTATGATTTATGTTTGCCAAATGTATTATCAGTAATGGAAGCACTACTAGTGAACCTTAAACTTAAGCATTTATGTTTCATTTAATTAGGCCCAAATACAAGAAGTGCTGGTCCTGAAAGGGCCCTTCAAAGCGAGGCTTCTAGGGATGACGGTAAGCATGTGATTTCTTAGTTATTTAAAATGATGTGTTTGAACCTTTCATGGATGAGGCCTATTTACATTAGGTATTATCCATGTATTTGTAGGGCAAAGTTCCAGTGATGTGGCGGGTATGTGAGTCTAATAATGTGCTAATTATATGTGAGCACACAATGTGTGTTCAGATATATTGAATTTGGTAACTTTCAATAATACTCATCACAAATGTTAAGGGTGTGTGAATTGAAGTTGACAATCAAGGTTAGTAATCTAAAATATTTTGAGGGAAACTTGACGCAGTGGCAAAAAAACTTGCATTAATATAAATAATATTGTTAATTTAGCATATGTGATGTTGCAGCCGTTATCGGATGATGATTTGCCCCTTCCTGGCAGCCAGACACCTGAGCTATATGTGGAGGACCACACTCAGGTAACATAGACATTTGGAATCAGGTTGGCAAAAATGTAATTGTCTTTCTATAAAAATTTAACAAACATGTAACATACACCGCAATGTTATCTTAGCAGACAACCTTGATGGAAAACCTGGATGGGGACTCCTCCTAAGTGCCATGTGCTCAGCCTACTCAGCCTGCACAAACGGTACATGTTACTATAACAAAAGATGTTGATTCCATCAGTGAATATGCAAAAAACAGACATTAATTGTATTTTCTCATTTTATTATAGAGCACTACCCAACAACCCACACGGGGTTTACCCACAAGTGTGGAACTGTTTGAATTAGGGAGCCGCATGTTGGAGGCCTTGGTCACCAGCAGCCACGTGCTAGACTGGAGGAGCTCGTTGCGGTGTTGGAATCACAACCGCTGGTGTACCAACAACAAATTCAGGAACTGAGGCAAGAAGTCCAAGAACTGAGGCAGCAACCACAGGCTGAATTGCTCACTTCTATTAACCGCTCGATAGATCGCCAGGACCAAACCTTGTTGTTACATCAACTAATACAGCAGCAGTCAATTTTCATTTACGGCACTGTTGGCCCCCAACACGGCCCCTACAGGTGAGTCCTCAGTGGAAAGACCACAAGATTAATTTATTCATTGTATTATCTTTTTTTTTTAAATGAGGACAGCTAATGTTATTTTTCTATATGTCAAAATAAATCCTTTGATTATAATCTAACATTTTGGAATCTACTTGAACGCATATATACTAACCCATACATGTGCATACATGTCTATATATATAGATAGGTGCATGTGTTTTACATTTCACAACTTCTAATGCTTCTATTATGTTAAGTGTAACAATGTGTTTAAGTTTCAAACTAGTAATGGTTTAATTGTAACTTTAACAAGGTTTGCCAGTTAATGCAGATACGCACAGAACTGACTGTCACGCTCGGGGTAACTCCAGCCCTCTTAATAAGCTCACAACCCCCAATCTCCACAGCCAGCTTCACCTGTAGGAGCCCCCGCTTGCCGGGACGCAAGATACGCCTACCCGGGATCGGTTGCCCCCAGGACTTAATGGCTCAAAGGATGTAAGCTTATATGTGGGAGGACTGGAGAACCAATAGCAAGAGCGTGAGTGACAGAAGTCCAGAGACAGGCAATAGGTCGATAACGGGAAGGCAGAGATCGTAGTGGCACCAGGGGTCAGGCAAGACGTAGTCGGGGTTCAGGCAGAGGTCAGCAACTGGGGATCAGGATCTAGAAGCGTCAGTTCAGGCAAAGGTCGGCAACAAGGATTCAGGATCGAGAGGCGTCAATTCAGGCAGAGGTCGGCAACAAGGATTCAGGATCGAGAATGGTCGTACAATCGAATCGGCAACAGGCTAGACTTCACGGGAGTAGGTAACACAGGGTTCTGAGCGCTATCACAGGCAATTCACAACTGAGAGGGAATTGCCTTTATAGGAATAGGTCTGAGGGAAGCAGTGTACTGATTGGAGCACATAGGATTCCAAGGGTAATTGGCTGCAGAGCAGAAGAGGGCGAAGCCCTCAATCCCCTAGGATTCATTAACCCTTTAATTGATCCTCCGGCGGGTGCGCGCCGCACAGCGCCGCCGGAGGGCATAACAGACACGTGCTCGCGGCCGCGCGCAAGCACGTCTCCTGGAGGAGGAAGCGGGGGGCGTGGCTGAGCTGGGCGCCGCTCGAGCCGACGCTGCTCGAGCCGACGCCGCTCGGCGCGGCCGCCGCACAGTGACAGCTGCAGCTGGCCGCCTGGAGACGTCACTGGAACGGGATCAGGTAAGCGGTTCCTGACACTACCCCCCCCTTCACGAGGGGCCTCCGGACCCTCACCCGGTTTCCCTGGATTGTCACGATGGAACCTTCTTACAAGAGCCTTGGCATGAACATTCCTCGCTGCCACCCAGCATCTTTCCTCCGGACCATAGCCAACCCAATCCACCAAATACTGTAAAGAATTACGCACTTTACGTGAATCCAAGATCTTATTCACTTCATACTCGGGCTCATTATTAAGAAGAATTGGTGCAGGACCAGCAAGAGGAGCATTCTTCGCCGGTTTTAACAGTGAAACGTGAAAGGAATTAGGTATTTTCATAGTTGGCGGGAGTTGAACTTTAAAAGACACATTATTCAACTTCTTGACGATTGGAAAAGGACCAATAAATTTTGGACCTAATTTGCTAGATGGCTGACGGAGCGCAATATTTTTAGTGGAGACCCAAACTAGATCGCCTACTCGAAGAGTAGGTTCCTGTGATCTGCGGCGGTCGGCAAATTTCTTATACCTCAAACCAGTGGTCTTAAGAATCTCCTGAACGTGTGTCCAGATATTCTTCCGTTCTTGAAGCCACTCCTCCAACGCCGGCAGATTGGAAGGTGACCCTGAAAGGGAAGAAGCTCTAGGATTTTTCCCTAAGTTACAATAAAAAGGAGATACCTTGGTACTCTCACTAGGCGCGTTATTGTAAGCAAACTCGGCGAAATCAATAAATTCCGCCCATTGTTCTTGGGCATCAGAAACATAACACCTTAAGTATTGTTCCAAAGTTTGATTAGTTCTTTCTGTCTGCCCATTAGTCTGGGGATGGTAGGCAGAAGAAAGAGAGATCTGTATTCCCAACCGCGAACAGAAGTGTTTCCAAAAACGGGAAGTAAATTGAACACCCCGATCAGAGACTATATTGGACGGAATACCATGAATACGAAAAATATGCGAAGTAAACAGCCGCGAAAGCTCAGGTGCAGAAGGAAGTTTGGCCAAAGGAACGAAATGTGCCATCTTACTGAAACGATCTACGACCACCCAAATGACAGTATTACCATGTGAGAGAGGCAAATCTACAATAAAATCCATAGAAATATGGGTCCATGGCTCAGCAGGAATTTCAAGAGGAACCAAACTGCCACTAGGAGCCTTGTGAACTCCTTTACTTCGAGCACAAATAGCACAAGCGTCGATAAAGGCAGTGATATCGCGTCTCATGGTAGGCCACCATACATGACGACGGGCAAGCATAAACGTCTTACGGTTACCCAAATGACCAGCAGTTTTGGCATCGTGAAATTCGCGAATTACATCCGAACGCAGGTGCGGCGGAACAAACTGGCACCCCAAGGGTACATCACTGGGAGATTCATCTTGAAACGGCGCCAAGGTATTGGAGAGATCAGGAAGTAACGCCCCCACCACACAACCTGTGGGTAAAATTGGTTCACCAGAATCACCCCGATCCTTACATTCACCGAACATGCGAGATAGAGCATCAGCTTTAGTATTTTTTACACCCGGCTTGAAAGTAATAATAAAATTGAAACGCGAGAAGAATAATGCCCAACGTGCCTGACGAGAGTTCAGCCTCTTGGCAGAACCTATGTATTCGAGATTTTTATGATCAGTATACACAGTTATAGGATGTAATGAACCCTCCAACCAGTGTCGCCATTCATCAAATGCCAGTTTAATAGCTAATAGTTCCCTATTGCCAACATCATAATTTTGTTCCGCGGTACTGAATTTACGCGAAAAATAAGCGCATGGATGGAGACGCTCAGGGTTACCAGAATATTGTGACAAAACTGCACCCACTCCCAGCTCAGAAGCATCCACTTCAATAATAAAAGCTTTATGAATATCTGGATGCACTAAGACAGGTGCCGAAGTAAAGGCCCGTTTCAAGGTTAGAAAGGCCTCACAGGCAGAGGGGGACCAGTTAGCAGTAAAAGCCCCCTTGCGGGTAAGGTTGGTAAGGGGTGCAACAACATGGGAAAAGCCTTTTATGAAACGCCGATAAAAATTTGCAAAACCTAGAAAACGTTGCAATTCCTTTAAAGTTTTGGGTTGGACCCAATCCTGAACTGCTGAAACCTTCCCCGCGTCCATCTCCAAACCCTGGTTGGTAATAACATACCCTAGGAAGGGAACTGTAGTGACTTCAAACACACACTTAGACAGTTTAGCAAATAAGTTGTTCTCTCTTAATTTTTGTAGCACCAACTTAACATGGTGTCTGTGCTCCGGTAAAGAATTAGAAAAAATGAGAATATCATCCAAGTAGATGACTACAAATCTACCGAGATATTCCCTGAATATATCATTAACAAAATCTTGGAAAACGGCTGGCGCATTACAAAGACCGAAGGGCATGACCAGGTACTCATAGTGCCCATCCTTCACATTAAATGCAGTTTTCCACTCGTCCCCCTGTCGGATGCGAATCAGATTGTAAGCCCCTCTCAAATCCAATTTGGAGAAAATTCGAGCTCCTGTGACTTGATTGAACAGATCCCCAATCAAGGGTAAGGGGTATCGGTTTTTTACAGTGATCTTATTCAAGGCTCGATAATCTATGCACGGTCTCAAGCCACCATCTTTTTTCTCTACAAAAAAGAACCCGGCCCCAGCAGGCGAGGTAGAGGGACGGATAAATCCTTTCCTAAGATTTTCGGTAATATACTCCCTCATTGCTTGCTCCTCGGGCAGGGTAAGGTTATAAATCTTTCCCCTCGGGGGAATTGTGCCAGGCAGCAAGTCAATGGGGCAGTCATAGGACCGATGTGGAGGAAGAGTATCAGCAGAGCGTTCAGAGAATACATCGATCCAATCAGCGTATGGCTGAGGAAATTCCTGTGGTAAGACTTGAACGCTTCTGAGGCCTGTATTAAAACAGTGACCTTTACAGTGGTCACTCCACTTGACCAACTCCCCAGCCCGCCAATCTAACACCGGGTTATGGAGTTGCAACCAGGGGTATCCCAAAACCACCGGAGTTTCCGGACAATCAAAAATAAAGAATTCTAAGAATTCAGAGTGAGAAGAGCCGACAATTAGTCTGAGAGGTGGGGTCTTGGTATTTATAGGACCTCCCTGGATTGCCTTTCCATTGATAGCTAAAACTTGTAGGGATCTTTCAAGAGGAACTACAGGGATCCCTAAGGTGGAGATCATGCTCCTGTCCAAAAAGTTTCCAGCCGCACCACTGTCTATGAAGGCGGAAACTGTCTGCTTAGAGGACCCCCAAAACAAATCAATAGGTACAAGCATCTTATTCTGGCGAGAGTTACAAACTGACTCACCCAGATCAGTACTCTCTACCTGGTCTGGGTGCGGAAGTTTTCCGCCGGTTTCCCCTTGTTGGGACAGGACCCTGCAAAATGACCAGAATTCCCGCAATACAGGCATAACCCCTCGGATCGCCTACGCTGTTTCTCCTCTTGGGATAAGCGGGTTCTCCCTAATTGCATAGGTTCTTCCTGGGAGGATGATGAGGTATTTTCTCCACGGGGAACCGGGGATCTATGACTCTGGACTGGTCTAAAGGACGTGGGAGCCCCGACTCTCTCCCTGGCCCTTTCTCTAAGACGTCGGTCTATTTTAATGGAGACCTGCATTAATTGATCTAGGTCCGCTGGCGGGGGAAAATTGACTAAGGCATCCTTGATGCTATCCGACAGTCCCACCCTGAACTGACTACACAAAGCTGGATCGTTCCACCTAGCTTCGATAGCCCAGCGGCGGAATTCAGCACAGTAGTCTTCAGCCGAATTCCGTCCTTGTTTTAAGGCCCGAAGCCTATTCTCTGCGGTAGACTGTATATCTGGATCGGCGTATAAAACGCCCATAGCATTGAAGAAGGCAGTCACTGATTGTAGAGCAATGTCATGGGACGGTAAACTAAAGGCCCAGGACTGTGGGTCTCCTTGAAGCAAGGAAATGACTAGGCCTACTCGTTGGACCTCTGTGCCAGAGGAGATAGGTCTTAACTTAAAATATAGTTCGCAGGCATTCTTGAAATTTTGCTCGTTCTCCAAAAAATTTCTCAGGCAGTGGAATCTTAGGTTCGGAGAAATGAGGTGGTACAGCGGAAGTTGGCACTTGACGAGATTCCTGAGTGGCCACTCTTTGAGCGAGTTGGTTGATCGCTGTGGCCATAGCTTGCACCTGCTGTACCAGGTCATCCATTTTTTGGCCTGTGATAATGTCACGCTCGGGGTAACTCCAGCCCTCTTAATAAGCTCACAACCCCCAATCTCCACAGCCAGCTTCACCTGTAGGAGCCCCCGCTTGCCGGGACGCAAGATACGCCTACCCGGGATCGGTTGCCCCCAGGACTTAATGGCTCAAAGGATGTAAGCTTATATGTGGGAGGACTGGAGAACCAATAGCAAGAGCGTGAGTGACGGAAGTCCAGAGACAGGCAATAGGTCGATAACGGGAAGGCAGAGATCGTAGCGGCACCAGGGGTCAGGCAAGACGTAGTCGGGGTTCAGGCAGAGGTCAGCAACTGGGGATCAGGATCTAGAAGCGTCAGTTCAGGCAAAGGTCGGCAACAAGGATTCAGGATCGAGAGGCGTCAATTCAGGCAGAGGTCGGCAACAAGGATTCAGGATCGAGAATGGTCGTACAATCGAATCGGCAACAGGCTAGACTTCACGGGAGTAGGTAACACAGGGTTCTGAGCGCTATCACAGGCAATTCACAACTGAGAGGGAATTGCCTTTATAGGAACAGGTCTGAGGGAAGCAGTGTACTGATTGGAGCACATAGGATTCCAAGGGTAATTGGCTGCAGAGCAGAAGAGGGCGAAGCCCTCAATCCCCTAGGATTCATTAACCCTTTAATTGATCCTCCGGCGGGTGCGCGCCGCACAGCGCCGCCGGAGGGCATAACAGACACGTGCTCGCGGCCGCGCGCGAGCACGTCTCCTGGAGGAGGAAGCGGGGGGCGTGGCTGAGCTGGGCGCCGCTCGAGCCGACGCTGCTCGAGCCGACGCCGCTCGGCGCGGCCGCCGCACAGTGACAGCTGCAGCTGGCCGCCTGGAGACGTCGCTGGAACGGGGATCAGGTAAGCGGTTCCTGACACCGACCATCTATTGACTGCTGCTTATTCAGTAACAGCGATGCTAGGCGTTGCAAAAAAATTAACAGAAAAGCCTACAACATGTATCAAAAGTACAGCGCACCATGCAGTGGCAGGTAGTGACTGGTCAGAGCGACTGGCCCTCGGTGCTCTACACCATATTCAACAAGATTTTTCAATGAAACAGCGTAGGCGCTCTAATTTTTGTCGCTGTTTGATAGCGCCAGATGCTGTGTGATTAAAGTGATTTTTTTAGACACATGAACAACATTAAGCAAGTGAAATACACTGGAATGACATTGTTGGAGGGGTGTGACATTAACACTTTACTGGCATACAAGGAGAAAAAAAAATAAATTTGACGAACCAAAATGTGGATCAGGATAAATGTTTGAAACATTTGTAATATTAAAAAAAAAAAGGGATAAGGAATGGTATTTAAGGATTGTCCATTGAAATGTATGGGAGAGCGGCAGGTAGCGAGAGGACATGGCGCTCTGCAAGTTTGAATGCCGGTGCTGTGCGCTGAGGCTGGGATAATGATGAATCATACACTACATGGCGTTATCCCAGTCGCTCAACAGAATCGGCTTCATAAATGTGGAATTGCGTGCTGTGGCCGGCGTTCTCATGCAGATACCTGCCGATACCTGTCGCTAAACAGCCACTACCTGTCGCTATCCCTTCTTGAATAAAGTCCCTAGTATATATTACTTGTGACCTACATTTTGTCTCCCCTTACCCTCTAGATTGTAAGTCCGCAGGGGAAGGGCCATCTCTCCTAGTGTATTTCAGTATGTCAGTGTGTTTGTGCTTTTCCATCATGTATTTTATGTTAGTTGTTTGGGATTTCTCATTGTACAGCGCCATGGAAGATAATAATAATCATAATAATAATACAAAATAAAACAGTACAACTAATTACCCCCTCACTCAATTTGCTGTTGAGACACTTATTGCTTTGAAAAAAAACGAAGTATCCCTCTAACCCAACTACTTACCCTGTCCCTGGAACTACCTTACAAACAGACTGGAATCTGGGGGGTGCAGGTACATAGGTAAGGGGCAGCAACTAAACCTGGTGGGCTATAGTAGCACCCTGCAAGTTACCATGGGGGGCAAGGCAAAGGCAAAGGTCGTTCAGAGGGTGGCAGACTACTTCCCTGCCCTGGGGGAGGGATGGGTATCCTAACTGATAAGCTGCACCCCTTGCCGTGGGTGTGAGCCCTGTTCCGTGGTATCCAGAAGCACCAGTAATCTTCCAAGCATATCCATTTTAAGGGATATGGATTTCATGCTATAGGAATGCTAAGCATAAGTTTTGCTTCCCTGGGCTTTTGAATTTTTAATTGTAAGAAATACAACACATTTGGATCTAAAACCTTGAAAATACAAGTTGCAGAATGTCTGAAGTTCATTTATTTATATAGCTCTATATACTAGACCTGCATCAAGGGGGCGGATGATTTAGTTCTAAAGGTGAACCTGTACCTGGAAAAGAAGGACAGTTGGACACTATGTTAAAGTCAGTACTGGTGTAAAAATGTAAACCTTTGTGGGGGTCTGGCCATGCCGATATCCCACAGACCAGTTTTAGGATATGATAACACCTATAAAGGTTGTCAGTCATGCAATAATTCATTCCAAGTATTAGAGTGCCATGGTGGTTTTCTGGTTGGTTGATTTTAGAAGCCATTGTTCTTTTAAGTCTCATTACTCCCCCCCGCCCCCAAGTATCCTCTAACTACCCCTTCAACGTTTCATGTTGCTTCCACCCAATTTTGAACCGGAAAAGCAGCTTTATAAGTCCAAAAACCCACAAATCAGGGCTCTGAATCCCCTTGCAAGCGCAGGCAAAACCCTATTTATATGGTGAAAACGTGTACGCATACCATCATTTCCTGCAAAAAAGCCACAAAAACAAGGCTCTAAATCACCCGAAACAGAAAATAGACCAAATAAGGTCTTTGATAGCATTCCTGCTGGTGGGAATGCGTGCAAGAGAGGGCAGCAGCAACAGCAGCCAGCCCAAACATAGCTTGAAAGAGACACTGGAGTTGGTAGCAGAAGCCCAACAATTGGATGAATGACACCCTGGAGTTGCAAGCAGCAGCAGCAGCAGCCCAAACATAGCTTGAAAGAGACACTAGAGTTGGCAGCAGGAGCCCAAAAATTGGATGAATGACACCCTGGAGTTGCAAGCAGCAGCAGCAGTAGCCCAAACATAGCTTGAAAGAGACACTAGAGTTGGCACCAGGAGCCCAAAAATTGGATGAATCACACCCTGGAGTTGTAAGCAGCAGCAGGAGCCCAAACATTGCTTTAAAGAGACACTGGAGTTGGCAGCAGGAGCCCAAAAATTGGATGAATCACACCCTGGAGTTGCAAGCAGCAGCAGCAGCCCAAACATACCTTGAAAGAGACACTGGAGTTGGCAGCAGGAGCAAAAAATTGGCTGAATGACACCCTGGAGTCGCAAGCAGCAGCAGCAGGAGTACAAACATTGGCTGAAAGAGACACTAGAGTTGGCAGCAGGAGCCCAAAAATTGGTTGAATCACACCCTGGAGTTGCAAGCAGCAGCAGGAGCCCAAACATTACTTTAAAGAGACACTGGAGTTGGCTTCAGGAGCCCATAAATTGGATGAATCACACCCTGGAGTTGCAAGCAGCAGCAGCACAAACATAGCTTGAAAGAGACACTGGAGTTGGCAGCAGGAGCCCAAAAATTGGATGAATCACACCCTGGAGTGGCAAGCAGCAGCAGGAGCCCAAACATTGCTTTAAAGAGACACTGGAGTTGGCAGCAGGAGCCCAAAATTTGGATGAATCACACCCTGGAGTTCCAAGCAGCAGCAGCAGCAGCCCAAACAATGCTTTAAAGAGACACTGGAGTTGGCAGCAGGAGGCCAAAAATTGGATGAATCACACCCTGGAGTTGCAAGCAGCAGCAGCAGCAGCCCAAACATAACTTGAAAGAGACACTGAAGTTGGCAGCAGGAGCCCAAAAATTGGCTGAATCACACCCTGGAGTGGCAAGCAGCTGCAGGAGCCCAAACATTACTTTAAAAAGACACTGGAGTTGCAAGCAGCAGCAGCCCAAACATTGGCTGAAATAGACACTGGAGTTGACAGCAGGAGCCCAAAAATTGGATGAATCACACCCTGGAGTTGCAAGCAGCAGCAGGAGCCCAAGCATAGCTTGAAAGAGACACTGGAGTTGGCAGCAGGAGGCCAAAAATTGGATGAATCACACCCTGGAGTTGCAAGCAGCAGCAGCAGGAGCCCAACATTGGCTGAAAGAGACACTGGAGTTGGCAGCAGGAGCCCAAAAATTGGCTGAATCACACCCTGGAGTTGCAAGCAGCAGCAGGAGCCCAAACATTACTTTAAAGAGACACTGGAGTTGGCAGCAGGAGCCCACAAATTGGATGAATCACACTCTGGAGTTGCAAGCAGCAGCAGCAGGAGCCCAAACATTGGCTGAAAGAGACACTGGAGTTGGCAGCAGGAGCCCAAAAATTGGATGAATCACACCCTGGAGTTGCAAGCAGCGGCAGCAGGAGCCCAAACATAGCTTGAAAGAGACACTGGAGTTGGCAGCAGGGGCCCAAAAATTGGCTGAATCACACCCTGGAGTTGCAAGCAGCAGCAGGAGCCCAAACATTACTTTAAAGAGACACTGGAGTTGGCAGAAGGAGCCCAAAAATTGGATGAATCACACCCTGGAGTTGCAAGCAGCAGCCCAAACATAGATTGAAAGAGACACTGGAGTTGGCAGCAGGAGCCCAAAAATTGGCTGAATCACACCCTGGAGTTGCAAGCAGCAGCAGGAGACCAAACATTGCTTTAAAGAGACACTTGAGTTGGCAGTAGGAGCCCAAAAATTGGATGAATCACACCCTGGAGTTGCAAGCAGCAGCAGCCCAAACATAGCTTGAAAGAGACACTGGAGTTGGCAGCAGGAGCCCAAAAATTGGATGAATCACACCCTGGAGTGGCAAGCAGCAGCAGAAGGAACCCAAACATTGGCTGAAAGAGACACTGGAGTTGGCAGCAGGAGCCCAAAAATTGGCTGAATGACACCCTGGAGCAGCAAGCAGCGGCAGCAGCCCAAACATAGCTTGAAAGAGACACTGGAGTTGGCAGCAGGAGCCCAAAAATTGGCTGAATCACACCCTGGAGTTGCAAGCAGCAGGAGCCCAAAAATTGGCTGAAAGGCACACCCTGAAGTTGGCATCAGCAGGAGCCCCAAAATTGGCCTAAAGACATAAATATGTTTTGCACCATTTGGAAAGTGTAAAATGTGGCACCGTCAACATTTTTAGTTGACAGACGAGTTCTCCTCACCGTAACTATGGCCCCCACCGCACTAAACACCCGCTCAGATGGCATGCTACTTGCCGGGCAGGACAGCTTTTCCAGGGCAAACTCTGCTAGTTGCGGCCACAAGCCAAGTTTGGCTGGCCAGAAGTCCAGCGGATCCTCAAGGTGTGTTGGCATGGTCATGTCAAGGTATGACATGACCTGCTGGTTGAGGTCCTGCTCCAGGTCTTCCTGCTGCTCATGAGTAGCCTCACTATGCGGGTGTAGAAAGCTACTCATTAGCGACTGAAGACTGAGGCTGCTGCTGATGGAGCTACTGCTGCTGCTCCTGCCAACCCCCCCAGCAGCCATGGCAGTGGAAGGTGAGCGCAGAGGTCCCCCCGAGTCAGACCTGCGAGAGTATGGACCATGGCGCAGATAGGCATCTGCCAACTGACTACGTAGAATGTCTTTGTAGTAGTTCAGTTTGTCCTCCCTCTCAGCGGGTTTAAAAAATGCCCCCATTTTGTGCCGGAAGCGAGGGTCCAATAAGGTGGACAGCCAGAAGTCATCCCGGTGACAAATGGAAACACTTCTGGGGTCACTACGCAAGCACGTGAGCATGCTTCCTGCCATTTGTGCAAGTGACTCGGAGGGACTACCTGTCTCCATCTCCACTGCATACTGCCACGGTGTGTCCGGGTCCTCTTTCTCGCCTTCCTCAAAACCCTCTAGCTCCTCTGGCTGCTCCTGCTCCTCCTCTCCTGTCCGCTGACTAGATAAACCAGCCATTTCACCAAGCCTAAACTGTGCTTCACTGTGCCCCCCCTCCTCCTCTTCCTCCTCCTCCTCCTCCAGTTCAGCTCCAACGGGGTTCATGTGGCCATAAGATGTAGACGCCATGTCTCCAGTGCCCTGACCAGCCATGGTTTCCAACATGTGCTGTAGTACATGAAGCAGTGGAATCACGTCGTTCATCCCGTAATCCTGCCGACTGACAAATAAAGTGGCTTCCTCAAAGGGCCTGAGCAAACGGCAGGTGTCACGTATGAGCTGCCACTGGTTGACATTGAAGTTACACAGGGGAGTCCCCCTATCCGCTTGGATCATCAGGAAATCCGTGATGCCTTTTCTCTGTTCATATAATCGGTCCAACATGTGAAGGGTGGAATTCCAACGGGTGGAAACATCGCAAATCAGACTATGTTGGGGGATACCGTTCTGACGCTGTAGCTCAAGAAGGGTGTGTTTGGCGGTGTATGAGTGGCTGAAGTGCATGCAAAGTTTCCTTGAAGTTGTTAGGATGTCTTGCATATGGGGGGAACACTTCAGAAACCGCTTGACAACCAGATTGAAGACGTGAGCCATGCAGGGGGCATGGGTCAGCCTTCCTTGGCGCAGCGCAGACAAAATGTTCTTCCCAACGGGTGGAAACATTGCAAATCAGACTATGTTGGGGGATACCGTTCTGACGCTGTAGCTCAAGAAGGGTGTGTTTAGCGGTGTATGAGTGGCTGAAGTGCATGCAAAGTTTCCTTGAAGTTGTTAGGATGTCTTGCATATGGGGGGAACACTTCAGAAACCGCTTGACAACCAGATTGACGATGTGAGCCATGCAGGGGGCATGGGTCAGCCTTCCTTGGCGCAGCGCAGACAAAATGTTCTTCCCATTGTCAGTAACCATGATTCCCATTTTAAGTTTTCTTGGAGTAAGCCATGTTTGGATTTCCTGATGAATAAATTTAAGCAGTTCCTCTCCTGTGTGACTCCGTTCGCCAAGACAAACCATGTGAAGCACTGCGTGACACCTCCATGCCCTGCACACATGGTAGATTGGAGGGGCACTGAGACCTAAGTCTACAGTGGAGGGTGAGCAGATGGCGGAGGATGAGGAGGCCGAGTCGCACGGTGTCACAGGCCCAACGGGCAGGGAGCGCGGAGGCCGAAGCGGCGTGACCTGTCCAAGTTGCTGCTGCTGCTGCTGCAAAGGGACAACATTCACCCAGTGGGCTGTAAACGACATGTACTGCCCCTGACCATAGTTACAGCTCCAGACATCGGCGCTGCCATGCCCTTTGCTACACACCGACAGGCTCAAGGACTGGCCCACCTTCTGTTCAACAAAAGTATGCAGCGCTGGTACTGCCTTCTTGGCAAAGAAATGACAGCTTGGGACTCTCCACCTCGGCTCGGCACAAGCCATCAGTTTTCTGAAAGGTACAGAGTCCACCACCTGAAAAGGGAGCGACTGCAGCACCAGCAACTTGGACAGGAGCACATTCAGCTTCTGCGCCGTAAGATGAGTGGCCGCATACTGCTGTCTCTTGGACATGGCTTCGCTGATGGATTGCTGGTGGGATGCATGACTTGGAGGAGGAGGAGGAGGAGCAGGAGTGACAGAGGATGGGTATGACGCACAGCTGCCTTCGGCTGAGGTGCTGGAGCCTTGGCTGGCAGAAATTGGGAGCGGCGTGCCACTTGGTGAGGAAGCAGACTGGACCACCCCTTGGGAGCCTCGGTTCTCCCAGTTCGCTTTATGGTGACGCATCATATGTTGACGCAGGGCCGTGGTGCCAACATTTGGACCCTGGCCACGCTTCACCTTCTGCCTACATATCTTGCATGTGGCCATGGTACCCTCCTGCGGATGCTTCAGGAAAAACTGCCACACTGCCGAGTAGCTACTTTTCCCAACAACAGGCCTCACTGATTCACTGCTACTGTCGCCAACTCCAGGAACCCCTGCTCCACTACCTCCCGATAAGGTAGCCTGCCGCGCAGCAGGTGCTCTACCCCGGCCCCGGCCACCGTTTGGCTCCAGGCTTACAATTGTGCCCCCATGCTGACTGCCAACCATGCTGCTAACACCTTGCAGCCTGAGCTGCTGACTCCGGGGCAACCTGCGCCCCTTTTCTCCTGATGATGACGATGAAGCCCCTTCATCACCCGGCTCCCAAGTGCGATCAGCTTCATCATCATCATCATCACTAGAGATGAGCGAACTTTTGAAAAATTCGATTCGACTGATTCGCCGAATTTTCCGACAAAAATCGTTTCGACCCGAATAAATTCGCGACGAATCGCTATTAAAAACGGCTATTTCTGAGCCTCCTACAGCCTCAATAGGGTTGTAAACCATTCAGCCTTGCTGTAACACGCACAGGATGCGTGCTGGGTTTGTTAAATAATACTTTGAAGAAATATCACATGCAGATCAGAGGCATCGCTAATAGAATCGCAGAGCGGCACAATTGCAGAGAGTTGAAGTGGCATCACTATGAGGGGCAGAAGGAGCCCAAATATACACTGGAGTTGGCCTCAGGAGCCCAAAAATTGGATGAATCACACCCTGGAGTTGGCAGAAGTTGGCAGCAGCAGCAGGAGCCCAAATATACACTGGAGTTGGCTTCAGGAGCCCAAAAATTGGATGAATCACACCCTGGAGTTGGCAGAAGTTGGCAGCAGCAGGAGCAGGAGCCCAAATATACACTGGAGTTGGCCTCAGGAGCCCAAAAATTGGATGAATCACACCCTGGAGTTGGCAGAAGTTGGCAGCAGCAGCAGCAGGAGCCCAAATATACACTGGAGTTGGCCTCAGGAGCCCAAAAATTGGATGAATCACACCCTGGAGTTGGCAGGAGTTGACAGTAGTAGCAGCAGGAGCCCAAATATACACTGGAGTTGGCTTCAGGAGCCCAAAAATTGGATGAATCACACCCTGGAGTTGGCAGAAGTTGGCAGCAGCAGCAGCAGGAGCCCAAATATACACTGGAGTTGGCCTCAGGAGCCCAAAAATTGGATGAATCACACCCTGGAGTTGGCAGAAGTTGGCAGTAGTAGCAGCAGGAGCCCAAATATACACTGGAGTTGGCTTCAGGAGCCCAAAAATTGGATGAATCACACCCTGGAGTTGGCAGAAGTTGGCAGCAGCAGCAGCAGCAGGAGCCCAAATATACACTGGAGTTGGCTTCAGGAGCCCAAAAATTGGATGAATCACACCCTGGAGTTGGCAGAAGTTGGCAGCAGCAGGAGCAGGAGCCCAAATATACACTGGAGTTGGCCTCAGGAGCCCAAAAATTGGATGAATCACACCCTGGAGTTGGCAGAAGTTGGCAGCAGCAGCAGCAGGAGCCCAAATATACACTGGAGTTGGCCTCAGGAGCCCAAAAATTGGATGAATCACACCCTGGAGTTGGCAGGAGTTGACAGTAGTAGCAGCAGGAGCCCAAATATACACTGGAGTTGGCTTCAGGAGCCCAAAAATTGGATGAATCACACCCTGGAGTTGGCAGAAGTTGGCAGCAGCAGCAGCAGGAGCCCAAATATACACTGGAGTTGGCCTCAGGAGCCCAAAAATTGGATGAATCACACCCTGGAGTTGGCAGAAGTTGGCAGTAGTAGCAGCAGGAGCCCAAATATACACTGGAGTTGGCTTCAGGAGCCCAAAAATTGGATGAATCACACCCTGGAGTTGGCAGAAGTTGGCAGTAGCAGCAGCAGGAGCCCAAATATACACTGGAGTTGGCTTCAGGAGCCCAAAAATTGGATGAATCACACCCTGGAGTTGGCAGGAGTTGACAGTAGCAGCAGCAGGAGCCCAAATATACACTGGAGTTGGCCTCAGGAGCCCAAAAATTGGATGAATCACACCCTGGAGTTGGCAGGAGTTGACAGTAGCAGCAGCAGGAGCCCAAATATACACTGGAGTTGGCTTCAGGAGCCCAAAAATTGGATGAATCACACCCTGGAGTTGGCAGAAGTTGGCAGCAGCAGCAGCAGCAGGAGCCCAAATATACACTGGAGTTGGCTTCAGGAGCCCAAAAATTGGATGAATCACACCCTGGAGTTGGCAGGAGTTGACAGTAGCAGCAGCAGGAGCCCAAATATACACTGGAGTTGGCCTCAGGAGCCCAAAAATTGGATGAATCACACCCTGGAGTTGGCAGGAGTTGACAGTAGCAGCAGCAGGAGCCCAAATATACACTGGAGTTGGCTTCAGGAGCCCAAAAATTGGATGAATCACACCCTGGAGTTGGCAGAAGTTGGCAGTAGCAGCAGCAGGAGCCCAAATATACACTGGAGTTGGCTTCAGGAGCCCAAAAATTGGATGAATCACACCCTGGAGTTGGCAGAAGTTGGCAGCAGCAGCAGCAGGAGCCCAAATATACACTGGAGTTGGCTTCAGGAGCCCAAAAATTGGATGAATCACACCCTGGAGTTGGCAGAAGTTGGCAGCAGCAGCAGCAGCAGGAGCCCAAATATACACTGGAGTTGGCTTCAGGAGCCCAAAAATTGGATGAATCACACCCTGGAGTTGGCAGGAGTTGACAGTAGCAGCAGCAGGAGCCCAAATATACACTGGAGTTGGCCTCAGGAGCCCAAAAATTGGATGAATCACACCCTGGAGTTGGCAGGAGTTGACAGTAGCAGCAGCAGGAGCCCAAATATACACTGGAGTTGGCTTCAGGAGCCCAAAAATTGGATGAATCACACCCTGGAGTTGGCAGAAGTTGGCAGTAGCAGCAGCAGGAGCCCAAATATACACTGGAGTTGGCTTCAGGAGCCCAAAAATTGGATGAATCACACCCTGGAGTTGGCAGGAGTTGACAGTAGCAGCAGCAGGAGCCCAAATATACACTGGAGTTGGCTTCAGGAGCCCAAAAATTGGATGAATCACACCCTGGAGTTGGCAGAAGTTGGCAGTAGTAGCAGCAGGAGCCCAAATATACACTGGAGTTGGCTTCAGGAGCCCAAAAATTGGATGAATCACACCCTGGAGTTGGCAGAAGTTGGCAGTAGCAGCAGCAGGAGCCCAAATATACACTGGAGTTGGCTTCAGGAGCCCAAAAATTGGATGAATCACACCCTGGAGTTGGCAGAAGTTGGCAGCAGCAGGAGCAGGAGCCCAAATATACACTGGAGTTGGCCTCAGGAGCCCAAAAATTGGATGAATCACACCCTGGAGTTGGCAGGAGTTGACAGTAGCAGCAGCAGGAGCCCAAATATACACTGGAGTTGGCTTCAGGAGCCCAAAAATTGGATGAATCACACCCTGGAGTTGGCAGAAGTTGGCAGCAGCAGCAGGAGCCCAAATATACACTGGAGTTGGCTTCAGGAGCCCAAAAATTGGATGAATCACACCCTGGAGTTGGCAGGAGTTGACAGTAGCAGCAGCAGGAGCCCAAATATACACTGGAGTTGGCCTCAGGAGCCCAAAAATTGGATGAATCACACCCTGGAGTTGGCAGGAGTTGACAGTAGCAGCAGCAGGAGCCCAAATATACACTGGAGTTGGCTTCAGGAGCCCAAAAATTGGATGAATCACACCCTGGAGTTGGCAGAAGTTGGCAGCAGCAGCAGCAGCAGGAGCCCAAATATACACTGGAGTTGGCTTCAGGAGCCCAAAAATTGGATGAATCACACCCTGGAGTTGGCAGGAGTTGACAGTAGCAGCAGCAGGAGCCCAAATATACACTGGAGTTGGCCTCAGGAGCCCAAAAATTGGATGAATCACACCCTGGAGTTGGCAGGAGTTGACAGTAGCAGCAGCAGGAGCCCAAATATACACTGGAGTTGGCTTCAGGAGCCCAAAAATTGGATGAATCACACCCTGGAGTTGGCAGAAGTTGGCAGTAGCAGCAGCAGGAGCCCAAATATACACTGGAGTTGGCTTCAGGAGCCCAAAAATTGGATGAATCACACCCTGGAGTTGGCAGGAGTTGACAGTAGCAGCAGCAGGAGCCCAAATATACACTGGAGTTGGCTTCAGGAGCCCAAAAATTGGATGAATCACACCCTGGAGTTGGCAGAAGTTGGCAGTAGTAGCAGCAGGAGCCCAAATATACACTGGAGTTGGCTTCAGGAGCCCAAAAATTGGATGAATCACACCCTGGAGTTGGCAGAAGTTGGCAGTAGCAGCAGCAGGAGCCCAAATATACACTGGAGTTGGCCTCAGGAGCCCAAAAATTGGATGAATCACACCCTGGAGTTGGCAGGAGTTGACAGTAGCAGCAGCAGGAGCCCAAATATACACTGGAGTTGGCCTCAGGAGCCCAAAAATTGGATGAATCACACCCTGGAGTTGGCAGAAGTTGGCAGCAGCAGCAGCAGGAGCCCAAATATACACTGGAGTTGGCCTCAGGAGCCCAAAAATTGGATGAATCACACCCTGGAGTTGGCAGAAGTTGGCAGCAGCAGCAGCAGGAGCCCAAATATACACTGGAGTTGGCTTCAGGAGCCCAAAAATTGGATGAATCACACCCTGGAGTTGGCAGAAGTTGGCAGCAGCAGCAGCAGCAGGAGCCCAAATATACACTGGAGTTGGCTTCAGGAGCCCAAAAATTGGATGAATCACACCCTGGAGTTGGCAGGAGTTGACAGTAGCAGCAGCAGGAGCCCAAATATACACTGGAGTTGGCCTCAGGAGCCCAAAAATTGGATGAATCACACCCTGGAGTTGGCAGGAGTTGACAGTAGCAGCAGCAGGAGCCCAAATATACACTGGAGTTGGCTTCAGGAGCCCAAAAATTGGATGAATCACACCCTGGAGTTGGCAGAAGTTGGCAGTAGCAGCAGCAGGAGCCCAAATATACACTGGAGTTGGCTTCAGGAGCCCAAAAATTGGATGAATCACACCCTGGAGTTGGCAGGAGTTGACAGTAGCAGCAGCAGGAGCCCAAATATACACTGGAGTTGGCTTCAGGAGCCCAAAAATTGGATGAATCACACCCTGGAGTTGGCAGAAGTTGGCAGCAGCAGCAGCAGCAGGAGCCCAAATATACACTGGAGTTGGCTTCAGGAGCCCAAAAATTGGATGAATCACACCCTGGAGTTGGCAGGAGTTGACAGTAGCAGCAGCAGGAGCCCAAATATACACTGGAGTTGGCTTCAGGAGCCCAAAAATTGGATGAATCACACCCTGGAGTTGGCAGAAGTTGGCAGTAGCAGCAGCAGGAGCCCAAATATACACTGGAGTTGGCTTCAGGAGCCCAAAAATTGGATGAATCACACCCTGGAGTTGGCAGAAGTTGGCAGCAGCAGCAGCAGGAGCCCAAATATACACTGGAGTTGGCTTCAGGAGCCCAAAAATTGGATGAATCACACCCTGGAGTTGGCAGAAGTTGGCAGCAGCAGCAGCAGCAGCAGGAGCCCAAATATACACTGGAGTTGGCTTCAGGAGCCCAAAAATTGGATGAATCACACCCTGGAGTTGGCAGGAGTTGACAGTAGCAGCAGCAGGAGCCCAAATATACACTGGAGTTGGCCTCAGGAGCCCAAAAATTGGATGAATCACACCCTGGAGTTGGCAGGAGTTGACAGTAGCAGCAGCAGGAGCCCAAATATACACTGGAGTTGGCTTCAGGAGCCCAAAAATTGGATGAATCACACCCTGGAGTTGGCAGAAGTTGGCAGTAGCAGCAGCAGGAGCCCAAATATACACTGGAGTTGGCTTCAGGAGCCCAAAAATTGGATGAATCACACCCTGGAGTTGGCAGGAGTTGACAGTAGCAGCAGCAGGAGCCCAAATATACACTGGAGTTGGCTTCAGGAGCCCAAAAATTGGATGAATCACACCCTGGAGTTGGCAGAAGTTGGCAGTAGTAGCAGCAGGAGCCCAAATATACACTGGAGTTGGCTTCAGGAGCCCAAAAATTGGATGAATCACACCCTGGAGTTGGCAGAAGTTGGCAGTAGCAGCAGCAGGAGCCCAAATATACACTGGAGTTGGCTTCAGGAGCCCAAAAATTGGATGAATCACACCCTGGAGTTGGCAGAAGTTGGCAGCAGCAGGAGCAGGAGCCCAAATATACACTGGAGTTGGCCTCAGGAGCCCAAAAATTGGATGAATCACACCCTGGAGTTGGCAGAAGTTGGCAGCAGCAGCAGCAGGAGCCCAAATATACACTGGAGTTGGCCTCAGGAGCCCAAAAATTGGATGAATCACACCCTGGAGTTGGCAGGAGTTGACAGTAGTAGCAGCAGGAGCCCAAATATACACTGGAGTTGGCTTCAGGAGCCCAAAAATTGGATGAATCACACCCTGGAGTTGGCAGAAGTTGGCAGCAGCAGCAGCAGGAGCCCAAATATACACTGGAGTTGGCCTCAGGAGCCCAAAAATTGGATGAATCACACCCTGGAGTTGGCAGAAGTTGGCAGCAGCAGCAGCAGGAGCCCAAATATACACTGGAGTTGGCCTCAGGAGCCCAAAAATTGGATGAATCACACCCTGGAGTTGGCAGGAGTTGACAGTAGTAGCAGCAGGAGCCCAAATATACACTGGAGTTGGCTTCAGGAGCCCAAAAATTGGATGAATCACACCCTGGAGTTGGCAGAAGTTGGCAGCAGCAGCAGCAGGAGCCCAAATATACACTGGAGTTGGCCTCAGGAGCCCAAAAATTGGATGAATCACACCCTGGAGTTGGCAGAAGTTGGCAGTAGTAGCAGCAGGAGCCCAAATATACACTGGAGTTGGCTTCAGGAGCCCAAAAATTGGATGAATCACACCCTGGAGATGGCAGAAGTTGGCAGCAGCAGCAGCAGCAGGAGCCCAAATATACACTGGAGTTGGCTTCAGGAGCCCAAAAATTGGATGAATCACACCCTGGAGTTGGCAGAAGTTGGCAGCAGCAGGAGCAGGAGCCCAAATATACACTGGAGTTGGCCTCAGGAGCCCAAAAATTGGATGAATCACACCCTGGAGTTGGCAGAAGTTGGCAGCAGCAGCAGCAGGAGCCCAAATATACACTGGAGTTGGCCTCAGGAGCCCAAAAATTGGATGAATCACACCCTGGAGTTGGCAGGAGTTGACAGTAGTAGCAGCAGGAGCCCAAATATACACTGGAGTTGGCTTCAGGAGCCCAAAAATTGGATGAATCACACCCTGGAGTTGGCAGAAGTTGGCAGCAGCAGCAGCAGGAGCCCAAATATACACTGGAGTTGGTCTCAGGAGCCCAAAAATTGGATGAATCACACCCTGGAGTTGGCAGAAGTTGGCAGCAGCAGGAGCCCAAATATACACTGGAGTTGGCCTCAGGAGCCCAAAAATTGGATGAATCACACCCTGGAGTTGGCAGAAGTTGGCAGTAGTAGCAGCAGGAGCCCAAATATACACTGGAGTTGGCTTCAGGAGCCCAAAAATTGGATGAATCACACCCTGGAGTTGGCAGAAGTTGGCAGTAGCAGCAGCAGGAGCCCAAATATACACTGGAGTTGGCTTCAGGAGCCCAAAAATTGGATGAATCACACCCTGGAGTTGGCAGGAGTTGACAGTAGCAGCAGCAGGAGCCCAAATATACACTGGAGTTGGCCTCAGGAGCCCAAAAATTGGATGAATCACACCCTGGAGTTGGCAGGAGTTGACAGTAGCAGCAGCAGGAGCCCAAATATACACTGGAGTTGGCTTCAGGAGCCCAAAAATTGGATGAATCACACCCTGGAGTTGGCAGAAGTTGGCAGCAGCAGCAGGAGCCCAAATATACACTGGAGTTGGCTTCAGGAGCCCAAAAATTGGATGAATCACACCCTGGAGTTGGCAGGAGTTGACAGTAGCAGCAGCAGGAGCCCAAATACACACTGGAGTTGGCCTCAGGAGCCCAAAAATTGGATGAATCACACCCTGGAGTTGGCAGGAGTTGACAGTAGCAGCAGCAGGAGCCCAAATATACACTGGAGTTGGCTTCAGGAGCCCAAAAATTGGATGAATCACACCCTGGAGTTGGCAGAAGTTGGCAGTAGCAGCAGCAGGAGCCCAAATATACACTGGAGTTGGCTTCAGGAGCCCAAAAATTGGATGAATCACACCCTGGAGTTGGCAGAAGTTGGCAGTAGCAGCAGCAGGAGCCCAAATATACACTGGAGTTGGCCTCAGGAGCCCAAAAATTGGATGAATCACACCCTGGAGTTGGCAGAAGTTGGCAGTAGTAGCAGCAGGAGCCCAAATATACACTGGAGTTGGCTTCAGGAGCCCAAAAATTGGATGAATCACACCCTGGAGTTGGCAGAAGTTGGCAGCAGCAGCAGCAGGAGCCCAAATATACACTGGAGTTGGCTTCAGGAGCCCAAAAATTGGATGAATCACACCCTGGAGTTGGCAGAAGTTGGCAGCAGCAGCAGCAGCAGGAGCCCAAATATACACTGGAGTTGGCTTCAGGAGCCCAAAAATTGGATGAATCACACCCTGGAGTTGGCAGGAGTTGACAGTAGCAGCAGCAGGAGCCCAAATATACACTGGAGTTGGCCTCAGGAGCCCAAAAATTGGATGAATCACACCCTGGAGTTGGCAGGAGTTGACAGTAGTAGCAGCAGGAGCCCAAATATACACTGGAGTTGGCTTCAGGAGCCCAAAAATTGGATGAATCACACCCTGGAGTTGGCAGAAGTTGGCAGCAGCAGCAGCAGGAGCCCAAATATACACTGGAGTTGGCCTCAGGAGCCCAAAAATTGGATGAATCACACCCTGGAGTTGGCAGAAGTTGGCAGTAGTAGCAGCAGGAGCCCAAATATACACTGGAGTTGGCTTCAGGAGCCCAAAAATTGGATGAATCACACCCTGGAGTTGGCAGAAGTTGGCAGCAGCAGCAGCAGCAGGAGCCCAAATATACACTGGAGTTGGCTTCAGGAGCCCAAAAATTGGATGAATCACACCCTGGAGTTGGCAGAAGTTGGCAGCAGCAGCAGCAGCAGCAGGAGCCCAAATATACACTGGAGTTGGCTTCAGGAGCCCAAAAATTGGATGAATCACACCCTGGAGTTGGCAGGAGTTGACAGTAGCAGCAGCAGGAGCCCAAATATACACTGGAGTTGGCCTCAGGAGCCCAAAAATTGGATGAATCACACCCTGGAGTTGGCAGAAGTTGGCAGTAGCAGCAGCAGGAGCCCAAAAAATGGCCTAAAGACATAAATATGTTTTGCACCATTTGTAAAGTGTAAAACGTGGCACCATGCTGAATCTAGTCGCATGCATCAGGCATTGGTGGGTGGAAATCCTGGCTGATCCATCCCTGATTCATTTTGACAAAGGTGAGTCTCTCCACATTTTTAGTTGACAGACGAGTTCTCCTCGCCGTAACTATGGCCCCCGCCGCACTAAACACCCGCTCAGATGGCACGCTACTTGCCGGGCAGGACAGCTTTTCCAGGGCAAACTCTGCTAGTTGCGGCCACAAATCAAGTTTGGCTGCCCAGAAGTCCAGCGGATCCTCAAGGTGTGTTGGCATGGTCATGTCAAAGTATGACATGACCTGCTGGTTCAGGTCCTGCTCCAGGTCTTCCTGCTGCTCATGAGTAGCCTCACTATGCGGGTGTAGAAAGCTACTCATTAGCGACTGAAGACTGAGGCTGCTGCTGCTGATGGAGCTTCTGCTGCTGCTGCTGCCAACCCCCGCAGCGGCCATGGCAGTGGAAGGTGAGCGCAGAGGTCCCCTCGAGTCAGACCTGCGAGAGTATGGACCATGGCGCAGATAGGCATCGGCCAACTGCCTACGTAGAATGTCTTTGTAGTAGTTGAGTTTGTCCTCCCTCTCGGTGGGTTTAAAAAATGCCCCCATTTTGTGCCGGAAGCGAGGGTCCAATAAGGTGGACAGCCAGAAGTCATCCCGCCGACAGATGGAAACAATTCTGGGGTCACTACGCAAGCATGTGAGCATGCTTCGTGCCATTTGCGCAAGTGACTCGGATGGACTACCTGTCTCCATCTCCACTGCATACTGCCACGGTGTGCCCGGGTCCTCTGTCTCTCCTTCCTCAAAAACCTCTAGCTCCTCTGGCTGCTCCTGCTCCTCCTCTCCTGTCCGCTGACTAGATAAACCAGCCATTTCGCCAAGCCTAAACTGTGTTTCGCTGGGCAACTCCTCCTCCTCCTCTTCCTCCTCCTCCTCCTCCAGTTCAGCTCCAACGGGGTTCATGTGGCCGTAAGATGTAAACGCCATGTCTCCAGTGCCCTGACCAGCCATGGTTTCCAACATGTGCTGTAGTACATGAAGCAGTGGAATCACGTCGTTCATCCCGTAATCCTGCCGACTGACAAATAAAGTGGCTTCCTCAAAGGGCCTGAGCAAACGGCAGGTGTCACGTATGAGCTGCCACTGGTTGACATTGAAGTTACACAGGGGAGTCCCCCTATCTGCTTGGATCATCAGGAAATCCGTGATGGCTTTTCTCTGTTCATATAATCGGTCCAACATGTGAAGGGTGGAATTCCAACGGGTGGAAACATCGCAAATCAGACTATGTTGGGGGATACCATTCTGACGCTGTAGCTCAAGAAGGGTGTGTTTGGCGGTGTAGGAGTGGCTGAAGTGCATGCAAAGTTTCCGTGAAGTTGTTAGGATGTCCTGCAGATGGGGGGAACACTTCAGAAACCGCTTGACAACCAGATTGAAGACGTGAGCCATGCAGGGGGCATGGGTCAGGCTTCCTTGGCGCAGCGCAGACAAAATGTTCTTCCCATTGTCGGTAACCATGATTCCCATTTTAAGTTTTCTCGGAGTAAGCCATGTTTGGATTTCCTGATGAATACATTTAAGCAGTTCCTCCCCTGTGTGACTCCGTTCGCCAAGACAAACCATGTGAAGCACTGCGTGACACCTCCGTGCCCTGCACACATGGTAGACTGGAGGGGCACTGAGACTTGAGCCTACAGTGGAGGGTGAGGAGATGGCGGAGGATGAGGAGGCCGAGTCGCACGGTGTCACAGGCCCAATGGGCAGAGAGCGCGGAGGCCGAAGCGGCGTGACCTGTCCAAGTTGCTGCTGCAAAGGGACCACATTCACCCAGTGGGCCGTAAACGACATGTACTGCCCCTGACCGTAGTTACAGCTCCAGATGTCGGCGCTGCCATGTATTTTGCTACACACCGACAGGCTCAAGGACTGGCCCACCTTCTGTTCAACAAAAGTGTGCAGCGCTGGTACTGCCTTCTTGGCAAAGAAATGACGGCTTGGGACTCTCCACCTCGGCTCGGCACAAGCCATCAGTTCTCTGAAAGGTGCAGATTCCACCACCTGAAAAGGGAGCGACTGCAGCACCAGCAACTTGGACAGGAGCACATTCAGCTTCTGCGCCGTAGGATGAGTGGGCGCATACTGCTGTCTCTTGGACATGGCTTCGCTGATGGATTGCTGGCGGGATGCATGACTTGGAGGAGGAGGAGGAGGAGCAGGAGCGACAGAGGATGGGTGTGACGCACAGCTGCCTTCGGCTGAGGTGCTGGAGCCTTGGCTGGCAGAAATTGGGAGCTCACTTGGTGAGGAAGCAGACTGGACCACCCCTTGGGAGCCTCGGTTCTCCCAGGTCGTTTTATGGTGACGCATCATATGTTGACGCAGGGCCGTGGTGCCAACATTTGGACCCTGGCCACGCTTCACCTTTTGCCTACATATCTTGCATGTGGCCATGTTACCCTCCTGCGGATGCCTCAGGAAAAACTGCCACACTGCCGAGTAGCTACTTTTCCCACCCCCTGGCCTCACTGATTCACTGCTGCTGTTGCCAACTCCAGGAACCCCTGCTCCACTACCTCCCGATAAGGTAGACTGCCGCACAGCAGGTGCTCTACCCCGGCCCCGGCCCCGGCCGGCTCCAGCCTTTGGAATTGTGCCCCCATGCTGACTGCTACCACCTTGCTGCCTCAGCTGCTGACTCCGGGGCAACCTGCGCCCCTCTTCTCCTGATGATGACGATGAAGCCCCTTCATCACCCGGCTCCCAAGTGCGATCGGCTTCATCGTCATCATCATCATCATCACCGGGTTGTGGCTGTACGTCACTGATGTTCGTGGATTCGTCAACAGTGTCTGGCGCAGGAGCTGGAACGCTCGCAGCACCCACGACACTGTCCACATCACTATTTGTCTGCCTAGCTAAAGAAGCCACCTCCATTTCTTGGCTGGGCAGTAGCTGCTGACTGTCCTCCTGTATCTGATCGTCCTCCTCACTAAAGAGTGGAGCTGAACCCAAAGCATAGGATACGTCGCTGGGGGAGGGAACGGCGTAGGACAGAGGCAATGGGAGGACAGGGACTGCTCTCGGGGCATGCCAACTCAGGGTTGTGTCAGAGGAACCTACCGACCCTAGACTGGGGGTCTCAGATGTAAGTTGTGATGATGTTGTTGATGAGCGCGTCAGCCAATCTACCACGGCAGATGCGTTACTGGTGGAGACCCGACCGCTAGCAGATACTGGCAGATTAGGTCTCTCAGCGTGACTCCTGCTGCTACTGGCCCCCAGTCTGATGCGAGCTCTGCCTGCGGAATCTTGGCCTCTGCCACTCCTCTTTTCACTTCCAGGCACTTGTCTGCCCGACATAGTCTAACTGGCGTGGTAGTAGGTGATATTTTAAGAACCCCCAGGCAGCAGTGGGTCTATATAAAACAGAATATAATGCACACCAAAAGTGAGCAGTAACACTCAGCCTCCAACAGGCCTGCTTAGTGTAAATAAGAGAGCTGCTTAGTGTAAATAAAGAGGGGTATGCTATGTTACAGAATGGGATGCCTCAACAGAAGTGCACCTGGCAGGCAGCAGTAAGCCTATGCCCAGCAAAAGTGTCTTATAATATAAATATAATAAGAGCAAATGCTTATATGGTCTTAAACAGAGGCTGCTTTAGTCACAGAATGGGATGCCCTGGGCAGGAATGGACCTGGCAGGGTCCAGTAGGGCTTTGGCCAGCAAAAGTGTCTTTATCAGGCCTGATTTCTATGAGAATAAGTGCAAATGT
This sequence comes from Gastrophryne carolinensis, assembly GCA_027917425.1. Classification (NCBI taxonomy): domain Eukaryota; kingdom Metazoa; phylum Chordata; class Amphibia; order Anura; family Microhylidae; genus Gastrophryne; species Gastrophryne carolinensis. Next base: position 107,537,332 of record CM051243.1, on the reverse strand, counting down.
TTATTATGCTATTAAATAGAGGCTGCTTTAGTCACAGAATGGGATGCCAGTGCCACAAAAACCAGAGAGCATGCACAGCAAAAGTGTCTTTATCAGGCCTGATTTCTATGAGAATAAGTGCAAATGTTTATTATGCTATTAAATAGAGGCTGCTTTAGTCACAGAATGGGATGCCAGTGCCACAAAAACCAGAGAGCATGCACAGCAAAAGTGTCTTTATCAGGCCTGATTTCTATGAGAATAAGTGCAAATGTTTATTATGCTATTAAATAGAGGCTGCTTTAGTCACAGAATGGGATGCCAGTGCCACAAAAACCAGAGAGCATGCACAGCAAAAGTGTCTTTATCAGGCCTGATTTCTATGAGAATAAGTGCAAATGTTTATTATGCTATTAAATAGAGGCTGCTTTAGTCACAGAATGGGATGCCAGTGCCACAAAAACCAGAGAGCATGCACAGCAAAAGTGTCTTTATCAGGCCTGATTTCTATGAGAATAAGTGCAAATGGTTATTATGCTATTAAATAGAGGCTGCTTTAGTCACAGAATGGGATGCCAGTGCCACAAAAACCAGAGAGCATGCACAGCAAAAGTGTCTTTATCAGGCCTGATTTCTATGAGAATAAGTGCAAATGTTTATTATGCTATTAAATAGAGGCTGCTTTAGTCACAGAATGGGATGCCAGTGCCACAAAAACCAGAGAGCATGCACAGCAAAAGTGTCTTTATCAGGCCTGATTTCTATGAGAATAAGTGCAAATGTTTATTATGCTATTAAATAGAGGCTGCTTTAGTCACAGAATGGGATGCCAGTGCCACAAAAACCAGAGAGCATGCACAGCAAAAGTGTCTTTATCAGGCCTGATTTCTATGAGAATAAGTGCAAATGTTTATTATGCTATTAAATAGAGGCTGCTTTAGTCACAGAATGGGATGCCAGTGCCACAAAAACCAGAGAGCATGCACAGCAAAAGTGTCTTTATCAGGCCTGATTTCTATGAGAATAAGTGCAAATGTTTATTATGCTATTAAATAGAGGCTGCTTTAGTCACAGAATGGGATGCCAGTGCCACAAAAACCAGAGAGCATGCACAGCAAAAGTGTCTTTATCAGGCCTGATTTCTATGAGAATAAGTGCAAATGGTTATTATGCTATTAAATAGAGGCTGCTTTAGTCACAGAATGGGATGCCAGTGCCACAAAAACCAGAGAGCATGCACAGCAAAAGTGTCTTTATCAGGCCTGATTTCTATGAGAATAAGTGCAAATGGTTATTATGCTATTAAATAGAGGCTGCTTTAGTCACAGAATGGGATGCCAGTGCCACAAAAACCAGAGAGCATGCACAGCAAAAGTGTCTTTATCAGGCCTGATTTCTATGAGAATAAGTGCAAATGTTTATTATGCTATTAAATAGAGGCTGCTTTAGTCACAGAATGGGATGCCAGTGCCACAAAAACCAGAGAGCATGCACAGCAAAAGTGTCTTTATCAGGCCTGATTTCTATGAGAATAAGTGCAAATGTTTATTATGCTATTAAATAGAGGCTGCTTTAGTCACAGAATGGGATGCCAGTGCCACAAAAACCAGAGAGCATGCACAGCAAAAGTGTCTTTATCAGGCCTGATTTCTATGAGAATAAGTGCAAATGGTTATTATGCTATTAAATAGAGGCTGCTTTAGTCACAGAATGGGATGCCAGTGCCACAAAAACCAGAGAGCATGCACAGCAAAAGTGTCTTTATCAGGCCTGATTTCTATGAGAATAAGTGCAAATGTTTATTATGCTATTAAATAGAGGCTGCTTTAGTCACAGAATGGGATGCCAGTGCCACAAAAACCAGAGAGCATGCACAGCAAAAGTGTCTTTATCAGGCCTGATTTCTATGAGAATAAGTGCAAATGTTTATTATGCTATTAAATAGAGGCTGCTTTAGTCACAGAATGGGATGCCAGTGCCACAAAAACCAGAGAGCATGCACAGCAAAAGTGTCTTTATCAGGCCTGATTTCTATGAGAATAAGTGCAAATGTTTATTATGCTATTAAATAGAGGCTGCTTTAGTCACAGAATGGGATGCCAGTGCCACAAAAACCAGAGAGCATGCACAGCAAAAGTGTCTTTATCAGGCCTGATTTCTATGAGAATAAGTGCAAATGTTTATTATGCTATTAAATAGAGGCTGCTTTAGTCACAGAATGGGATGCCAGTGCCACAAAAACCAGAGAGCATGCACAGCAAAAGTGTCTTTATCAGGCCTGATTTCTATGAGAATAAGTGCAAATGTTTATTATGCTATTAAATAGAGGCTGCTTTAGTCACAGAATGGGATGCCAGTGCCACAAAAACCAGAGAGCATGCACAGCAAAAGTGTCTTTATCAGGCCTGATTTCTATGAGAATAAGTGCAAATGTTTATTATGCTATTAAATAGAGGCTGCTTTAGTCACAGAATGGGATGCCAGTGCCACAAAAACCAGAGAGCATGCACAGCAAAAGTGTCTTTATCGGGCCTGATTTCTATGAGAATAAGTGCAAATGTTTATTATGCTATTAAATAGAGGCTGCTTTAGTCACAGAATGGGATGCCAGTGCCACAAAAACCAGAGAGCATGCACAGCAAAAGTGTCTTTATCAGGCCTGATTTCTATGAGAATAAGTGCAAATGTTTATTATGCTATTAAATAGAGGCTGCTTTAGTCACAGAATGGGATGCCAGTGCCACAAAAACCAGAGAGCATGCACAGCAAAAGTGTCTTTATCAGGCCTGATTTCTATGAGAATAAGTGCAAATGTTTATTATGCTATTAAATAGAGGCTGCTTTAGTCACAGAATGGGATGCCAGTGCCACAAAAACCAGAGAGCATGCACAGCAAAAGTGTCTTTATCAGGCCTGATTTCTATGAGAATAAGTGCAAATGTTTATTATGCTATTAAATAGAGGCTGCTTTAGTCACAGAATGGGATGCCAGTGCCACAAAAACCAGAGAGCATGCACAGCAAAAGTGTCTTTATCAGGCCTGATTTCTATGAGAATAAGTGCAAATGGTTATTATGCTATTAAATAGAGGCTGCTTTAGTCACAGAATGGGATGCCAGTGCCACAAAAACCAGAGAGCATGCACAGCAAAAGTGTCTTTATCAGGCCTGATTTCTATGAGAATAAGTGCAAATGTTTATTATGCTATTAAATAGAGGCTGCTTTAGTCACAGAATGGGATGCCAGTGCCACAAAAACCAGAGAGCATGCACAGCAAAAGTGTCTTTATCAGGCCTGATTTCTATGAGAATAAGTGCAAATGGTTATTATGCTATTAAATAGAGGCTGCTTTAGTCACAGAATGGGATGCCAGTGCCACAAAAACCAGAGAGCATGCACAGCAAAAGTGTCTTTATCAGGCCTGATTTCTATGAGAATAAGTGCAAATGTTTATTATGCTATTAAATAGAGGCTGCTTTAGTCACAGAATGGGATGCCAGTGCCACAAAAACCAGAGAGCATGCACAGCAAAAGTGTCTTTATCAGGCCTGATTTCTATGAGAATAAGTGCAAATGTTTATTATGCTATTAAATAGAGGCTGCTTTAGTCACAGAATGGGATGCCAGTGCCACAAAAACCAGAGAGCATGCACAGCAAAAGTGTCTTTATCAGGCCTGATTTCTATGAGAATAAGTGCAAATGTTTATTATGCTATTAAATAGAGGCTGCTTTAGTCACAGAATGGGATGCCAGTGCCACAAAAACCAGAGAGCATGCACAGCAAAAGTGTCTTTATCAGGCCTGATTTCTATGAGAATAAGTGCAAATGTTTATTATGCTATTAAATAGAGGCTGCTTTAGTCACAGAATGGGATGCCAGTGCCACAAAAACCAGAGAGCATGCACAGCAAAAGTGTCTTTATCAGGCCTGATTTCTATGAGAATAAGTGCAAATGGTTATTATGCTATTAAATAGAGGCTGCTTTAGTCACAGAATGGGATGCCAGTGCCACAAAAACCAGAGAGCATGCACAGCAAAAGTGTCTTTATCAGGCCTGATTTCTATGAGAATAAGTGCAAATGTTTATTATGCTATTAAATAGAGGCTGCTTTAGTCACAGAATGGGATGCCAGTGCCACAAAAACCAGAGAGCATGCACAGCAAAAGTGTCTTTATCAGGCCTGATTTCTATGAGAATAAGTGCAAATGGTTATTATGCTATTAAATAGAGGCTGCTTTAGTCACAGAATGGGATGCCAGTGCCACAAAAACCAGAGAGCATGCACAGCAAAAGTGTCTTTATCAGGCCTGATTTCTATGAGAATAAGTGCAAATGTTTATTATGCTATTAAATAGAGGCTGCTTTAGTCACAGAATGGGATGCCAGTGCCACAAAAACCAGAGAGCATGCACAGCAAAAGTGTCTTTATCAGGCCTGATTTCTATGAGAATAAGTGCAAATGGTTATTATGCTATTAAATAGAGGCTGCTTTAGTCACAGAATGGGATGCCAGTGCCACAAAAACCAGAGAGCATGCACAGCAAAAGTGTCTTTATCAGGCCTGATTTCTATGAGAATAAGTGCAAATGTTTATTATGCTATTAAATAGAGGCTGCTTTAGTCACAGAATGGGATGCCAGTGCCACAAAAACCAGAGAGCATGCACAGCAAAAGTGTCTTTATCAGGCCTGATTTCTATGAGAATAAGTGCAAATGTTTATTATGCTATTAAATAGAGGCTGCTTTAGTCACAGAATGGGATGCCAGTGCCACAAAAACCAGAGAGCATGCACAGCAAAAGTGTCTTTATCAGGCCTGATTTCTATGAGAATAAGTGCAAATGTTTATTATGCTATTAAATAGAGGCTGCTTTAGTCACAGAATGGGATGCCAGTGCCACAAAAACCAGAGAGCATGCACAGCAAAAGTGTCTTTATCAGGCCTGATTTCTATGAGAATAAGTGCAAATGTTTATTATGCTATTAAATAGAGGCTGCTTTAGTCACAGAATGGGATGCCAGTGCCACAAAAACCAGAGAGCATGCACAGCAAAAGTGTCTTTATCAGGCCTGATTTCTATGAGAATAAGTGCAAATGGTTATTATGCTATTAAATAGAGGCTGCTTTAGTCACAGAATGGGATGCCAGTGCCACAAAAACCAGAGAGCATGCACAGCAAAAGTGTCTTTATCAGGCCTGATTTCTATGAGAATAAGTGCAAATGTTTATTATGCTATTAAATAGAGGCTGCTTTAGTCACAGAATGGGATGCCAGTGCCACAAAAACCAGAGAGCATGCACAGCAAAAGTGTCTTTATCAGGCCTGATTTCTATGAGAATAAGTGCAAATGGTTATTATGCTATTAAATAGAGGCTGCTTTAGTCACAGAATGGGATGCCAGTGCCACAAAAACCAGAGAGCATGCACAGCAAAAGTGTCTTTATCAGGCCTGATTTCTATGAGAATAAGTGCAAATGGTTATTATGCTATTAAATAGAGGCTGCTTTAGTCACAGAATGGGATGCCAGTGCCACAAAAACCAGAGAGCATGCACAGCAAAAGTGTCTTTATCAGGCCTGATTTCTATGAGAATAAGTGCAAATGTTTATTATGCTATTAAATAGAGGCTGCTTTAGTCACAGAATGGGATGCCAGTGCCACAAAAACCAGAGAGCATGCACAGCAAAAGTGTCTTTATCAGGCCTGATTTCTATGAGAATAAGTGCAAATGTTTATTATGCTATTAAATAGAGGCTGCTTTAGTCACAGAATGGGATGCCAGTGCCACAAAAACCAGAGAGCATGCACAGCAAAAGTGTCTTTATCAGGCCTGATTTCTATGAGAATAAGTGCAAATGTTTATTATGCTATTAAATAGAGGCTACTTTAGTCACAGAATGGGATGCCAGTGCCACAAAAACCAGAGAGCATGCACAGCAAAAGTGTCTTTATCAGGCCTGATTTCTATGAGAATAAGTGCAAATGGTTATTATGCTATTAAATAGAGGCTGCTTTAGTCACAGAATGGGATGCCAGTGCCACAAAAACCAGAGAGCATGCACAGCAAAAGTGTCTTTATCAGGCCTGATTTCTATGAGAATAAGTGCAAATGTTTATTATGCTATTAAATAGAGGCTGCTTTAGTCACAGAATGGGATGCCAGTGCCACAAAAACCAGAGAGCATGCACAGCAAAAGTGTCTTTATCAGGCCTGATTTCTATGAGAATAAGTGCAAATGGTTATTATGCTATTAAATAGAGGCTGCTTTAGTCACAGAATGGGATGCCAGTGCCACAAAAACCAGAGAGCATGCACAGCAAAAGTGTCTTTATCAGGCCTGATTTCTATGAGAATAAGTGCAAATGGTTATTATGCTATTAAATAGAGGCTGCTTTAGTCACAGAATGGGATGCCAGTGCCACAAAAACCAGAGAGCATGCACAGCAAAAGTGTCTTTATCAGGCCTGATTTCTATGAGAATAAGTGCAAATGTTTATTATGCTATTAAATAGAGGCTGCTTTAGTCACAGAATGGGATGCCAGTGCCACAAAAACCAGAGAGCATGCACAGCAAAAGTGTCTTTATCAGGCCTGATTTCTATGAGAATAAGTGCAAATGTTTATTATGCTATTAAATAGAGGCTGCTTTAGTCACAGAATGGGATGCCTCACAGCAGACTTAAGATCAGTTCAGTATATATGCACAGTTAGTTACTATAAGCAGCCTGAAAACGCTAACAAAGGCTGGATGAAAAAAAAAAAATCTCCCTGTCACAGCCTCCGTTTTTCCTACCTTTCCCTGGCTTTCTGTCTGTCTCCTGTCTGTCTCCTGCCTGTCTCCTGCCTGTCTCCAGCCTGTCCCTGTCTGTCCCTGCCTGTCTAAGTGCCTCAGCTACACAGCGTTCTGTCTGTCACGAATGCAATAGAGAAATGAGGAAAAGCAAGATGGCCGCCGTTAAATACCGCTGTGTGACGTCACCGGGCTTGCTGGCTGCTGATAGGCTGCATGTGACTGCCCCAGCTTGCACTGGCGCGGGATACATGTCCAGACATGTCCCGCCCGCCATCTTAGAATGCCTGTAATGTAAATGAATGGATGTTAAAGGAAAACTTCGAGTGATCGAATCGCGGGGAAATTCGGATTCGATCCGAATCGAATTTTTCCTGAAATTCGGATCGAATCCGGGTTCGTCCGGATCGATTCGCTCATCCCTAATCATCACCGAGTTGTGGCTGTACGTCACTGATGTTCTTGGTTTCCTCAGTGTCTGGCACAGGAGCTGGAAAGCTCGCAACACCCACGACACTGTCCACATCACTATTTGTCTGCCGAGCTAAAGAAGCCACCTCCATTTCATGGCTGGGCAGTAGCTGCTGACTGTCCTCTATCTGATCGTCCTCCTCGCTAAAAAGTGGAACTGAACCCAAAGCATAATATACGTCGCTGGGGGAGGGAACAGCGTAGGACAGAGGCAATGGGAGGACAGGGACTGCTCTCGGGGCATGCCAACTCAGGGTTGTGTCAGAGGAACCTACCGACCCTAGACTGGGGGTCTCAGACCTAACTTGTGATGATGTTGATGAGCGCGTTAACCAATCTACCATGGCAGATGCGTTACTGGTGGAGACACGACCGCTAGCAGATACTGGCGGTTCAGGTCTCTCACCGTGACTCCTGCTGCCACTCACCCCTAGTCTGCTGGACCTCTTCCTGCTGAATCTTGGCCTCTGCCACTCCTCTTTGAACATCCTGGCACTTGTCTGCCTGACATTTTTATGTATTTGCTTATTTAGTATAAACAGATAGGGTGCAAGGTGCAGCTTGGGGGGGGGGGGGCCTGCGGCCTGGTTTATTGAAAGCAGTCAAAAAGGAAGTGCAAACTGAAGTAGCTTAATGAAGATGATGCTGAACAACGCTTATGTTGTATAACAGATAGGGTGCAAGGTGCAGCTTTGGGGTGCCCTGCGGCCTGGTTTATTGAAAGCAGTCAAAAACAAGTGGAAACTAAAGTAGCTTAATAAAGCTGATGCTGATCAACGCTTATGTTGTATAACAGATAGGGTGCAAGGTGCACCTTGGGGGTGCCCTGTGGCCTGGTTTATTGAAAGCAGTCAAAAACAAGTGGAAACTAAAGTAGCTTAATAAAGCTGATGCTGATCAACGCTTATGTTGTATAACAGATAGGGTGCAAGGTGCAGCTTTGGGGTGCCCTGTGGCCTGGTTTATTGAAAGCAGCCAAAAACAAGTGCAAACTGAAGTAGCTTAATGAAGCTGATGCTAAACAACACTTATGTTGTATAACAGATAGGGTGCAAGGTGCAGCTTTGGGGTGCCCTGCGGTCTGGTTTATTGAAAGCAGTCAAAAAGAAAGTGCAAACTGAAGTAGCTTAATGAAGCTGATGCTAAACAACGCTTATGTTGTATAACAGATAGGGTGCAAGGTGCAGCTTTGGGGTGTCCTGCGGCCTGGTTTATTGAAAGCAGTCAAAAACAAGTGCAAACTGAAGTAGCTTAATAAAGCTGATGCTGATCAACGCTTATGTTGTATAACAGATAGGGTGCAAGGTGCAGCTTTGGGGTGCCCTGCCGCCTGGTTTATTGAAAGCAGTGAAACACAAGTGCAAACTAAAGTAGCTTAATGAAGCTGATGCTGATCAACGCTTATGTTGTATACCAGATAGGGTGCAAGGGGCAGCTTTGGGGTGCCCTGCGGCCTGGTTTATTGAAAGCAGTCAAAAACAAGTGCAAACTGAAGTAGCTTAATAAAGCTGATGCTGATCAACGCTTATGTTGTATAACAGATAGGGTGCAAGGTGCAGCTTTGGGGTGCCCTGCGGCCTGGTTTATTGAAAGCAGTCAAGAAGGAAGTGCAAACTAAAGTAGCTTAATGAAGCTGATGCTGAACAATGCTTATGTTGTATAACAGATAGGGTGCAAGGTGCAGCTTTGGGGTGCCCTGCGGCCTGGTTTATTGAAAGCAGTCAAAAACAAGTGCAAACTGAAGTAGCTTAATGAAGCTGATGCTAAACAACACTTATGTTGTATAACAGATAGGGTGCAAGGTGCAGCTTTGGGGTGCCCTGCGGTCTGGTTTATTGAAAGCAGTCAAAAAGAAAGTGCAAACTGAAGTAGCTTAATGAAGCTGATGCTAAACAACGCTTATGTTGTATAACAGATAGGGTGCAAGGTGCAGCTTTGGGGTGTCCTGCGGCCTGGTTTATTGAAAGCAGTCAAAAACAAGTGCAAACTGAAGTAGCTTAATAAAGCTGATGCTGATCAACGCTTATGTTGTATAACAGATAGGGTGCAAGGTGCAGCTTTGGGGTGCCCTGCGGCCTGGTTTATTGAAAGCAGTGAAACACAAGTGCAAACTAAAGTAGCTTAATGAAGCTGATGCTGATCAACGCTTATGTTGTATACCAGATAGGGTGCAAGGGGCAGCTTTGGGGTGCCCTGCGGCCTGGTTTATTGAAAGCAGTCAAAAACAAGTGCAAACTGAAGTAGCTTAATAAAGCTGATGCTGATCAACGCTTATGTTGTATAACAGATAGGGTGCAAGGTGCAGCTTTGGGGTGCCCTGCGGCCTGGTTTATTGAAAGCAGTCAAGAAGGAAGTGCAAACTAAAGTAGCTTAATGAAGCTGATGCTGAACAATGCTTATGTTGTATAACAGATAGGGTGCAAGGTGCAGCTTTGGGGTGCCCTGCGGCCTGGTTTATTGAAAGCAGTCAAAAACAAGTGCAAACTGAAGTAGCTTAATGAAGCTGATGCTGAACAACGCTTATGTTGCATAACAGATAGGGTGCAAGGTGCAGCTTTGGGGTGCCCTGCGGCCTGGTTTATTGAAAGCAGTCAAAAACAAGTGCAAACTAAAGTAGCTTAATAAAGCTGATGCTGATCAACGCTTATGTTGTATAACAGATAGGGTGCAAGGTGCAGCTTTTGGGTGCCCTGCGGCCTGGTTTATTGAAAGCAGTCAAAAACAAGTGCAAACTAAAGTAGCTTAATAAAGCTGATGCTGATCAACTCTTATGTTGTATACCAGATAGGGTGCAAGGGGCAGCTTTGGGGTGCCCTGCGGCCTGGTTTATTGAAAGCAGTCAAAAACAAGTGCAAACTGAAGTAGCTAATGAAGCTGATGCTGAACAATGCTTATGTTGTATAACAGATAGGGTGTAAGGTGCAGCTTTGGGGTGCCCTGCGGCCTGGTTTATTGAAAGCAGTCAAAAACAAGTGCAAACTGAAGTAGCTTAATGAAGCTGATGCTGAACAATGCTTATGTTGTATAACAGATAGGGTGCAAGATGCAGCTTTGGGGTGCCCTGCGGCCTGGTTTATTGAAAGCAGTCAAGAACAAGTGGAAGCTAAAGTAGCTTAATAAAGCTGATGCTGATCAACGCTTATGTTGTATAACAGATAGGGTACAAGGTGCAGCTTTGGGTTGCCCTGCGGCCTGGTTTATTGAAAGCAGTCAAAAACAAGTGGAAACTAAAGTAGCTTAATAAAGCAGCTGATGCTGATCAACGCTTATGTTGTATAACAGATATGGTTAAAATAGCATGTGCCTTGGGATGTCCGTGTGGCCTGGTGTATTTTAAGCTGAACAGAAAATATTAACACTAATACAATTATGAGAAATTCTTTTGTTTAACAGATAGGGTTAAATAGCATGTGCCTTGGGATGCCCGTGTGGCCTGGTGTATTTTAAGCTGAACAGAAAATATTAACACTAATCCAATTATGAGAAATGCTTTTGTTTAACAGATAGGGTTAAATAGCATGTGCCTTGGGATGCCCGTGTGGCCTGGTGTATTTTAAGCTGAACAGAAAATATTAACACCAATCCAATTATGAGAAATGCTTTTGTTTAACAGATAGGGTTAAATAGCATGTGCCTTGGGAAGTGGTGTGGCCTGGTGTATTTTAAGCTGAACAGAAAATATTAACACTAGTCCAATTATGAGAAATGCTTTTGTTTAACAGATAGGGTTAAAATAGCATGTGCCTTGGGATGCCCGTGTTGCCCGGTGTATTTTAAGCTGAACATAAAATATTAACACTAATCCAATTATGAGAAATGCTTTTGTTTAACAGATAGGGTTAAATAGCATGTGCCTTGGGATGCCCGTGTGGCCTGGTGTATTTTAAGCTGAACAGAAAATATTAACACTAATCCAATTATGAGAAATGCTTTTGTTTAACAGATAGGGTTAAAATAGCATGTGCCTTGGGATGTCCGTGTGGCCTGGTGTATTTTAAGCTGAACAGAAAATATTAACACTAATCCAATTATGAGAAATGCTTTTGTTTAACAGATAGGATTAAATAGCATGTGCCTTGGGATGCCCGTGTGGCCTGGTGTATTTTAAGCTGAACAGAAAATATTAACACTAATCCAATTATGAGAAATGCTTTTGTTTAACAGATAGGGTTAAATAGCATGTGCCTTGGGATGCCCGTGTGGCCTGGTGTATTTTAAGCTGAACAGAAAATATTAACACTAATCCAATTATGAATTTTTGTATAGGGTCCCCACATACCCAATTGCACCAAGACAGATGGTAAGAAGAAAAAGGGCACTACCTCCTCATTAAATGATAAAAAATGATTTTATTATATCTTAGACCTAATATTAAAAAGACACTAGACAATCCCCTCGATTCAAAGAGCCAAAGTTAATTGATTTCGTATCGAGAATCGTAAGTTTGGGTGGGTGTTTGTCATTTTTTCTTGTTTTTTTGCCCATTTCGTATTCGCACGATCGTTCGCGCATAGACGTATATGAACATACGCATTTCGTACGAGAATCGTATAATTTGCGTTAGTTCGTGTGTTTTTCCCGTCCAAATCGTATTATTTGCGTCCGATCCTATTTTTTACGTCCTTCACATGGGCTTGCGACCAATTCAGAGAGGTGATTGCTAATTGTTTTGAAGCCCATTAAAGAGCTGCTTTACGAAATGTTTGCCGGCAGCTATTTGGCCTCGGGAGTAGGATGGAGCGGAGCGAGTTTGTGGCACATCAAGGGCTTATGCTTTTTGGCATTGAGTTGATCGAGATGTCTGAGAGCAGATTGCCCCTGCGTCGTCGCATGAACATCGATAGCATGAATGATGTTGAGCTGTTCGAGCTGACCAGGCTTAATCGCGCTTCCCTCCATAAATTATATAGTGAGCTGCGGCCATGGTTAGCCCGCACCACAAGGAAGGGGCATGCAATTTCAGGTATGACCAAGATGCTTGGCTGCCTGCAATTTTTGGCGAACGGCTCGTTCCAGAGGCTGGGTGCCCTCTCCGTGGGGATGTCCCAGCCTACGCTGAGCCGCGCACTATCTAAATTTTTGGAAGGCATGGCTGCCATAACTCCAAAATATATTTATTTTCCGGATGATATGGCAGCCAGAAACGCCATTAAGCTTGGGTTTTATAATGTGGCCGACATGCCCAACGTTATTGGTGCTATTGACTGCACACATGTGGCACTCGTACCTAGGGCTGCCGACGAGTATATATATAGGTATTGAGATTGGTTATTATGTTGGCCAACGTGTAATGTAACCTGTTTTCCTTTGCGGCAGCATATTTATTTATCCCTCAATTGTGTAGCTGCTTTATCTAGGCTTTTCATTAGTATTTCCCAATAGAGTGCAGACATGTTTTATTTATTTATTTTTTTTTTTTGGGTCAAATATCAATTACCCTTTTTGTATGTTTTTGCCTTAAGGAATCGAAAAATGGGACACTCCCTTAATGTCCAGGCCGTGGTTGGTCCGGACATGCGTTTTATGAGTGTCCTTGCCGGCTACCCAGGATCGTCCCACGACTCATATATCCTCAGGCGATCTGGGTTGTTTCGGAGATTTGAGGCAGGTGAATTTTCGGGGGCATGGCTGCTTGGTAAGTGTGTCCTATTTGTGTGCTATTAAATGTGGGATTAATCTTGTATTTGTTGATATGTTAGTATTTGAATTCTTTACATAAGCCAGAAACTGCCTTTTTCTTGGGTCATATATTATGAACTTCCAAAAAAAATGCTTGCCTCGCTTTGTCCTTCAGAATGTTTTCCCTTTAGTTAGGATGTCTGTAAGTTCCATGTCCCTAAATATATTGGTTGGGAGTTTATACCCAAGGATCTGTGAGCTTTGGCTCCTTTTGTAGTATTGGTCTTTAAATGTCAAAGTGGACTTAAACTGCATACATTGTAGTTTTCATCTAAATGTGGATAGCCCCTCAGCAGCATCCTAATTGTAACATGTCTGAAAACTAAAAATATATTTAAATTCCAAATACCCTTGGCCGTGCAGATGTTTGTTAATTAATTGGTATATTGAAGTGCCATTTTTAATTATGTACTACATTAGTGGCAATATTTATTTTGCTAATGTGCCCTGGGTGTTTTTTTTTGCCCTTTACCTTACATCATTATGATATATGTAAAATTATTTCTGTTTGTTGTGTTGCCTTTTTAATTTTGATTACATTTAATTGTCTGTTTAAGGTGATTCCGGGTACCCACTTCTACCCTGGCTCATGACGCCTGTGCTGCGGCCCCAGGATGCCTCTCAGGAAGCGTACAACCGTGCGCACCGCAAGACCCGGGCTGTTGTGGAGAGGGCCTTTGGGCTGTTGAAGACACGTTTTCGTTGCTTGGACCATACTGGGGGCGCCCTGCAATATGATCCCAAGAAAGTGATCGACATAATCATGGCATGTGCTGTTTTGCACAATTTTGCGATCCTGGAACGTGTCCCACGTTATGTGGATAGCCTGCCCTCTTCAGCCGTAGAGGATGATGTAGAGAATTTTGTGGGGCCACCCAGTGAGTCTGGCCAATCAGTTAGAGCCAACTTGATCTTGCAGCATTTTAGTTAATTTTATTTCGTGTCTCAACATTCTGTGTGTCTGTGTTATCCTTTTTGTTAAATATGTTGTTTTGCCGTAATGTGGCATTACCTCAAAGTAAAACATTTTTACCTTAATTGTTGCCTAATGTATTTCATGTAGTTTCCTTAGCTTTAGATTTGCATTGTTACACCTCTTCAAACCAAAATTATCTGGTTTAGCCCAAGCTGTTTAAAATGTGTTCCCACTAAAAACGCCACAAGTATTGTAAGTGAGATTTTTTTTTTACTTAGAAAAGTAAAAATTATAGTGCTTAACAGAAAACATTCCACATACATCTGTGGTTACAAATGGATGACATAACAAAAAAAACATCGAGCACATCTACACCTGGAAGTGAGTGGCACAACCAAACAAGGACACCCAGTCCAAAGGCCAGCCTAGTCCAGTCATTAATATTGCCTGTGCCCAGGGATCTTTGGGCATGGCCATAATGTCACACAAACATGTCTGCAAACAGGAGGAGCACCAACCAAATACATATTTAAAGCCATAAGTGGCCAGATACACTCCACATAGACCTATGGCATTGGCTAGTGGCCTTAAGCATTACTCTAAGGAGCTATATGGGAGCAAATACAAAACACAACCTGCATGAGCAACACAAAATGGATTGTTTGAAACCTCAAAGGACAAGTAAATACAGTGGGGGTTAAGAGAAAAGATGTCCCACACACCCATGGCTTAATAGGGTGGCTGCCCATAATACCCAGGTGGAGGTCCAGGTGGAGGTCCATGTGAATGGGACCTAGCCTGGGCCATGGCAGCATTGTGAATTTGAAACTGCTCCACAATGTTTCTCTGCATATTGGTCATCTCAGCCATGGCTGACTGGATGCCATTTCTTGCAGTGACCACGTTGCTGTTGAGGGTACGCAACTCCGCGAGAATGCCCTGTAGACTGGTATTGATGGTGACCATGTCGGCATGCCTTTCCTCACGCTCTGTAACGAGCTGTGCCTCATAAGACTCCCTTTCTTGGGTCCATAATTGAAGCAGGGCACTCTGCCTCCCCTGGGAAATTGTGGGGCGGCGTAATGGAGTCCGCCGCACAATTACCCTGGCTCTTGGGCGTGCCCTGCCGCGTGGTGTCGTCCCCTCAACAGCAACAGGCCTGCTTTGCAAATCCTCAGCAGCAGAGTGAACACTGGGGACTGTAGTGTCAGTCTCCCCATGTGCATGCACAATGGATGGAGATTCACTCTGCTGCTGAGGATTGGCCAGAGAAACATTATGGAGCAGTTCCAAATTGGGACCCAGGGGGAGGTCATCCGACGTGCCCTGCATGGAGACATCATCATCTTCCTCCATTTCCTGGATCTCTTCCATGAGTGTGCGGGTCTGTAGGGACATATAAAAAAAAAAGTGTAAGTTGGCGTCCAAATTTGGGATTCCCACAGTTTAACACATTCTTAAGCACTTGGTAGTATTTATGGTACTAAATTAACTTACCGGAAATCTCGGATCTGGGCTCCTATGCTGTACGGACCTGGTAGGCATAACCAAACTGGGGGGTGAGTTTACCCTTGCTGAGGGATCATGCTGGGCTGAAGAAGAGAAAAACAAACCACGTAAACACACACATAACCATTTTTGGGATAGGTAATCAAATAAACCTCTATTTGTAATATTAAGCAACTCTAGAGCAATGGGGACATTTGTTAAAAGACACGCAAGTTTAGATAGGTGCAATGGCTCGCGAAAACTGCTAACTGACCTCAGTTCTAAGTCAGGAAGTGTACCCAGTCAGCATACAACTTGCAACGCACATTTTTGGATTTAGCCTACCATTCGGTAGGTCCGGGGTACTCAAACAATTGTTGTAAAGGTCCATTTAAAGGTATGTGGTGAGAGGTGAATGTCTGGCCATGGGGCTGACGCAGGGGGTGTCTAGTTAGAAATAAACACACTGGTGGAGGGGCTTGAGATTTCAAAGTGCAAACTAATAAAGGCTGCTTGCCCTTGCTGGGCTGGATGGGGCAGAGCTGAGGGGACAGGGATTGGATGGCTAAAGGGGGGAGTTAACGAATTGATGGTGATGGGATGGATGGAGCAAATCTGTTACAAATGTATGGGGCTTATGTGGGGGGGGGGGCATGGGGGGACTGTGGCAGATGGGGCAGAGCAGGGGCAGCGGGACACGATTGTGCCAAGAGAAAGATGTACCAAGTTACTGTGTACCTTGCAATGCTACTTCCTGTGCAGTACTTCATATTGCAATGCTATGTTTCAGGGAGCCATGACATTGGGCAGGAGAACAACCACTACATCGCCGATCAAGGGGGCAGCTCTGAGCACGTCAACACAGAAGTAACTGAGTGCAGGGCTGTCTGGGCAGGGGTCCTGGAATCTGGTGCCAAGGTCCGCATTGGGACCCCGGCCCGCCAGTTGAGTCTCGCTGCTCTAGGTCAGATATGTTTGGGGGTGGCTAATTAAATTGTTAACTCAAACACAACTCACACAACAAATAGGCAACCCATCCATAATGATGTGTGTTTTGTGATTGATTCAAAATATATCACTTTTCAGGAGAAACTTCATGACTTTACCAATACAATTGGAAATTTGATCTTTGCCATAATGGATGTGGTCCTAAATGTGTGATTCACAGGGACCAAAAGAGGACACAAACAGGCACAGTAGTGCGAGGCCAAGCAAGGCAAACCATAGGGGCATCCCGTTATCTTGTTACTAGTGAACTTTAGATTATTTAGCAAACAGGCAAACATGCAGATTTAAGAGTACTCACCGTGGGTACGGGTCGGTGAGTCTGTGTCCCTTAGACCAGCATGTCCACCGACCGCGACCCATCCGAGAAGTCCCAGCACAATCTCCTCAGCAGGGGTAAACTCCAATTTAGAAGGAAAGCCACCTCCAGTTTTCAGGCTGAAAAGAGAAAATCGTTTGGTACTCAGAAAAGGTGCATACAGTACATCCTAAACATTATATTTGGAGACATCATTTATTTACCTGTAATTATGCCTTTTAATTTTTTTTTGCCGTACAGCATACTTCAGATCAGAGATTTTCTTCTGAATTTGGGACACATCTTTCCTCTCTTCCCCCGCTGCATTTACTTGTCGTAGGATGGTTTCAAACAATTCCATCTTGCGCTGCTTTGTGGTGTGTTTTGATTTGCTCCCATAGAGCTCGTCATAGTATAATGTAAGGCCACTAGCCAATGCCATATTTTGGTCATGGGAGAATCTCCCACTCAACTGGCCGCGGCGCAATGTGCGGCCAGATGGTTGGCTTGGCTGCTCCTCCATGTGTGCAGACACATGTGGTGACATTATGGCCTGGGGCTGGGTAGGGGAATGGCCGGATTGGTGGCTTCCCAATGACTGGACTGGACTGGCCAAGGGACTGGGTGTTCTTGCGTGGCTGGCCACCGAACTTCCAGGTGTAGATGTGGTCATGGTTGAAATTCTGGGCCCTCTTGGGGGGCTATGTTCCCGGCTGGTGCCAGGTCGGGGGCTCTGTTCCCGGCTGGTGCCAGGTCGGGGGCTTCTGGCCCTGGATGGGGTTCTTCGGGCCCTGTAGGGGCTTCTGGCCCTGGATGGGGTTCTTCGGGCCCTGTAGGGGCTTCTGGCCCTGGATGGGGTTCTTCGGGCCCTGTAGGGGCTTCTGGCCCTGGATGGGGTTCTTCGGGCCCTGTAGGGGCTTCTGGCCCTGGATGGGGTTCTTCGGGCCCTGTAGGGGCTTCTGGCCCTGGATGGGGTTCTTCGGGCCCTGTAGGGGCTTCTGGCCCTGGATGGGGTTCTTCGGGCCCTGGCTGGGCTTCTGGCCCTGGATGGGGTTCGGCGGACCCTGGCTGGGCTTCTGGCCCTGGATGGGGTTCGGCGGGCCCTGGCTGGGCTTCTGGCCCTGGATGGGGTTCGGCGGGCCCTGGCTGGGCTTCTGGCCCTGGATGGGGTTCGGCGGGCTCTGGCTGGGCTTCTGGCCCTGGATGGGGTTCGGCGGGCTCTGGCTGGGCTTCTGGCCCTGGATGGGGTTCGGCGGGCCCTGGCTGGGCTTCTGGCCCGGGATGGGGTTCGGCGGGCCCTGGCTGGGCTTCTGGCCCGGGATGGGGTTCGGCGGGCCCTGGCTGGGCTTCTGGCCCTGGATGGGGTTCGGCGAGCTCTGGCTGGGCTTCTGGCCCTGGATGGGGTTCGGCGGGCCCTGGATGGGCTTCTGGCCCTGGATGGGGTTCGGGCCCTGGCTGGGCTTCTGGCCCTGGATGGGGTTCGGGCCCTGGCTGGGCTTCTGGCCCTAGATGGGGTTCGGGCCCTGCTGCGGGGCCTGGGTTGCCGAACTGCCCTACTTGAACCCATGGCCGGTGTGGGCTCCCTTGTGCGGCCTCTTCTGGGGGCAGAGGTGGTGGGTGCTGCAGTTGGCTGCTTTTTGGCTGCAGGGGCACGTGGCTTGGGGCCCCTTTTTTGGGTTCCTGAGGGTCCAGTGTCCCTTGGTGGGGCAGAGGTAGTAGTCTTGCCTCTCAGCTTTCTCCTACCTTGCTGGGACCTTGTTGTTGGGCCCTCCGCGGTCTGGCTTTGCTGGGGTCGCTTGGTCATAGGCTTTTTAGGTGCCATCTTCCACAAATGCTCAAAGAGAATGAGCTTTGGGTGCAGGGACCTTTAAATAATGAGCCCAGCGTGTGACGCCTATGCGCACGACTACGCGCTCGTACGAACGTACGTTCGAGCGGAACCAGGAAACCGCTGGGGTTTCACTTATCTGCTGCCTTGAAGAAGCATAAAGATGGCGCCCACTATCTTCACCCGTCAACAGGAAGAGATCCTCATGCTGGTAAGTGGCTGCCTGTGCATTTTAATCTAATAGTCAATGATGGCCTAAATGTAAATGATGCGTTGGGAACTAGTTTGGGGTCTCTTAATGTTTAATAACTGGCTCCTCACACTTCATCCTCAAGGGCCGAGCCTGGCCACGTTTTCACCTGTCTATGCTGATGTCCTAATTCGGGCAATTGCTCCGGCTTAGCAACAGTTAATTAACCTGTGGAGTAGCGGGGCTAGCTGACAAACCTGGCCTGTCTCGGACCTTGATGCGGATGTTTGAGGAACACTGTTTTCCTAAGCCATAAAAACACAACGGGAAGCCACACACGTGGTCCAAAAGCCTAAGCATAAGCCTACATCTTGGATGTTTAAACCATCCTAACATGCCATAGATGCAGGTGGCCTGATTCTTGATGTTGGCTATTATCTGTATGTACATGGTGTGTGATACATATAACATAAGACCAGACTCTCATTCACAGTCAACGTCCTCTTTAAGGCACTCCCCAAAAATGGCTGCCACTCTAAATGTGTGTGTTAATGACATGAAATTCTCAACTTGTGATGCAACACATATGGGTCTGTGTGTAAAAGTAAAAGCTCGGTGTCCATTATGTTTTTCAGATCATGCTTCAGCGCCGGTATGACTTCGCGCCCAATGTGTGCGAGAAAAGGGACATCGCCCGGGAGATCATCGCGGAAATCCACCGTGTGACCAGCACCACCTTCACTCACACCCAGATAATGCAGCATTGGTCGGACCTGAAACGTCTGCACATGCCCCGGGTGCGGAGGTTTTTTGGAATCCATTTCCCAAGTAAGTACCAAGCAATTGCATGGTATATGTTCCAAATGTATAAGTTCTGCCTTTATTGATAATGACTTTTCTTTGGTAGTGTTGGAAATGGATTTCAGAATTCGCCGCACCCGGAGGCGTACAGGCCGACCAGTGCTGCATGAGTCTGCATCTGTGAGTGAAGGTGGTGGATCTCCCGGGCGACGGACCTACCCCTCCTCTGTGGCCTCCTCAGACCAGCCCCTGGACCTTACCACAGAGGAGGGGCCCAACCGCGTGGGCGTGGAGTCATACCTGGCCAGGCATGGGGAAGGCTCTGGTATGTCACTCTTCATGTATAGGCACAAAGATATACATGGCAGGCCAAAAACTAAGTTATCCTTTATTATGTATTTGTAGAAGCTTCTGGTGCGGGTGAAATAGTGGAGGAGGAGGCAGCAGAGATGCTGGAAGTCGATCCTGGCGAAGGTGAGTGATGTCAGCCAGACTGGGAGCCAGATATGTTGGGAATAGTGACTCTATACAAGTACTAACCAAATGTCACATGTTTCTCCAGGGACTTCTTCACAGCATAGCCAGGACCAAGGGCAGCCTGTTGGCCCCAACCAGCCATCTGTCGGCCACCAACTCCGTAAGTCTCCATGCCATTATTCATATTAATGTTTTGTTAGCTAATAACACACACATAACTAAAGGCGTAGCCAAGGTGTAGTTCACACTTTCATGTGGGCACTTCGTTAGCTTAAAGCGGACCCTAACTTGTATTAAGAACATAATAATTAGCCAACACACTGTACCTACAGATTTGAAACATTGAAAAACAGCCTTCAGCCATCTAATGCATGTTATTAGACTGAAAAAAACCAATATTGCGGAATATGGAATGCGCAATATTTACAGGCAGCATGGGATACAGATTGAAAAAAGTAAGGTGCTGCCATGCATTGTGGGACTGATGACCTTTCCCTCAACCCAGCTATGCTCTGGATTCCCAACGCACCACTGTAACCTACTCCCCTGTACTTTATCCAACTCTCCACTCCTCATTAAGTGTTATGGTTCAGAGTCCAGATGGCGGCGCTGTAATCCAAAAACCTCCAAAATGTACTTTGATCTGGTGCAGAATCATTTGGGAATAGTTATTGGTTTTAATTAAATAATGTTGAAGGTCCGGTTTAAGAAGTTTAAAGACTTACCTGTGGGAAATGCATTAACTTTATCCCTTGGAAGAATGACATATGTCATGCATTTACATGTATTTGATTAACCCCAAATCTATTTCCAGCATACAAACCGGTCTGGGACTCCTATTTATGTTTATTTCTCTATTGCTTACAGGGATTATCCCAAAAACCGTGCAGGAAAAAAAAAAAAGAATCAAGGAGTTGGTGGCCGAGCTGCTGGCCATACAGGCGACGTTGGGGCCAACAGATGAAGAAGAGGAGGATGATTAGTGCCCTTGGTCCTGGCTACTTTTGTTAACTCGGTTAACATTGTTTTATCTAGTTCCCAAGTTTTAATGTTTGTAAATAAAAATTTTTAAAAATTTTACGATGTTTGTAAAAAACAAAAAAAAACATTTTACTATGTTTGTAAAAAAAAAAAAACAACATTTTACTATGTTTGTAAAAAAAAAAAAAAAACATTTTACTATGTTTGTAAAAAAAAAAAAAAAACATTTTACTATGTTTGTAAAAAAAAAAAAAAAAACATTTTACTATGTTTGTAAAAAAAAAAAAAAAAAACATTTTACTATGTTTGTAAAAAAAAAAAAAAAACATTTTACTATGTTTGTAAAAAAAACCAAAAAAAATTTTACGATGTTTTAAAATACCCAAAAAAAAAAACAAACAAAATAATTTAAATAATTTATATTTGAAGCCTTCATAAATGTGTCTTTTATAATATGCGCACCCAAAAACAATTACACAAACCAGAAAAAACACGCTTATAAACATATAGACATATGTACATTATGTGGTTTGGGTAAGTTTTAGGGTCGTCAACATGAAGAAGGATGCAGGCGCTAAGGGGTTTAGGTAAGTTTGAGGGACCGAGAAATGAAGAAGGATGCAAGCGCCAAGGGGTTTAGGTAAGTTTGAGGGACCGAGAAATGAAGTTGGATGCAGGCGCTAAGGGGTTTAGGTAAGTTTTAGGGACCGAGAAATGAAGTTGGATGCAGGCGCTAAGGGGTTTAGGTAAGTTTTAGGGACCAAGAAATGAAGTTGGATGCAGGCGCTAAGGGGTTTAGGTAAGTTTGAGGGACCGAGAAATGAAGTTGGATGCAGGCGCTAAGGGGTTTAGGTAAGTTTTAGGGACCGAGAAATGAAGTTGGATGCAGGCGCTAAGGGGTTTAGGTAAGTTTGAGGGACCGAGAAATGAAGAAGGATGCAAGCGCCAAGGGGTTTAGGTAAGTTTTAGGGACCGAGAAATGAAGTTGGATGCAGGCGCTAAGAGGTTTAGGTAAGTTTTAGGGACCGAGAAATGAAGTTGGATGCAGGCGCTAAGGGGTTTAGGTAAGTTTTAGGGACCGAGAAATGAAGTTGGATGCAGGCGCTAAGAGGTTTAGGTAAGTTTTAGGGACCGAGAAATGAAGAAGGATGCAAGCGCTAAGGGGTTTAGGTAAGTTTTAGGGACCGAGAAATGAAGTTGGATGCAGGCGCTAAGGGGTTTAGGTAAGTTTGAGGGACCGAGAAATGAAGAAGGATGCAAGCGCCAAGGGGTTTAGGTAAGTTTTAGGGACCGAGAAATGAAGTTGGATGCAGGCGCTAAGAGGTTTAGGTAAGTTTTAGGGACCGAGAAATGAAGTTGGATGCAGGCGCTAAGGGGTTTAGGTAAGTTTTAGGGACCGAGAAATGAAGTTGGATGCAGGCGCTAAGAGGTTTAGGTAAGTTTTAGGGACCGAGAAATGAAGAAGGATGCAAGCGCTAAGGGGTTTAGGTAAGTTTTAGGGACCGAGAAATGAAGTTGGATGCAGGCGCTAAGGGGTTTAGGTAAGTTTTATGGAACGAGAAATGAAGTTGGATGCAGGCGCTAAGAGGTTTAGGTAAGTTTTAGGGACCGAGAAATGAAGTTGGATGCAGGCGCTAAGAGGTTTAGGTAAGTTTTAGGGACCGAGAAATGAAGTTGGATGCAGGCGCTAAGAGGTTGAGGTAAGTTTTAGGGACCGAGAAATGAAGAAGGATGCAAGCGCTAAGAGGTTTAGGTAAGTTTTAGGGACCGAGAAATGAAGAAGGATGCAAGCGCTAAGGGGTTTAGGTAAGTTTCTGGTTGAGGGTGCGCATGCGCAAGATCTTATAAACATACGAACGCACGAATCTAAGAGGCCAAAAACCAATGAAAACCAGAGGCAAACGCAAGTAATTGGAAGAGGTGGACGATGGAAGCAGCAGAAAAAACAGGCTGCCGCCGCAACAGGTGAGCACATGAACGTGATTTTTACGATTGACAACTGACTGAGGCAAGTTCGGGAGATATCATACGAACGGACGTATATTTTAGGATAGAAACGTATTTGCTTATTGAATCACTCGCAAGTTCATACGAACGCACGAGCGGACGTGAAAAATAGGATGATCGTGAGCCAAATCCAAGCTGTTACATGTTTCTTTGAATCAACCCAAATACATCTTAAAAAACATATACGCCACAATTCTACAAAACACACACTAGGGGGCGCCAGGGTAATATACAAAATTTCAAAATAACATGGTTCCAATTAAAAATATATACAAACAGAATTTAAAGAGATATATATATAAATCTAAACAGTATTATCAAGTTGATTATATACAATATGTGCAAAAGGTATATATGTGCAAATAAGGCAAAAAAATATATATTAGCAATAGAAAGTGCCTGTGCAACGTGAATTATGCAAAATCCTCTATCCAATCAAAAATAACCTTCTTTAAAGACCACCCAAGGTAGTTGAAAGAGACATGGAACACTCAGTATCAAAATTAAATATACCAACTGGACCTACCCCTACTGTCAGTCCGCCAACACCTGTCGCAGCGGCCACACGCTGCTTCCTCAGGGCGATTTGTATGACAGTGGCCATTGTGCCAATCCCTATATATACATCCACCTCATTAGCACTGTGCATGGTCCTCCAATAGGAAGCCAGGCTGACAGGTGCAACGGTCCACCTCCCCCCACCCCCAGCCAACCCCCCCAAGGCACAGAAGGCGCACCAGTAGGCAGGTGCAGTGTAATTAGGGTAAATTTGAATAAGCTAGCATGGAGGATGATCAAGAAATACAGCAGCTGCGCGACGCACCCCGACCGGAAGTGCGCCGCCGCAACGCCTGCGTTCCAGCGTTGCCGTGCGACGCACCCGGACGGAAGTGCGTCACGCAGCAACAACACAGGATACCAGGAGTGATCAACAGCCCTCCAGCCGACACGTCGAAAGGGCAAAAAATAAAGCCCATATAAGTGGCGGCTTCATCCACCGTGTATATATCAAACCGCCTCGCCTAATGTTATGTGCGCCACTGTGCGAGGGAGGGGAGGAAGAGGGAGGATGGGGGGAGAAGGAAATGTCTCCGAGGGAAGGAGACCAACGAAAGTGCGCATGCGCGGGAGTGCCGCCCGTGCGCGCGCACCCAACCCACAACTTGCGAGCCGGGCGCGCGTGCGGCCGCGCAGCACAACCGCGCAGGCACAGTATTTAGAGGTGGATGTGCAGCAGGGACCGCAGCACAAATGCATATGACAGCAAGAGATACAAATATAGACAAACCACGAAAAATACATATATATACAGTCTATTACAATCCATTACCACATCAAGAGATAATAATCTAATATATCAAATGCTTGCCTACTAATCTAATACATACACCTGACATCATTCTAGCAACGCGGAGGGGGTCCTATCTCAAAGGTTATTTTATGAGGTAGTATAGGTTACATATATATGACCCCAATGTCTAGTAACTATGAAGGGGATATAAAGGTATGAGGGCAACAACAAAGTTGTTGTCTTACAATGTAAATAGGGACATGGTCCTATAAAAATGGAGCAAAAATGATTTAAATCTCCATAGGAGGTTATTTCAACATCCTATAATAATACAAAGTATATGTCCAAACAAAGGGGAAAGGAGAAGGGGCGGAAGAGGTGGATACATTTAGGGCGAAGGGGATAGGGGAAGGAAGAGGTATATACATATGACCCACATATTCAACATCCTTTTTTCACAGTAGTGGAGATCTAGGTCACATTTCTTCCGTCCATGGAACAGGATACCGACATCTGAGGATCCAAGGGTATGGCATATGTTGTTTAGCCACCTATACAAAGACTAAAAATATATGTGATTAGTCTGCGTGATACAACATGTGAAATAATAAACCAGTGAACAGAAGTGAACAACAAATGGGACCAAAGGTCCCTGAAAAGTGCTAGAATCAATACAGGATAAACATGCCTAAATATGTGAAAGCCCCCCAGTTTTACCCTTGAACTAAAAATCTATGTGAGCCAAAATACCACACAAGTGTCCAAACCAACCAATTAAATCAGACATCAAGAATAGAGGGTAACTCTACCCCCGGTGATCCCCCCTCCCCCCCTCCAAAAAAAATAAGTGAGGTGTCTAACTTAGGTGCCCCCTAAAAACGGGGTAAAAGCCACATCCTCATTAAGACCCTTAGGTGCCTGTGTGTCCAAAAAATAAATCCATCTAAGTTCTTGTTGTTGCAGTTTACGTTTAATGTCCCCCCCCCCCTAGGGCCTACCCTAACTCTCTCAATTCCCATGATCTTCAAACAGCTATAATCGCTGTTATGTGCCTGTAAAAAATGTTGAGCCACTGGTGTAATCCTTTTGCCCTGTTCTAGATGTCTATTTGCCAGCCGAATACTAGACACATGGGCCTGTAATCTAGCCTTCAAGGTATTCCGGGTTTCCCCTACGTACATTTTTGGACAGGTGCACCATAGTGCATAAATTACCCCGGTGGTGCGACAATTAATAAATTGTTTAATTTTGAAATCTCTACCAGTCAGGAGATTCCGTATTACTTTGTCTTTAACCATATGTGGGCAGATTGTACATTTCCCACAGGGGTAATTGCCTTCAAGGTTGCTCTGTTCAGCCAACCAGTTAGATGTTCCTCTAAAGTGGCTAGAACATAGGATATCCCGGATATTAGGTGCTCGTTGTGCGAGCATGCGTGGTCCGCTATGGATCCATTTACCAAGGTCTGGGTCCGATTCTAATATGCCCCAGTGTTTTTGCAGAATCTGTCGAAGGTTATTCCAATCCCGATTGTATCGGGTGCAAAATCTAATATCAGGGGTAGCCTGTTTATGCCTCTTAGGTGCCAACAGGTCTTCCCGGGCACTGGCTGCCGCCCGTTCCCGGGCCCTCCTAATAACCGGTTTCGGGTATCCCCTATTCTCAAAATGCCGGCTGAGTTCCATAGCCTGGCGTGAGAAGTTTTCCTCACCTGAGCAGTTTCTGCAGGCCCGGAGAAACTGACCGATGGGTATTCCGTTCTTGAGCGAGGTAGTGTGAAAGCTCTTATAATGGAGTAGAGCGTTGGTGGATGTTTCTTTACGATACAGATCTGTTTCTATCTTACCGTCTTCTAGAAGGTTGATATATAAGTCCAGGAATGTCACCTGGCTTCTTGAAGACTGTACTGTAAGGGAGATGTTAAACGGATTTTTGTTAAGTACATCAATGAAGTTGTTCAATTCATCCTCTGTCCCCTGCCATAACATAAGTACGTCGTCCAAATAAAGGTACCACCCCAACACATGGCAACAATGGTCAGCCAATCCTTCCTGGAAGACAACCTCACGCTCCCACCAACCCAGAAATAGGTTGGCTATGGAGGGGGCACAGCGAGCCCCCATAGCCACACCACAAGTCTGGTGGTAGTATGTATCATCAAACATAAAAAAGTTGTGTGATAGTATAAAATTAAGAAGTCTTAAAACAAAATCCTGCAGGGAGCGTGAGGTTTCTCCAGCCATTCCAAGAAAGTATCGGCATGTACGAAGCACGTCAAAATGTGATATATTAGTGTATAATGATTCAACATCCATTGTTACCAAGAGGGTATCCCTTGGTAGGTATAGGGAATTGAGTCGGGTGAGTAAATCCATAGAGTCACGTATGTAAGATGGCAGGGTTAAGACAAAGGGTTGGAGATGGTGATCTATCAATATACAAGCTTTTTCAGTGAGTCCCCCGATGCCCGCCACAATAGGTCTCCCGGTGGGACATCGGGGGTTCTTGTGGATTTTGGGTAGTAGATAAAATGTAACAATTGGAAATTCCACAGCCAAAAATTCATACAATCTCTGATTGATAGTCCCATCCGACCAAGCACATCTGATCAGTTCATCATATTCAGACTTATAAGCCTGTAAGGGGTTACCCATGAGTGTTTCATAATAAAGTGGGTTCCGGAGCTGTCTCAGGCCGAGACAGCTTCACGTTCCCCCCGGGTCAGGTTGTGGTGACCATGATTAGAAGGTAATCGCCAAATATCCCTACTGGCAACCTTAAAAAAGGTTAGCACAGCTGGGCTAGTAGTCCACTGTGGGGTATACTTAGAAGGCTTACGTCATTTTGTCACAGGGTGGGCAGCTGTTCCTGAGCCCCAAATGTTGGGACCCCCCAGCCCTCGTATCCCCCTGTGTTTTCCACTGTTGCAACCTAGATGAGGCACGTTTAAAGTGGGAAGCACACTTAAATCAGTGCTCTTTTAATCTTATCGATGAGCTAATCCAGTTGGATAAAAAAAGTCTTTCGGAAACTACAAATGCCCTAAATAATCTGTATGACAATATGCCCAGTGATATCCCAGCGGCTGAAATTGACAAGTTACAAGAAACACTTGATGGGCATCTTAAAAAATTGGAGGAGGAAATCATTAGTACTAAAATGTCCAAACTAAATCGAGACAAATTGGATGCTGATATGGGTAGAATTTATAAATGGACACACAGGGGTAATGGACGCAGGCAGCCTAACAGGGAGAGTCAACCCTTAAGTAGAAGGTCCTCTATGTCTAGTCGTACCTCTGAAGTTAGTAATTCAACCCAGCATTTTTTAGCCATAGGACAAATAAGAAGACCCGCCGGGGGGGGGGAAAGAGACATGGAACAAAGGGGACTAGTCGGGCGCTGGCATCAGCAGCAATCACGCCCTTTTGCACAGAAACGCTCCAGGTTGGAACCCAGCCCCTAACCGGTATTGAAACCATTGGACCTGACCCTGATATAGCAAAAGAAAACAATCAAACATTGAATATTATCAATCTCACAGATTGTGAACTCACTCCTGATCAGAGGTCCGTTTTGTCCAAAGGTCTCACCTTCTCCCCTACCTGTGATCTAGATAAATTTCTGTCTACTAAAGACTTATACCTATTTTGCAGAAAATCACTATTGAAGAAGCAGTTTGATACCCCTTTACAGTGTGATGTAGGTTTAACCTCTGAAGAGCAAGTGGCCTTGGATGATCTTAATGCGCTACTGCAGGAACAGCTGCCCACTCCAGACCCTGTGACAAAATTACGTAAGCCTTCTAAGTATAACCCACAGTGGACTACTAGCCCAGCTGTGCTAACCTTTTTCAAGGTTGCCAGTAGGGATATTTGGCGATTACCTTCTAATCATGGTCACCACAACCTGACCCGGGGGGAACGTGAAGCTGTCTCGGTGCTTCGGTCACGACGAGACATTGAGATAAAAGAAGCCGATAAGGGCGGTAACATCGTCATAATGTCTCGTGAGTATTACCGCACCGAAGCCCTGAGACAGCTCCGGAACCCCCTTTATTATGAAACACTCAGGGGTAACCCCTTACAGGCTTATAAGTCTGAATATGATGAACTGATCAGATGTGCTTGGTCGGATGGGACTATCAATCAGAGATTGTATGAATTTTTGGCTGTGGAATTTTTAATTGTTGCAACATTTTATCTACTACCCAAAATCCACAAGAACCCCCGATGTCCCCCCGGGAGACCTATTGTGGCGGGCATCGGGGGACTCACTGAAAAAGCTTGTATATTGATAGATCACCATCTCCAACCCTTTGTCTTAACCCTGCCATCTTACATACGTGACTCTATGGATTTACTCACCCGACTCAATTCCCTATACCTACCAAGGGATACCCTCTTGGTAACAATGGATGTTGAATCATTATACACTAATATATCACATTTTGACGCGCTTCGTACATGCCGATACTTTCTTGGAATGGCTGGAGAAACCTCACGCTCCCTGCAGGATTTTGTTTTAAGACTTCTTAATTTTGTACTATCACACAACTTTTTTATGTTTGATGATACATACTACCGCCAGACTTGTGGTGTGGCTATGGGGGCTCGCTGTGCCCCCACCATAGCCGACCTATTTCTGGGTTGGTGGGAGCGTGAGGTTGTCTTCCAGGAAGAATGGGCTGACCATTGTTGCCATGTGTTGGGGTGGTACCGTTATTTGGACAACGTACTTATGTTATGGCAGGGGACAGAGGATGAATTGAACAACTTCATTGATGTACTTAACAAAAATCCGTTTAACATCTCCCTTACAGTACAGTCTTCAAGAAGCCAGGTGACATTCCTGGACTTATATATCAACCTTCTAGAAGACGGTAAGATAGAAACAGATCTGTATCGTAAAGAAACATCCACCAACGCTCTACTCCATTATAAGAGCTTTCACACTACCTCGCTCAAGAACGGAATACCCATCGGTCAGTTTCTCCAGGCCCGCAGAAACTGCTCAGGTGAGGAAAACTTCTCACGCCAGGCTATGGAACTCAGCCGGCGTTTTGAGAATAGGGGATATCCGAAACCGGTTATTAGGAGGGCCCGGGAACGGGCGGCAGCCAGTGCCCGGGAAGACCTGTTGGCACCTAAGAGGCATAAACAGGCTACCCCTGATATTAGATTTTGCACCCGATACAATCGGGATTGGAATAACCTTCGACAGATTCTGCAAAAACACTGGGGCATATTAGAATCGGACCCAGACCTTGGTAAATGGATCCATAGCGGACCACGCATGCTCGCACGACGAGCACCTAATATCCGGGATATCCTATGTTCTAGCCACTTTAGAGGAACATCTAACTGGTTGGCTGAACAGAGCAACCTTGAAGGCAATTACCCCTGTGGGAAATGTACAATCTGCCCACATATGGTTAAAGACAAAGTAATACGGAATCTCCTGACTGGTAGAGATTTCAAAATTAAACAATTTATTAATTGTCGCACCACCGGGGTAATTTATGCACTATGGTGCACCTGTCCAAAAATGTACGTAGGGGAAACCCGGAATACCTTGAAGGCTAGATTACAGGCCCATGTGTCTAGTATTCGGCTGGCAAATAGACATCTAGAACAGGGCAAAAGGATTACACCAGTGGCTCAACATTTTTTACAGGCACATAACAGCGATTATAGCTGTTTGAAGATCATGGGAATTGAGAGAGTTAGGGTAGGCCCTGGGGGGGGGGGGGGGGGGGGGCATTAAACGTAAACTGCAACAACAAGAACTTAGATGGATTTATTTTTTGGACACACAGGCACCTAAGGGTCTTAATGAGGATGTGGCTTTTACCCCGTTTTTAGGGGGCACCTAAGTTAGACACCTCACTTATTTTTTTTGGGGGGGGGGGAGGGGGGATCACCGGGGGTAGAGTTACCCTCTATTCTTGATGTCTGATTTAATTGGTTGGTTTGGACACTTGTGTGGTATTTTGGCTCACATAGATTTTTAGTTCAAGGGTAAAACTGGGGGGCTTTCACATATTTAGGCATGTTTATCCTGTATTGATTCTTTGGTCCCATTTGTTGTTCACTTCTGTTCACTGGTTTATTATTTCACATGTTGTATCACGCAGACTAATCACATATATTTTTAGTCTTTGTATAGGTGGCTAAACAACATATGCCATACCCTTGGATCCTCAGATGTCGGTATCCTGTTCCATGGACGGAAGAAATGTGACCTAGATCTCCACTACTGTGAAAAATGGATGTTTAATACGTGGGTCATATGTATATACCTCTTCCTTCCCCTATCCCCTTCGCCCTAAATGTATCCACCTCTTCCGTCCCTTCTCCTTTCCCCTTTGTTTGGACATATACTTTGTATTATTATAGGATGTTGAAATAACCTCCTATGGAGATTTAAATCATTTTTGCTCCATTTTTATAGGACCATGTCCCTATTTACATTGTAAGACAACAACTTTGTTGTTGCCCTCATACCTTTATATCCCCTTCATAGTTACTAGACATTGGGGTCATATATATGTAACCTATACTACCTCATAAAATAACCTTTGAGATAGGACCCCCTCCGCATTGCTAGAATGATGTCATGTGTATGTATTAGATTAGTAGGCAAGCATTTGATATATTAGATTATTATCTCTTGATGTGGTAATGGATTGTAATAGACTGTATATATATGTATTTTTCGTGGTTTGTCTATATTTGTATCTCTTGCTGTCATATGCATTTGTGCTGCGGTCCCTGCTGCACATCCACCTCTATATACTGCGCCTGCACGGCTGTGCTGCGCGGCCGCGCGCGCGCGCCCGGCTCACAAGTTGTGGGTTGGGTGCCCCCGCGGGCGGCGGGGCGGCGCTCCCCCGCATGCGCACTTTCATTGGTCTCCTTCCCTCGGAGACATTTCCTTCTCCCCCCATCCTCCCTCTTCCTCCCCTCCCTCGCACAGTGGCGCACATAACATTAGGCGAGGCGGTTTGATATACACACGGCGGATGAAGCCGCCACTTATATGGGCTTTATTTTTTGCCCTTTTGACGTGTCGGCTGGAGGGCTGTTGATCACTCCTGGTATCCTGTGTTGTTGCTGCGTGACGCACTTCCAGCCAGGTGCGTCGCACGGCAACGCTGGAACGCAGGCGTTGCGGCGGCGCACTTCCGGCCGGGGTGCGTCGCGCAGCTGCTGTATTTCTTGATCATCCTCCATGCTAGCTTATTCAAATTTTCCCTAATTACACTGCACCTGCCTACTGGTGCGCCTTCTGTGCCTTGGGGGGGTTGGCTGGGGGTGGGGGGAGGTGGACCGTTGCACCTGTCAGCCTGGCTTCCTATTGGAGGACCATGCACAGTGCTAGTGAGGTGGATGTATATATAGGGATTGGCACAATGGCCACTGTCATACAAATCGCCCTGAGGAGGCAGCGTGTGGCCGCTGCGACACGCGTTGGCGGACTGACAGTAGGGGTAGGTCCAGTTGGTATATTTATTTTTGATACTGAGTGTTCCATGTCTCTTTCAACTACCTTGGGTGGTCTTTAAAGAAGGTTATTTTTGATTTGATAGAGGATTTTGCATAATTCACGTTGCACAACCACTTTCTATTGCTAATATATATTTTTTTGCCTTATTTGCACATATATACCTTTTGCACATATTGTATATAATCAACTTGATAATACTGTTTAGATTTATATATATCTCTTTAAATTCTGTTTGTATATATTTTTAATTGGAACCATGTTATTTTGAAATTTTGTATATTACCCTGGCGCCCCCTAGTGTGTGTTTTGTAGAATTGTGGCTTATATGTTTTTTAAGATGTATTGTCTAGTGTCTTTTTAATATTAGGTCTAAGATATAATAAAATCATTTTTTATCATTTAATGAGGAGGTAGTGCCCTATTTCTTCTTACCATCTGTCTTGGTGCAATTGGGTGTGTGGGGACCCTATACAAAAATTCTTTCCCTTGTGTGGCAATTTAGTGCCAGGAATAGTGAGCACACCACTAGATACTAGTACTGGTGCGGTCCATATATAGTTTTTCCTGGTCCTAATCCAAATATGAGAAATGCTTTTGTTTAACAGATAGGGTTAAAATAGCATGTGCCTTGGGATGCCCGTGTGGTCTGGTGTATTTTAAGCTGAACAGAAAATATTAACACTAATCCAATTATGAGAAATGTTTTTGTTTAACAGATAGGGTTAAATAGCATGTGCCTTGGGATGCCCGTGTGGCCTGATGTATTTTAAGCTGAACAGAAAATATTAACACTAATCCAATTATGAGAAATGCTTTTGTTTAACAGATAGGGTTAAATAGCATGTGCCTTGGGATGCCTGTGTGGCCTGATGTATTTTAAGCTGAACAGAAAACATTAACACTAATCCAATTATGAGAAATGCTTTTGTTTAACAGATAGGGTTAAAATAGCGTTCAGAGCTAATAGCAGAAAGGGTTAAATAGCATGTGCATGGCATGCACAGTGTGCAGCTGTATTTAAACCAAACCAAATATATTAACAGTAACCCAGTAATTATGAAATATGAATCATAGGCAGCACTAGGCACCCTGTCACTGTGACTTGTATGCTGCTGGATTGTTCCGGTTTTAAATTTATCTTTCCCTAGCTCTGTCTACCACTCTAAATCTCCCTATCTGTCTCTCTCTTTACCTATCTGTAAATGTCTCTACTAGCTATCGCTAACTCTCACCTAACTATGACTGTCTGTCTCTCCCTGCAGCTAGCTCCGTTCTGTCTGCAATGCAAGTCTGATCTGCGCAAAAGGAAAATGGCCGCCACTTTATATAGCACGGTGACGTCACCGGGCTTCCTGGCTGCTGATAGGCTGCATGTGACTGTCCCATCGTCACTTGCCCCTGGGGACATGTCTGAACATGTCCGTCCACCATCTTAGAATGCCTGTCATTGAGTTTTAAGGAAAACTTAGATCAATCGAATCGCGGGGAAATTCGGATTCGTTCAGAATCGAATTTTTCATGAAATTCGGAACGAATCCGGGTTCGTCCAGATCGATTCACTCATCCCTAATTCTCAGCACCCTGGCTGTTCTCCCTCTATCCCAGTGTCCACAATCTGATAATGCAGAGCTTTAAACCCCCAGAATAGCCCTATTATTGGTGGTCTATGACAAAGAAATTCAGAGGGTATGCCATTACTCTTTGCCTTGTTTCTACTTTCATAAGCAGCTGTTTTCTGACTGGAAAGAACAGTGCAGCCATGATGAGGTGAGCTGCTGAATGACCGTTTATGCATTTTACCTACAGAACTCCTTTAAAAAAGATCTTTAGATAATTTACAATTTCTATTAGGAAATATTATTCAGCACACGTGATTTAAAAAAAAGTATACATGTATATATGTAATATATATATATATATATATATATATATATATATATATATTATACATGTATATGCTATGTAAGCAGGTCACTGTGGGAGTTGTTACGAACATTAAAACACCCACTTCAAGGCCCTGTATCTTAAAGCGGACCTTTACTCTGAATAAGAGTCTATCTTATATGTTTCCCCCACAGTGTACATACAGATTGCTCACATTAAAAATCATCCTACCTGCATCTACCGCATGTTATGAGCCTTTAAACATCCAAGATGGCGGCTTATGGAAGCCGCCATTTTATCAGGCAGCCTGCAAACAGGAAGTGCCTGCAAACAGGAAGTGACTGTGCTGCTCTGCATTCTGGGACTGCTGACCTTTCCCTGACCCCAGCTCTGCTCTGTCTGAGCAAAGCACAGCTATAACCTGCCCCCCTGTACCTTATCCCACTCTCCTCTCCTCAGTAAGTGTGATGCTTCTGAGTCAAGATGGCGGCGCCCGTATCCTAAATTCCTGAACAGAGTTGCAGCCCAGTGGGGGAAAGAATAATAAGTTAGTGACTAAAAATGTAAAATATATTAATTTTAGATGCTGGGGAACCGTTTTTTAAGAGTTTGGGCTTTTCATTAAATCATGGTGAAGGTCCGGTTTAAGGTTATCTCTACTAATTCTTATCTCTACTAAAAGAGAACTTGTAATACGGGACACCAATGAATTGTTTCCCTGCAAACTGAAACAAATTCAGACCTAATTTCTGCATACTTGATAAACGTGTCTACAGAAAGAACCTTTCTAGCATGAAGTAGATGTATTAAGTTTAGTAGACTCCTGACCGCTATCTCAAAGGTGCCTCCAAGGTACAATGCCTACTTGATCACCCCCAATTATCTGCCCAAAACACTAATTTTAGCAGACAAAGTCTTAGAAAGCACTTTTCAACTAACGTTTATTAAAAAGATTGGCCTAACACCAGGCCAGTTGAGAGAGTTCAAGCCAGGTTTGGGTACCATACTTACTGCAGCTTTCAGGGATTAAGAAGAGAGAGACTAAGGGGGTTATTTAAGAAACGCGAATGCCACGTAGTACCATATAGCATCAGGTGAACGCCGGGCGCAGTATGTGAAAACCATATATATGAAAGCCAAACTGGCGAGTGCCTCTAATAGCCCCATGTAGCATTGAATGTATTACTAGTGGTGGCTCAGTGTAAAGCACCGTCGCTATATGTTCAGCAGCGCCATGTAGCACCTGTTGCTTAGCAGCGTTATCCCATACATTTCAATGGTATTTTTTTGCTTGTGTATAAATAGCGTTTTAATTAATTATTTTTTTCAATTTTAGGATACAGGCCCTTATTTAACAAGGGATAGCGTCATGCAGCGCCTGGTTAGCGGGAGGTAGCGCCAAATAGCGAATGGTCAACACCTGGTCAAAGCTGGACACGGCACACAATAGCACATTTATCAACCAGAATCTGTGTAGCGACTGGAATAGCGAAATGTAGCGGATGATTCATCAATTTCTCATCCTCAGCGAACAGCGCCAGTGTTGTGCCTTGCACAGCGCAAGGTATTACCTCTCGCTACCTGTCGCTCTCCCATACACTTCTAAGGCAGACACATTTTTTTTTTTTTTGGTTTTTGTATATGTTTATTTTTTTTTTTTAAGAAATTAGTACATGCATTAAAGTGGACTGTCACCCAGGGGCCGATCACTTGCCTCACCGCGGGACATCCGAGATCGGGATGTCCCGCGGTGAGGGACCCCCCCAAAACCCCCGAAAAACTTACCTCTCTAGGCGTGCGCGCGACTGCGCCAGCCGTTTGTGAATGGCTGGCACGGGCGCGCGCACTGTCAGAGGGGCGCGCGGGAGGCGGCGGCTGTCACTCGCTTGTCCGTGGCTACGTGGGAGCGTGGTGAGGTGAGTTTTGGGGGCTTTCTGGGGGGTTTTACACAGCGGGGCCTAACCGGGGTGCCCCCCTGAAGTGGACCAAAACCCAGGTTAGTCAAAATCCTGGGTGTTGGTCCACTTTAAACATTAATTCTGATTTGTCTTGAATGTTTTTGATTTTTTTTTTTTAAATGTATTTTGGACTGTGTTACTTGGATGTCCAAATCACAGCCCTCTCCCAATGTCATTTCAGTTATCGTTAGCGTTTTCGAAGGTGTCAAACCCCCCAAATAATCATTTTTTTAAAACTGTTACAGGCGCTCTGTGCCGCAGTCAGCTAACAACAGCGCCCACGCTCTATGATAGTAATCTCTTTGATGAATCCGTGGTGTTGCGGCGAGGCCCAGTCGCTATGCCGAGTCGCTATGTGTAGCAGGCAGCGGCGCTGTGCTGATCATACATGTGTTTTTTTTTTTTTGGGTCGCTATTTCACTTGTTACGCCCCCAGTCGCTGTTGATGAATACGCAGCAGACACGGGCACAGCTGACTCGTCGCTATACGCTATTGTGATGTTGCGTATCCTAGCGAATTGATAAGCGTATTTTAGCGATGCGTGTGTTTATTTTTTTTTTCATTTTACTTTCGTTTTGCAACTTCCGGTTTCCACCTCTGAGGATTAGAAATGAGGCCCAGATGGCGAGCCATCCCCCTCCCCAGCTACTCCTCTGAATCTTTCTCCCCAACCCCCCCCCCCCTCCTCCCCCTGGCCGGGTGAACGGCCAGGTGGTCAAAGTAAGTATATGTTGCATTTATGCTGTGCAACCATATAGCTTGTTATTTATGGTTATTAGTCTATATAGATATGTATTGATGTTTGTTTTTAAAATGTGTTTTTTTATAGGATTTTTTAATGAGGGAATATGACTATGCCCGTGGTGCAAAGAGGCGCATAGCGTTTGAGGTGAAGGAAACTGTGTCCCGGCGCTTCCAGACCCAGCTCACAGTCCGCTCCATCATACAGAAATGGTCGGACTTCAAGCGCCGGGACCCAGAGGGCGTTTATAGGCTCTATGATGCCTATGCTTCAGGTAAGTGTCAGCTCACAACATGTAAATCATTCCACTAATGTAGTATTATCAATAGTTTTCATGTTTTTTGGGGGTTTTAAAGATGTCCTTTTTTTCCCCCCCTTTTACACAGATAAGCGTCCTCCCCTGGGCAAACATGGGAAGGGTTTCCTCCCCCGCAGAAGAGTGGTGGGGTCGGATGAATCTGCGGGGGAGGGGCCCTCTCACCAGTCCTATCTTGAGGACCCAGGGGAGGAAGGGGATGACGCCCCAAAGGAGTGTGCTGCTGGGGGGCGGGCAGTCTGGAGCCTCAGCTCCTCACAATTGGACTCAGTTGAGTCCACAAACCCCGTGGGCCACTCTCAAGTGGGGAGTCCAAGTGGGGAGGTGGAGGTGGACTCACCCACACTCCCTCGAGGATCTGGGAGTGAGAGGGAGGAGGGTGGTCCATGTGGTTTAGGATCTTCTGGGCCGATTGTGAGGAGTCGAGGCTCCACGCCTCCTCCTCAGAGTCCTCCCTGGGATACCAGCAGCAGTTCATCCTCTGGTGAGTGCATTTCTAATTCTTGTTTGTCTGTTACAGGTGATCCTGGTGACTTAGCACTAATCCTGTGCCCTTGTTATCTGGTTTTTAGGGCATCATAGAGCCACCACCTCCAGCAGCTATGCGCCAGCCCTTGCCCGCGGGCATAGTCGTGGTAAGTGTTTGTTGATATCCCTCACATGCCATATGTAATGCCATTCCAAAAACATACACATGTTTATTGGTCCATAGTTCAAGATTGTAGTGTAATTTTAATTAACCTCACAAACCCTACTCCAGTCCAATCCAACTGCCAACCACCCCAATGTTTCTGCGGACACCATGATGGTGGGTAGCAAATGTGTTAGTTTTGTAAGTTGTTCCTGCTAACACATGTTGCACACTCTACAATTAATATTCTACCCTAAACTTAAATGTATACCTTAGCATTGCACTGTAAAGGTTATTGGCACATTATATTGATGTGTCCATGTTGCACACATAAATAATTCCCATGACCTCACGGACCAGTAAATATGCTAATGTCTGACAACATGTGTGTAACCATGCAAGCATTTTTTTGCAGACTCCCTAAACAGATGGATGTAAAATCTTAATGTGTAATTGGCAAACTAATTTTGTTTTTGGTTTTGCTTTCTCATGACAGATGTTTCCACGCAGACGGACCCTGTGACCATACTCCCCATCCCAGCTCCAGGGACGTCCAGCAGCATGGGC
Organism: Gastrophryne carolinensis; assembly: GCA_027917425.1. Taxonomy (NCBI): domain Eukaryota; kingdom Metazoa; phylum Chordata; class Amphibia; order Anura; family Microhylidae; genus Gastrophryne; species Gastrophryne carolinensis. Next base: position 107,499,519 of record CM051243.1, on the reverse strand, counting down.
CCCAGCCACAGCTGCGATGGTGAGTACATCAACTTCATATGCCAAAATACTTAGGACACCTATGTCTTAGTCTAAAATATATATTAATTGACCCTATGTCTTTTCTAAGCACACATCTAGGTTACATTTGCTTGTCCCACAATCCTAAATGCATGTCTGCATGCTTGATTGTTGGCTCACATTTTTGTTTTTTTACACGTATTGGTAAAATGTTTGCTTAAAACAAAAATATTTGCCTGCTAAGGTTGGGAACTCTAATATGCTTTTCACAAGCAGTTTAATCGTTAGGACTTTGGCCATGATGTTTGGCGGTAAATAACCCAATAAATGCCCACAATGGGACTTATCCCTTCATTTCTTTCAAAGAGTTCATACTAAATGTATGGTTTGGATGTTAAATGCACATGTAAGGCAGGCACTACTACTCATATAATGGTAACACATAAGGGCCCAGTTTACACCAATGTTAATGTGTTGGTCAGCTAATTAGAGCAAATTACATAACATTCCTACATCTGTGTATGTTGAGATCCCATTATATTTGTTTTAGTGTTTTTTTTTACTCTGTACAGCTTGTGAAACAGAGCATTGCAGACTGTGGCAGTATGTCCGTTGGATGCTCCTTATGCTTCTGGGCAAGAAGAAACACCGTTAGGGTGGGGGGTATGGTTTTTTCCGCTGTGCGGGTTAATGTTGCCCATGTTGGGCGCCTTTGAAGAAAATAAATGTTTTTTATTTTTCTACTTTCAGTGTGTTGTGCCTTGTAAAGCATAGTTTAAGTGTCTAGCAACCCATTAGTTATAACATGTTATCAAACATTGTTAGGCATTTAATGTGTTAACCATAGTACTGTATGGCAAACAATGTGTGTCATACATTTCTGCCTACATGTACATATCTAGATCTAGAGATTTAGCCCTGACCAGGTTAGTAGCTATGTCTTCTCAAAAACACTAATTGGAGGTTGGGTTCAAACATTTATTACCAGAAAATAAAAACCTTAAAATTAATGCATTTCAAGGGAACAAGAAGTGCCACAATTATTCCCTGGGTGGCCTTGGAGGTTGGGATTCATTGCTAGGGGTGGTGTTGGGGGACAACAGTGCAGTAAAAAAAATAGACTGCTGTTGTATTAGCTGATGGATCAACAACAAAGTTTGTTCCTGGCGCTGTCCAGATTCTTGGATGGCATGTGACATTTGTTGTATGGAGTTTGACATTTGTTGAATTGACTGAGTAATTTCTGAGTGCTGGTGATTTTGCACTTTTCGCAGTTGTTGCTGCAGGTCCTGAATTTGTTGCCGATCCACCAGCAACTGATTTTCCAACGCCGCAATGTGCTCATTAGTTCCAGCACGCGGCTGTTGTTGACTGTAGCCCTCCAGCATCCGGACCCCTAGCTGGTACAAATCGGCACTTGTGGGTGCAGAAGCTCCAGTTGTAGGATGTTCAGCCTAAAAAACAAAAAAAAAGATTGTAGTGAAGCTGGAACAATGCAGGTAATCCCCTCCCAAACATTTCCCAAAAGGGTTCCATTATAATGTACCGTTGCTTCAGCCTCTGTAGCCTGTCCACATGGCACTTGGGCAGAGGGCAGAGCCTGGGTTTCCGTGATGGACTCCTGCTAAACCACAAATATGTTGTATGTTACATGGTGGATCCTGTTGTACCCCCCAAACATGTCAATGTGGTTACTGTTCAAACAAATCAGCCATGGTACCTCAGTCTGCTCCGGCCAAAGTAGTTCCGGTGTCTGGCTGCCAGTAAGGGGAAAATCCACATCTGAGAGATGGGGCAAGCTGGCATATGCTAAACAGGAAAGTCATGTTAGTAGGTCATTTGACATTGTGGGACTATTTTTTGCCAACACTATCGAGGCCATACCTCTCCAAAGTGGGGGATTGCCCAATAGCAAAAATGTGTCATGGAACATCATATTCCAAACATGTATGTAAGCCGAAGAGGATGAAATCATTGTGGCAAACAATAACATACACACATTGCTCAAATTACACATACCCGCCATCTCACAGATGTCCCGACTTAGGCCCTCACTCGAGCTTTGCCCTTAAAACATTAATAACAAGTTGGACTAATAATTCAAAAAAACAGGTTACCCAACATCCTTACTAGAGAATAAAGCAAAACAAACTTACCCTCATCTCTAGCAGCCTCATGGTGAAGGGCCCTTTCCGGACGGCCACTTCCTGTATTCCGGTCAACTAAAATACACAATGTAGATCAATATTACCAACACTAGTATAGTGTATGTTTGATTTTCGATTTTAAAACAACCAAAATATGCAGGGAACACATTACAACAATTTAATTTCTGATCGTGTTGATGCACAATCCAGTGTCAATATCCATATTGAAGTTGTAATTGAAATCATGTTGAATTTTAGACTAACAAAATATACACATTGTTACTCAAACAGCAGAAAGGATACAGTGTGTTTGGAAATACACACCAACAGGGTCCGGTTGACCAGCAACACAGGAAGTGGTGTCCAAAGATGAAGCAGGGACTTGGCCTACAATGAAAATAGATGAATGAAAGACATGCCCTTGTGTTAAAGTAGCTAAAGCAAGGTTGACACATGCACTTACCGGCATCCAAAGAGTAGGTTGACTCCTGAGGAGATACTGGTGCAAATGTCAGGGCAACTATCAGAAATCAAAGTAATTGGTAATGTGCGGCCCAAAATAACCACCACCAAAATTACTTAAAAATACCTTCAATGGCCGACTGGGTTATGCTTGAGGTTTTGGGAAGGGCTGGATTTTGGGTGTCCTCCTCCCCAGAATCCTGTGCGTCACCATGTGCACCTATGCACAAAGCAAGAGACAGGCAAGTAACACATTAATGAGGTATAATGTACTACTTCACATGTCCTACTGTTAGTTTGGAAAAAAATGTAAAACAAAATAACATACATTACAACAACAAGATTGAAAAATTTCAAAACTAGGTACCTTCAGCCCAACCTGTGGTGTCATCCCCAGCATCAACACCCTGCAGCCGAATGAGCGGAATCTTGCACTTCAGCATCTCCTCATATGGCCTGTAGGTACTCTTTGGACCCTGGTTGGTCCCACTCTCTACAAGAAGATCATTCTTCATCTTTTGCATAAGGGCCCTTTTCAAAGAGTAGAAGCGTTTCTTGCAGGATGGGCCACTATGTGGGCATTGAGCACTGCTAGTAAGCTCCTCACCAATCCCACAATTTGCTCCTTTCTTGCTTGCCTAAACACTGACTTTGAGAGCCAAATAATAACTCCCATTTTGCCAGTGTCAGACGCACAAGAGTATTGTTATCCGCCAAATTAAATTCTGGCTCCCTCTTGGCAAAAGGACGCTTGGCCTTAGGTGCTGCCTCACCTTCGGCCTGTGCCCTTTTCCTTAGGGGAGGTCTGCGCACAGTACCCAACACAGTCCAACTTGGTCCAGCTGTGGCCGGCAGATGCCCAGAATTTGGCTCCATCCTGTAGCTGCACACACACCACTATACAACACCCAAGCACGCATGCAGACTACAAAATGGCAACAACTGCTGCTTGAGTGTGCCAGGTTTTATGTGCTCTAAGAATCACAAACAGGTCCACTTAATTGCTTCACACATACTGGCCAGGTGTTTGTAGCGACATCTTCACTGCAATGACTGATGTTTCTGGCAACCATGTGTGGAAGACAATTAAATAATTAGAGAGTTCATTAAACAAACAACCCAACATAAGAAACCAATGTTCTCAGGTCTGTTAAACACATGTTAAATGTGGCTCTAAAAACGGGTATTTGAATTAAGAGCAGCATAAGTTTTATTGGACCAAACCTGACTGATGAACCATATCCGCTAAAGCACACAAGTATCTGCTCACGTACGCTAGTATGCTTTAGCGTACGCATGCGCAAACCGCTTCAAGCACACCTGGGTAAGCTAATTGCAGACCGGAAATAGCTAAGCAACACACAAAAGGTGGCAAAGCGGACCAGTCCTTTCCCAAAGTTAAGTATAAATAGCTTTATTTTACAACCTTCTTGTATTGTTACACTGTGGCAAAGGCTGTGGTGTTGTCGTTTGGTCCCTTGCTTTAAAAAAGTGTCTGGCTGGGTTGGGCCCTTACTCTGTGTGGCTTGTTGGGTGATTTCTGTCATTAGTGCTGTTTCTTTGGGAGATTTATTTTGTTGGCATATGCAAATATTGTGTAGCATACAGCAAGTGAGGATTGATTTTGGGGCCTTTTGTGGGTTGTGCATCAAATCCCCTCTTGGTTGTGCCTAACTTAGAAAGCAGACTTTCAGCAGTCTGGTGGTTCTGACCACTATACATCTGGTTTTGTGTTGAGCTGCATTGGTGTGATTGTGTGAGGAGTGTGCTTGTGTCTGTGGTGTGTTGGTTTTCTGTTTTTGGTTTGCCTTATTTTGTATCTATGGCCAGTGAGTGTGAGATGGATGAGAGGGTGATGTTTGGGTTATGGATGTATGGTTGTGGGAGACTACTGGAAGAACAGGAGGCCAGGGAGGAGGGTGCTGTGAGGCTTAGGGCACCCCGATCCGTTAGCATCCGTCTTTCAGTGTGGGATTTAAGTGACGAGCAGATCAGAATCAGATTTCGTCTGAATCGTGCAGCACTACAGTCCCTATATGATCAGATTAAGACCAAAATCGATCCATCCACCAGACGCACCCAATCCATTCCAGGCATAGTTCGCCTATGTGCCACGCTTAATATTGTGGCACAAGGGAATTTCCAGGCAACCTCTGCCCTCCTCAGCGGGATCAGCCAGGCTACAATGAGCCGCGTATTTTACCAGGTAGTACTGGCTATTTGTGACCTTATCCCTGTTTATATCAAATTTCCTGAGGATGAGGATGAGGTTGCCCAAATAAAGCATGCGTTCTACCGCATGGGAGGGATTACGAATGTGCTAGGGTGCGTGAATGGTACACATATCCCTTTCCGCCCTCCCCGTGCACAGAAGCTGCATTATAGGAATAGGAAACAATTCCATTCCATCAATGTCATGGTGGTATGTGACCATGACATGAAGCTGCGGGCCGTGAGATCTGGCTTCCCTAGCTCATGCCACGATTCCTACGTGCTCCAGCAATCAGTCCTGTGCCGGAAGTTTGAGAACAATGAAATGCCACCTGGCTGGCTACTGGGTAAATAAATAACCATGACCAAGTATTTTGATAAAAATATGTGGCCTAGTAAGCTAAATTTAAAATATGGCCAAAAATAACTTGTACTATTACTAATTGCTGTCTCTCTCATTGTGTTTATTCACAGCGGACAAGGGATATGGGCAGAGAACGTGGGTCATGACTCCCATCAGAAACCCACAGACCTCTGCCCAACTACGCTACAATGCAGCACATCGCAAAACCAGATGCATTGTGGAAAGAACCATTGGAGTGCTGAAAGCGCGCTTTCTGTGTTTGGCACGCCCAGGAGGAGAAATGTTGTACAGTCCACAAAAGGTCTCCAAAATCATCCTCGCATGCTGTGTCCTACACAATATTTGCATATGCCACAGAATCCAACCCCCTGAAGAAACAGCACCGGTGCCAGAAATCCTCAACATGCCCGCAGAAATGACTGAGGACACCCAGACTGGCTTTGAGTTAAGGGAAAGCATGATTACGTAGTTTTTCTCGGTAAGCTAGCTCACCTTAACTATACTCAAAGTACTGGACTACAGGGACATTATTTTTGGGGTCCAAAAATAAGGGGTGGTGTGCAAGTTGACCCAAATAAGAATAAGGGGTGGTGTGCAAGTTGACCCAAATAAGAATAAGGGGTGGTGTGCAAGTTGACCCAAATAAGAATAAGGGGTGGTGTGCAAATTGACCAAAATAAGAATAAGGGGTGGTGTGCAAGTTGACCCAAACCAGAATAAGGGGTGGTGTGCAAGTTGACCCAAACCAGAATAAGGGGTGGTGTGCAAGTTGACCCAAATAAGAATAAGGGGTGGCGTGCAAGTTGACTCAAATAAGAATAAGGGGTGGTGTGCAAGTTGACCCAAACCAGAATAAGGGGTGGTGTGCAAGTAGACCCAAACCAGAATAAAGGGTGGTGTGCAAGTTGACCCAAATAAGAATAAGGGGTGGTGTGCAAGTTGACCCAAATAAGAATAAGGGGTGGTGTGCAAGTTGACCCAAACCAGAATAAGGGGTGGTGTGCAAGTTGACCCAAACCAGAATAAGGGGTGATGTGCAAGTTGACCCAAACTAGAATAAGGGGTGGTGTGCAAGTTGACCCAAATAAGAATAAGGGGTGGTGTGCAAGTTGACCCAAACCAGAATAAGGGGTGGTGTGCAAGTTGACCCAAACCAGAATAAGAGGTGATGTGCAAGTTGACCCAAACCAGAATAAGGGCTGGTGTGCAAGTTGACACAAATAAGAATAAGAGGTGGTGTGCAAGTTGACCCAAATAAGAATAAGGGGTGGCGTGCAAGTTGACCCAAACCAGAATAAGGGGTGGTGTGCAAGTTGACCCAAACCAGAATAAGAGGTGATGTGCAAGTTGACCCAAACCAGAATAAGGGGTGGTGTGCAAGTCGACCCAAATAAGAATAAGGGGTGGTGTGCAAGTTGACCCAAACCAGAATAAGGGGTGGTGTGCAAGTTGACCCAAACCAGAATAAGGGGTGGTGTGCAAGTTGACCCAAATAAGAATAAGGGGTGGCGTGCAAGTTGACCCAAATAAGAATAAGGGGTGGTGTGCAAGTTGACCCAAACCAGAATAAGGGGTGGTGTGCAAGTAGACCCAAACCAGAATAAAGGGTGGTGTGCAAGTTGACCCAAATAAGAATAAGGGGTGGTGTGCAAGTTGACCCAAATAAGAATAAGAGGTGGTGTGCAAGTTGACCCAAACCAGAATAAGGGGTGGTGTGCAAGTTGTCCCAAACCAGAATAAGGGGTGGTGTGCAAGTTGACCCAAACCATAATAAGGGGTGATGTGCAAGTTGACCCAAACCAGAATAAGGGGTGGTGTGCTAGTTGACCCAAATAAGAATAAGGGGTGGTGTGCAAGTTGACCCAAACCAGAATAAGGGGTGGTGTGCAAGTTGACCCAAACCAGAATAAGGGGTGATGTGCAAGTTGACCCAAACCAGAATAAGGGGTGGTGTGCTAGTTGACCCAAATAAGAATAAGGGGTGGTGTGCAAGTTGACCCAAACCAGAATAAGGGGTGGTGTGCAAGTTGACCCAAACCAGAATAAGAGGTGATGTGCAAGTTGACCCAAACCAGAATAAGGGGTGGTGTGCAAGTTGACCCAAATAAGAATAAGGGGTGGTGTGCAAGTTGACCCAAATAAGAATAAGGGGTGGTGTGCAAGTTGACCCAAATAAGAATAAGGGGTGGTGTGCAAATTGACCAAAATAAGAATAAGGGGTGGTGTGTAAGTTGACCCAAACCAGAATAAGGGATGGTGTGCAAGTTGACCCAAACCAGAATAAGGGGTGGTGTGCAAGTTGACCCAAACCATAATAAGGGGTGGTGTGCAAGTTGACCCAAACCAGAAAAAGGTATGGTGTGCAAGTTGACCCAAACCAGAATAAGGGGTGGTGTGCAAGTTGACCCAAATAAGAATAAGGGGTGGTGTGTAAGTTGACCCAAACCAGAATAAGGGGTGGTGTGCAAGTTGACCCAAACCAGAATAAGGGGTGGTGTGCAAGTTGACCCAAACCATAATAAGGGGTGGTGTGCAAGTTGACCCAAACCAGAATAAGGTATGGTGTGCAAGTTGACCCAAACCAGAATAAGGGGTGGTGTGCAAGTTGACCCAAATAAGAATAAGGGGTGGTGTGCAAGTTGACCCAAATAAGAATAAGGGGTGGTGTGCAAGATGACCCAAATAAGAAGAAGGGGTGGTGTGCAAGTTGACCAAAATAAGAATAAGGGGTGGTGTGCAAGTTGACCCAAACCAGAATAAGGGGTGGTGTGCAAGTTGACCCAAATAAGAATAAGGGGTGGTGTGCAAGTTGACCCAAATAAGAATAAGGGGTGGTGCGCAAGTTGACCCAAATATGAATAAGGGGTGATGTGCAAGTTGACCAAAATTTAAAAAAAAAATGAGGCCGTGGTATGTAATTAAATGCTACAAACCAAAATTAGTAATAAAAACTAACTACACTTTTGTTTCTTTTTTAGGCACCATGAAGAGAAACCAACAATTGTAGGCATTTATTTCTAAAAAAAAAATAAAAAACATTTAACCAAATTAACATGGTGCAATGTGTTTACTACAAAATGTTCTAACATTGATTTCAATCCAACAGCAAACAAACGCTCAGGCGCTGTCTTGAATATCGTGTGAAAAAATAACATATAAAGCTGATCTGAAACATCTCCTTCACCAATGTATGCATTCTTCCCAACAACGGCAGATAGCGACTGAGGAGGCCTGCAATAGTGACTCACAGCCGTTCGTGGCGTACACTAGCGGTCGCTCATAGCGCCGCACTTCAGACGCTCATCTGTCGCTACCTGGCGCTATTAATGAATCGGCCTCTTAATTGTTGTGTGACCTCTCCTGCCGAAACACTTATATTTTTATATTTTCATTTTTCATTTTTATGCAGAATTGTATGTGCAGATCTGCCATTGTAGCGTCATTGTTACAGTGTTAAAACAATGTTATTCCATATGTTTTCGCTCTGGTGCTGGTGTATAAGTGTTGAGAAACAGACTTTTTTTATATAGCGTCCAGTGCTTAATGCTAGAGCACCCACTTTTAAAGTGCCAACGCTGGTTTTGTGTTTGATTTTCTTAAATATGGGCTTCAGCGCCAAGTGATGAACGCAGTTAACTGGTGCTACCTATCGTTTGCTGCAGCGTTGTCCTGTTGTTATGTGGCATTTCTCTGGGTGGCTTTCCCTGAGGGCACTACATATGCATTGATTGAACCCCCTCCAGACATCACATTTATCAATGCAGGACAGCATACTCCAGCATCACTTGTCCACGCTAGGTTATAGCGTCAGACACCAGCTTGCAGAATCTACTAGTGGTTGCTCTAAGCGCCACTACATAGACACTCAAATGGCAATACGTGGCGCTAGTCTTAAATTAGCCCCCACACTTCAAGAATGACATCGTACAATAATATGCAGCAAGCAGGCTAACTCTGTGGTCAGGTTGAACCTACAGGGTGGCAGGCATGCTCTTGGTGTAGCAGAAAGCATTAGGCCCTTATTTAACAAGGGATAGCGACAGGTAGCGCCTGGTGAGCGGGAGGTAGCGCTAACTAGCGAATGATGAACGCCGATCAACGCCGGACACGGCACACAATAGCACATTTATCATCCCAAATCTGTGTAGCGACTGGAATAGCCCCATGTAGCGGCAGATTCATCAAATTTTCAACCACAGCGAACAGCGCCAGTGTTGTGCCTTGCACAGCGCCAGGTCTTACCTCTCGCTACCTGGCGCTCTCCCATACACTTCTATGGCAGACATTGTTTTTTTTTGGGGGGGGGGTTAATTCTGACATGCCTCAAACATAATTTTTGATATTTCTGTAATGTTTTTGTATGTTATTTTTTTTTTTTTTTTAATTTTAATTAGGACTGTGTCACTTGGATGTCCAAATCACAGCACTCTCCCAATGTCATTTCAGTGATTGATAGGCCAGATTGATAGGCCAGGTGGTCAAAGTAAGTATATGTTGTATTTATACTGTGCAACCATATAGCTTGTTATTTATGCTTATTACTCTCTCTCTATATATATATATATATGTTATTAATAGTTTTATTTATTTATTTTTTCAGGATTTTTTGCTGAGGGAATATGATTATGCCCGTGGGGCGAAGAGGCGCATAGCGGTGGAGGTGAAGGCCACTGTGTCCCGGCGCTTCCACACGAACCTGACCGTCCGCTCCATAGTCCAAAAGTGGTCGGACTTTAAGCGCCGGGACCCAGAGGGCGTGTATAGGCTCTATGATGCCTATGCTTCAGGTAAGTGTCAGCTCACAACATGTCAATCAATCCACTAATGTAGTATGATTTTTACATTTTTTGGTACATTCTGGGTTTTAAAGTTGTCATTTTTTTTGCCAACTTTTACACAGATAAGCGTCCTCCCCTGGGCAAACGTGGGAAGGGTTTCCTCCCCCGCAGCAGAGTGGTGGGGTCCGATGACTCTGAGGGGCCCTCTCACCAGTCCAACCTAGAGGACCCAGGGGAGGAAGGGGATGACGCCCCAGAGGAGCGTGCTGCTGGGGGGCGGGCAGTTTGGAGCCTCAGTTCCTCACAATTGGACTCTGGTGAGTCTGCAAACCCCGTGGGCCACTCTCAAGTGGGGAGTCCAAGTGGGGAGGTGGAAGTGGACTCACCCACACTCCCTCAAGGATCTGGGAATGAGAGGGAGGAGGGTGGCCCATGTGGTTTGGGATCATCAGGGCCAATTGTGAGGAGTCGAGGCTCCACGCCTCCTCCTCAGAGTCCTCCCTGGGAAACCAGCGGCAGGTCATCCCCTGGTGAGTGCATTTCTAATTCTTGTTTGTCTGTTACAGGTGATCCTGGTGACTTAGCACTAATCCTGTGCCCTTGTTATCTGGTTTTTAGGGCATCATAGAGCCACCACCTCCACCAACTATGTGCCAGACCTTGGCCGCGGGCATAGTCATGGTAAGTGTTTGTTGTTATCCCTCACATTCCATATGTTAGGACATTCCTTATAGTGGACCAACACCCATTGGTGATTGGCCCAGGAATCTATAAGCTTCCCTGGCCGATCACCTCCCTCACCGCGGGACCCCCCCCAAAAGCCCACAAACTCCTTACCTCATTGTCGGCGGCGGAAGCCACCGCCGCCGCCTCCCTCGCGCCCCTCTAGATGTGCGTGCGCCCGCGCCGGCCGTTCGTGAATGTCCGGCGTGGGCGCGCGCCCTGTAAGAGTGACGCGCGGGAAGCGGCAGCGGAGGGGCTCTCTCTCCGATCGGGGTGCCCCGCCAAAGTGGACCAAAACCCAGGATAGTATAAATCCTGGGTGTTGGTCCACTTTAAACATACACGTTTCCTGGTCCATAGTACAAGATGGTTTTCTAATTTACATTAACATCACAAACACCACTACAGTGCAATCCAACTGCCAACCACCCCTATGTTTCAGCCCACACCATGATGGTGGCTAGCAAATGTGTTATTTTTGTAAGTTGTTCCAGCTAACACATGTTGCACACTCTACAAGTAAGATTCTACACTCAACTGCAAATTAGGCCTTAGCATTGCACTGTAAAGGTTATTGGCACATTATCTTGATGTGTCCATGTTGCACACATAAATAATTTACATGAACTCATGGACCAGTAAATATGCTAATGTCGGACAACATGTGTGTAACCATGCAAGCATTTGTTTTTGCAGACTCCCTAAACAGATGGATGTCAAATCTTCATGTGTCATTGGCCAACTAAATTTTTGTTTCTCTTTTGCTTTCTCCTGACAGATGTAGCCACGCAGACGGAGCCGGTGACCATACTCCCCACCCCAGCTCCCGGGACGGCCAGCAGCATGGGGCCCAGCCACAGCTGCAATGGTGAGTACATCCCACTTCATATGCCTAAAGACTTTGGACCCCTATGTCTTATTGTAAATTATTGAGACATTTACAATGTATGTCTTTTCTAAGCACACATCTAGGTTACATGTGTTTGTCCGACAATCCTAAATGCATGTCTGCATGCTTGATTGTTGGCTCCCATTTTTGTTTTTGCCACATAGTGTTAAAATTTGGTTTGCCAAAAAACAAATTGGCCTGCTAAGGTGGTGACCTCTAATATGCTTGGGCCAAGCAGTTTAATCGTTAGGACTTATGCCCTGATGTTTGGCTGTAACTAACCAAAGAAATGTCCACACTGGGACTTATACCTTAATTTATTCCCAAGAGTTCAGAGTAAATGTATGCTTGGGATGTTGTAGCCACATTTAAGGCAGCCACTAGTACTCATATAATGGTAACACATAAGGGCACAGTTGCCAACAATGTGAATGTGTGGGTCAGCTAATTTGAGGCAATTACATTACATTGCTACATCTGTGTATGTTGAGATCACATTCTATGTTTTGAATATTGTTTTTTTATACTCTCTACAGCTTGTGAAACCGAGCATCGCAGACTGTGGCAGTCTATCCGGCGTCTTCGCCTTATGCTGCTGGCCAAGAAGAGGCGTCGTTAGGGTGGGGGGTATGGTTTTTGCCGCTGTGCGGCGGAATGTTGGCCCTGTTGGCCGCCTTGAGGCACAATAAATATTTTATATTTTTCTAATTACAGTGTGTTGTGCCTTGTCAAGCATAGTTTAATTGTCTAGAAACCCATTAGTTTGTAAATGTTGTTGTACCTTTGTAGCCGTTTAATGTGTAAACCATAGTAATATATGGTCACCAATGTGTGTCATACATTTCTGGCTACATGAACATATCTAGATCTAGAGACTCATCCCTGACTGTGTTCTTAGCTATGTCTTTGAAAAAACACGATTTGGAGGTGGGGTACTAACTACTTATTCTCCCAAAATTAACAAACAAACTAAATCAAAATTCTTGACTTGGTGGCCTTGGAGGTTGCGATTCATTGCTAGGGGTGGTGTTGGGGGACAACAGTGCAGTCAAAAAAATAGACTGCTGTTCTATCAGCTGATGGATCAACAACAAAGTTTTGTCCTGGCGCTGTACCGATTGCTCCATGGCATGTGCCAGTCGTTCTAGTGCCCTGTTTGTTTCCGATTGTTGCCGATGTTGAACATCATGGAGCAGGAGCTGCAGGTCCTCAATTTGTTGCCGATACAACAGCCCCTGATTTTCCAACGCCGCAATGCGCTCATTAGTTCCATCACGCGGCTGTTGGCGACTGTAGTCCTCCAGCATCAGGACCCCTAGCTCATAGAATTCTGCACTTGTCGGTGCCAGACCTCCTCTTCTTGTGTGTTCGGCCTAAAAAAACAAAAAAAAAGATTGTAGTGAAGCTGAAACAATGCAGGTATGCCCCTTCCAATCATTTACCCAAAGTGTAACAATCAAACTTACCCTTGCTTGAGCCTCTGTAGCTTGGCCACATGGCACTTGGGCAGACGGCACAGCTTGGCTTTCAGGTATGGCCTCCTGCCAAAACACCAAAGAAATAACATGTTACATGGTGGTTCCTGGACTACCCACGAACATGTCAATGTGGTTATTGTTCCCCAAAATAAGCCATGTTACCTCAGTGTCGTCCGCCCTAAGTAGTTCCGGGGTCTGGCTGCCAGAAAGGGGGAAATTCACATCTGAGAGATGGGGCAAGTTGGCATATGCAACAGGAAAGTCATGTTAGTAGGTCATTGGACAAAAATCAAATTTAATATGGATAGACTATCGAGGCCATACCTCGACAAAGTGGCAGATTACACAATAGCCAAAAGGGATCTTGTAAACTCAGATTGCTAACATGTAAGTAAGAGGAAGAGTAGCCAATAATTGGGCCAAACACTAACAGACACATTGCTCAAATTACACATACCCGCCATCTCACAGATGTCCTGAGTTAGGCCCTCACTCGAGCTTTGCCCTTGAAAATACATGTTTAAACACAAGTTGGACTAATAAATTCAAAAAAAAGGATTGCAAACATCCTTACTAGATAATCAAGCAAAACCAACTTACCCTCATCTCTAGCAGCCTCAAGGTGAAGGGCCCTTTCCGGACAGCCACTTCCTATATTCCGGTCAACTAAAATACACAATGAATGTCTCTAAATATTCATAACACTACTCGGGTGAATGTTTGTCTTTTAATAGACCAAAAAAATGCATTGCAATCACTCTAAACAGTTTACTAATGAGCCTGGGGATGGCAAATCCACTAAAAATAGCCATCTTCAAGTTGACATAACAAACATGTAGATTATTAGACTAACCAAATAGAACCAGTGTAACATAAACAGCATAAAGGATACAGTGTTTTGGGCAATACACACCAACAGGGTCCTGTTGACCTGCAACATATGAAGTGGTGTCCAAAGATGAAGCAGTGACTTGGCCTACAAAGAAAAAAGAGGAATGAAAGACATGCACTTGTGTTAAAGTGGAAAAAGCAAGGTTGACACATGCACTTACTGGCATCCAAGGAGATGCTGGTGCCAATGGAGGTGCAGCTAGGCAAAAGCAAAGTAAAAATGTAGCCATTGGTAATGTGCGGCAAAAAATAAACCATGAATTAAGGTGTGTGTGAGCAGCTCAATCACTAATATTCTCTAATAAAGGCCAGTGTGGCTTCCACATGTATATGCAGATATATGCCCACACATCTCTGGCTTCCCACATAGCTACACATGTTAGGGCCTTGTTAGTTAGTTGCTGAAAGGGTTAAAGTGGGCGTGAAATTAGTCCCCAGGCCCATATTACTAATCCTCAAAAGTGGTACAAGCTATTGTTTGAGGTGCTCCAACACCCATTTTTTCTTAAAAAAACCAGCACATAAATTAGTGATAAATACCTTCAAAGGCAGACTGGGTTAGACTAGAGGTTGGTTGAAGGGCAGGAGTTGGGGTGTCCTCCTCACCCAAATCCTGGACATCACCATGTGCACCTATGCAGAAAGCAACAGACAGGAAAGTAAAACATTTATGAGGTATAGGGGTCGATTCAAAGAAACATGTTACAGCTTTGATTTTGGTGCCGATCATCCTATTTTTCCCGAACGCTCGTGCACTTGTATGAACTTGCGAGTGATTCTATTATAAGCTAATCCGTTTCTATCCTAAAATGTCCGTCCGTTCGTATGGCAGTTAGCGAATCAGACCTATGTCAGTTTCCATCCTGAATTTTCCGTTTAATTTCTCAGGTTGCAACATTGGTTTTGGTTTTGCCCTTTTTCCTTTTTTGTCTGGACGTAAATCCTTCTGATCTTGCGCCTGCGCACTACAAACTTACCTCATTAAAGTGCATTCTAAATATTTGGGTTTTTTTTTCTTTATTTCATCCATTTTGTAGTAACCAACCATTAATGAATGTATTTGCATAAGTAAATCTTACTTTGTTTAATTTTTAGTTAACTTGCATTTTTTACTTGTGGATTTAATTTTAAAAGTTTGGCTTCAAATGGTACAACTTTAAATTTTTTGTGTGGTTACCCACACCCTCTACATACAGATTGCTCTCAAAAATTAAAAAACACCCAGCAACTTCTGCATGTTATGAGCCTAGAAACAGCCAAGATGGCGGGTCAGGTAATATCGGGCAGCCTGCAAACAGAAAGGGCCTTGTGACTGTGTTGCTCTGCATTCTTTGATTTCTGACCTTTCAGTGCCCCCAGCTCTGCTGTGTCTGTGCAAAATACAGCAGTAACCCACATCCTGCACTTTATCCCGCTCTCCTCTCCTCAGTAAGTGTGATGCATCTGACCAAAGATGAGCTAAAATAATTAAACAAAGCAAAGGTAAACAACTACACCAATAAATTCAAATTAAAAATATGATTCTAGTACATCAAATCCAAAATAAATAACAAAGGACATAAGTTTATTTAAATAACGCAAATATATGGATGTGTTGCAAAATAAAGGTTTACATGCAAAGGACTAATTAAGGTCCACATTAAAATGCTTTTATAAGGCATACATGAAATGTATTGAATCAGGTATGCATTGCCATACAATTTATGGCCTCGGCCATGCTGATACATGCAGTTCATTGGAGCTCAAGACGCGCAGACTCCTCCACATAGCCAAAAAACCTGTTCAAGAACAGCAATCCGACTGCTAAAAGGTGTCGGAAGTGGCTTTCTTTTAAAACGGATTTAGAGGTTGGAAAACAGCTCTCTGAATCACACGGAAACACATCCGATTATCCTAAGTTTTAGGTTTTGATCCTACAATTTAGGTTTTGATCCTACAATTTAGGTTTTGATCCTACAATTTAGGAACGAACTTCCGATGATCGTAAGAGCATATACGAAATCGGACGAAGGCTCGTGCGAGTCGGAAATGGCCAAAAAAACAGGAAAAAATGACTAACACCCACCCAAACTTCCGATTCCAGATCCGATATCAATTAACTTTTGCATTTTGAATCGAGGGGATAATGTACTACTTCACATGTCCTACTGTTAGTTGCCCAGAAAGACACAAAGCAAATCACATACATTAACATTACCTGAAAAAAATATGCACAAAATATGTATCTTCAGTCCAACCTGTGGTGTCATCCCCGGCATCAACACCCTGAAGCCGAATGAGTGGAATTTTGGCCTTCAGCATCTCCTCATATGGCCTGTAGGTACTCTTTGGACCCAGGATGGTCCCACTGTCGACCTCAAGATCATGCTTCATCTTTTGCATAAGGGCCCTTCTCAAAGTGTAGAAGCGTTTCTTGCAGGATGGGCCACTACGTGGGTATTGAGCACTGCTAGTAAGCTCCTCCCAAAGGGCATCCCACAATTTGCTCCTTTCTTGCTTGCCTATAGACTGGCTTTGGGAGCCAAAGATTAGCTCCCATTTGGCCAGGGTAAGACGCACAAGAGTATTGTTATCCGCCAAATTAAATTCTGGCTCCCTCTTGGCAAATGGGCGGCTGGCCTTGGGTGCAGGCTCACCTTCGGCCTGGGCCCTTTTCCTTAAGGGAGGTCTGCGCACAGCACCCAACACACTCCTACTTGGGCCAGCTGTGGCCGGCAGATGTCCAGAATTTGGCTCCATCCTGTAGCTGCACACACACACACCACTATACAACACACAAGCACGCATACAGACTACAGAATGGCATCAACATCTTTTGGGGGGTGCAGGTTTTATGTGCTCTAACAACCAATCACAAACAGGTCCACTTAATTGATTCACACATACTGGCCAGGTGCTTGGAGCAACAGCTCCACTGCACTGACTGAACCATGTGTGGTAGCCAATTAACTTATTACAGAGCTCATTAACCAAACAACACACAACCAAAGACAACAATGTACTCGGGTATATTAAACACTTGTGAAATGTGGCTCTACTAACGGCTATTTAAATTAAGAGCAGCTTACCTTTCAATGGTCCACCACAGAATGGTCAGACATGTCCGCTAAAGCACGCAAGTATCTGCTCAGGTACGCTAGTATGTTTTAGCGTACGCATGCGCAATCCGTTTCTAGCACACCTGGGTCAGCTAATTGCGGACAGGAAATAGCAGAGCAACGCAAAAGGCGGCAAAGAGGACCTGTCCTTTTCCAAAGTTAAGTATAAATGGCTGGATTTGACAACCTTCTGGTATTGTTACACTGTGGCAAAGGCTGTGGTGTGGTGCTTTGGTCCCTTAGTCCCTTAGTTCATTTTAGTGTCTGGCTGGGTTTGGTCCTTACTCTCTGTGGCTTGTTGGGTGATTTCTGACATCAGTGCTGTTTCTTGAGGAGATTGATTTTGTTGGCATATGCAAATATTGTGTAGCATACAGCAAGTGAGGATTGATTTTGGGGCCTTTTGTGGGCTGTGCAGCAACTCCCCTCTTGGTTGTGCCTAACTTAGAAAGCACACTTTCAGCAGTCTGGTGGTTCAGACCACTATACTTCTGGTTTTGTGGTGAGCTGCATTGTAGTGATTGTGTGAGGAGTGTGCTTGTGTGTGTGGTGTGTTTGTGGTTTTTTTTGGTTTTCCTTCTTTTGTATATCTGTTCAGTGAGTGTGAGATGGATAAGAGGGTGATGTATGGGTTATGGGTGCAGGGATGTGGGAGAATGCTGGAAGAACAGGAGGCCAGGGAGGAGGGTGATGTGAGGCTTAGGGCACCCCGATCCTTTGGCATCCGTCTTTCAGTGTGGGATTTAAGTGACGAGCAGATCAGAAGCCGCTTTCGTCTGAATCGTCCAGCACTACAGTCCTTATATGATCAGATTAAGACCAAAATCGAGCCATCCACCAAACACATTCCAGGCATAGTTCGCCTATGTGCCACGCTTAATATTGTGGCACGAGGGAATTTCCAGGCAACCTCTGCCCTCCTCAGCGGGATCAGCCAGGCTACAATGAGCCGCATATTTATACAGGTAGTACTGGCTATTTGTGACCTGATCCCTGTTTACATCAAGTTTCCTGAGGATGAGGTTGCCCAAATCAAGCATGCATTCTATCGCATGGGAGGGATTCCGAATGTGCTAGGGTGCGTGGATGGTACACATATCCCTTTCCGCCCTCCCCATGCACAGGAGCTGAATTATAGGAACAGGAAACAGTTCCACTCCATGAATGTCATGGTAGTCTGTGACCATGACATGAAGCTGCGGGCCGTGAGATCTGGCTTCCCCGGCTCATGCCACGACTTCTGGGTAAATAAATAACCATGCCAAAGTATTTTGCATAAAATATGTGGCCTAGTAAGCTAAATTTAAAATATTGCGAAAAATAACATGTACTAGTACTAATTGCTGTCTATCTTATTGTGTTTATTCCACAGCGGATAAGGGATATGGGCAGAGAACGTGGGTCATGACTCCGGTCAGAAACCCACAGACCTCTGCCCAACAACGCTACAATGCAGCACATCGCAAAACCAGAAGCATTGTGGAAAGAACCATTGGACTGCTGAAAGCGCGCTTTCTGTGTTTGGCACGCCCAGGAGGAGAGATGTTGTACAGTCCACAAAAGGTCTCCAAGATTATCCTCGCATTCTGTGTGCTACACAATATTTGCATATGCCACAGAATCCAACCCCCTGAAGAAACAGCACTGGTGCCCGAAATCCCCAACTTTCCCGCAGAAACGAGTGAGGACACCCAGACTGGATTTGAGCTAAGGGAAAGCATGATCACTTCGTTTTTCTCGGTAAGCTACCTCCCCTTCACTCTAATCCAAGTACTGCACTACAGGGGAACTATTTGTTGGCTCCAATCATAAGTTTACCAAAACCATTATAAGGGGTGTGTAAGTTGACACAAACCACTATAAGGGGGGGGGGAGGGATTTGACCCAAACCACTATAAGGGGGGGGGGGAGTTGACCCAAACCACTATAAGGGGAGGGAAGTTGACCCAAACCACTATAAGGGGGGGGAAGTTGACCCAAACCACTATAAGGGGGGGGAAGTTGACCCAAACCACTATAAGGGGGGGGGGAGTTGACCCAAACCACTATAAGGGGGGGGGAAGTTGACCCAAACCACTATAAGGGGGGGGGAGTTGACCCAAACCACTATAAGGGGGGGGGGGGAGTTGACCCAAACCACTATAAGGGGGGGGGGGAAGTTGACCCAAACCACTATAAGGGGGGGAAGTTGACCCAAACCACTATAAGGTGTGTGTAAGATGACCCAAACCACTATAAGGGGTGTTTAAGTTGACCAACATAACAATTAGGGGTGTTGTGCATGTTTGCAAAAACTGTCCCAGACCAAAAAACAACAATGTAATTAAATGCTACAAACCAAAATTAGTTAAAAATACTAACTACACTTTTTCTTCTTTTTTAGGCACCATGATGATAAAAACACTTTTTGGCACTTTTTGTCTTGCACCAAAAAAAAATAAATAAATAAATAAAAAAAAAATAAACAAAGAAACCTGTTGTAATGTGTTTACTACTGAAGGTCCTAACATTGATTTCAATCCAACAGCAAACCAACGCGCAGGCGCTGTTTTGAATAGCGTGTGAAAAAATGACAGCGCCTACAAAGCTGATCTGAAACATCATATTCACCAATGTAGGCATTGTTCACAAGAACGCCAGGTAGCGACTGAGGAGGCCTGCTATAGCGAATCGCAGCCGCCCGCGGCGTATGCTAGCGGTGCTCATAGCGCCATACTTCAGGCGCTCATCTGTTGCTACCTGGCGCTATTACTGAATCGGCCTCCCCGTCTAGATGCGGGTCTAGTTGATCATTTTTGTCGTTTTACTAGTATGCCTATGTATTATTCATAGTGAGTCTTTTCCTTATAGTTTTTCATTTTTTTCTACAACACCACTTTATTAGTGAATTAAAGGCAAATTTTTAACTTTTCTTTTTTCCATTTCAGCAAACCTTTGGTTTAATGTTCCCATACTTACTATTTGTAATTCTCATGCTGTAATGATGAATTATTACTTTAATTAATGAATTACATGTGCCACGAAAAACATTTTCCAAAATATTGTTTTTTATTGAGTTTTAATTTTACAGTAATAATAATGCAAGACTGTGTAGACTTGTTTAAGCGGATGGTAGATTTATAAGGAACAATCTGTCTGTTTAATGAAAAAGACAAGCGTAAAGAACTCAGGAGGCCAATATTAAAATGTAAATGTACTTGCTACCAGATTGCTAAAAAATAAAAACACTTTTAGAAGCTTCATAAAATGTAGTTTTGCTAATTTGTTCTATTTTCAACAAAATAGTTTGAATTAACTATGAATAAGTGACTGTGATTTTTGCATTTAAGTAGACCTTATTTTCTTTGTTGGAGTACACACTATAATTATGCTTCCATTCTTAAACATCATCAACATTTGACTGCTAATGTGCGTGTATGATAGAGAAATAGTAGTTAAATATGATTTTGTCTGAGGTTTATTATGCATGGACAACTGTTGTCTGTGATTGACAATGACATTGGGTTTTCCTAGCAGAAACATTAATCATTTACAGAAGCAGTGATATAAAAAGTAGCATGTTGAGAGAACAGCTAAACATAAAGAAATAATTATATAGCAACCTGTCTATGTAGATGTTCCAAAGTGATAAGTGACTCCAAGAAAATACAAAAAAAAAAAGCTGTTAGCAATATAGAGAATATTTTGACTAATTCTGACTAATTAAATTCTTTGGCCCTTATTTAACAAGGGATAGCGACTGGTGAGCGGCCGGTAATGACGATCCCCGCCACGAGAACGCCGGCTCCCCACCACAATCACACATTTATCAAGCCGATCCTGCTTAGCGACTGAGATAGCGCCATATAGCCACTCATTCATCATTATTCCAGCCTCACCACACAGCGCCAGCATCCGACCTTGAACAGTGACAGGTATGACCTCTCGCTACCTGGCGCTCTCCAATGCATTTCAATGGAACAATCTTTAAATATTCATAATTAATTGTTATTAATTTTTTTTTTTTTAAATGTGAAAAATTCTGTGACCACTTCTGCCATTTTAAATAATTTTTTTAAGGTAAAAAAAAATGTACAGAATTGATATTACAGGTCTGATATTAATGTATTCATATTACAAAATTATTTTAAAAACTTGTTTTTTTTGGTTTCCAAAAATATGGTTGTTTGGGGGTTTTATGGTTGTATGGTTTTTTTTGGCCCAGTTTGTTTACATGATAAAAACCTGGCATCTTAAAGGGACATTCCAATGATCCTGCTTTCTGCTCTTCCCGTGTTGGCTGTCAGGAGATGCATCTTTCATCCAGCTTTAATTTAGCCTTCTTTTTATATTACTCAATAAATCCCAGTGAACTTTTACCTTAGCAGATGATGTCTCATAAATGTATGGCCGGCGTTAGCACCCAGCAAGCACTGACAGCTGGCACAATGTGATACAAAGAACATAGTTTGAAACCTTGCTCCTTTTAAAAATGCCCGCGATAGGCCGCCATGGCAGAGGCAGCAACATGCCAACAGAAAGGGAGCAAAAGCCACTCACTGGCTAGCGTATGTGTTGTATCCCACAGTACATGAACAGCCCACATCTGCACCCTCAGCTATGCCTCAGCTATGAGTATATCTGCACCATGCAAATCTAAATAGCTGCTGTGCGGGTGCATATCATGACTTGTGCTCTATTCTTGTGTCCTAGATGATTTGCCGTCAGTTTGGCTAATGAAGGTATGAATGAAACATAATTGCAAGCTAATTGCAAGGTTTCCCACAGTGAGGTAACTCAGGGTGCCCTGCTGGTGTGGAACACCCAAAGAGTGAAAATCCTAGGTGTTCTTCCTCTTTAAAGAGGTCCCCCCAGTCAAAATTGACTGGAGGTCCCCTGACTCTCACAGCACAGGGGCATCCCAATGTGGATTGGGATGTGGATGCCATAACCCCCCCCCCCACCAGCTCCATCCAGCCATTCCTGTCTTTTTCATTTTGCCCATCCATCCCTCTTCCTCCCAGATATCTCTCCATCCGCCCATTCCTGCCTTCCCTGTTTTGTCCATCTCTGTTCCTCAATACTGCCCATTTATGTGGGGCCAAACAAAAAGCAAGAGGGCAAGCCACCCTTCTTAGTTTTGGCCATGGAATTTATAGACCTCTGACTCTCCACCGCAAAGGGGCCCACTGGCGCCATGCTGCCCGAGGGTACGCATAAACCTGGAGCTGGCCCTGCATGTATGTTTCAAGTTCTATGGATTTTATCAGGGGCTGCAAAGGGCTGTAAAATGAAATATGAACTTGTCTTTTTTACAGAGGTGTATAGATATTTTATATCCACTGTATATGTATTGGCGACTAATTAGCTAACATAATAGGTTGAAAATGATTACGTTGGGCAATAAATTGTAATATTTTCAGTTTAAAATTTCTGCTGTACTGTTAAATGGTTCTCCCAGTGCACAGAATCTACGCCGCAGCTGAACCGCCCCTCGCCTATATATTTCTGGTAGCAGCCTTTTTGCAGCTTCCTTTCACAGCTTTGCTGCTGCAATATATATAACTGATATAACCCACAATGCACAGCGGCAGGCAGTCCAGCTGCACTTCACCTTTGCAGGTGGCCTGCAGCTCCATGGAGCGCATTTTGTTTGTAAAACTGACCACAGCAGGAGTTAGAAAAGGGTAAATTAACTTTTTATATGCAGCAGTCTGAATTTGCCAGGGTAGGGATGCATATGAGCACTGTTTTTTGGAAGGGTGTGTAAGCCCCTGGTGGTGGGAATGGACTGAGCTGTGACTACCCACAGAGCTTGATCTCTGGTAGACACAGAGGCTCTCAAACACACAGTAGATCACAGTGCATCCGCAGCATATTATACAACAGTAATGGTTGTAACAATCAGTAACAAAAAATGGAGCTTAATCCATCAGCAAGACATCATATATCCGTGTCTCTGTAGAGAGCAGCAGCAGGGACAGCTCCTTCTCATGTTCACACATGGTCAGCTTTTGCCTTCCTGGTTTTCTATTTGTTCTACCTGCCATAACTGCATAACTAAAAAACAGTTATAGACTGGAATGTAGTTTTTGCATTAAACATATTCCAACGCCACCACTCAACAACTACATAGACTATAACTCTCATTGTGGTTCTAAATTCAGCAGACTTGGCTGTGAAAAATAGCATTATCATGCCACTGGCTATCACCATTTCAGACACACAATAATTACCCCTTTCGCTGCCAGCATACCTAGAGATTTTGTTACCCTTTGTTGCCAGATCATTTTACAATATTTTGCGCTCCACATGTTCAACTGTGATTTTTGAAGGGATTTACAGGGATTTCTCAGGAAAATTATATATTGTTTTTTTAAGCAGTCTGGGCTTTAACATAAAATGTCTTGTTTGTCATTTTTTAGGTGTATTCTCAATATGTTTGGGTGAAATATGTGCAAAACATATTAAAAAAAGTTTTACAATTTGTAGTGGTTTTTTTTTGTCAATAAAATTGTATTGCGTGTGAAATCCCTATTTCCCCCAGTTACAGCGATATCACATATGTATTGGTGAACAACCCTTTCCTGTCCAGGAGACGCCCCCAAACTTAAACTTTATGAGACTTTCAGATAAAATACAACTATGCTATGTGCTATGCACACCTGGCAGTTTTTCAAGAAAAACAACCCTTTACATTTGAAATACCCTCCACATATATTCTCTGGAAGTACACACCTCAAGCTTTCTAGGCGTACCAGGCTTGTTGATGTGGGCACAGTTTTCTGGAAGCAATCCCTGATTTAAATATTTGGTTGCACAGGGTTTCCCCTTAAAAATGAATAAAAGAGCAGAATCAAAGCCAAATTTTCCTTTAAAGAACTGAATGCAAACAAGAAAACACAAATCTGAAAAAGCAACATCCCCTGAACAGAACAATACCCAACATGCATAGGTACTGTCAAGGGAAGAGTTGCCAAACAACCCAAAGTAAAGCATGTGCGTAAGGATAATTTTACTTGAAAATTTCAGCTCTACATTTGGAATACCCCCAACAAACCATTTATTCTCTGAAAGTACATACATTAAGCTTTCTAGGCGTACCCAGAGTAATCCCTTGAGGAATTCTTAGGTTGCACAGGGTTTCCCTAAAAAATGTATAAAAAGCAGAATAAGAAACACCTTTTCCTAAAATATCAATATGCAAACAGGAGAAAACAAGCTAAATCTGAAAGCGCAAGGCCCCCCAAACAGAATAATACACAACATGCATAGCTACTTTTAACCCTTTTAAATGCGAGCCTACTTGAAATTTTGACACTAGTAATCCAGGTTGCAGGTGCACACTTACCAAAGTCTATACAATAGGGTACCAGGACTGCGATGGCGCCACTTTAAATCCAAAAGATACAAAGGACCAGCACTCCATGTGAAAAGGATATATTGTATTCCATACATACAATCATAGATCGCCAAACTTTGTTTCTTTCTTTTTTGTTTATTCCTGACCCGGGAACCCTCTGACATCACTATGACATCAGGTGGGAATTGCACTTGCTCTATTATTTAAATGTGTGTGACTGCATGGCTTGTTAGTCTGCCCTGAGGAAGGGGATCACTACCCCAACAAAACGTTGGCACTTACGGACTATTTATTGCCTATTTATGGACTACCTTGCTTGGATATTTTACACAGCTTGGCCTCCTATGATTGTATATATGGAATACAATATATCCTTGTCACATTGAGTGCTGGTCCTTTGTATCTTTTCTACTTGAAATTTTGTCACCCTCTGTTGACAGGTCATTTTTCACCATTTTGCTTATGTTTAACCGTGATTTTCCAGGAAAATTAAATATTTTTTTGTGACAGAGTTTAGGCGTTAACATAAAATTTCTTGCTTGCAGTTTTTCTACTGTTTTTTAAATTATTTTTGAGTTAAAAAAAACAAAATGTTTTTAGAAAATTGTCTCCTTTATTTTAAGTAAAATATTTGTTTTATTAAAGTTAACCATATTGCCCGTGAAAGCCCCATTTCGCCTGATTACAATGGTATTACATATGTATGAGTAGCCCCCTGTTCCTGTCCAGGAGACCCCCCAGCCTGAAAAGAGCACTTTATAATATTTACAAATAAAATGCAACTACTATCCACACTATAAAGGGTGAAATAAGAAAAAAATGGCATTGGACCCCCCCTTCCCGAGGGGACCCCATCTTTGGGGAATTTTAAGGGTTCGTGGTCAACATACACAAATGGAATGGACAACTATTGCAATTGCAGTAGGCCCATTGATGGAGGAACAAAGGTGTGTTTGGCATACCTAGCTGTGTGGATCATTGTTTAACTCATGTTGATGCTTGTAAGTAGAGATGAGCGAACTTTTAAAAAATTCGATTTGACTGATTCGACGAATTTTCCGACAAAAATAGTTTCGACCCGAATTTATTCGCGACGAATCGCTATTAAAAATGGCTATTTCTGAGCTTCCTAGAGCCTCAATAGGGTTGTAAAGCATTCTGCCTTGCTGTAACACGCATAGGATGCGTGCTGGGTTACTGAAATAATACTGTAAATAATTAGGACATGCAGATCAGAGGCATCGCTATTAGAATCGCAGAGTGGCACAATTACAGAGAGTTGAGGTGGCATCACTATGAGGGGCCCCTATATTGCCTGAAAAACACACCCTGGAGCTGGCAGCAGCAGGAGCCCAAATATTGGCTGAAACACATCCTGGAGTTGGCACCAGGAGCCCAAAAATTGGCTGAATGACACCCTGGAGTTGCAAGCAGCAGCAGCAGGAACCCAAACATTGTTTGAAAGAGACACTGGAGTTGGCAGCAGGAGCCCAAAAATTGGATGAATCACACCCTGGAGTTGCAAGCAGCAGCAGCAGGAGCCCAAACATTACTTTAAAGAGACACTGGAGTTGGCTTCAGGAGCCAAAAAATTGGATGAATCACACCCTGGAGTTGCAAGCAGCAGCAGCCCAAACATAGCTTGAAAGAGACACTGGAGTTGGCAGCAGGAGCCCAAAAATTGGATGAATCACACCCTGGAGTTGCAAGCAGCAGCAGGAGCCCGAACATTACTTTAAAGAGACACTGGAGTTGGCTTCAGGAGCCAAAAAATTGGATGAATCACACCCTGGAGTTGCAAGCAGCAGCAGCAGCAGCCCGAACATTACTTTAAAGAGACACTGGAGTTGGCTTCAGGAGCCCAAAAATTGGATGAATCACACCCTGGAGTTGCAAGCAGCAGCAGCAGGAGCCCAAACATTGGCTGAAAGAGACACTGGAGTTGGCAGCAGGAGCCCAAAAATAGGATGAATCACACCCTGGAGTTGCAAGCAGCAGCAGCAGGAGCCCAAACATTGGCTGAAAGAGACACTGGAGTTGGCAACAGGAGCCCACAAATTGGATGAATCACACCCTGGAGTGGCAAGCAGCAGCAGCAGCCCAAACATTACTTTAAAGAGACACTTGAGTTGGCAGCAGGAGCCCAAAAATTGGATGAATCACACCCTGGAGTTGCAAGCAGCAGCAGCAGGAGCCCAAACATTGGCTGAAAGACACACTGGAGTTGGCAGCAGGAGCCCAAAAATTGGATGAATCACACCCTGGAGTTGCAAGCAGCAGCAGCAGGAGCCCAAACATTGGCTGAAAGAGACACTGGAGTTGGCAGCAGGAGCCCAAAAATTGAATGAATCACACCCTGGAGTTGCAAGCAGCAGCAGCAGCCCAAACATTACTTAAAGAGACACTGGAGTTGGCTTCAGGAGCCCAAAAATTGGATGAATCACACCCTGGAGTTGCAAGCAGCAGCAGCAGGAGCCCAAACATTACTTTAAAGAGACACTGGAGTTGGCAGCAGGAGCCCAAAAATTGGATGAATCACACCCTGGAGTTGGCAGCAGCATAAGCAGGAGCCCAAACATTACTTTAAATAAACACTGGAGTTGGCAGCAGGAGCCCAAAAATTGACTGACACACCCTGGAGTTGGCAACAGCAGGAACCTAGAAATTGGCTGGAAGGCACCCTGAAGTTGGCAGCAGCAGGAGCACATACATTAGCTGGAAGGCACACCCTGGAGTTGGCAGCAGCATAAGCAGGAGACCAAGCATTGCTTGAAAGACACCCTGGAGTTGGCAGCAGCAGCAGCAGGAGGCCAAAAATTGGCTGAGAGAGACACTGGAGTTGGCAGCAGGAGCCCAAAAATTGGATGAATCACACCCTGGAGTTGCAAGCAGCAGCAGGAGCCCGAACATTACTTTAAAGAGACACTGGAGTTGGCTTCAGGAGCCCAAAAATTGGATGAATCACACCCTGGAGTTGCAAGCAGCAGCAGCAGGAGCCCAAACATTACTTTAAAGAGACACTGGAGTTGGCATCAGGAGCCCAAAAATTGGATGAATCACACCCTGGAGTTGCAAGCAGCAGGGGCCCAAACATTGCTTTAAAGAGACACTGGAGTTGGCAGCAGGAGCCCAAAAATTGGATGAATCACACCCTGGAGTTGCAAGCAGCAGCAGGAGCCCAAACATTGCTTTAAAGAGAAACTGTAGTTGGCAGCAGGAGCCCAAAAACTGGATGAATCACAACCTGGAGTTGGCAGCAGCATAAGCAGGAGCCCAAACATTACTTTAAAGAAACACTGGAGTTGGCAGCAGGAGCCCAAAATTTGACTGACACACCCTGGAGTTGGCAGCAGCAGCAGCAGCAGGAACGTAGAAATTGGCTGGAAGGCACCCTGAAGTTGGCAGCAGCAGGAGCACATACATTAGCTGGAAGGCACACCCTGGAGTTGGCAGCAGCATAAACAGGAGCCCAAACATTGCTTGAAAGACACCATGGAGTTGGCAGCAGCAGCAGCAGGAGGCCAAAAATTGGCTGAAAGAGACACTGGAGTTGGCAGCAGGAGCCCAAAAATTGGATGAATCACACCCTGGAGTTGCAAGCAGCAGGAGCCCAAACATAGCTTGAAAGTCACACTGGAGTTGGCTTCAGGAGCCCAAAAATTGGATGAATCACTCCCTGGAGTTGCAAGCAGCAGGAGCAGAAACATTGGCTGAAAGAGACACTGGAGTTGGCAGCAGGAGCCCAAAAATTGACTGACACACCCTGGAGTTGGCAGCAGCAGCAGGAACCTAGAAATTGGCTGGAAGGCACCCTGAAGTTGGCAGCAGCAGGAGCACATACATTAGCTGGAAGGCACACCCTGGAGTTGGCAGCAGCATAAGCAGGAGCCCAAACATTGCTTGAAAGACACCCTGGAGTTGGCAGCAGCAGCAGCAGGAGGCCAAAAATTGGCTGAGAGAGACACTGGAGTTGGCAGCAGGAGCCCAAAAATTGGATGAATCACACCCTGGAGTTGCAAGCAGCAGGAGCCCAAACATAGCTTGAAAGTCACACTGGAGTTGGCTTCAGGAGCCCAAAAATTAGATGAATCACTCCCTGGAGTTGCAAGCAGCAGCAGGGGCCCAAACATTGGCTGAAAGAGACACTGGAGTTGGCAACAGGAGCCCAAAAATTGACTGACACACCCTGGAGTTGGCAGCAGGAACCTAGAAATTGGCTGGAAGGCACCCTGAAGTTGGCAGCAGCAGGAGCACATACATTAGCTGGAAGGCACACCCTGGAGCCCAAACATTGCTTGAAAGACACCATGGAGTTGGCAGCAGCAGCAGCAGGAGGCCAAAAATTGGCTGAAAGAGACACTGGAGTTGGCAGCAGGAGCCCAAAAATTGGATGAATCACACCCTGGAGTTGCAAGCAGCAGGAGCCCAAACATAGCTTGAAAGTCACACTGGAGTTGGCTTCAGGAGCCCAAAAATTGGATGAATCACTCCCTGGAGTTGCAAGCAGCAGGAGCAGAAACATTGGCTGAAAGAGACACTGGAGTTGGCAGCAGGAGCCCAAAAATTGACTGACACACCCTGGAGTTGGCAGCAGCAGCAGGAACCTAGAAATTGGCTGGAAGGCACCCTGAAGTTGGCAGCAGCAGGAGCACATACATTAGCTGGAAGGCACACCCTGGAGTTGGCAGCAGCATAAGCAGGAGCCCAAACATTGCTTGAAAGACACCCTGGAGTTGGCAGCAGCAGCAGCAGGAGGCCAAAAATTGGCTGAGAGAGACACTGGAGTTGGCAGCAGGAGCCCAAAAATTGGATGAATCACACCCTGGAGTTGCAAGCAGCAGGAGCCCAAACATAGCTTGAAAGTCACACTGGAGTTGGCTTCAGGAGCCCAAAAATTAGATGAATCACTCCCTGGAGTTGCAAGCAGCAGCAGGGGCCCAAACATTGGCTGAAAGAGACACTGGAGTTGGCAACAGGAGCCCAAAAATTGACTGACACACCCTGGAGTTGGCAGCAGGAACCTAGAAATTGGCTGGAAGGCACCCTGAAGTTGGCAGCAGCAGGAGCACATACATTAGCTGGAAGGCACACCCTGGAGTTGGCAGCAGCATAAGCAGGAGCCCAAACATTGCTTGAAAGACACCCTGGAGTTGGCAGCAGCAGCAGCAGGAGCCCAAAAATTGGATGAATCACTCCCTGGAGTTGCAAGCAGCAGCAGCAGGAGCCCAAACATTGCTTTAAAGAGACACTGTAGTTGGCAGCAGGAGCCCAAAAATTGGATGAATCACACCCTGGAGTTGCAAGCAGCAGCAGTCCAACATTGGCTGAAAGGCACACCCTGAAGTTGGCATCAGCAGGAGCCCAAAAATTGGCCTAAAGACATAAATATGTTTTGCACCATTTGGAAAGTGTAAAACGTGGCACCATGCTCAATCTATTCGCATGCATCAGGCATTGGTGGATGGAAATCCTGGCTGATCCATCCCTGATTCATTTTGACAAAGGTGAGTCTCTCCACATTTTTAGTTGACAGACGAGTTCTCCTCGCCGTAAATATGGCCCCCGCCGCACTAAACACCCGCTCAGATGGCACGCTACTTGCCGGGCAGGACAGCTTTTTCAGGGCAAACTCTGCTATTTGCGGCCACAAATCAAGTTTGGCTGCCCAGAAGTCCAGCGGATCCTCAAGGTGTGTTGGCATGGTCATGTCAAGGTATGACATGACCTGCTGGTTCAGGTCCTGCTCCAGGTCTTCCTGCTGCTCATGAGTAGCCTCACTATGCGGGTGTAGAAAGCTACTCATTAGCGACTGAAGACTGAGGCTGCTGCTGATGGAGCTGCTGCTGCTGCTCCTGCCAACCCCCCCAGCAGCCATGGCAGTGGAAGGTGAGCGCAGAGGTCCCCTCGAGTCAGACCTGCGAGTGTATGGACCATGGCGCAGATAGGCATCGGCCTACGTAGAATGTCTTTGTAGTAGTTCAGTTTGTCCTCCCTCTCGGTGGGTTTAAAAAATGCCCCCATTTTGTGCCGGAAGCGAGGGTCCAATAAGGTGGACAGCCAGAAGTCCTCCCGCCGACAAATGGAAACAATTCTGGGGTCACTACGCAAGCACGTGAGCATGCTTCCTGCCATTTGCGCAAGTGACTCGGATGGACTACCTGTCTCCATCTCCACTGCATACTGCCACGGTGTGTTCGGGTCCTCTGTCTCGCCTTCCTCAAAACCCTCTAGCTCCTCTGGCTGCTCCTGCTCCTCCTCTCCTGTCCGCTGCCTAGATAATCCAGCCATTTCGCCAAGCCTAAACTGTGCTTCACTGTGCCCCTCCTCCTCCTCTTCCTCCTCCTCCTCCAGTTCAGCTCCAACGCGGTTCATGTGGCCATAAGATGTAGACACCATGTCTCCAGTGCCCTGACCAGCCATGGTTTCCAACATGTTCTGTAGTACATGAAGCAGTGGAATCACGTCGTTCATCCCGTAATCCTGCCGACTGACAAATAAAGTGGCTTCCTCAAAGGGCCTGAGCAAACGGCAGGTGTCACGTATGAGCTGCCACTGGTTGACATTGAAGTTACACAGGGGAGTCCCCCTATCTGCTTGGATCATCAGGAAATCCGTGATGGCTTTTCTCTGTTCATATAATCGGTCCAACATGTGAAGGGTGGAATTCCAACGGGTGGAAACATCGGAAATCAGACTATGTTGGGGGATACCATTCTGACGCTGTAGCTCAAGAAGGGTGTGTTTGGCGGTGTATGAGTGGCTGAAGTGCATGCAAAGTTTCCTTGAAGTTGTTAGGATGTCTTGCATATGGGGGGAACACTTCAGAAGCCGCTTGACAACCAGATTGAAGACGTGAGCCATGCAGGGGGCATGGGTCAGCCTTCCTTGGCGCAGCGCAGACAAAATGTTCTTCCCATTGTCGGTAACCATGATTCCCATTTTAAGTTTTCTTGGAGTAAGCCATGTTTGGATTTCCTGATGAATAAATTTAAGCAGTTCCTCCCCCGTGTGACTCCGTTCGCCAAGACAAACCATGTGAAGCACTGCGTGACACCCCCGTGCCCTGCACACATGGTAGACTGGAGGGGCACTGAGACTTGAGCCTACAGTGGAGGGTGAGGAGATGGCGGAGGATGAGGAGGCCGAGTCGCACGGTGTCACAGGCCCAACGGGCAGGGAACGCGGAAGCCGAAGCGGCGTGACCTGTCCAAGTTGCTGCTGCAAAGGGACCACATTCACCCAGTGGGCCGTAAACGACATGTACTGTCCCTGACCGTAGTTACAGCTCCAGACGTCGGCGCTGCCATGCACTTTGCTACACACTGACAGGCTCAAGGACTGGCCCACCTTCTGTTCAACAAAAGTGTGCAGCGCTGGTACTGCCTTCTTGGCAAAGAAATGACGGCTTGGGGCTCTCCACCTCGGCTCGGCACAAGCCATCAGTTCTCTGAAAGGTGCAGAGTCCACCACCTGAAAAGGGAGCAACTGCAGCACCAGCAACTTGGACAGGAGCACATTCAGCTTATGCGCCGTAGGATGAGTGGGCGCATACTGCTGTCTCTTTGACATGGCTTCGCTGATGGATTGCTGGCGGGATGCATGACTTGGAGGAGGAGGAGCAGGAGCGACAGAGGATGTGTATGACGCACAGCTGCCTTCGGCTGAGGTGCTGGAGCCTTGGCTGGCAGAAATTGGGAGCGGCATGCCACTTGGTGAGGAAGCAGACTGGACCACCCCTTGGGAGTCTCGGTTCTCCCAGGTCGCTTTATGGTGACGCATCATATGTTGACGCAGGGCCGTTGTGCCAACATTTGGGCCCTGGCCACGCTTCACCTTCTGCCTACATATCTTGCATGTGTCCATGTTACCCTCCTGCGGATGCTTCAGGAAAAACTGCCACACTGCCGAGTAGCTACTTTTCCCACCAACAGGCCTCACTGATTCGCTGCTATTGTCGCCAACTCCAGGAACCCCTGCCCCACTACCTCCCAATAAGGTAGCCTGCCACGCAGCAGGTGCTCTACCCCGGCCCCGGCCCCGTTTGGCTCCAGGCTTTACAATTGTGCCCCATGCTGACTGCCAACCATGCTGCTAACACCTTGCTGCCTGAGCTGCTGACTACGGGGAAACCTGCGCCCCTCTTCTCCTGATGATGACGATGAAGCCCCTTCATCACCTGGCTCCCAAGTGCGATCGGCTTCATCATCATCATCATCACCGAGTTGTGGCTGTACGTCACTGATGTTCTCGGTTTCCTCAACAGTGTCTGGCGCAGAAGCTGGAAATCTCGCAACACCCACGACACTGTCCACATCACTATTTGTCTGCCGAACTAAAGAAGCCACCTCCATTTCATGGCTGGGCAGTAGCTGCTGACTGTCCTCTATCTGATCGTCCTCCTCACTAAAGAGTGGAGCCGACCCCAAAGTATAGGATACGTCGCTGGGGGAGGGAACGTCGTAGGACAGAGACAATGGGAGGACAGGGACTGCTCTCGGGGCATGCCAACTCAGGGTTGTGTCAGAGGAACCTACCGACCCTAGACTGGGGGTCTCAGAGGTAACTTGTGATGATGTTGATGAGCGCGTTAACCAATCTACCACGGCAGATGCGTTACTGGTGGAGACACGACCGCTAGCAGATACTGGCAGATCAGGTCTCTCACCGTGACTCCTGCTGCCACTCGCCCCTAGTCTGCTGCGACCTCTGCCTGCTGAATCCTTGCCTCTGCCACTCCTCTTTGAACATCCTGGCACTTGTCTGCCTGACATTTTTATGTATTTGCTTATTTAGTATAAACAGATAGGGTGCAAGGTGCAGCTTTGGGGTGCCCTGCGGCCTGGTTAATTGAAAGCAGTCAAAAAGGAAGTGCAAACTGAAGTAGCTTAATAAAGCAGCTGATGCTGATCAACGCTTATGTTGTATACCAGATAGGGTGCAAGGTGCAGTTTTGGGGTGCCCTGCGGCCTGGTTTATTGAAAGAAGTCAAAAACAAGTGCAAACTGAAGTAGCTTAATAAAGCAGCTGATGCTGATCAACGCTTATGTTGTATACCAGATAGGGTGCAAGGTGCAGCTTTGGGGTGCCCTGCGGCCTGGTTTATTGAAAGAAGTCAAAAACAAGTGCAAACTGAAGTAGCTTAATAAAGCAGCTGATGCTGATCAACGCTTATGTTGTATAACAGATAGGGTGCAAGGTGCAACTTTGGGGTGCCCTGCAGCCTGGTTTATTAAAAGCAGTCAAAAACAAGTGCAAACTGAAGTAGCTTAATAAAGCAGCTGATGCTGATCAACGCTTATGTTGTATACCAGATAGGGTGCAAGGTGCAGCTTTGGGGTGCCCTGCGGCCTGGTTTATTAAAAGCAGTCAAAAACAAGTGCAAACTAAAGTAGCTTAATAAAGCAGCTGATGATGATCAACGCTTATGTTGTATACCAGATAGGGTGCAAGGTGCAGCTTTGGGGTGCCCTGCGGCCTGGTTTATTAAAAGCAGTCAAAAACAAGTGCAAACTGAAGTAGCTTAATAAAGCAGCTGATGCTGATCAAAGCTTATGTTGTATACCAGATAGGGTGCAAGGTGCAGCTTTGAGGTGCCCTGCGGCCTGGTTTATTAAAAGCAGTCAAAAACAAGTGCAAACTGAAGTAGCTTAATAAAGCAGCTGATGCTGATCAACGCTTATGTTGTATACCAGATAGGGTGCAAGGTGCAGCTTTGGGGTGCCCTGTGGCCTGGTTTATTAAAAGCAGTCAAAAACAAGTGCAAACTGAAGTAGCTTAATAAAGCAGCTGATGCTGATCAACGCTTATGTTGTATACCAGATAGGGTGCAAGGTGCAGCTTTCGGGTTCCCTGCGGCCTGGTTTATTAAAAGCAGTCAAAAACAAGTGCAAACTGAAGTAGCTTAATAAAGCAGCTGATGCTGATCAACGCTTATGTTGTATAGCAGATAGGGTGCAAGGTGCAGTTTTGGGGTGCCCTGCGCCTGGTTTATTGAAAGAAGTAAAAAACAAGTGCAAACTGAAGTAGCTTAATAAAGCAGCTGATGCTGATCAACGCTTATGTTGTATACCAGATAGGGTGCAAGGTGCAGCTTTGGGGTGCCCTGCGGCCTGGTTTATTAAAAGCAGTCAAAAACAAGTGCAGACTGAAGTAGCTTAATAAAGCAGCTGATGCTGATCAACGCTTATGTTGTATACCAGATAGGGTGCAAGGTGCAGCTTTGGGGTGCCCTGCGGCCTGGTTTATTAAAAGCAGTCAAAAACAAGTGCAAACTGAAGTAGCTTAATAAAGCAGCTGATGCTGATCAACGCTTATGTTGTATAACAGATAGGGTTAAAATAGCATGTGCCTTGGGATGCCCGTGTGGCCTGGTATATTTTAAGCTGACCAAAAAGTAACAATAATCCAAGTATGAGAAATGCTTTTGCATAACAGATAGGGTTAAAATAGCATGTGCCTTGGGATGCCCGTGTGGCCTGGTATATTTTAAGCTGAACAGAAAATTTTAACACTAATCGAAGTATGAGCAATGCTTTTGCTTAACAGATAGGGTTAAATAGCATGTGCCTTGGGATGCCCGTGTGGCCTGGTATATTTTAAGCTGAACAAAAAGTAACATAATCCAAGTATGAGAAATGCTTTTGTTTAACAGATAGGGTTAAATAGCATGTGCCTTGGGATGCCCGTGTGGCCTGGTATATTTTAAGCTGAACAGAAAATGTTAACACTAATCCAAGTATGAGAAATGCTTTTGCTTAACAGATATGGTTAAATAGCATGTGCCTTGGAATGCCCGTGTGGCCTGGTATATTTTAAGCTGAACAAAAAGTAACATAATCCAAGTATGAGAAATGCTTTTATTTAACAGATAGGGTTAAATAGCATGTGCCTTGGGATGCCCGTGTGGCCTGGTATATTTTAAGCTGAACAGAAAATTTTAACACTAATCCAAGTATGAGAAATGCTTTTGCTTAACAGATAGGGTTAAATAGCATGTGCCTTGGGATGCCCGTGTGGCCTGGTATATTTTAAGCTGAACAAAAAGTAACATAATCCAAGTATGAGAAATGCTTTTATTTAACAGATAGTGTTAAATAGCATGTGCCTTGGGATGCCCGTGTGGCCTGGTATATTTTAAGCTGAACAGAAAATTTTAACACTAATCCAAGTATGAGAAATGCTTTTGCTTAACAGATAGGGTTAAATAGCATGTGCCTTGAGATGCCCGTGTGGCCTGGTATATTTTAAGCTGAACAGAAAATTTTAACACTAATCCAAGTATGAGAAATGCTTTTGCTTAACAGATAGGGTTAACAGTGTGCAGCTGTATTTAAACCAAACCAAATATATTAACAGTAACCCAGTAATTATGAAATATGAATCATAGCCAGCACTAGAGATGAGCGAACCGGTTCGGACGAACCAGAATTCGCTCCGAATTTCAGGAAATATTAGATTCGGCACGAACCCGAATATTTTGTGGTTCGTGCCGATCGAATTTTTCCTGAAATAAAAAAAAAAAAAGCCGGCATGGTGGGAGCCGGCCGGTGGGCCGGTAAAGCCGGCCGGCCCGCTCCCACCATGCCGGCATTTAAAAAACAAAACAAAAAAAAAAAGCATTTTTGCCGGCATGGTGGGAGCGGGCCGGCCGGTTCCGCGCTGACAGCCGGCCGGCCCGCTCCCGGCCGGCCCGCTCCCACCATGCCGGCATTAAAAAAACAAAAAAAAAAAAAAAGCATTTTTGCCGGCATGGTGGGAGCGGGCCGGCCGGCTCCGCTGTCAGCGGAACCGGCCGGCCCGCTCCCACCATGCCGGCATTTAAAAAAAAGCAAACACTTACCTGCAGGTCCGGAGCGTGGAGGCCGGCGCCGCTCTCAGCTGTCATCTGAGGGCGCGTCATCAGAGGCGCCCTCTGATGACGCGCCCTCAGATGACAGCTGAGAGCGGCGGCGGCCCCTTACGCTCCGGATCTGCAGGTAAGTGTTTGCTTTTTTTTTAAATGCCAGCATGGTGGGAGCGGGCCGGCCGGCCCGCTCCCACCATGCCGGCAAAAATGCTTTTTTTTTTTTTTTGTTTTTTAAACGCCGGCATGGTGGGAGCGTGCCGGCCGGCCTTACCGGCCCGCCGGCCGGTTCCGCTGTCAGCGCGGGAACCGGCCGGCCCGCTCCCACCCTGCCGGCAAAAATGCTTTTTTTTTTGTTTTGTTTTTTAAATGCCGGCATGGTGGGAGCGGGCCGGCCGGCTTTACTGGCCCGCCGGCCGGCTCCGCTCCCACCATGCCGGCATTTTTGATGGGGAACTTCGTAAAAGTTCGATTCGGCCGAACCCGAATTTCTTTGTGAAATTCGGCGAATCGGCCGAATCGAACTTTTCAAAAGTTCGCTCATCTCTAGCCAGCACTAGGCACCCTGTCAATGTGACTTGTATGCTGCTGGATTGTTCCGGTTTTAAAACTCTTTGCCTAGCTCTGTCTAACACTCTAAATCTCCCTAACTATCTGTCTCTCTCTTTACCTATCTGTAAATCTCCCTACCTATCTGTAAATCTCCCTACCTATCGCTAACTCTCTCTCCCTAGCTGCAGCAGCCACCTTTCTTTCACGAATGCAAGTCTGAAATGCGCACAAGCAAGATGGCCACCGCTTTATATAGCGCTGTGACGTCACTGGGGCTCCTGGCTGCTGATAGGCTGCATGTTACCTTCCCATGATAACTTGCCCCAGGGGATATGTCCAGACATGTCCATCCACCATTTTACAATGCCTGTATTTGAAATAAATGGAGTTTAAAGGAAAACTTCGATCGATCGAAATGCTGGGAAATTCGGATTTGTTCAGAATCGAATTTTTCAAGAAATTTGGAACGCATCCGGGTTCGTCCGGATCGATTTGCTCATCCCTACTTGTAAGGACACCATCTAAATAATGTTTTGGACTTTTCACTTGCCTTGGCAGACACCACTCACAATTTGCCAGGAGTATCCCTGCAACAAGCCCTTCACCTACGGCTGCACCATTTGGCATAACTTCCCTAGGACTACCGTCCAGACCTGTCCAAGCCCCCAGCCAGCGACCCAGTAATGGGAGCCCTAGACACAGATGGGGTAAATGTCACAATGAACAAATAACAACTCCCAGGGGGAGGAGGAGCTTGCAGACAAGGAAATGAAGACATTTCTTGGTTTCTCTTTCTCCACACAGACCACACCTTTTCTGGATGTGGTCTGCATGGAGGAATCTACGCAGGAGAGTGTTGAGCTGCCCCCCAATCAGCTACAGACCTCACCAGCAACTGCTGCCTCTCCTGCCGCTGTGGAAAATATCCCCCAACCTGGATCATGGTCAGCATGCTGCCAGCAGCAGCACCGCCTCCCCCCAAGTGCCCCGGAGGAAGCCAACCACACCCTGTGGCCGGGTGTCCTTGTTAAGGCAGTGCCAAATCATGGAGTAGAACTTGCGGGCCAATAGCACCACTTTTCAATGCAATTCCACCCGCTATTTTAAAGTGATATGTCAGGCTGCCAGTTTGATCCATAAGGACCTGCTGCAGGGGTGATGGAGTAGCAGCACCACAACAGAACCTTAAAGACACTGCTGGGGCAAATGGTGGAGGCCAACCAGCACAACGACCGAATACTGGCACTGCTGAAGGCACATCACCAAGCACCAACGGTGGATCAAGCCACCTCCCCCTAACTTGTGGACTTTGGGGGAAGTGTATATGTGCCACAAATACATTTGAACAAACAGAAACTTGTTTAGGATGTTCTTTAATCACACCCAAAACAATGTAAAAAGGGGTACAGAAGAAAAAACAGGAAACTAAACAACACAAAAATAAAAATTAGGATAAAGAGGAGTCCACCAAATGCTGCCGAATGGATTGGGCAGCATGGCTCTGTGAGCCAGAATAGATTTGACCGGGAACCTCTGGAGCAGGGATTTCCCCCCCCAGTTGTGGAGTTCAATGTAGGACAAGATAATGTTGACTACTTTCTCCAGCCTTTACTGGAGTTTGCTCCCTATATGGTCCAGGCACCGGAATCTTGACTTTAATAGGTCGAAGGCATGCTCCACAACTGCACTGGTGCAACAGTAGGCCTGATTATAGGGCTCCTGGCCAGGTGTCTGGGGCCTTTAAAAGGGCATGAGTAGCCAGGAGAGCAGGGGCTAACCTGAATCACCTAAAATGTCAAAAGAAAAAAATAACATCCCAAAATAAAAATCAAAAGCTAAACAGCATAGAGCAAGTAGTAAATGGAAACAAGATGAGTTCGGGACCCGCAGTTTTAAGGAGGCACACATTTATGCGGGTATTAAGCAGACCATTGGCAAATAAAGCTAAAGGTAAGGCACAATGCAAGAACAAAGGATAAATAATAACAACATGGCGTGGCTTGACAATGGCGGTGTGAGGCCGCACTGGGAAGGAGCTCCATCATATGAGCAAGCTGAGCCGAGGCAGAAGAAGTGACAGACACCCGCAAACTTCATGACCCGGCGGGGGAAGCAGCGGGGACCAGTCAGGAGGGGCAGATCCCAAACTATTCCTGCCCTATTTGGCTCCAGGGACGACGAGAGTAGGCGGCCGGCGGCGGAGAAGATGGTGGCGATGAGAGAGGAGGAGCGCTCTCATGGGCGTGAGTATGCTGCACAGAAGAGAGAGGCGGATGCCGGTGTGCAGCCTCCGACGGCGGACCCGCCCGCACACGGAGGAGGGCAGCAGGGGACAGCAAGCCCTCACCCCAGCATAGATCCGGAGTAGAGATAAGCGAACTTTTGAAAAGTTCAATTCGACTGATTCGCCGAATTTTCCGATAAAAATCGCTTCGACACAAATTTATTCGCGACAAAACTCTATTAAAAACGGCTATTTCTGAGCCTCCTAGAGCCTCAATAGGGTGGTAAACCATTCTGACTTGCTGTAACACGCATAGGATGCGTGCTGGGTTAGTGAAATAATACTGTAAATAATTATCACATGCAGATCGGAGGCATCGCTAATAGAATCACAAAGTGGCACAATTGCAGAGAGTTTAGGTGGCATCACTATGAGGGGCCCCTATAGTGCCTGAAAAACACACCCTGGAGCTGGCAGCAGCAGGAGCCCAAAAATTAGCTGAATCACACCCTGAAGTTGCAAGCAGCAGCAGCCGCCCAAACATTGGTTGAAAGAGACACTGGAGTTGGCAGCAGGAGCCCAAAAATTGGATGAATCACACCCTGGAGTTGCAAGCAGCAGCAGCAGGAGCCCAAACATTACTTTAAAGAGACACTGGAGTTGGCAGCAGGAGCCCAAAAATTGGATGAATCACACCCTGGAGTTGCAAGCAGCAGGGGCCCAAACATTGCTTTAAAGAGACACTGGAGTTGGCAGCAGGAGCCCAAAAATTGGCTGAATGACACCCTGGAGTTGCAAGCAGCAGCAGCAGGAGCCCAAACATAGCTTGAAAGAGACACTGGAGTTGGCTGCAGGAGCCCAAAAATTGGCTGAATGACACCCTGGAGTCGCAAGCAGCAGCAGGAGCCCAAACATAGCTTGAAAGAGACACTGGAGTTGGCAGCAGGAGCCCAAAAATTGGATGAATCACACCCTGGAGTCGCAAGCAGCAGCAGGAGCCCAAAGAATGCCCTGAAAAATAGGATACAATCGCATCTTTCGAACATCCGTTTGGCGGCTAGAGACCAGGAAAAAGGTAAAGCTCTGACCCCTGTGGCCAGGCATTTTTTGGCCCAACATAATTCGAGTGTACAGGACATGGTAGTGATAGGCCTACAAAGGGTAACATTGGGACCACGGGGTGGAAACTTGAAGAGGAGACTCCTTAAGGAGGAACTCAAGTGGATTTATAGGTTAGAGATGGCTGCACCCCGAGGCCTAAATGAGGACGTGTCGTTCGCCCCCTTCTTGGAGTGATTCCATGCCCGCTGGGATGAGATGAGGGGTACCATGGAGAATTACTGGCCTTTTCATTAGTTTTGATGGAGAGAGTGGTATCCTTTAATGCCAGGAGTCCCCCTGGCATCCTTACACTTTTTTTTTTGGGGGGGGGGGAGTCTTTCACGCATGAGTCCAGTTTTCAAGCAGGAAGAGTTGGGATGGTGCTTGTGGACCCTCTATGTGGTTAATTGCACTGGGTGGTCAGCCCTTTGATTTTATAGGGGCTGTCTTATTTTGAGGGGGGTTTATTTGGTTGTTTGGGTTGGATTGTTCTCGTTCACTATGCATATATTTGTATATACACATTTCTTTGTGGTTTAACAGTTGTGTGTTTTTATATATTTTTTCTGGCTGTAGGTTTTTTTCAGCTTTAAGGAGATTATTCACGAGGATGGTCGGGATGGGACTCCAGACACATATAGGACCAGAAGGATTGCATAAAGAACTCCTCTCACCCCGGAATAACATTAGAGGTGTGCTCCAATTGATGTGAAAGGAACAATCACTATGGGCAGCGGGCATGGACACAAGGAGGGCGGGGGTGTTTTTAGATGTAGCATGATGGCTTATACCCTCTCGTTTTGCTTTTGTATGGGTGATGCCTACAATCAAAGTATGTGCTCTTGAATTGTGATGCCTCAGCAGATGATCTGTATGGAATGATCATAAATTGCCATATCCCTTTAAATGGACATTGGGCGACAGGCGAAGGGACCAATGATGTATCTAGTGACTGATTTACCCTGCTTTTAATGTGATGAACGATGATGGAATATGCTATTGTATCTTGTATTTTTGATATGGTATGGAGACAATAGGAGATTGTAGATTATACACATATTATATCCGTATTTATTTTATTAGACCCAAGACCAGCGTATAGTGGGTTAAACCCCAGCCTCCTGATGTTGTGAGTGGCCGCATGTCTGCGAACGGTGCCTTTCGGGTCCGCCCCTCTCTGTTTCTGCTGATGACGGCGGCCGGGTCATCAGGGGGGCGTGCCAGCTGGCCGGGGAGAGATGCGCCCTGTCAGCCGGATTTCCGGTGGGAAGCGACATTGGGCGGCGCGGCGGGAGGCCATCACCGCAATACAAAATGAGGAGGGGGGAGAGCCAGTACTCACCCCTATCAGAAGCCGTGGGCGCACGGCGGAGTGCGCAGCGCAGCAGTGGGTCCTCCAGGCAGTCGTTCAGCTGAATAATGGTGGTATTTATTTACTTGTATAGATCCTGTGTCATGTTTACCTGCATGGTCTAAGGCAGTTTGCAAGCTCCTGCTCTTGTGTTTACAACTGTTGTTTGTAGTAAAATTAAGTTTGGATACTTTAGTGTAGATTGATACAGCACTGTGCACTTTATTAGGAGGTTGAGGAGTTTGATATTTATGGGAGACTTGTAAGGATTGGTTAAGCACAGTGCACTTTATTAGGAGATTCAGGATGTTGAATCTCAGGGGTTATTTTTAGGGTGGTTTAATAGTTCACAATGATATTGATTATATTTGTTCAGGGGCACATTAATTAATTATTTAGTGTTATCAACTTTTGTTTCATTTAATTCCCCCCCCCCCTTTTTTTTCTTTAGCATATTAGCTTGCACATACATGTATTTATATATATATATATATATATATTGCCGCCGTTGTGAGCTGTATTATTTGATTTGTATATTAGTGCTGACTATCAAATTGATGATATTTATATATATGTTTAATGATGGATTATAAGACCTGGGGGATGCTTATATGTTTTTAAACTGCCCTTTGTGTATATGTGGTTTTTAGTT
Organism: Gastrophryne carolinensis; assembly: GCA_027917425.1. Classification (NCBI taxonomy): domain Eukaryota; kingdom Metazoa; phylum Chordata; class Amphibia; order Anura; family Microhylidae; genus Gastrophryne; species Gastrophryne carolinensis. The sequence goes on along the minus strand of CM051243.1, from coordinate 107,457,414 downwards.
GGTGTCTTTGTATGAATTAAAAGATTGCTTTTTCATATACCTGGTGGTGTGCCCTAAAAGGTTTCCTTTGGAATTCTGAAGGTTTTTTGTTTTCTTTGTAGCAGCAGGAGCCCAAACATAGCTTGAAAGAGTCACTGGAGTTGGCAACAGGAGCCCAAAAATTGGCTGAATCACACCCTGGATTTGCAAGCAGCAGCAGGAGCCCAAACATTGCTTTAAAGAGACACTGGAGTTGGCAGCAGGAGCCCAAAAATTGGATGAATCACACCCTGGAGTTGCAAGCAGCAGCAGGAGCCCAAACATTGCTTTAAAGAGAAACTGTAGTTGGCAGCAGGAGCCCAAAATTTGGATGAATCACACCCTGGAGTTGCAAGCAGCAGCAGCAGCATGGGGCCCAAACATAGCTTGAAAGAGACACTGGAGTTGGCTGCAGGAGGCCAAAAATTGGATGAATCACACCCTGTAGTTGCAAGCAGCAGCAAGAGCCCAAACATTACTTTAAAGAGACACTGGAGTTGGCTGCAGGAGGCCAGAAATTGGATGAATCACACCCTGGAGTTGCAAGCAGCAGCAGCAGGAGCCCAAACATTGTGTGAAAGAGACACTGGAGTTGGCTGCAGGAGCCCAAAAATTGGATGAATCACACCCTGGAGTTGCAAGCAGCAGCAGCAGGAGCCCAAACATAGCTTGAAAGAGACGCTGGAGTTGGCTGCAGGAGTCCGAAAATTGGATGAATCAGACCCTGGAGTTGCAAGCAGCAGCAGGAGCCCAAACGTTACTTTAAAGAGACACTGGAGTTGGCTGCAGGAGCCCAAAAATTGGATGAATCACACCCTGGAGTTGCAATCAGCAGTAGCAGGAGGAGCCCAAACATTGCGTGAAAGAGACACTGGAGTTGGCTGCAGGAGCCTAAAAACTGGATGAATCACACCATGGAGCTGCAAGCAGCAGCAACAGGAGCCCAAACATTGCTTTAAAGAGACACTGGAGTTGGCAGCAGGAGGCCAAAAATTGGATGAATCACACCCTGGAGTTGCAAGCAGCAGCAGGAGCCCAAACATTGCTTTAAAGAGACACTGGAGTTGGCAGCAGGAGGCCAAAAATTGGATGAATCACACCCTGTAGTTGCAAGCAGCAGCAGCAGCAGGAGCCAGACATTGCTTGAAAGAGACATTGGAGTTGGCTGCAGAAGCCCAAAAATTGGATGAATCACACCCTGGAGTTGCAAGCAGCAGCAGCAGGAGCCCAAACATTGCTTTAAAGAGACACTGGAGTTGGCAGCAGGAGCCCAAATTGGATGAATGACACCCTGGAGTGGCAAGCAGCAGCAGCAGCCCAAACATAGCTTGAAAGAGACACTGGAGTTGGCAGCAGGAGCCCAAAAATTGTCTGAATGACACCCTGGAGTTTCAAGCAGCAGCAGGAGCCCAAACATAGCTTGAAAGAGACACTGGAGTTGGCAGCAGGAGCCCAAAAATTGGCTGAATGACACCCTGGAGTCGTAAACAGCAGCAGGAGCCCAAACATAGCTTGAAAGAGACACTGGACTTGGCAGCAGGTGCCCAAAAATTGGCTGAATGACACCCTGGAGTTGCAAGCAGCAGCAGGAGCCGAAACATTACTTTAAAGAGACGCTGGAGTTGGCTTCAGGAGCCCAAAAATTGGATGAATCCCACCCCGGAGTAGCAAGCAGCAGCTGTAGGAGCCCAAACATAGCTTGAAAGAGACACTGGAGTTGGCAGCAGGAGCCCACAAATTGGATGAATCACACCCTGGAGTTGCAAACAGCAGATGCAGCAGCCCAAACATTACTTTAAAGAGACACTGGAGTTGGCAGCAGGAGCCCAAAAATTGGATGAATGACACCCTTGAGTCACAAGCAGCAGCAGCAGCAGCAGCAGCAGCCCAAACATTGCTTTAAAGAAACACTGGAGTTGGCAGCAGGAGCCCAAAAATTGGATGAATGACACCCTGGAGTTGCAAGCAGCAGCAGGAGCCTAAACATAGCTTGAAATAGACACTGGAGTGGGCTACAGGAGGCCAAAAGTTGGATGAATCACACCCTGGAGTAGCAAGCAGCAGCAGGAGCCCAAACATTGCTTTAAAGAGACACTGGAGTTGGCAGCAGGAGGCCACAAATTGGATGAATCACACCCTGGAGTTGCAAGCAGCAGCAGCAGCAGGAGCCCAAACATTGCTTTAAAGAGACACTGGAGTTGGCAGCAGGAGGCCAAAGATTGGATGAATCACACCCTGTAGTTGCAAGCAGCAGCAGCAGGAGCCCAGACATTGCTTGAAAGAGACATTGGAGTTGGCTGCAGAAGCCCAAAAATTGGTTGAATCACACCCTGGAGTTGCAAGCAGCAGGAGCCCAAACATTGCTTTAAAGAGACACTGGAGTTGGCAGCAGGAGCCCAAATTGGATGAATGACACCCTGGAGTTGCAAGCAGCAGCAGCAGCCCGACCATAGCTTGAAAGAGACACTGGAGTTGGCAGCAAGAGCCCAAAAATTGGCTGAATGACACCCTGGAGTTTCAAGCAGCAGCAGCAGGAGCCCAAACATAGCTTGAAAGAGACACTGGAGTTGGCAGCAGGAGGCCAAAAATTGGCTGAATGATACCCTGGAGTCATAAGCAGCAGCAGGAGCCCAAACATAGCTTGAAAGAGACACTGGACTTGGAAGCAGGAGCCCAAAAATTGGATGAATGACACCCTGGAGTTGCAAGCAGCAGCAGGAGCCCAAACATTACTTTAAAGAGACACTGGAGTTGGCTTCAGGAGCCCAAAAATTGGATGAATCACACCCCGGAGTTGCAAGCAGGAGCCCAAACATAGCTTGAAAGAGACACTGGAGTTGGCTGCAGGAGGCCAAAAATTGGATGAATCACACCCTGGAGTTGCAAGCAGCAGCAGCAGCAGCAGCAGGAGCAGGAGCCCAAACATTGCTTGAAAGAGACACTGGAGTTGGCAGCAGGTGCCCAAAAATTGGCCTAAAGACACACTGGAGTAGCAAGCAGCAGCAGCAGGAGCCCAAAATTGCCAGAAAGACTCACCCTGGAGTTGGCAGCAGCATGAAGAGAACATATACAGATTTTTGGCACATATATCTCATCCGAAGAATATTAATAAAAAGTAAGAGTAACGTAAAGCATTTTCTCAATAGTTACTTGTGGTCTGATGCGGAGGAATGTCTGTAACTGGAGAGCAGCGCCTTAAATCTGTTTTGCATGATCCATATTTCTTTAGTGTTGGTCTGGCCCCATCATCAATCTACTCTAATGCATCAGGCATTGGTGGGTGGAAATCTTGGCTGATCCATGCCCAATTAATTTCCACACAGGCCAGTCTCTCAAAAAAAAAAAACATGGAGAGTGACAGATTAGCAACATATTAGTAACATAGTAACATATTAGTAACATAGTAATATATAAGGCCTCATTTCATCAAGCAGAGGTCTCTGCAGGATAGGGGTGAGTGGCAGCAGGAGTCTCAGTGAGAGGCCTGATCTCCCGGGATCAGCTAGCGGTCGTGTCTTGACCAGCAACCCATCTGCCGTCATCCATTGGTTAACACGATCATCCACTGCATCACAAGTGACATCTGACACCCCCAGTCAACTGTTGTATGTTATGCTTTGGGTTCAGCTCCACTATTCAGTGAGGACGATCTGATAATCAGAAAAATCAGCAGCTACTGCCCAGCCAAGAAGTGGAGGAGACACTCGCCGCTTCTTCCACTAGGCAGGCAAGTAGTGATGAGGAGAGTGTCGTGGGAGGAGGGGTTGCAAGCATTTTGGCTCCTTAAGCAGACACTGATGAGGAACCTGAGGAGGACATCATTGAGTTTTGAGAGCACTTTTAAAGGCTTGGAGTGATGCAGATTTAGCGGCCAGCATGGTGGCAGAAGGGGAAAGTATGGTGGCAAATGTGCTCGGGGTAGACCACTTGCGCTGCAGGCTATCTTCCCAGGAGGTAGTGGAAGAGGATCCCTGGAGTCGGCGGCGGTGGCGGCGGCAGCAGCAGGGAATTATTGCGGACTGTTGGTAGGTAAAATCAGCTACAAGTCCATGTGGCAGTTTTTCGTCAAGCATCTGCAGGAGGTTAACATGACTATATGAAAGATGTGTAGGCAGAAGGTGAAGTGTTGCCAGGGTCCCAAAGTTGGACCCACAGCCCTGCGTCAACATTTGCAGCGTCACCTTAAAGCGAACTGGGAGAATTAGCTCCAAAGTGGTGGTCCAGCCTGCTGCATTACCCAGTGGCACGACGCTCTCTGTTCCAGCCAGCCAAGGCTCCACCACCTCCTGTGTGTCATACCCATCCTCTGTCGCTCCAGATGCTCCTCCTCCTCTAATCCGAGTCAGTCATTCCGCCAGCAATCCATTGGCCAAGCCATGTCCAAGAGACAACAGTATGTGCCCACTCATCCAACGCGCAGAAGCTAAATGTGCTCCTGTATAAGTTGCTGGTGCTGCAGTCCCTCCATTTTGACTTGGTGGACATTTCAGAGAACTGATGGCTTGTGCCGAGCCGAGGTGGAGAGTCCCAAGCTGTCATTTTTTTTGCGAAGAAGGCAGTTCCAGCCCTGTACAATTTTGTTGAACAGAAGGTGGGCCAGTCCTTTTTCCTGTCAGTGTGTACCAAAGTGCACAGCAGTGCCTACGTCTGGAGCTGTAACTATGGTCATGGACAATACGTATCCTTTTAGGCCCACTGGGTGATTGTGGTTCCTGCACAATCACAACAACAACTTGGACAGGTCCCTCCACTGTGGCCTCCATGCTCCTAGGCCTTTGTGCCTGTGACAGTGCACTTGCACTTAGCAATGGTGTCACAGAAAAAAGTAGCTAATTGTCAATTACATATTAATACTAAACATTTATCTTATTTGAACATATTTATAATAATAACATATAATAACATATAACATAGCAACAATAACATATAACATAATAACAGTAGCATATAAAATGTCTCAAAATTTTTTGTTTTTTTGGTTAATTTTGTATTGTTTTTTTTTTATATATATTTCTTAATTTTTTTTTTTATTTTTTAAAAACATGTACCGTATTTTTCGCCCTATAAGACGCACCCAGGATTTTGGGGACGAAAAAAAAAAAAAAAAAAAAAACAATTACAGTAATCCCCCTCCCATTCCCAATAGCCAGTGTGTCATTCCCCCTTCCCATAGGCAGAGTGGAATTCCCCCCATCCCATTCCCATAGGCAGAGTGGCATTCCACTCATCCTATTCCCCATATAGGCAGTGTGGCATTCCCCCCATCCCATAGGCAGTCAGGCATTCCCCCATCCCATTCTCCATAGGCAGTGTGGTATTCCCCCCCTCCCATTCCCCATAGGCAGTGTGGCATTCCTCCCATGCCATTCCCCATAGGCAGTGTGGCATTCCCCCCATCCTATTCCCATAGGCAGTGTGGCATTCCCCCCATCCCATTCCCCATATAGGCAGTGTGGCATTCCCCCATCCCACTCCCCATATAAGCAGTGTGGCATTCCCCCCTCCCATTCCCCATATAGGCAGTGTGGCATTCCCCCCTCCTATTCCCCATATAGGCAATGTGGCACCCCCCATCCTATTCCCCATATAGGCAATGTGGCACCCCCCCCCGCCTATTCCCCATATAGGCAATGTGGCCCCCCTCCTATTCCCCATATAGGCAATGTGGCACCCCCCTCCTATCCCCCATATAGGCAATGTGGCACCCCCCCTCTTATTCCCCATATAGGCAATGTGGCACCCCCCTCATATTCCCCATATAGGCAATGAGGAACCCCCCTCCTATTCCCCATATAGGCAATGTGGCACCCCCCTCATATTCCCCATATAGGCAATGTGGCACCCTCCTTCCAATTCCCCATATAGGCAGTGTGGCACCCCCCCTCCTATTCCTCATAGAAGCAGTGTTACACCCTCCCCCCCCCCGTTCCCCATAGGCACACAATAACAAAGAAAAAAAAAATAAACTCACATGTTCATCCCGCGTTGAAGATGGAGGTGCGTCCCCGCCGCTGCTCCTTACTGGCCGGACCTTGCAGACACCCGGCCCCGTGAATCGGGTGGGCGTGGCCTGCGCTGCGTCGGCGTGCATCGCAGGCCACGCCCACTCATTCTATGGAGCCGGGTGTCTGCGCGGCCCGGCCAGTAAGAAGGAGCGGCGGGACAGGGACAGCCGCTCCTTCCTCTCTTCCACAACTTCTCTGCTGCCTCTTCAGCAGGAGCCCAAACATTACTTTAAAGAGACGCTGGAGTTGGCTTCAGGAGCCCAAAAATTGGATGAATCCCACCCCGGAGTAGCAAGCAGCAGCTTGCATTCCCCCATCCCATTCTCCATAGGCAGTGTGGTATTCCCCCCCTCCCATTCCCCATAGGCAGTGTGGCATTCCTCCCATGCCATTCCCCATAGGCAGTGTGGCATTCCCCCCATCCTATTCCCATAGGCAGTGTGGCATTCCCCCCATCCCATTCCCCATATAGGCAGTGTGGCATTCCCCCATCCCACTCCCCATATAAGCAGTGTGGCATTCCCCCCTCCCATTCCCCATATAGGCAGTGTGGCATTCCCCCCTCCTATTCCCCATATAGGCAATGTGGCACCCCCCATCCTATTCCCCATATAGGCAATGTGGCACCCCCCCCGCCTATTCCCCATATAGGCAATGTGGCCCCCCTCCTATTCCCCATATAGGCAATGTGGCACCCCCCTCCTATCCCCCATATAGGCAATGTGGCACCCCCCCTCTTATTCCCCATATAGGCAATGTGGCACCCCCCTCATATTCCCCATATAGGCAATGTGGCACCCTCCTTCCAATTCCCCATATAGGCAGTGTGGCACCCCCCCTCCTATTCCTCATAGAAGCAGTGTTACACCCTCCCCCCCCCCCCGTTCCCCATAGGCACACAATAACAAAGAAAAAATAAACTCACATGTTCATCCCGCGTTGAAGATGGAGGTGCGTCCCCGCCGCTGCTCCTTACTGGCCGGACCTTGCAGACACCCGGCCCCGTGAATCGGGTGGGCGTGGCCTGCGCTGCGTCGGCGTGCATCGCAGGCCACGCCCACTCATTCTATGGAGCCGGGTGTCTGCGCGGCCCGGCCAGTAAGAAGGAGCGGCGGGACAGGGACAGCCGCTCCTTCCTCTCTTCCACAACTTCTCTGCTGCCTCTTCCGGCAAGGGCAGCAGGGAACAGCTGGGTCCGTGCAGCGAGTGGGCGTGGCCTGCACCTATGCGATGCAGGCCACGCCCACCTGCTGCACGGACCCGGCTGTTGACTCCTGCCCTTGCCGGAAGAGGCAGCAGCTGGAGGGCAGGTGATGATGGCGGAGCGGCAGGCGCTGCCTCCGTCTCTGCCGTTGCTATCACTGCCTCAGCAATAGCAGTGGCGGGGACAGAGCCCACCACTCTTCTGTCTTCTTCTGGCCTCCTGCAGTGCTGCAGGCAACGCGGGAGCGCCGGGAACGGGTGAGTTTAATTTTTTTTTTTTTTTTTTTACATTCGCCCGATAAGGCCCCCCCTCCCCCCCCCCCCCCCCACACACACACACACACACACACACACACACACACACACACACACACACACTTTTGGGAGAAAATAAGTGCGTCTTATAGGGCGAAAAATACAGTGTTTTGGGGCTTTTTTTTTTTTTTTTTTCCATTGCCTTTTAATATTTTGTTAATTTTTTTTTTTCCCACTGCCCTTCCAGCCTACCATGTGTGCAGGACACAGCGGTTTCACGCTGTTCTTCACATGGTTTGCCTTGAGCCACAGAGCCACACATGGGAGGAACTGCTAAAAATGAGAACTCAATACATGAAACCCTGGCTTACTCCTGAAAACTGCAAATGGGACTCATGGTGACTGACACTGGGAAGAACATCATGTCTGTGCTGCGACAAGAAAGCCTGAGACATGCGTCCTGCCATGGCACACGTGTTCAATCTAGTTTTCAAGCGTTTTCTGAAGTCTCCCTCCCCATCTGAAAGACATCCTAACAACGGGAAGGAAACTTTGCTTGCACTTCAGGCACTCCTACACCGCCAAGCACACCCTTCTTGAGCTTCAGCGTCAGAACTGTATAGATAGTCTGATTTGCGATGTTTCCACCCGTTAGAATTCCACCCTCCATATGCAAGATCGACTATAGGAACCGAGAAAAGCCATCACGGATTTCTTGATGATCCAAACAGATAGGGGGACTCCCCTGTGTAACTTCATTGTAAACCAGTGGCAGCTCATACATGACACCTGCCGTTTGCTCAGGCCCTTTGAGGAAGCTACTTTATTAGTCACCAGGACTATGAGATGAACGATGAGATTCCACTGCTTCATGTACTACAACACATGTTGGAAACCATGGCTAGTCAGGGCACTGGAGACATGGCGCATACATTTCACAGTCACATGAAGCCTGTGGGGGCTGAAGTGGAGGAGGGGGTGGGGCACAGCGAAGCACAGTTTATGTTTGACAAAATGACCATTTTATCTAGCCATCTGACAGGAGAGGAGGAGCAGGAGCAGCCACAGGAGCTAGAGGGTTGTGAGGAAAGCGAGACAGAGGACCCAGACACACCGTGGCAGTTTACAGTGCAGATGGAGACAGGTAGTCCCTCCGAGTCACTTGCACAAATGGCACGATGCATGCTCACGTGCTTGCGTAGTGACCGCAGAATTGTCTCCATTTGTAAGCAGGATGACTTCTGGCTCTCCACCTTATTGGGACCTCGCTTCCGGCACTAAATGGGGGCATTTTTTACACCCACTGAGATGGAGGACAAACTGAACTACTACAAAGACATCCTACGTAGTCAGTTGCCGATGTCTATCTGCGCCATGGTCCATACTGTGATGCCCAGAGGGAAACCAACCTTCTGTAAGCAGGCAACCCCCAATCTCCACCGCCGCTTCGGCCTATATTCAAGCCCCCGTTTGCCGGGACGCTAGGTATGCCTCACCGTACATGGTTGCCCCCAGGTCTTAATAGGCGCAAAGTATGGCTGCTTACGGTGAAGGCTGATGAACCACGAGGGTATCCCGAAGCCGAGCTCCTTCACAGGTAGTCAATCCAGAGGGTGCGTCAGAGTACAGGGATGAGTCAGGAGTAGCCAAAGGGTCAAGCCAGGAGCTCAGAGATCGCGGGTATCCAGAGGGGCAGGCAGCTTCATGGTCAGACAAAGCAGAGGTCAGTACAGGCAGCAGACAGGGATGGTCGATCAAGCCGTGTCGGAAATGAACCGGCACAAAATGGGGGCATTTTTTAAAACCGCCGAGAGGGAGGACAAACTGACCTACCACAAAGATATTCTAAGTAGTCAGTTTGCCGATGCCTATCTGCGCCATGGTCCCTACTCCAGCAGGTCTGACTCCGGGGGACCTCTGTGATCACCTTCCACTGCCATGGCTGCTGGGGGGGGGGGTGGAAGGAGCAGCAGCAGCTCCATCAGCAGCAGCCTCAGTCTTCAGTCGCTAATGAGTAGCTTTCTACACCTGCATAGTGAGTCTACTCATGAGCAGCAGGAAGACCTGGAGCAGGACCTGAACCAGCAGGTCGTGTCATACCTTGACATGACCATGCCAACACACCTTGAGGATCCGCTGGACTTCTGGGAAGCCAAACTTGACTTGTGGCCGCAACTAGCAGAGTTTGCCCTGGAAAAGCTGTCCTGCCCGGCCAGTAGTTGATTTAGATGGCAACTGGCCTGCTCTATATAATGCTGCAAAATGGCAAATTTACCTCACTATATAAGCTATTGCCCTTCAGATTTACACAGGGGCTGCTCTATATTATGCTGCAAAATGGCAAATGTACCTCACTATATAAGCTATTGCCCCTCAGATTTACACAGGGCCTGCTCTATATAATGCTGCAAAATGGCAAATTTACCTCACTATATAAGCTATTGCCCCTCAGATTTACACAGGGGCTGCTCTATATTATGCTGCAAAATGGCAAATGTACCTCACTATATAAGCTATTGCCCCTCAGATTTACACAGGGCCTGCTCTATATAATGCTGCAAAATGGCAAATTTACCTCACTATATAAGCTATTGCCCCTCAGATTTACACAGGGCCTGTTCTATATAATACTGCAAAATGGCAAATTTACCTCACTATATGATCTATTGCTGCTCTATATAAAAAAATAAATAAAAAAAAGAGCCTGTAGAAGCTGATTTGGTATAACAGATAGGGTGCAACGTGCTTGTTTGGGATACCCTGCAGCCTGGTGTTTTGACAGCAGGATAAAATACAATTCAAAATGCAATCGCTTAATTAAAATGAGGCTGTAGACGCTTATTTAGTATAACAGATAGGGTGACATGTGCTGGTTTGGGATGCCCATGGGGCTGGTGTATTTAAAGCAGACAAAAACCAATTCAAAATGCAATAACTTTATTAAAATGAGGCTGAAGACGCTTATTTAGTATAACAGATGGGGTGCAACGTGCTTGTTTGGGATACCCTGCAGCCTGGTGTTTTGTCAGCAGGACAAAAATCAATTCAAAAAGCAATAGCTTGATTACGCTGGGGATGAACAACGCTTATTTAGTATAACAGATAGGGTGACATGTGCTGGTTTGGGATGCCCATGTGGGCTGGTGTATTTAAACCAGACAAAAACCAATTCAAAATGCAATAGTTTTATTAAAATGAGACTGAACAATGCTTATTTAGTATAACAGATAGGGTGACATGTGCTGGTTTGGGATGCCCATGTGAGCTGGTGTATTTAAAGCAGACAAAAACCAATTCAAAATGCAATAGCTTTATTAAAATGAGGCTGATGACGCTTATTTAGTATAACAGATAGGGTGCAATGTGCTTGTTTGGGATACCCTGGGGCCTGGTGTTTTGGCAGCAGGACAAAAGCCAATTCAAAATGCAATAGTTTGATTAAGCTGAGGATCAACAAGCGTACTTTGTATAACAGATAGGCTGCTACGTGCGGGTTTGGGATACCCTGCGGCCTAGTGTTTTGGCAGCAGGACAAAAACCAATTCAAAATGCAATAGTTTGATTAAGCTGAGGATGAACAAGCGTATTTAGTATAACAGATAGAGTGCTAAGTGCAGGTTTGGGGTGCCCATGTGGGCTGGTATATTTAAAGCAGGACAAAAACCAATTCAAAATGCAATAGTTTGATTAAGCTGAGGATCAACAAGCATATTTAGTATAACAGATAGACTGCTAAGTGCAGGTTTGGGATACCCTGTGGCCTAGTGTTTTGGCAGCAGGACAAACACCAATTCAAAATGCAATAGTTTGATTAAGCTTAGGATCAACAAGTGTATTTAGAATAACAGATAGGCTGCTAAGTGTAGGTTTGGGATATCCTGTGGCCTAGTGTTTTGGCAGCAGGACAAAAACCAATTCAAAATGCAATAGTTTGATTAAGCTGAGGATCAACAAGCGTATTTAGTATAACAGATAAGCTGCTAAGTGCAGGTTTGGGCTGGTGTATTTAAAGCAGGACAAAAACCAATTCAAAATGCAATAGTTTGATTAAGCTGAGGATCAACAAGCGTATTTAGTATAACAGATAGCCTGCTAAGTGCAGGTTTGGGATACCCTGCGGCCTAGTGTTTTGGCAGCAGGACAAAAACCAATTCAAAATGCAATAGTTTGATTAAGCTGAGGATCAACAAGCGTATTTAGTATAACAGATAGACTGCTAAGTGCAGGTTTGGGATACCCTGTGGCCGCAACTAGCAAAGTTTGCCCTGGAAAAGCTGTCCTGCCCGGCCAGTAGTTGATTTATATGGCAACTGGCCTGCTCTATATAATGCTGCAAAATGGCAAATTTACCTCACTATATAAGCTATTGCCCTTCAGATTTACACAGGGGCTGCTCTATATTATGCTGCAAAATGGCAAATTTACCTCACTATATAAGCTATTGCCCCTCAGATTTACACAGGGCCTGCTCTATATAATGCTGCAAAATGACAAATTGCAATAGTTTGATTAAGCTGAGAATCAACAAGCATATTTAGTATAACAGATAGGCTGCTAAGTGCAGGTTTGGGATGCCCATGTGGGCTGGTGTATTTAAAGCAGGACAAAAACCAATTCAAAATGCAATAGTTTGATTAAGCTGAGGATCAACAAGCATATTTAGTATAACAGATAGACTGCTAAGTGCAGGTTTGGGATACCCTGTGGCCTAGTGTTTTGGCAGCAGGACAAACACCAATTCAAAATGCAATAGTTTGATTAAGCTGAGGATCAACAAGTGTATTTAGAATAACAGATAGGCTGCTAAGTGTAGGTTTGGGATATCCTGCGGCCTAGTGTTTTGGCAGCAGGACAAAAACCAATTCAAAATGCAATAGTTTGATTAAGCTGAGGATCAACAAGCGTATTTAGTATAACAGATAGGCTGCTAAGTGCAGGTTTGGGATGCCCATGTGGGCTGGTGTATTTAAAGCAGGACAAAAAACAATTCAAAATGCAATAGTTTAATTAAACTGAGGATCAACAAGCGTATTTAGTATAACAGATAGCCTGCTAAGTGCAGGTTTGGGATACCCTGCGGCCTAGTGTTTTGGCAGCAGGACAAAAAACAATTAAAAATGCAATAGTTTGATTAAGCTGAGGATCAACAAGCGTATTTAGTATAACAGATAGACTGCTAAGTGCAGGTTGGGGATACCCTGCGGCCTAGTGTTTTGGCAGCAGGACAAAAACCAATTCAAAATGCAATAGTTTGATTAAGCTGAGGATCAACAAGCGTATTTAGTATAACAGATAGGCTGCTAAGTGCAGGTTTGGGATACCCTGTGGCCGCAACTAGCAGAGTTTGCCCTGGAAAAGCTGTCCTGCCCGGCCAGTAGTTGATTTATATGGCAACTGGCCTGCTCTATATAATGCTGCAAAATGGCAAATTTACCTCACTATATAAGCTATTGCCCTTCAGATTTACACAGGGGCTGCTCTATATTATGCTGCAAAATGGCAAATTTACCTCACTATATAAGCTATTGCCCCTCAGATTTACACAGGGCCTGCTCTATATAATGCTGCAAAATGACAAATTGCAATAGTTTGATTAAGCTGAGAATCAACAAGCGTATTTAGTATAACAGATAGGCTGCTAAGTGAAGGTTTGGGATGCCCATGTGGGCTGGTGTATTTAAAGCACGACAAAAACCAATTCAAAATGCAATAGTTTGATTAAGCTGAGGATCAACAAGCATATTTAGTATAACAGATAGGCTGCTAAGTGCAGGTTTGGGATACCCTGTGGCCTAGTGTTTTGGCAGCAGGACAAAAACCAATTCAAAATGCAATAGTTTGATTAAGCTGAGGAGCAGCAAGCATATTTTGTATAACAGATAGGCTGCTAAGTGCAGGTTTGGGATACCCTGCGGCCGCAACTAGCAGAGTTTGACCTGGAAAAATACCATTTTTTGAGTACTCACCTGAAAATGGGTATTGTCAGTGTGCCACACATCCCGCTTCCCCTTTAAAAATACGGACGTATGGGTTACACACCTGCAAGGTGACGATGTGCAGAGAGACGTCTTGAAACGAGCCCCCTTCCAGCCTATATATACCTGGGACCTCCCACCAACAAACCAGTGTATACAAAAGCAGAAAGACAAGGTACCAGGTAATCCAATGGTAACCTCACAAAATAATAATAACCATAAGCTTCACCGTATAAAGGATTCGGGATACCGAAAAGGGCGGGGGTGAAGCGGGATGTGTGGCACACTGACAATACCCATTTTTCAGGTGAGTACTCACAAAATGGTATTATTCTCAGTGTGCCACACATCCCGCTTCCCCTTTAAAAATACGGAAGTATGGGATATCCAAAAGCAGTGCCCAAAAAGGGATGGGTATCCAAAGGCAATGAAGCATAACTTAAACGACTGCTGTCTGCAGAACTTTGCGGCCAAACACAGCATCCGCTGAGGCCCGCACATCAACCTTGTAAAACTTAGAAAAAGTATGAACAGAAGACCAAGTAGCGGCCTTACAAACTTGTTCAACAGAAGCTTGGTGCTGAAAAGCCCAAGATGCACCAACGGCGCGAGTAGAATGAGCAGTGATGCGAAAAGGAGGAACTTTCCCCTTAACAGAATAGGCCGCAATAATGGCCTGACGTATCCATTTGCTAATGGAAGATTTAGCTGGGGCCAAACCCTTTCTTGGCCCACATGACACAACAAAAAAGCATCAGTTTTACGAAAAGAAGAAGTAGTAATCAAGTAGTGCTTAACACAGCGAACTACATCCAAAGAATGCAAGGCCCTCTCTTTGTCATTCTTAGGATTAGGACACAAGGAGGGAAGAACAATATCCTGATTCAAATGAAAAGCAGATACTACCTTTGGAAGGAAGTCTGGTTTATACCTAAAAACCACTTTGTCCTGATGCTTCTCAAAGTATGGCGCCTGAATTGACAAGGCCGCCAACTCCGAGACACGCCGAACAGAAGTGATAGCTACCAAGAAGACAACCTTCTGAGTCAAGGTAGAAAGAGCAATATCCTGCAAAGGCTCAAAAGGAGGAGCCTGAAGAGCAGAAAGAACTAAATTCAAATCCCAAACTGGGAGTAATGGTTTCCTGGGGGGCCGCACATGCGTAACCCCCTGGAAAAAAGTCTTAACTAAAGGGTGAAGCGCAAAATGCTTCTGAAAGAAAATAGATAAGGCAGCAACCTGCCCTTTCAAAGTACTTAGCTGGAGTCCAGAATCCAGCCCTGATTGCAGAAAAAACAGAAATCTAGAAACTGAAAAGACTCTACAAGGTAAAGATCTGGCCTCGCACCAAGCAATATAGGCTCTCCAAGTCCTATAGTAGGTGGTAGAGGAAGATTTCTTCCAGGCACAGATCAGAGTCTTAATAACCGAATCAGAAAGACCTTCCTCCTTCAAGATGAAGGTCTCAGCAGCCAAGCCGTCAAACCTAACATGGGTAAATTGGGGTAACGTAGTTGACCCTGAGTGAGCAGATCGGGCCGGAGAGGTAGAACGAACTGATCCACTGCCAGCCGAATGATGTCTGCGAACCACACTCGCCTTGGCCACCTTGGAGCCACGAGAATGGCGGACACCTCTTCCAGAGCCAGCTTCCGCATTACCTTGCCCAGCATGGGAATCGGAGGAAACAGATACAGGAACCCCCGACCTCCCCAGTTCAGAGACATGGCGTCTAGTGCCAGAGCTAGCGGATCCTGGGAGAGCGGCACAAAGGTCGGGAGCTTGCAATTGTGACGAGAGGCAAACAGGTCCACTTCTGGTGTCCCCCACCGGAGACACAACGACCGGAAAACTTGAGGATGAAGGGACCACTCCCCTAAATGGGACGAGCCTCTGCTCAGAAGATCCGCTTCCCTGTTTTCCACTCCCGGAATGTAAACAGCAGAGATGCAAGGAACATGGGCCTCTGCCCAAATCAGGATCAGGGACACCTCTCTGAGAGCACCCAGACTGCGAGTCCCTCCCTGACGATTGATGTAAGCAACAGCTGTTTGATTGTCTGAACGAACCTGAACAGGAAGGCCCAGAACATGCTGAGTCAAAAGAGCCAGAACCAGACGGATGGCTCTCAGTTCCAGAACATTGATGGACAATTGGGCCTCCCGAGGCCTCCACTGCCCCTGGAATTGACGATCCTTCCAGAATCCCCCCCATCCTGAAAGACTGGCGTCCGTGGTGACAATTTCCCAAAGAGGAGTCAGGAAGGACCTGCCCCTCAAGAGATTGTCCGAGACTAACCACCACTGAAGAGATTGCCGGACCCGGGGAGACATCTGGAAGGACCGATCCAACGACCGCGGATGCCGGTCCCAGGATGCCAACAGATGTAGCTGAAGCGTCCTTGTGTGAAATTGTGCGAAGGGAACTGCCTCGAATGAGGCAACCATCAACCCCACCAGCCTCATCCCCTGACGGATGGATGGCCGAGGGTTGGCAAGAAGGACCTTAGCCAATTCCTGAATCAGACGCATCTTGGTCTGAGGCAGAAATACCTTGTGTTGACAAGAGTCCAATGACATTCCCAAAAAGGACACTACCCTGGCCGAGACCAGGGAGGACTTGTGATAGTTGATCACCCATCCAAAACTTTCCAACATGGAGACCACCATCCTGGTGTCTGTCTCCGATTGAACGAGCGAAGGAGCCATGATGAGTAGGTCGTCCAAGTAAGAGACCACCCGAATGCCCCGAGATCTGAGAATGGCCATCACCCCTGCCAGCACCTTGGTGAACACTCTTGGAGCCGAGGAAAGGCCGAATGGAAGTGCTGCAAACTGGAAATGCTGATCTCCCATCACAAACCTGAGAAAACACTGATGAGCTTGGCAGATGGGAACATGAAGATAAGCATCTTTGATGTCTATAGACGTCATGAAATCCCCCTGCCGAAGGGAACCGATGGCTGACCGCAGAGTTTCCATGCGAAACTTCCGAAGGCAGATGAACTTGTTGAGACACTTCAGATCTAGAACAGGACGAACTGATCCATCCTTTTTGGGGACTGTGAAAAGGTTGGAGTAAAAACCGAGACCCAGCTCTAAATGCGGCACCGGCCGGATGACCGGATCGGTAGGCACCCGAGACCGGAAGAATCGTGAAGGAGGGCGAGACTCGAACTCCAGTTTGAGACCGGACGACACTACCTCCCGGACCCATCTGTCCGGGACCGCCTGATCCCAAACCTGGGAGAAGTGTCGCAAACGCCCCCCCACCCGCACGGGTGAGGGCAGCCCCTCATTGCTGAGCGGGCTTGCCTGCAGGCTTGGGCTTGGTGCCCCAGGATTGGCCGGAACGGCCACGGCCTCTGCCCCTGGACCAACCTGTACCCCTGGTAGAGGAATAAGAAGCCCCTCTGCCTGCTCTGGCTCCCCTAAAGGAGGGCCCAAATGAAGCTGCCCCCCGAAAGGAGCGACGTGGCTTCTTGCGTTGCGGCAATTTACCACCCTTGGTAACTGTGTCCAATTTTTCGCCAAACAGGCGCAAACCCACAAAAGGGAGCGCTGTAAGCGCCCTCTTAGAGTTAAGGTCCGCCGTCCACTGGCGTAGCCATATTGAGCGGCGGATGGCAACCAGTAGTGCCGCTGTCCTGCTACTCATAGCAAGTGAATCATCCTGAGCATTTATGGCAAATGAAATAAAGGTTTCACATTGCTTGAGAGAAATAAATTCATCACAAGCGGGATCAAGTCCTGCGCACAGATCCCTAATAACAGACTTAACCGCCAAAAGAAGAAGCGCCGTAGCGCATGCTGGCCGCATACCTGAACCAGCACTGATAAACCCATGGCGGGCCAATTGATCAATCCGCCGATCCTCACCATCTTTAATGGTAGTAATGTCAGGGGAGTGTAACACAGCGGAATTAGATAGCCCCAACACAGGAGCATCTACATCAGGTGGGATAGACCAAAGCTTAATTAAATCCTCTGGAAAGGGATACCGCTTATCCCAAGAAGGAGGAATGCCAGCCAGGCGCGCAGGATGTTCCCATTCTTTAAGAACAACTTTGACAAAGTGCTGTTGTTTGGGAAATACTAGGCGCGGCTTTGGTTCTGGCGGAGGATCCACAACAGGCGGATCTAAAGCCAAAATTTTAAACATTTGGGCCAAAATGGAAGGAGTGTCCACAGACACCCCTGCAGCCTGAACGTCAGCCAAAAGCTGATCTGCAGGCTCGTCCGGCTCCTCAAGGAGCTCCCCTTCCTCATCAGGGGGATATTCGGACCATTCTAAGGAATCACACACTTCATCCTCAGGGCCAGGCGCTGCTAAGGAAAGGTGCTTCCTCTTCGCCGTAGCTTTGTGAGCCATAGTGGCGGAAATAATTTTCTCGAGATTGGCCACTCGCACAGCCATCTCGGATTGCGAATCCCCACTTTTGACAGTGTCAACCGGAGTCCGAGATAAGGGAAGGGGGGTAGGGGATGACGGAAGCAGCGAAGAGCCAGAAGCCGGAATACCGGACTGACGCGCAATAGTCTTCTTTGCGCATGGAACGCAAATTAATGCGTCATCGCCTGGGAGCAGGGCCCCACATCCCGCACACAGCCTAGGCCCCAAAGAGCCCCCGGTAACATCGGAAGCCTCCATTACGGTGAATTTATGGTATTCGCAATTACCCTGGGATTTTTAAGCATATAAGCAACCCGGGATGCCCCCTTAATAAACGTCCCGGAATGGGAGGATTTTTTATTTTTTACTATAATTTTTTTTTTTTTTTTTTTTACTAGTCCAGTATATATAGACTGGGAGAGCCGCTGAAACAGGGATCCCAGGATCTGTGGGGAAACAACAGGCATCAATCCCCACATATACACAAGAAAAAATAACAACATGTACTAAAAAACGGCCCCGCACAGTGGGGGCCGTCCTACCTTGTTTCAGCAGGGCAAGGGGCTAAGAGGGACCAGCGCAGAGACGGCCGCATCAATCCAAAGCCACGCTCCACAATGCTGACAAGCCTGCCCCTGTGCAGGCTTAAACGCGGCAGTGAGGGATCTTCCTCCCTCTCCACATGTGAGCCGTGACCCGGAACTAGCCAGAAGAACTTCCTCCCGGCGTCTTGCCACGCCACCTTACCCAGAATGATGCGGCCCATCTAATGACGGGCCGGCTGAATAATGGAGGGGAATTCAAACTGAATAGCACACATGTGCTGCATAGAGTGAAAAAGACAGTGTAAAACACAAAAATACACACATACACTCACACACACCCCCCCCCCCCCCCGCGAAGGGAATAGGGATCAAGCGGGAAAAGGGTGCCCTAAAACTGGACCTCGGGACAGGGGCATCCCAAATCCGGATCACCAGCCGGATAGCCGATCGCCCCTCAAGCGGAGTGTCACGGAGGAGATGAGCTCCTTGGCACCTATAGTGCCATCTGCCGTTGCCCAGTAAACAGCCTGGGCTGGGAGGCTTCCATTAACCTTTTAAAGGCAAACACAATTTAAAACTGGGCAGAAATAGACTAAAAGGGGGTGCCGGGGTAATCCCCGGCTACCTGAAAGCAGGAGACATCTCTTCTGTCTTGTCGCCTCATGCAGAGAGGAAAAACTGGTTTGTTGATGGGAGGTCCCAGGTATATATAGGCTGGAAGGGGGCTCGTTTCAAGACGTCTCTCTGCACATCGTCACCTTGCAGGTGTGTAACCCATACGTCCGTATTTTTAAAGGGGAAGCGGGATGTGTGGCACACTGAGAATAGCTGTCCTGCCCGGCCAGTAGTTGATTTAGATGGCAACTGGCCTGCTCTATATAATGCTGCAAAATGGCAAATTTACCTCACTAAATAAGCTATTGCCCTTCAGATTTACACAGGGGCTGCTCTATATTATGCTGCAAAATGGCAAATTTACCTCACTATATAAGCTATTGCCCCTCAGATTTACACAGGGCCTGCTCTATATAATGCTGCAAAATGACAAAATGCAATAGTTTGATTAAGCTTAAGAGGATCAACAAGCGTATTTAGTATAACAGATAGGCTGCTAAGTGCAGGTTTGAGATGCCCATGTGGGCTGGTGTATTTAAAGCAGGACAAAAACCAATTCAAAATGCAATAGTTTGATTAAGCTGAGGATCAACAAGCATATTTAGTATAACAGATAGCCTGCTAAGTGCAGGTTTGGGATACCCTGCGGCCTAGTGTTTTGGCAGCAGGACAAAAACCAATTCAAAATGCAATAGTTTGATTAAGCTGAGGATCAACAAGCGTATTTAGTATAACAGATAGACTGCTAAGTGCAGGTTGGGGATACCCTGCGGCCTAGTGTTTTGGCAGCAGGACAAAAACCAATTCAAAATGCAATAGTTTGATTAAGCTTAGGATCAACAACCGTATTTAGTATAACAGATAGGCTGCTAAGAGCAGGTTTGGGATACCCTGTGGCCTAGTGTTTTGGCAGCAGGACAAAAACTATTCAAAATGCAAAAGTTTGATTAAGCTGAGGAGCAGCAAGCATATTTTGTATAACAGATAGGCTGCTAAGTGCAGGTTTGGGATGCCCTGCGGCCTAGTGTTTTGGCAGCAGGACAAAAACCAAGTCAGAATGTAATAGTTTGATTAAGCTGAGGAGCAACAAGCGTATTTAGTATAACAGATAGGCTGCTATGTGCAGGTTTGGGATGCCCTGCGGCCTAGTGTTTTGGCAGCAGGACAAAAAACAATTCAAAATGCAATAGTTTAATTAAGCTGAGGATCAACAAGCGTATTTAGTATAACAGATAGGCTGCTATGTGCAGGTTTGGGATACCCTGTGGCCTAGTGTTTTGGCAGCAGGACAAAAACCAATTAAAAATGCAATAGTTTGATTAAGCTGAGGATCAACAAGCGTATTTAGTATAACAGATAGGCTGCTAAGTGCATGTTAGGGATACCCTGCGGCCTAGTGTTTTGGCAGCAGGACAAAAAACAATTTAAAATGCAATAGTTTAATTAAGCTGAGGATCAACAAGCGTATTTAGTATAACAGATAGGCTGCTAAGTGCAGGTTTGGGATACCCTGCGGCCTAGTGTTTTGGCAGCAGGACAAAAACCAATTCAAAATGTAATAGTTTGATTAAGCTGAGGAGCAACAAGTGTATTTAGTATAACAGATAGGCTGCTAAGTGCAGGTTTGGGATACCCTGCGGCCTAGTGTTTTGGCAGCAGGACAAAAACCAAATCAAAATGCAATAGTTTGATTAAGCAGAGGATCAACAAGCGTATTTAGTATAACAGATAGGCTGCTAAGTGCAGGTTTGGGATACCCTGCGGCCTAGTGTTTTGGCAGCAGGACAAAAAACAATTAAAAATGCAATAGTTTGATTAAGCTGAGGATCAACAAGCGTATTTAGTATAACAGATAGGCTGCTAAGTGCAGGTTAGGGATACCCTGCAGCCAAGTGTTTTGGCAGCAGGACAAAAAACAATTCAAAAGGCAATAGTTTGATTAAGCTGAGGATCAACAAGCGTATTTAGTATAGCAGATAGGTTGCTAAGTGCAGGTTTGGGATACCCTGCGGCCTAGTGTTTTGGCAGCAGGACAAAAACCAATTCAAAATGCAATAGTTTGATTAAGCTGAGGATCAACAAGCGTATTTAGTATAACAGATAGGCTGCTAAGTGCAGGTTTGGGATACCCTGTGGCCTAGTGTTTTGGCAGCAGGACAAAAACCAATTCAAAATGCAATAGCTTGATTAAGCTGAGGATCAACAAGCGTATTTAGTATAACGGATAGGCTGCTAAGTGCAGGTTTGGGATGCCCATGTGGGCTGGTGTATTTAAAGCAGGACAAAAACCAATTCAAAATGCAATAGTTTGATTAAGCTGAGGATCAACAAGCGTATTTAGTATAACAGATAGGCTGCTATGTGCAGGTTTAGGATACCCTGCGGCCTAGTGTTTTGGCAGCAGGACAAAAACCAATTCAAAATGCAATAGTTTGATTAAGCTGAGGATCAACAAGCATATTTAGTATAACAGATAGGCTGCTAAGTGCAGGTTTGGGATACCCTGTGGCCTAGTGTTTTGGCAGCAGGACAAAAACCAATTCAAAATGCAATAGCTTGATTAAGCTGAGGATCAACAAGCGTATTTAGTATAACGGATAGGCTGCTAAGTGCAGGTTTGGGATGCCCATGTGGGCTGGTGTATTTAAAGCAGGACAAAAGCCAATTCAAAATGCAATAGTTTGATTAAGCTGAGGATCAACAAGAGTATTTAGTATAACAGATAGGCTGCTATGTGCAGGTTTAGGATACCCTGCGGCCTAGTGTTTTGGCAGCAGGACAAAAAAAATTCAAAATGCAATAGTTTGATTAAGCTGAGGATCAACAAGCGTATTTAGTATAACAGATAGGCTGCTAAGTGCAGGTTTGGGATACCCTGCGGCCTAGTGTTTTGGCAGCAAAAAACAATTCAAAATGCAATAGTTTGATTAAGCTGAGGTGCAACAAGCGTATTTTGTATAACAGATAGGCTGCTAAGTGCAGGTTTGGGATACCCTGCGGCCTAGTGTTTTGGCAGCAGGACAAAAAACAATTCAAAATGTAATAGTTTGATTAAGCTGAGGAGCAACAAGCGTATTTAGTATAACAGATAGGCTTCTAAGTGCAGGTTTGGGATACCCTGCGGCCTAGTGTTTTGGCAGCAGGACAAAAACCAAATCAAAATGCAATAGTTTGATTAAGCAGAGGATCAACAAGCGTATTTAGTATAACAGATAGGCTGCTAAGTGCAGGTTTGGGATACCCTGCGGCCTAGTGTTTTGGCAGCAGGACAAAAACCAATTCAAAATGCAATAGTTTGATTAAGCTGAAGATGAACAAACGTTTTTAGTATAACAGATAGGATGCTAAGTGCAGGTTTGGGATGCCCCCTCCCATCTGTCGTGCAGGGGGCTTGATGCCCGTGGGGGAGTCCTCCACCCCGTGCTGCCCTTGGGAGGAGGACGCGGTCCCATTGGAGCAGAAATCCCGGATGGGAGATGAGCGGCTGGACACCCACCTGGCCCTGCCGGGACAAAGGGCGATGGCAGCATCCATACCGAGCCCACCCCTCTACACCACACCCAATATTGAGCTGTTTCCTCCACAGGGCTCTCCGGCTACCACTCCGCTAGATCTAATTTCTCAGTCCATCGCAGAGGCGGTGAAAGTCAATATCACGGAGGCCCTGCGAGGGCTACCTACGCGTGGGGACTTTGACGGATATGTGTCCAGGATGGAGGGCACCATCAAGAGAGAATTGGCGGCACTACAATGCTCAGTAGCTGACGTCACGGAAAGAATGGATGGGGTTGAGGCCTCCTACAGAGCCCTTGAGACATGCGTAGCGGATCTAGAACAGCAGCAAGATACAAACAAATGTCTCCTGTCTGATATATTCCTTGCCCACGACGATGCAGAGAAAAGGAGCAACCTGCGCATCCGGGGGGTCCCTGAGTCGGTGGAGCCACAGGTCTTGGTGGAGGCGGTTACTTCTATCTTTAACGAACTCCTGGATCTGCCTGAAACCAATCGCATAGAAATGGACCGGGTGCACAGGGCCCTGGGTCCCGGTCACAAGATCTGAATAGGCTGCAGAGTGCACTTCTTCAAGGTAAAAGAAGATATACTTCATCGCGCATGGGAGAAGGGTCCGGTCAGATACAAAGGCGCACAAGTGATCATCCTACAGGACCTCTCACGGAGGACATTGCAGATGAGAAAGCTTTTGAAACCCATGCTTGATACTATCCAGAGGCAGGGAGCATCCTACAGGTGGTGGCACCCGTTTCAGCTGTTGGTGCGTAGGGGAGGAAACCTGTTTGCCCTCAAAGTGCCTGGTCAACTACCTGACTTGTTCCACTTTTTGGAAGCTGAGAATGTGGACGTTCTGGACTGGACAGTCGCCGACTTGGCCGTATACAGCGGACGGCTGCCACAGCATCCGGGAGGCAGCCCCAGAGGGTCAAGAAGAGGCATGAGGGGCCGTAGAAGATGAGGACTCGTGGGCCCGGTCCCTGCGTGGTGCCCCTGCCGCCGGTGGCCTAATTCCGGAGTACCAACCAGTATTGCACTTGCTGACGGGTTGGGCTGGTGGTGGCGGGGGTGTCGCAGGGGGACTGGTTTGTTGGCTGGGGCGGGGGGCCCGCTGCCTTGTGACTTTGGCCTCGCCCCTCGCCCCGGCCGCTGACCCGGCTGTAGGTCCCGGAATCGGGGCCCTCCCTCTGCCATATTTACTATTTGTTGATGTTTCTCCTTCTGGTGGTACTAGAGCTCGAAGTATATAGTTTGCCTAAATTGATCTGATGCGCGGTTGGGTCCTCGCCCCCCCCCCCGGGGATCCCCCGCTTGGGTAACTGCTGAATTGTGCTGCTGAGCATGGTGACAACTTACCCCGAACTATCTGTTCCTCGTGGAGCGGAACTTCAGCGCTTCACGATTGGGGTATGCCTCGCTGAGTAGCTACAATCAAGATGCGGCTCCTGACCCACTGTTCGCTGGCCTAGTCTTCCAATCTCCCTCACACTTGGTGCACCCCTCTGGGGAAACCTTCTGGCCTCCTCCAGACAGGAATAGATTTAGCACAGGGCTTAGTTGCCCGTGGACGAGGGTTCTCCTGTGGAGTCCCCGCCACTAAGTGCATATTGAAAAGGCACCATTTACGGCCTTTGCCTTCTGGCAAGTAGCCGGCGGACTACCTGCTAGTCCTTTGTTTCCCCCTTGTTATTGTGTTCTACCCTCAATCTCTTTCTTACCTTTCACCGCCCCCAGAGCGCGCCTTCCTCCCCTTGCCCTCTCGTGTGTTTTTTAACCCCTCTTGTTGTCCTCTTCCCATCTCTCCCTCCCCTTTTGGCGCGTGGGACCGGATAAGGGACGAGTAGTGCCATAGCCCGGCGTCACCTGGTGGGCTCTGCTCCTTTTCCATCTGCCTTCGCTGCCATGGCCCCAATCAAAGTAGTCACCTTGAACGCGAAGGGGCATAATACCCCAGAAAAGAGAACCATCCTGGGTCAGGAGTTAAAAAGATGTAAAGCGAAAATCATATTCTTACAGGAGACACATTTTAAAAGGGATTCAGCTCCTAAACTTTGTAACAAGCAGTTCCCTCACGTGTTCACCAGCTGCACGGCTGACACCAAAAAAAAGGTAGTTGCGATCATGATTGCAAGGGACGTCCCCTTCATCTTACGGGATGTCTGGAGAGATGAATCGGGAAGGGTGGTATTGGCCAAAGGGCTGATTAACCAAAAAATGTATACGTTGGCCTCCATATATGCACCTAATCAAGGATCTCCTTCAGGATGCGGTGGTGGCACAGGCCATAAAAGAGGGCCTAGAGACCTATTTTAGAGTCAATGATAACGGGGAGGTCTCACCGCAAACATTATGGGAGGCCCATAAGAGCGTTATAAGGGGCATCCTGATTAGCCACGGAGCGAGACTCAAAAGGGAAAGACTTGCCCAGATAGCAAAGCTCACTGATAGGGTCCGCTACCTGGAGCTGTCCCATAAGCAGGCTGAGGCAGTGAAAGTGCTTGGGAACTGACCCAGGCAAGAGAGGCCCTCAACGCTCTATTGAGACAGAGGGCTAAACATGTGATCAGGAGATGTAAACGTACATACTACGAGTATGGAAACAAGAGCAGTGCACTACTAGCTAGGGCACTTAGACAACAACAATCCCAGAATTTCATTTCCGAGATACTAGCTAGTTCCCAACAAATACAGCATACCACTGAAGGGATAGCGGATGCGTTCAGAGGATATTACTCGAACCTGTACAATCTTGGTGGGGGGACAGCGTCACGGACACGCTCAGGCAAAATAAAAGAATACATAAGGGGATCCGGTATGCCTTCAGTCGCAGAAGAGGTCTCGGATCCACTGGAGGACTCGATTGGGATGGAGGAGCTGATGGAGGCGATTAAACAGACCCCGTCGGGGAAGGCCCCGGGACCTGATGGTTACTCGGTTAAATATTATAAAACCTTTGTCTCCTTGCTGGGCCCACGCATGGTTAGGGCGTGGAACTCAATTACAGATTCAGAAGCGCCGGGCCCTTTCTCCAGCAGGGACCTCGAGGCCCACATTTCTGTCTTGCACAAGCCAGGAAAGGACCCTCTGTCTTGCAAGAGCTATTGCCCTATCTCCCTTCTCAATGCAGACTTGAAGCTGTATGCCAAAATCCTAGCTAATAGACTGTCACCGGTGGTGGCACAGGTGGTCCACCTGGACCAAACGGGTTTCGTATTGGGAAGGGAGGCCAGGGATAATGTGGTATGGGCCCTTGGTGCAATATATATCGCACAGAACTCAGACGTGCCAATGATGCTCTTGTCCACAGATGCGGAGAAGGCCTTCGATAGGGTGGGCTGGCCTTTCTTGGGGGAGACTCTTAGACATGTGGGCCTGGGGGACAATATGAGGAAACTTATCAAAGTGCTGATGAAAGAGTTTGAAGCCTTTGGTAGGCTCTCCTTTTTTAAAATTAATTTTGAGAAATCTGAGGCACTAAACATATCTCTCTCGGGTGCAGCGACCAGGAATATTCAGCAGACATTTTCCTTTAAATGGGCTAAGAATTCGATAGCGTACCTGGGCACGCAGTTGCCGAACTGGTTGTCAAAAATCCTGGCGTTGAATTTCCTACTTTTGTCCCAGAGAATAAAAGCTGATCTAGATAGATGGGACTCCCCCACCTTCTCGTGGATGGGCAGGGTGGATATACTCAAAATGTCGATATTGCCAAAGCTGCTGTTCCTGTTTCAAGCACTTCCAATCACCATCCCCATCTCGCTTCTTCAGGGACCTAAAGAAAACTTTAATAGGATTTGTTTGGCAAAAAAGAAGGGCAAGGCTTAAGCGGCAGATCCTGTGTAAGCCCAAGTACTTGGGAGGTATTGCGTGCCAGATGTGCAACTATATTGGGTGGCTTCCCAGAGGGTATGTGAATGGCACACATGCAAGGGGACAAAGAGATG
Source organism: Gastrophryne carolinensis (assembly GCA_027917425.1). NCBI lineage: Eukaryota > Metazoa > Chordata > Amphibia > Anura > Microhylidae > Gastrophryne > Gastrophryne carolinensis. The sequence continues at coordinate 107,430,949 of CM051243.1, read as the reverse complement.
GGTCCAATTGGAACACGCTCTTGCTCCAGCCCCATTAGATATCTCTGCCTGGAACAGAGAAACCCATATGCCGGAGATGAGATCCCACCCAACAATAGCGGCTACACTGGGAGTTCTGTGGGGCTTTAGGAAGAGATCGGATATTTCCCCCTGGTCCTCCCCCATGATCGCATTAATAGACAACCCACAGCTCCTGCCGAACTGGTCTAGGACTGAACTTAGGGAGTGGGGGCGACTTGATAATGGAGAGGGGATGGACCTCCCTGGGTGAACTGAGGGTTAAGCTGGAGAATGGGGACCTTGACCCCTGGACTCTCTTACAGTTCCAATCAGTACTGTCCAGGATGGGCTTTCGAAAGGAGAGTGTCAGGGGCCACACAGATTTTGAAAAACTTTGCCTGAAGGGACAGCCGCTCCCCCAGTTTGTGCTCACTCCTCATACACGAGCAAGGGGACCCCCCTACATTCTGGGGAGAATGGGAGTCGGATCTGGGTAGAACAATAGTCGAAAAGGAGAGGATAAAAATAGCAACCTTGGCACACAAGTCCTCAGTTGCTACGAGATCTCAGGAGGTCAATTATAAGTTGCTGGCACGCTGGTACTATACTCCTGATAGACTAGGCAAGATGTTTGACACAGCTGACGCAAGTTGCTGGAGATGTGGGGAGATGTGGGGGACCCTGTATCACTTGTTTTGGATGTGTCCCAGGATCCAGGAATACTGGGGAGCGGTCCTGCGCAGCTTACAGGGGCACAAATACAAGACGACCCGGCTCAGGTCCTGCTTCACTCTACGGGGGCCCGATGGGGAAATATATATGTAATGTTGGCTGATGTTGTAGTTCAGATGTATAATGATACATGTTTTGAAATAGAGGCTCATATGTCTTCCCCCCTTACCTCCTGTGTACTGTATTGTTTGCCCTGATGTCTGTATGTTTAATATTGAAAAACCTTTAAATAAAGAATATTAAAAAAAACAACATGGAGAATGCAAGGCTAGCATAAATACAGGAGAGTGGGAAAGAAGGAGGAACAATGTGGACTTAAACATACTGAAACATATACTCCTGAGCAGCTGGGGGAACCAGGGCCATGTGCGTGCAACTGATGGCGACTATGACAAAAAAACAACTTCACCACGTTTCAGGCTGCCATGCTGTCAGGAAAAGAGATCTATTTCTCTTGGATGGCCATGTCTTTGAGACATGTAGTCAGGGCATGGCTCAGCAAAGACTGGGACATGCCGACAAACAGTGCCCCTAGCCTCAGGAAGGAGCAATGCACTAAAAATTGAAGACAGCCAACCAATTTGGTCATGCCCCAATTGCAAGGCGGTTCAGTTGGGTCAATTGTCCAGGCGATGGCAGGTATGCCTAAGCTCTGGAAGGTACATGGCTAACAGCCCCTGCTGCTGCAGACGCTCGTACTCTTCGCAGAACTCAGCAAGTGGCTTCATCGTTAGCGTGTATGCTGGGTCGCACTAGCAAAAAGAGGGCATAATTTTGAACCATAAATCTATTGTTTTTACAGGCCAGAAAAAGGGGAAAACAGGGCTCAGAATAACGCATGAGTGCAGGCTAAACCCAGCTTTACATGTTAAAATACGGCAAATACTCGGTTTGGCATACGCAAATTGTAAACACTCACAAATAGGCAACTCGGACAAAAACACGTCCCAAAATCACACGGCATGGAAAATTGCAAAATACGGGACTTTGACGTCATTCTCATATGTGGGAATCCATGCAAGAAAGGCTCTCTATCAGGGCTATTACTAGGGAAATTTGCAAGGCCTGTCTGGAAGAAAATACTGGAAAAGTTACTTGCATTCCAGACAGCAAGTGATTTCACTTCAGTATTGCTTAACTACAATTAAGTACACTTGCTATCTTTAACACAGGGTACCTCTGGTCTAGGACTGAACTTAGGGAGTGGGGGAAGGTGGGCCAGATAAGAGGGGACGACTTGATAACGGAGAGGGGATGGACCTCCCTGGGGGAACTGAGGGTTAAGCTGGAGAATGGGGACCTTGACCCCTGGAATCTCTTACGGTTCCAATCAGTACTGTCCAGGATGGGCTTTCGAAAGGAGAGTGTCAGGGGCCACACAGATTTTGAAAAACTTTGCCTGAAGGGACAACCGCTCCCCCAGTTTGTGCTCACTCCTCATACACGAGCAAGGGGACCCCCCTACATTCTGGGGAGAATGGGAGTCATGGGAGTCGGATCTGGGTAGAATAGTCGAAAAGGAGAGGATCAAAATAGCAACCTTGGCACACAAGTCCTCGGTTGCTACAAGAACTCTGGAGGTCAATTATAAGTTGCTGGCACGCTGGTACTATACTCCTGATAGACTAGGCAAGATGTTTGACACAGCTGACGCAAGTTGCTGGAGATGCGGGGAGATGCGGGAGACCCTGTATCACTTGTTTTGGATGTGTCCCAGGATCCAGGAATACTGGGGAGCAGTCCTGCGCAGCTTACAGGGGCACAAATACAAGACGACCCGGCTCAGGTCCTGCTTCACTCTACGAGGGCCCTGATGGGGAAATATATATATATATATATATATATATATATATATATATATAAATGCAAGGCTAGCATCAATACAGGAGAGTGGGAAAGAAGGAGGAACAATGTGGACTTAAACATACTGAAACATATACTCCTGAGCAGCTGGGGGAACCAGGGCCATGTGCGTGCAACTGATGGCGACTATGACAAAAAACCAACATCACCACGTTTCAGGCTGCCATGCTGTCAGGAAAAGAGATCTATTTCTCTTGGACGGCCATGTCTTTGAGACATGTAGTCAGGGCATGGCTCAGCAAAGGCTGGGACATGCCGACAAACAGTGCCCCTAGCCTCAGGAAGGAGCAATGCACTAAAAATTGAAGACAGCCAACCAATTTGGTCATGCCCCAATTGCAAGGCGGTTAGGTTGGGTCAATTGTCCAGGTGATGGCAGGTATGCCTAAGCTCTGGAAGGTACATGGTTAACACCCCCTGCTGCTGCAGACCCTCGTACTCTTCGCAGAACTCGTCAAGTGGCGTCATCGTTAGCGTGTATGCCGGGTCCCACTAGCAAAAAGAGGGCATCATTTTGAACCATAAATCTATGGTTTTTACGGGCCGGAAAAAGGGGAAAACAGTGCTCAGAATAACGTGTGAGTGCAGGCTAAACCCAGCTTTACATGTTAAAATACGGCAAATACTCGGTTTGGCATAAGCAAATTGTAAACACTCACAAATAGGCCACTCTGACAAAAACACGTCCCAGAATCACACGACATGGAAAAATTGCAAAATACTGGACTTTTACGTCATTCTCATATGTGGGAATCCATGCAAGAAAGGCTCTGTATCAGGGCTATTACTAGGGAAATTTGCAAGGCCTGTCTGGAAGAAAATACTGGAAAAGTTACTTGAATTCCAGACAGCAAGTGATTTCACTTCAGTATTGCTTAACTACAATTAAGTACACTTGCTATCTTTAACACAGGGTACCTCTGGCAATGAGTGGTCTACACCACCCTTGAAAACATTCCTGAATGGTAACAATGATTTAAAAATCCTGGTGAGGAGCCTATTTGGTGTTACCCTAGTGGAACCTTCTATACCAGCTTTAAAGTAGTGGGAATGCTGTTCCAAGGCAACTCCTATTGATAGGAAATATATTTTTATAATATTTAGGTTATTGGGAGATTACATATCCTTCTGAAATACATTTAATAGGTAACTTGAACCAAATATTAAAAAGAACTAATTTTGCAAACCAGTGTTGGCTCCGACCAAAGCACTAAAAGCCTAATTTTCAAGCACCAGTACCTGTAAATACTACTCAACTCCAATGTTTTAGCCCCAGTAGCACTTAATGCGCGATTTAAGAAGCCAAAAACATGCTGCACTGATGCATTGTGTCTAATTTATCATGTCCCTTTTTGTACGTGGTGATTGTCTCTCTTGTCTAAGCTGCATCACATTAAAGTGTAGGTTAAGATCCCATAGACCACAATAGACCAAAATGTAAAAAAGTGTTTTCTGCTAATAAATAATGTTAAACACATTTGTTTGTACAGAACTTGTTACGAATGTAATCGCAAGACTGGAATGTCGCCAAATGTCTTTTTTCACACCTGTTTTTGGTAGCAGTGTGTAAAGTTAGAGTACGTTTGGGTGCGGGTTGGGTTGCTGTGCTCCAAAGTCTGTTCCTTTTGTTCGCAGCAGTGATATCCTGTGATAAAGAAATAGGGTGTGCAGCGCCTATAAGTTGGCAGGACAGAGTAGTGAACATAGGCACTGTTATAATCTGCTTAAGGATCCAACAGGTGCTGACACAGGCTGGCCAATACCTTGTGCCCAAAATCCAAGCTGATTATTTAACATTAGGCGTTTTGACTTGCAGCACCATTCTGAAAGAATGGCAGCACCAAAATTGTAAAAAATGTGGTTGTTTCAAGGTGGGCACCCATGGCACCAAATGGCATAAAAAGGTGCACCTCATCAATTAAATATATGGGTAATCAATGAGGAGATGACTTTTGTCAGTCACAGTGAACAGTGAAACTCAACCATTTATAACAGAAATGCAAACGTTAAAGCGGACCAACCCCCTCCATAGCGTTGTGAATGCAGGAGCCCCCCCACACATAACACCCCAGAATGCCAGTAAATCTCACCTTTCCCTGGGTACAGTGATGAGACTTCAGTGCAGCAATTGGCTGTCCGGTGCTCACGTGGGCAAGACATTCAGCGACCAGCATGTCACTGCCCACATGAACACTGAACTGAGGGAAAGGTGAGATTTAGAGGCGTTCTCTGGGGTTTTGTGCAAAAGGTCATTAAGCAGTGGTGCCAGCCGCGACCAACACCCATTCTGCGAAGGGGTATTGGTCCGCTTTAAGGCCTCCAGCAAACCTAATGGGTCATGCTTCCATTGCAGCTATTCAAGGATCTTCACGAGAAATGCATTAGTGGGGCAATGTTAGAATACCTTTATGGCTTGGATAGCCTACTAAATGTTCAAAGTTGGAAAAATACTATTTGATTTTCATGGGACACTACTATTTGGGAAACTTGAGGAATACATTCCTATTCATTGTTATGGTTTCTATGGTTATAGTCATCCCACAATGACCTGAGGGAGTACAGAGACCTATTTATAATACACATCTTAATTGTACAGCTAGAGAGGCTAAAGACTACAAAAATCCATCAACAAATTGGAGAGCGATTCATTCAGTTATCATAAATAAATTCAAGAAACTCTCTGTTTCGTTATTTTGGCAAATAAAATACTGCTGATCAGGAATCTATTGCTCCAACATCAGAATATACCATTCTCTCCCATTTAATGACTCTCCTCTCTTCCTTACTGTACCCCTATTTAACCACATTTACACATCAGTTCTATTTACCCCAACCACTTTCCCCACAGCAGTGTCACATGTGGCATGTGATGTACATCTTTTCTTTAATGTCTCTTTGTAGGAAGGGCCTGATTTTTAAAGCATGTCTGACCTTTAACTGCCGGCCTACCTGGAGATTTTGTCACCCACTGTTGCCAGACTAGTTTCCACTATTTTGTGCTACACATGTTCAACTGTGATTTTTGAAGGGATTTCCAGGATTTTCCAGAAAATGTATATATAGTCAGGGCCTTGAAATGTCTTGTTTGTCATTGTTTTTGTGTATTCTCACTATGTTTGGGTGAAATATGTGCAAAAAAAATTTTTTAAATCTATTTTTTACAATATGTAGTTTTTTGTAATAAGAAGTTTAAGTTTTTCAATAAAATCATATTGTAAAAGGTCATTTTTTCTAAGTTAAAATGGTACCACATGTTTATTGGTAGATACCCTTTCCCTGGCCAGGAGACTCCCCCAAACTGAAAAATTTCTTTAGGAGATTTTCAGAAAAAAATACAACTGCTATGTGCAAATTTTTCCAGAAAAACATCCCTTTACATTTGAAATCCCCCACAAACTCTATATTTTTTGGAAGTACACACCTCGAGCTTTCTAGGTGTACCAAGCTTGTTGACCTTGGCACAGTTTTCTGGAAGTTTTCCCTCAGTCAATTATTTGGTTGCACAGAGTTTCCCTAAAAAAGAATAAAAAAACAGAATCAGCAAAAGAAGAGAGCGCTTACATTTTCACCTGTACCCAAGGACAGGCGCGGCCCGCGAAGGAACGCCCAGCCAACGAGCAGAGTGGTCGGAGCGCTTGTCCACAGGTTTGGTAAGCCTACTGTGGGAGAGGGATGACGTGTGAGTTACCCTGTGCGTTATACGAGGGATCTTGCCCTTCATTATCTCACTCAGCGTACCCTTAGGAAGCATTTATGAGGTTCCCATTTTGTAATTGTGACTTTTTTGCTTACTGTTTGGTTCCCTATTACATTTTGCAGGCTCTCTCTAGGCATAAACCCTTTAAATATACAACCCATGTGGCTCTCTTGCTGTCTGAGCCCCATTTCTGTCACTTTATGTTGTTTGACGCCCACCCCCGTTATCATGTGATAGATTGTTATTTGTATTTTCCGCTTATTGCTTCCCATTTCTTTGTTTTCAGTTTAAGTGGGCCGGGCGCTCAGGTTTCAAAGCCCTGCACACTCCTCGCTCCCTTTCTCGCTGGATTCCTGCCGAGTCAGGAAGTTTTTTTTTTTTCTGACCCCTGTTGAGGGTCAGTTTTTACACTGGTTGGTCAGGGGATTCTCCCTCAGAAATCCCTCCAACCAGTCAGCTTGTCCCATTGTGGTAGAGGCCCTCTCTACCCCCTAGGGACACTTTTCTAAGGAAGGTTTTGCTCCCAGTTGTGTTGTTTTAAAATGTTCTCTGTTCTTTCTCCCCACCTCCCCACCTCCCCAAGTTTTGCACCCCACATTGGACAGACATGTGGTGGGCCGGCCCCTGGATTATCCCAGGGAGGGCTCCTCAGGGAAAGCGTTCCATTCCCTCTTAAACCAATTCCACCTTGTTGATGCATGGAGGGAGGTCCACCCTTCCAAGAGGGACTTTACCCATTATTCCTGCCCGCATAAGGTCTTCACGAGAATTGACCACATTTTTTTGCAGCTGCCCTCCTTGCCACACCTTTCCCACTCCTCTATAGTTCCGATAGTATGGTCGGACCACGACCTTGTTGCCGTCGAGTTGGTCTCCCTTACCCAAAGAGCCCCCCAGAGGTCTTGGAAGCTCTACGACCCCATGTTGTCTGATGAGGCACTCCTTGAACGTCTTAGCAAAGAGATTAAGAGCTTCTTTTTGTAAAACACGGGGTCGGTGAGCTCTGAGGCCTTGCTCTGGGAAGCTCATAAAGCAGTAATGCGTGGGCAGTTCATCCAAGAATACGCAAAGCCTCACATAAGGAAAAGCTTTAAAAATTGCTAGATGCATATCACTCAGCCTCTTCCGCCTATAAAGACCGTCCGACTAGACGTAACAGAATCAAACTTAATCAAGCAGGCGTGCAACTTAACCTGTGTCTTTCAGGTGAGCCGGAACGTCGAATCAATCGGACTAGGTTTAAGTGGCATCGCATCAGCAACAAGCCGAACACCCCTCTCGCCAGAAGACTGAGGGGCGTCACTCAGAGGGTTAATCCTGTGTGCATTAGGACTTTGGAGGGCAAACTATCTAGTAACCCCTCGAGGGTGGTATCAACCTTTGGTAAACACCTTGAGGACCTATATAAAGCTAAGACTACGCTTGATGAACCCCTTGCAGAAAAATTGATAGGACAAATACCACCCCCTCCCCTGCCGCTTGAGGCTAAAACCTTTCTTGATAAGCCGGTTGAACTCTCTGAGGTCCAGGAAGCCATTAACTCCTTAAGGATCGATAAACAACTGGGCCCAGATGGATTCTCCGCCCTTTATTATAAAAAATGTTCTCATGTACTCTCTCCACACCTTGTTCGGATGTTTAACTCTCTCAGTAATGGCGACTCATGGAGTACAGAGGCACTTACTGTGGCTGTTTGCATGATACCTAAGCCCAATGTTGTTACCACCATATGGTCCAACTTCAGGCCCATATCCCTATTAAATATTGATGTCAAATTGCTAGCAAAGGTCCTCGCAGCGCGACCCAATAGGTATATTGCATCTTTAATTTCTAAGGAGCAGGCAGGATTTATCCCTCAGCGCCAAGGGGGGGATAATATCCGTAGGATCATTAACCTGGTCCACCATGTGAGGAAGGAGGGTCAACAAGCTATGCTTTTAACCCTTGATATCCGTAAAACATTTGACACAGTAGCCTGGGACTACCTACATTTGTGTTCTGTCACCCAGCAGCTATAAAAGGCTTCCAGCAGGTGAGCAGAAGCCAGTGATCGCCCGAGGGACACAGTGCTCCAGGATGGATGGGAGGTAAGTATAAAAAAAATAAAAAAATTAATAAAATATTTTTTTCTCTGTGTGAGTCTGTTTTTTTTTTACATGTAACCCCTTGTGAACTGGTAAGGGGTCCATGACCCCTATACCAGTTCACAAGGCTGGGGGGATGGCAAGTCACCTGCGACTAGCGGGTGGCTTGCCATTAACCTCCGGCACCCCCATTACCTGCCTCCCCAAAGGCCAGGGGGGGCAGAAGAGCCCGGGCCCACGGGCTATGCGGGCTTGTAGCCTGCAGGGCCAGGGGCCACAAAACCTGGCCCCTGCACCCTGTTCCTACAAGCCCTGCATAGCTGGTCCCGGGCTGGGTAAGGGGGACCCCACGTCAATTTTTTTTTGATTTTTAAGAAAAAAAATGGGGTCCCCCCCCCCCCCCCCCCGGGAGGAGGGACTCTATGTAATTTTTTTTCTCGATTTAACCCTTTGTAGTGTGGATGGTATTTGTATTTTATTTGTGAATGTTATAAAGTACTTGTTTCAGTTAGGGGGGTCTCCTGGGCAGGAACGGGGGGCTACCGATAAATATGTGGTACTGTTCTAATCGGTAGAAATGGGGCTCACACATGCAATATGGTTTTCCTTAATAAAATACATTTTTTATTTAAAATAAAGGAGTATTTATTTATTTTACTTAATAATATTGTAAAAAAAAAAAAATTTACAAACAAGACATTTCATGTTAAAGCCTAAACTCTGCTGCAAAAAAATATATATATAATTTTCCTGAAAGTTCCAGCAAAAATGGCGCAAAACATGGCGCAAAATGGGGAAAAATGACCTGCCAACAGAGGGTGACAAAATCTCAAGTAGGCTGGCAATTAAAAGGGTTAAAAGTAGCTATGCATGTTGGGTATTGTTCTGTTCGGGGGACCTTGCGCTTTGAGACTTAGCTTGCTTTTTTCTGGTTTGCATATTTATATTTTAGGAAAAGGTGTTTTTTAGTCAGCTTTTTTATAAATTTTTTAGGGAAACCCTGCGCAACCAAAGAATTCTTTGAGGAAATAATTCCAGAAAAATGAGCCCACTACAACAAGTTGGGTACGCTTAGAAAGCTTAACATGTGTACTTTCAGGGAATATATGGTTTATGGGGGATATTCCAAATGTAAAGGGTTGTTTTGGTTGAAAACTTTGTCTGCAGAGGTGAAATTTTCAAGTAAAATTACTGTTACGTACATGCTTTACTTTGGGGTGGCAACTCTTCCCTTGACAGTAGCTATGCATGTTGGGTATTGTTCTGTTCGGAGGATGTTGCTTTTTCAGATTAAACTTGTTTTTTCTTGTTTGTATATAGTTTTTTTAGGAAAATGTGGCTTTGATTCTGATTTTCTATCCGTTTTTTTAGGGAAACTCTTTGCAACCAAAGAATCCATTGAGGGATTACTTCCAGAAAACTATGGCCACATCAACAAGCCTGGTACACCTAGAAAGATTGAGGTGTTTACTTCCAGAGAATATATAGTTTGTTGGGGGTATTTCAAATGTAAAGGGTTGTTTTGCTTGAAAAATTGCAAGGTGCGCACTTTGTCTGCAGAGCTGAAATTTTCAAGTAAAATTACCGTTACGCACATGCTTTACTTTGGGGTGTTTGGCAACTCTTCCCTTAACAGTAGCAATGCATGTTGGGTATCGTTATGTTCGGAGGATGTTGCGTTTTCAGATTAAACTTGTTTTTTCTTGTTTGTATATAGTTTTTTTAGGAAAATGTGGCTTTGATTCTGCTTTTTTATCCTTTTTTGCAACCAAAGAATCCATTGAGGAATTACTTCCAGAAAACTATGGCCACATCAACAAGCCTGATACACCTAGAAAGCTTGAGGTGTGTACTTCCAGAGAATCTATAGTTTGTTGGGGGTATTTCAAATGTAAAGGGTTGTTTTTCTGGAAAAACTGCAAGGTGCGCATATTGCATAGCATAGTTGTATTTTATCTGAAAATCCCCTAAAGCGCTGTTTCAGTTTGGGGGAGTCTCCTGGGCAGGAAAGGGTGTCTACCTATACATATGTGGTATCGCTGTAACCGGGAGAAATTGGGATTTCACACGCAATTAGATTTTATTGACAAACTTACATTTATTTAATTACATTTAATTACAAAAAAAACGACAAATTGTAAAAGAAAAATATATATATATATATATTTTTTTGCACATATTTCACCCAAAAATATTGAGAATACACCTAAAAAATGACAAACAAGACATTTCATGTTAAAGCCCAGACTCTGCTGAAAAAAAAACAATATATAATTTTCCTGGGAAATCCCTGGAAATCCCTTCAAAAATCACATTTGAACATGGGGAGCGCAAAATAGTGCAAAATGGTCTGGCAACAAAGGGTGACAAAAACTCCAGGTAGGCTGGCACTTAAAGGGTTAAAGACATGAATAAAGCTTTCAGGGATTTTGTGTGGCACAAGAAACCTTTGAGAATAAGGAGAGAGATTTTGGTCTGTAGGAGGGAGAGAGGGGGCACCGGTCTTCCCTGTATTGAAACTTATCTTAGGGCAGTCCATCTGGGCAGATTCCTGGATTGGCAGATCAACAAATCCCAAAAAGATTGGGTCAAGATAGAGGATGTGGTGGGTAAGGGAAAATTGTGTAGTATCTGCTTTTTGGAAAAGAAAGATGCCCCAGGTTTTGTTGAAGCACACCCACTGATTCGAGTGACGCTAAATAGGGTCAGACTAATAGACAAGAAGCATTCAGATTTGATCTCGGTTCTGGGCCCACTCGCCCCAATCAGGAACAACCCAGCCTTCCCCCCAGGGTTGGATAAAAACTTCCTAGCACAGGGGGTTTGAAGTCCCCTAGAGTGATACACCTGTATGATAGAGGTCAGTTATTGGAAAGACAGGAGCTACAAGAAAAGTGGGGGGGTCCAGTTCCGGCTCTTTCATACTTCCAATTGCGTCATTTTGCTAAGAGCAAGGAGATGAAGGGTAAAGGAGCAAGGGCACTCTCAGAGGTGGAAAAGGCATGCTTGGGAGAAGGTCCCAGGGACCACTTGTTGTCCTGGGCCTACTCTGTCCTGAGTGATGCTAAATCAGAAGTCAAGAGACATTGGGAGGATAAGTGGCAAAAGGACCTGGGCCTGGACCTTGCCCCTGACGATTGGGAAGCTTTGTACAAGGGACTGCATAAAGGGGTTGCTAATAACTCCATACAGGAGACTAATTCTAAAATAGCCACTTGTTGGTATAGAACCCCAGAAGGACTTCATGGGATTTTTCCTGGAGTCCCGGATCGATGTTGGGGGTGTGATTCCCGGGGTGCTTCCTTTCTTCACATCTGGTGGTCGTGCCCGAAAATAGCTACTTTCAGGGAGAAAGTTCACAAGGTTACGGGGGAAATTTTGGGTTGCTCTTTGGATTGGGGACCAGCAGGATACCTTCTGAATCAGCTGGTCAGCTGATGGGAGAGGTGTGGGGAGTTTGAGTCCTCTGGGGATCCATCTGATGAATGCAGCGAGAGTTCTGATACCTAGGGGTTGGAGAACTCAGAAGACCCTTTCACTTAAAGAATGGTACACTCAAATTAATTATCTGGAAGAAATGGAGGAAATCTTACTGACAAAACAGGACAGACTAGAAACCTTTAGAAAGACTTGGACAATTTGGGATATATTTAAAGATTCTGATGTATATAAAGATGCCTTTAGATAAAAGTTGAGACATAGCAGAAATGGATAGTGGACTAGATAAGGTGAGAGAAAAAGATGAAAAGATTTAAAAGGTTAGGGAACTATTGTTCTTCCTGCCCGGGCACGTTGGAGAGGGTTCCTGTTGAAGTGCATCAGTGGGAAGCTGGACTTGCTCTTCCCCCCCCCTCTCTCCTTCTCCCACCCACCCCCTCCCTTCTTTTCTCTCCTTTCCCCCTCACTTTGTTCATTGCCCCTATACCTACCCTTTCCCTTTCCTTACCCTATTCCCTCCCCCCTTTCCTTGTCCTCACTTCTCCTTCGCTTACCCCCTCCTTGTTTGCCCTTCCCCTATCTTGTTCCTCTATTACTCTTTCTCCTTTTTCCTCGCCTGAGATTGCACCCTTTTTCCACTCTGCACTCCTGGCCTTGCCCTTCCCTCCTAATTATTTCTCTTGCAATATAAGTCTCCCTTGGATGACTTGTTTGTTGTTCATCTGTCTGGCCTACCCCTTTTTTCTCCGCCTCCTCCTTCCTTTCCTTCATGCTTTGTCTCTCCTCCTCTCCCCCCGGTCCATTTCGGCCCGCCGGGATTGTGATGGGGACCGTGGGGAGTAGGAGAGGGATGCATGGGTCACTAGCGTCAACATTGGAGTGCAAATTGTCACTCGGGAGAGGCTACTGGCGGGTTTTGGGCCCTGGCAGCAGCGGGTCCTAGGCTATCAGTGGGGGGAAGGGGGGGTTCTCCGCACTCTAGATAGAATTTGCAAACCCTGCAGGGTTGATAAGGCACAGATTGAAGTTGGGGGTTTCCTCTGTTAAGAAATGTAAGTGATATTGCACCTTTGGATCCTGCTATGTATAACCTGCAGGTGGATTGTCTGATGACATGTTTGAGCATTATATGTGACTGATGTGTCCTTATTTCTTGTTTCTCCTTTCTCATGTAACTCTGTATTAGGTGAACTTTTGAAAAATTCAAATAAAAACAGTATGATTAAAAAAAAAGTAGAATCTAGGGGGTAGAACCTCTTTGTCTAGTTGGGTGCCCATTATGTGCGCTAACGTCTTTACTAGATGTATTTCCCATGTCCCTGGTATCTGAGGCTGAATTTGAATTAGTGCTGTCCCAAAAGGTCACTGATCTACTCCTTTATTTTACCTTTCTGGTTCCTCTTTAAAATGTACCTTAGTCTCCCTTGACGTCTGTGTACTGGCTAATCAGAGATCAGATTAGATTTATACTCCACCTGTTCTCTCTGAAATCTACGCTTTCATTTCATTAATCTCATTTTGTAATTTGTGCATTTTGACATCTAGGCATTATTAAAATGCACCATGTTCTGTGCATGATTTCATTTAATCCAAGACTAAAGGTCAAAATTCCTGAAACGCGTTGTGTTATTCTCATGCATTTTATCTGTGTGACACCACTATGGAGGTTGATTTCCGTTTTAGCAATGCCGGAGTAAAAGTTATATTTTATTGATTCAGATGGATTTTCTTTACATTCCTCACTCTTGCATGTCCAACAGCAGTCAAGTAAGCCTTTCGAGATCTCTTGCACAGTGAAAAAATGAAAGCACTCTCACATGAGCTTTTGCATTACAAACTATGTTTGCAGCACTAAGTTCAGCTGAGTGTCCATCCTTTCTCCTTTCTACAATACTTGTTCCCCATTATGAATTTGAGAAATATTAAAATGTTTTATTGAATTTATTACATGTGCACTAACTCTTTTATATAATCACTATTTACAATAACAATAGAAAATAAAAACAAAAAACATTGTTAACCCCTCCCCAAAAAATAATTTCACTAGATTTATACTAAAGATTTATAACTGCTCAGGAAGGTATTAGGCAAAAGGCTAAATTACTCAGAAAAATGCGCTAAAAGGCACCAATAGCTTAATTCTCACCAGCACGTGTCCAGAAATTCTGGCAAAAAAAATGTCAATCAGAAAAAGGTGCCTCTTAAATTGCGCAAGGGTCAAATAACGATCAGATTACATTCTTTCATTATCCATCTACTCTCAGGGGGCTAGCAGTGTTAAAGCAATTCAAAGTCATGAAAGAATTTTGAAACAATTCTATTAACAGGGCAGGTGCATGCTAGTTTGGTATGTCCCACATTAACAAAGAGCACATTACATTTTTTACCTATACACTTACCTTAGTTCCACCCCATCCCCCCCCCACACACACACACACACATAGCTAGGCACTTCTGCACCCCCTCCTGTGTGCATTCTAGTAATATAACACCTTCTGTATCCCAAAAAAGTGAGATTGGGAACTTGAATCCTGGTGGAGGACCCATGTTTCATCACCCGTAGAAAATAAGAAAATATCTAGAAAATAAGTCTCCTGTATAAAGATTGGTGAACCCTCCAAAGTTCAGGTGCAGCAAGTTTGGCCGAATTTTGAATAAATGTTCAGGCTTAGGGAATCGAACTTTGGGTGGTGGCTGTGGTGGGGGGTGGTGCAGAGTGTGCAGCAGGAGCGCTGCTATAACTCACCTCAGCCTTGATCCTCTTCTGTCAGTGGTGGCAAAGTGGCTTTTCTGTGTTTGGGCTGGAGGCCGAACTCAAACATGGACTTCTGGCTGAAGTCCGCGTTCAGGTTTGACAGCCCTAACTGGCAAAATTCACCCATCTATACTCATGTATTTTCTCAAATCATAAACCAATATAACACCCTTATTAAAAGTTAGGTCTATCTGGAGAGTGCGTCTGCTAAAGAAAATGGGGCCAACTTTTTTTGTTTTCTTTAAATTTTATTTAAATGGCGGCCCCTGGGCCACATTTGGCCGGAAAACCAGAAGCCATTGCGGGCGGCAAAGCGGAAGCATTTCTCAGCTCTAAATCAAACGGCGCACTCCCGCCGACCAGATGGAAAGGTGGGGAGCCAGGGAGATCAGAGCATGTGTGCTCTCACCCCACAGTATGTGCACACACTCAGCAAGATCCAAGATGGCTGTACTGATCGCTGGGGGACTATGTCATTTTTGAAGTGCGTCGGAATGGTAAGACAAAGTTGAGTAAAAAAAAATGTCTATTAAAGGTAGATGTAGCGTGGGGAGGGGGAGAGATTGTGGAAAAAACATTGACATGTTCCAGTTAAATTTTCTCGGCTAAATTTCCGATTACATGGTTTTTGCTCAAGAGCCAACAATTGTGGCATCTTCCAAAAACTGGCCTTTGACATATTCAAATCAATCATGAGTGATACTGGAAACCATGGCAAATGAAAGGCCTAATTCATGATATAACACTGACTTTGATCCAACCATCTTCCAAAATCATGGCCTCCACTTTTCTGTCACATTTTCTCTGAAGATGCTTGAACAGGTCACCCTAAACAAGGGCCATCTTCAATTGATTTCCTGCCCCTTTTAAACAGCTTGGCACAAAACTTTACTTGACAGTAAGAAGGTGCATGATCACCACCAGCAATAATCTTTTTGTGTATTTCTTTAGGCTTCTTTCTTCATTTGTAAGAAACAATGCTCTGAATGTACTTTGTAGATCCTGTCACCTTCAGAGTGTGTGTTGCATTTCCAGACATTTCGCACAAACAAGCTAAGCTGACTGAACATACTGGGGTAGATAAAGTATTTAATGTGGACTAACAGTCTAATGTTTGTTTTTTTTTTCTTTTTTTGTTTAAACAAAACAAAAAAGGAAATTAATAAGCATGCAAACTGCTGCATGCTTAATAATGACCTACTCATTTTACCTGCCTGTCAGCTCCCGGACATATCGCTTCTGTGCCGCCATCTTTCTACACCCAGGAGCTCCTGTGTTGCCATCTTGCTACACCTAGGTGCAGCCTTTTACCCTCCCAGTGAGCCGGCCCCTCACAGAGAGCTGTCGGCTCTGACACTGGTAGGAGCAGCGACATGGGAGCAGGCAACACGGTGGACAGGTGACAGCATCGAGCGGCGCAAGGTAAGAAGCTGCAGAGGTAATTAGGTGAATTGCAGCACAGGCTGGTAGTCTGCAGATAGCTGTTTGTTCATGGAGCGGCAGATTCCATCTCTCCATGAATGAACCCGGGACAGCTGGACCTGCGACGGAAAGGTGAGTAAGTCCTCCAGGCTCCAGTTAGTCAGTATAAAAAAACTTGATTCCATTTGAACTCTATCCAATGACAATAAAACATTTCCAAAGATGAATACTTATAATAGACTCTATATGACAAAATGACAAAATGTAAAAATACTGTAAATAGGCTTCTCAAAAATCCTTCAAGACATTGCTGTTATTATTACAAGCTTGAGAATTAAGTGATAACAAATTTGTGTGTCTGTTCTAAAAATAAAAGAATGGTATTGAGTTCTTGTCATAGCAGCAAGTGCACTAGTGAGATTGATGAACTTCAATCCAAAATGGCAAATGTAAGTATTTCATAACTCATAAAATAGAGAAGCAGATGGCAGATTGTTTTGTTCATTTTACCAGACATTTTGAAGGCATAAAAAGGCTAAATGTTAAATTGTATAGAATGATTATCAAAATGATACTGCCATGTTTCTTCAGAATTTATAATAATTTGTATTACAAAAAAAAAAAAACAAGAAAATTGCTAAAATCAGGTTTTCAGTGTAAAAGAAGAATTGCAGGAAACCGTAAATGTCCTGAAATACTTCAGTTCTCTGCTTAGTCTTATGTCAAACTTATCCTGAACCTGAACTTCATCTGGCAGCAGTGAGGATCCATATTTACTTGCTGCATGACCCAATTTCATTGAACCCTTTAAACACCAAGCCCGTAACTCTCACGTGGCTGTCTCTCCTACTGTCAATCGCCAAGCACATGAGAGTTAGGGGCCTGGCTTCCCCCCCTGCTGAAGGCTGAAAAAATTGGAAAAAATACAATTCTGTAATTATTCACCTGTAGAATTGTTATTATGAGTATACAGTACGTCCTGCTCCAGATAAGAATCATTACACTTGGGTATTACTCCGCCAGATGGCGCTGGACTGCAGAGACCACAACCTCAAATACCCGGGACCTCCCACAAATCCTCAGCATTGAAAAGCAGTTAACGAGAAGCCGGGAGAAAGAAAACAGAACCAACTAGTAACTATAACAATGATAACAATCACCATACAGGGGATCCAGGATAATGCAAAAACCAAGGGTGGGGTGGAACAGGACGTACTGTATACTCATAATAACAATTCTACAGGTGAGTAATCACAGAATTGTATTATTCTTAGTATACAGTACGTCCTGCTCCAGATAAGAATCATTACACTTAGGACATCCAATAGCAGTGTCCATAAAGTAGGGTAAGGTAACAGCAGACAGGTCATACCACTGCCGCCTGCAGAACCTTGCAGACAAAAACAGCATCAGCTGAGGCCCTAACATCAACCTTGTAAAACTTTGAAAAAGTATGAACAGAAGACCAAGTAGCGGCCTTGCAAACTTGTTCAACAGAAGCCTGGTGCTGAAAAGCCCAAGAGGCACCAATAGCACGAGTGGAATGAGCAGTAAGGCGGAAGGGAGGATTCTTCCCTTTAGCAGAGTAGGCCTGAATCACACCCTGATGGATCCATTTGCTGATAGTAGATTTAGCAGGAGCCAAACCCTTCCTGGGACCCAAAGGGACCACAAAAAGGGCATCAGTTTTTCTGAATGGTGCAGTAGCCACCAGATAGTACTTCAAACACCTAACCACACCCAAGGAATGCAAGACCCTCTCCTTAGCGTTACTAGGATTAGGGCACAAGGAAGGAAGAACAATGTCCTGATTCAGATGAAAGGCAGACACGACCTTAGGCAGAAAATCTGGTTTAAAGCGAAACACCACCTTGTCCTGGTGTCTCTCAAAGAAGGGGGGCTGGATGGAAAGTGCTGCCAACTCAGGCACACGCCTAACAGAGGTGATAGCCACCAAAAAGACAACCTTGAGAGTAAGAATGGCCAGGGCAGCCTCCTGCACAGGTGCAAAGGGAGCACCCTGCAAGGCAGACAAGACCAAGTTCAAATCCCAAACAGGCAACATCGGCTTACATGGGGGACGCACATGAGTAACCCCCTGGAAAAAAGTCCTGATCAGAGAATGCTGGGCAAAGGACCTCTGGAAGAAAACAGCCAGGGCAGAGACATGACCCTTCAGAGTACTGAGTTGGAGCCCCAGCTCCAACCCATGCTGCAGGAACTCCAGGATCCTGGGAATAGAGAACACACGACAAGGAAGAGACCTAGACTCACACCAGTCAATGTAGGCACACCAAACCCTATAGTAAATGGAAGAAGAAGACTTTCTAGCCTTTATCATGGTATCAACAACAGAGGCAGACAGCCCCTTCTCCATCAAGATGGAGGTTTCAGCAGCCAGGCCGTCAAAGCCAGAGTTTGAAAAATGAGGTGGCGTAAGTGAACCTGAGTGAGCAGGTCTGGCACCCTGGGCAGAGCGTACTGATCTCCTGCCAGCTGCACCATGTCTGCGAACCACATTCTTCTTGGCCACCTGGGGGCCACCAGGATTGCTGGCACCCCCTCCTGAGCTATCTTGCGCAGAACCCTGCCCAACAGGGGAAATGGAGGAAAGACATACAGGAGCTGAAAGTCCTGCCATGACATTGCTAGGGCATCCGTGGCCAAGGCCAGAGGATCCTGGGACAGGGAGACAAAGGCCGGGAGCTTGTGATTGTGACGGGACGCAAACAGATCCATATCTGGTTGGCCCCAACGGAGACACAGAAATTGAAACACCCTGTCGCAGAGGGACCATTCTCCCAGGCGAGAGGTCCCCCTGCTCAGAGAGTCTGCCTGCCGAATGCCGAATCTCCACCCACGGAATGTACACAGCTGATATGCAGGGAACATTGTCATCCGCCCAGGACAGGATCAGAGACACTTCCTTGAGGGCCCCTTGCTCCGGGTCCCTCCCTGATTGATGTAGGCAACCGCCATCTGGTTGTCCGAGCGTACCTGAACAGGCCGGCCCCGAAGTTGTTGGGTCAAGTGAGCCAGAACCAACCTGAACGCCCTCAGTTCCAGAATGTTGATAGGTGTGTGGGCCTCCTGAGGGCCCCACCGCCCTTGGAACTGCAGGGACTTCCAGAAACCCCCAACCTGTCAGACTGGCATCCATGGTGACCGTCTCCCAGGAGGGGGACAGAAAGGATCTGCCCACCAACAGGTTCCTGGAGTCCAGCCACCACGAGAAGGACCGCCTGACTAGGGGGGACAGCACAAGGACCTGGTCCAGGGACGCAGGATCCTTGTCCCATACTGACAAGAGGTGGAGTTGCAGAGGCCTCATGTGAAACTGGGCATAAGGGACTGCCTCGAAGCACGACACCATCAGGCCAACCAGCTGCATTCCCTGCCTGATGGAGGGATGAGGGCAAGATAGCAGGAACTGAACCTGCGCTAGCAGACTGTCCACCTTCTGCTGAGGAAGAAAAATCCTTGCCTGAACTGTATTCAGATTCATTCCCAGGAAGGGTGTCACCAAGGAGGGAGACAGGGAAGATTTGGGATGGTTGATCACCCAGCCAAATGACTCCAGAGTGGACACTACTAGCTGAGTATCCAGCTCTGCCTGTTGGAGGGACTGAGAAATGATGAGAATATCGCCCAAATAGGGCAGCACGTGAATGCCCTGAGACCTGAGCAGAGACATCACTCCTGCCAGCACCTTGGTGAACACTCTGGGAGCTGAAGTGAGACCGAAGGGCAATGCCACAAATTGGTAGTGCTGATCCTCCAGAGCGAACCTGAGGAACCTTTGATGACCTGGAAAAACAGGAATATGAAGGTAAGCATCCTTGATGTCCACAGAGGTCATGAAGACCCCTGGACGCAGGGAATTGATGGCAGAGCGCAAAGTTTCCATGCGAAAGCGCCTGCACCTGACAAATTTGTTGAGGATCTTCAAGTTCAGGATGGGCCTGACTGACCCATCTCTTTTGGGCACGGTGAAAAGGTTGGAATAGAAACCCTTGACCCTTTCTCGTAAGGGGACCTGACAGATGACCCCCAGCTCCCGAAGGCTTTGCACCGCCAGAACTAGAGCCTGAGCTGACATAGAGTCCTGAGAGATCTGGGATCTGATGAATCTTGGGGGCGGCCAGGCAGCAAACTCTATCTTGTAACCGGAGGACACTACCTCCTGAATCCACCGGTCTGATACATGAAGCCTCCAGACGTGAGCAAAATGCTGAAGCCGTCCCCCCACCCGGATGGTTGAGGGCGCCCCTTCATGCCTGAGGGGGCTTGGGAGAAGACTTAGGCTTGGAGCCCCATGATGAGCCAGGGCATCCACGTTCTCTGCCCCTACCCCAGAAATCTCCTTGGGCCCCGGTAAGGGAGACCCCCCTCCCCTGTCTGGCTCCACGGTAGGGGGAAGAAAAGGAGCCCTGTCCCCGAAAGGGCCGAGACTGCTGCCTGTACTGGGGTAACCTGCCTCCCTTAGCAAACAGGTCCAGGTGGTAAACAAATTTAATTACAGAGCTCCAAAACTGTCCATAAAAGCAATGTCCTCTGCTGAATGAGGGTCTCTTCTTAATTCACCCAGTGCATCGACCAATCACTTTTCAGTGCCGACCACCACCAAAGATTCAAATAGCCTCTTACCAGATTTCATATAAAAGCGTGCCTTGATAAACTTATCCTTCTAGGGATGGTTTTCACAATTTAAACAGCCTCCTTAGGGCCTCTTTAGGCTTAAACCGCGCCACATCAAATCATCAGCACATAAGACTCAAGATGTTGTAAGGTAGAAAGTTCAGACATGGAAGGTAAAAACCACATCTAGCGCAATACCGTTTCACAAAAGTCATGTAGATTTATTCACAACTCTATACACTCACAATTTAAAAAAGGTTACAAGCAGTTAGGATAAAAGCGGTGCGTCTCACCAGCTCCTCGCAATAATCCACCGTCACAGCTCAGCACATATCAGCTCCAACGCGTTTCATCCCTCATTGGGACTTTGACCCGGATGCTGATATAATAAAGCTGTGATTCTTTATAGCTACAAAAGTCACGTGACAACGGGAAGACACCAATAAGTCACGTGACAGCAAGGAACGCGTCAAGTGTTAGCATAATCGCGTACAACTTTCACCCCTTAATAATAGAGCAGGGATTAAGGTCCAGTACATATAAATATAATGAAAGCCTCCAATTTTTTATATAAAGCCAAAGGAACCCGAAGGTCACGTGACAGCAGAAAGCACTGATGCGTCACGTGACAGCGGGAGGCCCCGCAACAACAGAGAGCGCGTCATGTCTTACCAGAATCGCGTTCACAGTCCCGCCCCTCCCGTCGGCCAAGGGGCAGGGACTAGAGCCAATAGTAATACAGAGACATCGGGAGAACACCCAAATCTGTTTGTAGTCTAGGCAACATATAGACGCTTCCACTATTAAGTGAAAGCGCCGCAGCGAAACCTGACAGCAATAGCAAGTCTCTCACTTCAAATTCAATACGAGGCATGCAGCCAAATAAATGTGCATTCATATGACAGAGGACTTTAATCTTTTCTTAAACGTCACCCCTATATACTATAATTAATATATCATGCTTGGCATATAAAGCTCAGACAACATAATATTCACTCCATTAATACGCGGGTGCCTTTTGCAACAACAGCGCTATAGCCCTATCTATCAGAGCAATCACTTGAGCCCGGACAGCAGATAAACAACTGACATAATAACAACAGCATAAAAAATATATGCCAGTTTGCATAAAAATATGCCTAAAAGGAAAGAGAATTTAACTATCTAGGAAATTAACACTTGAAAGTTTAGGAATTTTAAGAGCTTTACTGAACCCTCTACGGTTTAACGCCATTTAAAGGGCACCAGGCTCCAAATCGTTCAAAAACAATCGAAAAAAAACAAACCAAACTATCATAAAAGGTTCAGATATGTGCTGAACAAGCGTAAGAGGACTGCGAGGAGATGAGAGAGGCATATAAACCTATTAAAACAATAACCATATAAAACACATCAGGTGAAAAAAAATATAATAATAAAAATATATTCCAACAACTTTGTAAAAATCACACAATATAGTACTTGTAAAATGAATAAAGGTATTTTAAGAAGTATCTATAAAACAATTTAAATCGAACTCTACATTTAAACCATTAGGATGTAGAGTGTCCAGATTAAATATCCAGCGTCCCTCTTTTTGTGAGAGGTCCCTAACCAAATTAGAGCCACGTCAATGGCGTTCCACTCTTTCTATCCCTTGAAAGGAGAGACAGCTTGGATCAGACGCATGGTATCGTTTAAAGTGAGCAGATAAATTGTGTGCATCATAACCCCTTTTGATATTGTATACATGTTCTCTGATCCTAATTTTTAATGACCGAGTGGTCCTACCCACATAGACCAACTTACAGG
This sequence comes from Gastrophryne carolinensis, assembly GCA_027917425.1. Classification (NCBI taxonomy): domain Eukaryota; kingdom Metazoa; phylum Chordata; class Amphibia; order Anura; family Microhylidae; genus Gastrophryne; species Gastrophryne carolinensis. The sequence continues at coordinate 107,408,529 of CM051243.1, read as the reverse complement.
GACACCATATAGCGTATACAACAAATTTGGAGTTACATGAGATAAAATTCCGTATCTTATATACTCTACCAGATCTTATGTCCAGAAATGACTTGTAGGACCTATCCCTCGCCTGGCTAATTTTACATCCACAACAGGTCCCACATCTGTAAAAGCCCATAAGCGGCTCAGATATCATAGAGATAGTCCTTGGTGGATCTATATAGCTACACACCAGTTTATCTCGTAGGTTGGGAGCACGTCTAAAAATACATTTTGGACGATCAGGTATCACAGGGCCTAAAATAGGATCATCTTGCAAGATGTGCCAATGTCGATTCAAAACCTGTTTAATCTTATGATGTTGTAAATTATAACCCGTGAGAAAAGCAAATTGTGTTATATCCTCCTTACCAGTGTGTTGTCTATCAGATTTAAACAAATTATCCCTTTCTAAGGCTCTAACAGCCAAATTTTGTGCTGTGATAGATTCAACCTCGTAACCTTTTTCAATAAATTTTGCAGATAGGTCTTTTGCTTGTTTGTCATACTCCTTAATATTACTACAATTACGTCTTAGACGTAAGAATTGGCCTTTAGGAATAGTCTTCAGCCATGTGGAGGGATGACAACTCTTTTTTGGAACGTATCCGTTCCTATCTGCGGCTTTAAAGTAGGTACGAGTAGAAAGAGAATTGCTTTCCAACTGGATAGTCAGATCTAGGAAATTGACTTGCCTAGAGTCTATCTCTGCAGTAAATTCAAGATTATAGGTATTATTATTAACAGCTTGAAAAAATTCATTGAGATGATCTCGACCCCTCCCACACAATAAGCACGTCGTCAATATAGCAACGCCAAATTTTCAGTGCAGGACGTTCATTACCATATATAAAACGTTCCTCCCAGTAGCCTACATACAAATTTGCCATACTGGGGGCAAATTTTGCCCCCATGGCGACACCCGTAACCTGCAAATAAAATTTCCCCCCAAACCAAAAATAATTATGATTCAAGGAGAAATTCAGGCAATCAATCAGGAATTCTACCTGTTTTTGTGGCAGACCTGATTTTTGTTCTAAAAAATAGCGCACCGCTGCAACCCCTAACTCATGAGGTATTACCGTATATAAAGAGGTGACGTCCGCAGTGGCTAATAAACATCCTTCCGAAGGGGTGATTGTCTGGCATAATTCTAAAACCTGGCTAGAGTCTCGAAGGTAGGCCGGCAGTGAGGATACCAAAGGTTGCAAAAAACTGTCTACGTACTCCCCCAGTCGGCAAGTTAAGGAATTAATTCCACTGATAATTGGCCGTCCTGGGGGTTTCTCAGCGTTTTTGTGAATCTTTGGTAGAAAATACATAGTTGGGGTTTTAGGGTTTCCAACATTAAGATAGTCGAATTCTTTTTTTCCCAAAATATTCAGCTGTTGGCCCCTAGATATGAGTAAAAGGAATTCCTCGTGATATTCTCTAATAGGGTCCTTATCTAAGGGTTGATAGGTTTTAGTATCACTTAATAAACGCTTCATCTCCAATACATAATCCTCTTTCTTTATAATTACCAGACCTCCGCCCTTATCTGCGGGCTTAATCACCAAGTCGTTCCTCTGTTCTAAATCTCTAATGCCTTGTGAAATCCAATGAGGTTGCTTTGTCTTATCAGGTTGGATTCTTTTCAGATCTTTTGTAACGAGATTTTTAAAAACATCCAATTGAGAGCCCATTAGTGGGGGGTTGAACACTGATTTATTTTTAAAAAAAGTGTGCCTAACTTGTTCCTCACTCTGATTTATTACGGACTCCACTGTCAATCCAGATGTATCTTCTGAGATAACCGATTCAATATCCAGCATTCCCTCAGTATTTTTACTCAAAAAAAATGTCTTAATGGAAAGCTTTCTTATGAATTTTTGGAAGTCTATATGTACTTCGAATCTATCTACTTGTTTGGGGGGGGGGGGGGGCATATTTTAAACCCTGATCCAATAATCTTAATTCATTTTCTGTTAATGTCACTGAGCTTAAATTAAATATTCCTTGCCCTAATGGAATCTTTGCCTTCTGATGTTTGGCACCTCCACGTCTTCCTCGTTTTCCCACCCTTTGCATTTGACCGGTGCTCTGCCCTGATTTGGGGTTTCGGTAAATTTCCCCCTGTCTTTTTGGGCAAGCTCCCAATCTCGAAAACGTGGCCCCCCTAGACCCCGAAAAGGGGTAGATAACACTTCTGATTGTCTCATTGGGGATTGTCTATTTCTAGCATGGGGAGGCTCTTGTCTAGTTATATTCAACTCCCCATCCCTATATCGCCAGGGTAATGATTGCTTACGCCAATTCAATCCCTTGATGTTATCAGTGGCCAGATGCTGTCCTCTCCGATTCCTTGTTTTTCCCACCGGACTGTAATTTTGCCAGCGATCTGTCCTTCTTTGTGTTGGTCTAGGTGTCCGTCTCATCGGGATGTTAGGGGTTCCCAGTGCTACAGGTCTACCCTCCATCTCATTTGGAGAGACTCCCTCTAAAAACTGCCACTTAAAGACTTTATTGTTTATATAGTCCTGTATATCTCTTTGTAATTTTCTAATCTTCCTGCCTTTAATGACATTCTCATCTTTTTCTAGTCTTATCCTTAATTCACTAGATTTAGAGATGAAGGAATCAGAAGTGCTCACAGGTGTGAGTTGGTGTTTAAGGTCCACTTTAACAGATTCCAGATTATTAAGCTGGGCCTTTTTTTTAGATATTAGTTTGTTGACCAACATGAGGCCACATTCATTAAAGAACTCAAACCACTCTTTTCTAGAGTCCACATTATCATCCCCATCATGAATTTGTAAAGTCCATCTGAGTTGTTGTGGTACCATTTTTTAACTTACATATTTCTCTAAGGTTGCTATATCCCACTTGAGCCTCAATTCTTTATTTAATATCTTATATAAATCTTTAAATTGACTATCCAAGCTGGGTTCAGGTTGAGGATAATTAGTACCATTGTTTAACTCCCCAAAGTCAATGCCTCTCTGGGAGTTAAAACAGAAAATATCCATTAATGGATAGTGTGCTGCAGGTAAATAAAGGAGATAATACACAAAATATACAAGGAGAATTACCGCGCTACACAAAAGAAGTGGAATACAGAGATATAAATCCCTGGAGCTCAACGTATTAGCAGAAAATCCCCTCTCTCCACATCAAACAATAAACAAATTAAAATACAGAGCTCCAAAACTGTCCATAAAAGCAATGTCCGCTGCTGAATGAGGGTCTCTTCTTAATTCACCCAGTGCATCGACCAATCACTTTTCAGTGCCGACCACCACCAAAGATTCAAATAGCCTCTTACCAGATTTCATATAAAAGCGTGCCTTGATAAACTTATCCTTCTAGGGATGGTTTTCACAGGCGTAGTCCTTTGAAGGGAAACCCAGTGAGAGCTTTCTTGGCAGTGTTGTCAGCAGCCCACTGGCGCAGCCAAACCGAGCAGCGTATAGCCACCACAAGGGCAGAGGTTCTGCCACACATCCTAATGGTATCATCCAAGGCAGAGAGGACATAAGTCACAAAAACCTCACAACGAGAGAGTGCATTAAACTCCTCACTAGAAACATCATCAGAAGCACCACCTAGGACACTCCTAAGCAGGATAACCCTAGGGCCGGGGCATCCACCTCTGGAGGGGATGACCAACGCTTTACCACATCAGCAGGAAAGGGATACCTCTTATCCCAACTCTTAGGGACTCTGGGGAGCCTTCTGGGACACTCCCATTCCTTGAGCACGAGATTATTAAAATGGGCTTGCTCAGGAAACTCTAAACGTTGCTTAGCAGTATGAAACAATTCCCCCTGCTGCCTGGGGGCCGCAACTGGGGGAGAGATAGACAGTACCTCAAAAATCTGAGCCAACAGCCTATCAGTATCATCTGGGGCCCAGGGGTCAGAGCTAGAGATGAGCGAATCGATTCGGACGAACCCGAATTCGTTCTGAATTTCAGGAAAAATTCGATTCTGAACGAATCCGAATTTCCCCACGATTCGATCGATCAAAGTTTTCCTTTAAACTCCATTTATTTCAATTACAGCCATTGGAAAATGGTGGATGGACATGTCCGGACATGTCCCCTGGGGCAAGTTATCATGGGAAGGTCACATGCAGCCTATCAGCAGCCAGGAAGCCCGGTGACATCACAGTGCTATATAAACAGCGGCAATTTTGCTTGTGCACATTTCAGCCTTGCATTGCAGACAGAACGGAGGTTGCTGCAGACAGCGAGAGACTTACAGACAGGCAGGGAGAGTCAGGGAGACCCACAGAGACCCACACAGTGCCAGGGAGTGCCAGGGAAAGATAGGGAAAAATTGGGAACGATCCAGTCAGGAACAGCAGAGAAAGTGACAGGGAAACTTTTTTTTTTATTTTCACTTCACTTCATTTGCCAGATCAGTTTTAAATTGCTTTTTTTGTGCTGTAAATATTCCTGGCCACTGTGCATCCCATCTTGGCAGTGGCATATTTAACCCTATCTGTTACACACAAGCATTTCTTATAACTCGATTAGTTTTTTTGTATGCTGTAAAAACCCCAGCCCAAACGGGCATAATATTTCAGCACATTTCACCCTATCTGTTATACTATATCAGATTCTAAAGGCTCTGTTTTATTAATATATTACATTTTGAATTGGTTTTGTTCGTCCTGTAAAAACACCAGGCCACATGGGCATCCCAAACCAGCACATTTGACCCTATCTGTTATACTAAATCAGCTTCTAAAGGCTCTGTTTTAATAATATATTGCATTTTGAATTGGTTTTGTGTGTCCTGTAAAAACATCAGGCTACATGGGCATCCCAAACCAGCCCATTTCACCCTATCTGTTATACCAAATCAGCTTCTAAAGGCTCTGTTTTATTATTATATTGCATTTTGAATTGGTTTTGTGTGTCCTGTAAAAACACCAGGCCGCAGGGTATCCCAAACCAGCACATTTCACCCAATCTGTTATACTAAATCAGCTTCTAAAGGCTCTGTTTTATTAATATATTGCATTTTGAATTGGTTTTGTGCGTCCTGTAAAAACACCAGGCCGCAGGGTATCCCAAACCAGCCCATTTCACCCTATCTGTTATACTAAATCAGCTTCTAAAGGCTCTGTTTTATTATTATATTGCATTTTGAATTGGTTTTGTGTGTCCTGTAAAAACACCAGGCCGCAGGGTATCCCAAACCAGCACATTTCACCCAATCTGTTATACTAAATCAGCTTCTAAAGGCTCTGTTTTATTAATATATTGCATTTTGAATTGGTTTTGTGTGTCCTGTAAAAACACCAGGCCGCAGGGTATCTCAAACCAGCACATTTCACCCAATCTGTTATACTAAATCAGCTTCTAAAGGCTCTGTTTTATTAATATATTACATTTTGAATTGGTTTGATCAAAGTTTTCCTTTAAACTCCATTTATTTCAATTACAGCCATTGGAAAATGGTGGATGGACATGTCCGGACATGTCCCCTGGGGCAAGTTATCATGGGAAGGTCACATGCAGCCTATCAGCAGCCAGGAAGCCCGGTGACGTCACAGTGCTATATAAACAGCGGCAATTTTGCTTGTGCACATTTCAGCCTTGCATTGCAGACAGAACGGAGGTTGCTGCAGACAGCGAGAGACTTACAGACAGGCAGGGAGAGTCAGGGAGACCCACAGAGACCCACACAGTGCCAGGGAGAGCCAGGGAAAGATAGGGAAAAATTGGGAACGATCCAGTCAGGAACAGCAGAGAAAGTGACAGGGAAACTTTTTTTTTTTATTTTCACTTCACTTCATTTGCCAGATCAGTTTTAAATTGCTTTTTTTTGTGCTGTAAATATTCCTGGCCACTGTGCATCCCATCTTGGCAGTGGCATATTTAACCCTATCTGTTACACACAAGCATTTCTTATAACTCGATTAGTTTTTTTGTATGCTGTAAAAACCCCAGCCCACACGGGCATAATATTTCAGCACATTTCACCCTATCTGTTATACTATATCAGATTCTAAAGGCTCTGTTTTATTAATATATTACATTTTGAATTGGTTTTGTGCGTCCTGTAAAAACACCAGGCCACATGGGCATCCCAAACCAGCACATTTGACCCTATCTGTTATACTAAATCAGCTTCTAAAGGCTCTGTTTTAATAATATATTGCATTTTGAATTGGTTTTGTGCGTCCTGTAAAAACATCAGGCTACATGGGCATCCCAAACCAGCCCATTTCACCCTATCTGTTATACCAAATCAGCTTCTAAAGGCTCTGTTTTATTATTATATTGCATTTTGAATTGGTTTTGTGTGTCCTGTAAAAACACCAGGCCGCAGGGTATCCCAAACCAGCACATTTCACCCAATCTGTTATACTAAATCAGCTTCTAAAGGCTCTGTTTTATTAATATATTGCATTTTGAATTGGTTTTGTGCGTCCTGTAAAAACACCAGGCCGCAGGGTATCCCAAACCAGCCCATTTCACCCTATCTGTTATACTAAATCAGCTTCTAAAGGCTCTGTTTTATTATTATATTGCATTTTGAATTGGTTTTGTGTGTCCTGTAAAAACACCAGGCCGCAGGGTATCCCAAACCGGCACATTTCACCCTATCCGTTATACTAAATCAGCTTCTACAGGCTCTGTTTTATTAATATATTGCATTTTGAATTGGTTTTGTGTGTCCTGTAAAAACACCAGGCCGCAGGGTATCTCAAACCAGCACATTTCACCCAATCTGTTATACTAAATCAGCTTCTAAAGGCTCTGTTTTATTAATATATTGCATTTTGAATTGGTTTTGTGCGTCCTGTAAAAACACCAGACCGCAGGGTATCCCAAACCAGCCCATTTCACCCTATCTGTTATACTAAATCAGCTTCTAAAGGCTCTGTTTTATTAATATATTACATTTTGAATTGGTTTTGTGCGTCCTGTAAAAACCCCAGGCCGCAGGATATCCCAAACCAGCACATTTCACCCTATCTGTTATACTAAATCAGCTTCTAAAGGCTCTGTTTTATTAATATATTGCATTTTGAATTGGTTTTGTGCATCCTGTAAAAACACCAGGCCGCAGGGTATCCCAAACCGGCACATTTCACCCTATCTGTTATACTAAAGCAGCTTCTACAGGCTCTGTTTTATTAATATATTGCATTTTGAATTGTTTTTTTGCGTCCTTTAAAAACCCCAGGCCAATGGGCATCCCATATTAGCACATTTGACCCTGTCTGTTACACACATGCAGCTGTTAAAGGGGATTTCTTCTAACTAGAGCACAGTTTGAATTGTTTTTGTGTCTGCTGTAAAAACCCCTGCCCACAGGGCATCCCATATTAGCACATTTGACCCTATCTGTTACACACAAGCAGCTGTTAAAGGGGATTTCTTCTAACTAGATTACAGTTTTAATAGTTTTTGTGTCTGCTGTAAAAACCCCTGCCCAGAGGGCATCCTATATTAGCACATTTGACCCTATCTGTTACACACAAGCAGCTGTTAAAGGGGATTTCTTCTAACTAGAGTACAGTTTGAATTGTTTTTGTGTCTGCTGTAAAAACCCCAGGCCAATGGGCATCCCATATTAGCACATTTGACCCTATCTGTTACACACAAGCAGCTGTTAAAGGGGATTTCTTCTAACTAGATTACAGTTTTAATTGTTTTTGTGTCTGCTGTAAAATCCCAAGGCCAATGGGCATCCCATATTAGCACATTTGACCCTATCTGTTACACACAAGCAGCTCTTAAAGGGGATTTCATCCAACTAGAGCACAGTTTTAATTGTTTTTGTGTCTGCTGTAAAAAACCCCTGGGCACTGTGCATGCCATGTTTGCACATTTAACCCTATCTGTTACACACAAGCAGGTCTTAAAGCGGATTTCATCTAACTAGAGCACAGTTTTAATTGTTTTTGTGTCTGCTGTAAAAACCCCTGCCCACTGGGCATGCCATGTTTGCACATTTAACCTTATCTGTTACACACAAGCAGCTCTTTAAGGGTATTTCATCTAACTAGAGCACAGTTTTAATTGTTTTTGTGTCTGCTGTAAAAACCCCTGCCCACTGGGCATCCCATGTTTGCACATTTAACCCTATCTGTTACACACAAGCAGCTCTTAAAGGGGATTTCATCTAACTAGAGCACAATTTAAATTGTTTTTGTGTCTGCTGTAAAAACCTCTGCCCACTGGGCATGCCATGTTTGCACATTTAACCCTATCTGTTACACACAAGCAGCTCTTAAAGGGGATTTCATCTAACTAGAGCCCAGTTTTAATTGTTTTTGTGTCTGCTGTAAAAACCCCTGGCCACTGGGCATCCCAAACACTAGCATAAATATTTCAAGACTACCTGTCTATTAGCTGGTTGGATTTTGTAATCAATGTCACTTTTCCACTATCAAAGAAGCCAACCTCTCTATGTGAGGAGGGGGCATCCCAAACAATAGCATGAATATTTCAGGAGTTACCTGTCTATTAACTGGTTGCATTTTGTAAAGAAAGTCACGTTGTCAAATTGCCAGCAGCCATTGCCTTTAACCGGAAGGCCTCCCAAATATGCTAGCATGTGTCTTTTAAGAGTGCTCACATTGGAGTTGGCAGCAGCAGCATTAGGAGCCCATATATTGCCTGAAAGACACACATATGAGCTGGCAGCAGCAGAGTAGGGAGCCCATATATTGCCTGAAAGACACACCCAGGAGTTGGCAGCAGAGGGAGCCCATATATTGCCTGAAGGACACACCCTGGAGTTGGCAGCAGCATAAGGAGCTACCGTGCTTCAGCTAGTACCATGGATCAGCCATTGGTGGCTGGAAATCCTGGCTGAACCATGCCTGATTCATCTACACAAAGGTGAGTCTCTCCACATTTTTCGTGGACAGACGAGTTCTCCTTGGCATGACTATGGCCCCCGCCGCACTAAACACCCGCTCAGATGGCACTACTCGCTGGGCAGGACAGCTTTCCCAGGGCAAACTCTGCCATTTGCGGCCACAAGTCAAGTTTGGCTGCCCAGAAGTCCAGCGGGTCCTCAAGGTGCATTGGCATGGTCATGTCAAGGTATAACACTACCTGCTGGTTCAGGGCCTGCTCCAGGTCTTTCTGCTGCTCATGATTAGCCTCACTATGCGGGTCGCTTGTGATTAGGGTGTGATTCTGTTAGTTGTTATCTGATTCCGACCCGGCTTGATTGACCATTCCTGTCTGCTGCCTGTACCGACCTCTGCTTTGTCTGACCACGAACCTGCCTGCCCCTCTGGATACCCCGCGATCTCTGACCTCCCGGCTTGACCCTTTGACTACTCCTGACTACGCACCTGTCTCATCCCTGTACTCTGACGCACCCTCTGGATTGACTACCTGTGAACGACCTCGGCTTCGGGATACCCTCGTGGTTCATCGGCCTTCACCGTAAGCAGCCATCCTTTGGGGGATACCATTCTGACGCTGTAGCTCAAGAAGGGTGTGCTTGGCGGTGTGGGAGTGGCTGAAGTGCATGCAAAGTTTCCTTCCCGTTGTTAGCATGTCTTGCAGCTGGGGGGAAGACTTCAGAAAATGCTTGACAACTAGGATGAACACGTGTGGCATACAGGGCGCATGGCTCAGGCTTCCTTGTCGCAGCGCAGGCAAGATGTTCTTCCCATTGTCAGTCACCATGGTTCTCATTTGCAGTTTGGGTGGAGATTTATGATTTTTAGCAGTTCCTCCCATGTGTCACTCCATGGCTCAAGGCAGACCATGTGAAGAACAGTGTGAGTCCTGCACACATGGTAGACTGGAAGGGCACTGAAAAAAAGAAAAAAAGAAAAAAAAAATATTAAGAAAAATCAAAATACAAAAAAAAAATGAAAAATGAACAAAAAAAATTTAAAAAAAATATATATATATAAAAATATATATATATTTAAAAAAAATACAAAATATTAAAAAAACTGAAAATGAAAAAAAAAATACAAAATGAACCCCAAAAAAATTGCATACATTTTATATGTTATTGTTATTATGTTATATGTTATTATGTTATATGTTATTATATGTTATTATTTTAAATGTGTTCAAATAAGATAAATGTTAACAATTAATATGTACGGCCTAGGAGCGTGGAGGCCACAGCGGAGGGACCTGTCCAAGTTGCTGTTGTGGTTGTGCAGGAACCACAATCACCCGGTGGTGCTTAAAGGATATGTATTGTCCCTGACCGTAGTTACAGCTCCAGACGGTGGCACTGCCGTGCACACTGACAGGCTAAAGGACTGGAACAGAGAGTGCCGTGCCACTGGGTAATGCAGCAGGCTGGACCACCACTTTGGAGCCAACTCTCCCAGGCCGCTTTAAGGTGATGCTGCAAATGTCAATGCAGGGCTGTGGGTCCAACATTGGGACCCTAGCCACACTTCACCTTCTGCCTACACATCTTTCATATAGCCATGTTAAGTGGATGATCGTGTTAACCAATGGATGACTGCAGATGGGTTGCTGGTCAAGACATGACCGCTAACTGATACCGGGAGATCAGGCCTCTCACTGAGACTCCTGCTGCCACTCACCCCTAGTCTGCTGAGACCTCTGCTTGATGAATTGAGGCCTAATATGTTACTATGTTACTAATATGTTACTATGTTACTAATTACAAATATGTTACTAATTACAAATATGTTAATAATATGTTACTATGTTACTAATATGTTACTATGTTACTAATGTGTTACTATGTTACTAATATGTTACTATGTTACTAATATGTTACTAATATGTTACTATGTTACTAATGTTACTAATCTGTCACTCTCCATCACTCCAAGCCTTTAAAAGTGCCCTAAAAACTCACTGATGTCCTCCTCAGCTTCCTCAACAGTGTCTGCTTAAGATGTCAAAACGCTTGCAACACCACCTCCCACGCCACTCTCCTCATCACTACTTGCCCGCCTAGTGGAAGAAGCAGCGAGTGTCTCCTCCACTTCTTGGCTGGGCAGTAGCTGCTGATCATCAGATCGTCCTCACTGAATAGTGGAGCTGAACCCAAAGCATAAGATATAACCGACAGTTGACTGGGGGTGTCAGATGTCACTTGTGATGCAGTGGATGATCGTGTTAACCAATGGATGATGGCAGATGGGTTGCTGGTCAAGACACGACCGCTAGCTAATACCGAGAGAGCAGGCCTCTCACTGAGACTCCTGCTGCCACTCACCCCTAGTCTGCTGCAACCTCTGCTTGATGAATTTAGGCCTCTGCAACTTCTCTGTGCCCATCCTGGCACTTCTCTGCCTGACATACTTAGTGCGTATATGAGGGGAGGACAAAACGCTACACTACACTTAAAGCAGGATTTGTCGATAACAGCAGCAGGTGTGTATCTATCTATGGCCTTTCACTAAGTAGTAACTAGGCCCTGAAGACTTTAACAGGAACAAAGTGATGAAACTCTTAGATGTGCGTATGTGATGCTCTGATGAGAGCAATTCAATGTGCTCCAGTACGCTTGAAAAAAATGTTTTTTTGAGAGACTGGCCTGTGTGGAAATGAATCGGGCATGGATCAGCCAAGATTTCCACCCACCAATGACTGATGCATTAGAGTAGATTGATCATGGGGCCAGACTAACACTAAAGAAATATGGATAGTGCAAAACAGATTTAAGGCGTTGCTCTCCAGTTACAGACATTCCTCCACATCAGACCACAATTAATTATTGAGAAAATGTTAGTCTTACTTTTTATTAATATTCTTCGGATAAGATATATGTGCTGTATATGTTCTCTTCATGCTGCTGCAAACTCCAGGGTGTGTCTTTCAGGCAATATATGGGCTCCTAATGCTGCTGCCAACTCCTGGGTGTGTCTTTCAGGCAATAGCCTCGATTCAGAGAGACACCTAAAAACTTCCGATTTCGCGCCGTCGCAAAAGTTCCCGCTCTCGTATGAATGTGCGAGCGATTCCAAGCATGCTTCGTAAACCTTCCGTAAAGCATCCGTCCGCTCGTATGCCAGAGTACGCGTACGAGGATGTCATTTTCAATTGAGACTTTTCAGATTCATTTTCTCAGCTAACAACGTAGCCTTCCGATTTTGCCCTTTTTCCATCGTATCCTCACACGAATCCTTTCCGCTTCCCGATACATCCTGCTTCACTTTTTCCAAAATTCTTCGTCCAGACGGAAGTCTTACGATCTTGCGCCTGCGCACTACAAACGTATCTCATTAAAGTGCTTGCATCTATTTCACTCACATCACGTAGAATACCAAAAAAAAACACCCTAACCACTTTGCGCTATCCTGCCTCTTCCCTTTTGAGCCCTTAAAGCTCACCCTAACCACTTTGCGCTATCCTGCCTCTTCCCTTTTGAGCCCTTAAAGGTCACCCTAACCACTTAGCGCTATCCTGCCTCTTCCCTTTTGAGCCCTTAAAGGTCACCCTAACCACTTTGCGCTATCCTGCCTCTTCCCTTTTGAGCCCTTAAAGCTCACCCTAACCACTTTGCGCTATCCTGCCTCTTCCCTTTTGAGCCCTTAAAGGTCACCCTAACCACTTTGCGCTAGCCTGCCTCTTCCCTTTTGAGCCCTTAAAGCTCACCCTATCCACTTAGCGCTTAGATTATTCTTCCATTTTAGGTCCCTAAAACTTACCCAAATCCCTTAGCGCTTAGATTATTCTTCCATTTTAGAACCCTAAAACTTACCCAAATCACTTAGCGCTTAGGTTCTTCTTCCATTTTAGCACCCTAAAACTTACCCAAATCACTTAGCGCTTAGGTTCTTCTTCCATTTTAGCACCCTAAAACTTACCCAAATCCCTTAGCGCTTAGATTATTCTTCTATTTAAGGTCCCTAAAAGTTACCCAAATCACTTAGCGCTTAGATTATTCTTCCATTTAAGGTCCCTAAAACTTACCCAAATCCCTTAGCGCTTAGATTATTCTTCCATTTTAGCACCCTAAAACTTACCCAAATCCCTTAGCGCTTAGGTTCTTCTTCCATTTTAGCACCCTAAAACTTACCCAAATCCCTTAGCGCTTAGATTATTCTTCCATTTTAGCACCCTAAAACTTACCCAAATCACTTAGCGCTTAGGTTCTTCTTCCATTTTAGCACCCTAAAACTTACCCAAATCACTTAGCGCTTAGGTTCTTCTTCCATTTTAGCACCCTAAAACTTACCCAAATCACTTAGCGCTTAGGTTCTTCTTCCATTTTAGCACCCTAAAACTTACCCAAATCACTTAGCGCTTAGGTTCTTCTTCCATTTTAGGTCCCTAAAACTTACCCAAATCACTTAGCGCTTAGGTTCTTCTTCCATTTTAGCACCCGAAAACGTACCCAAATCCCTTCGTGGACATCTGAATCTTGACCTCAAAATATGTATTTGCCCCTTTCTTTTTTGTAAATGTATGTGTTACCAGAAATGACACTGAAACGTTGTTTTCTTTTAACTTTTTTACTATTAAATATTTTTTGTGGTTTTAAAATAGTAAAACATTTTTTGCTCGGGGCAAATAAAACTTTTTTTTCTTAATTAAAACAATTTTAAAAATATAAAAACTGCCTCAGCAGAACAGGGCCAGGACCCAGGACTTTACTCCTCTTCGTCTTCTTCTGTTGTCCCCAACGAGTCAACCATCACCTTCATATCGGCCACCAACGCAAGGACCCTCCTATTCATTTCCAAAATTTGTTGCCGTGTGGTCCCTGTAACAAATGGAGAAAAAAACATTAGATTAATACCAATACATGTTTGCCACCTGTGGATTGAATGTTTTGAAATTACACAAATAAATCAAGGCTACATATGTAATTCTGGCAAGTCATTAAGCTAAGGAAGTGGCCACAGGTCACTCTTATATTGCCATTGGCTAGGGCTTGATGTATCTGTGTGTTGATGTCAAGTACCACATAATGACTACTTACTTGGTTGGTGGCCGCGAGCTGGCTCGTTGGAGACAACACGCTGAGGTCCTGGGTCCTGGCTCTGCTGTGAAGAAGTGCCTGTAGAAACATGGGAAATATGTTCAGTTTTATGGTCAAATTCCTCAGTCAGAAAATGTCTTTTGCAAAGTCTGGTTCACATCACTCACCTTCTCCAGCTTCTGCTTGTAGCACATCTGCTGCCTCCTCTTCCACTTCCTCACCCGCTCCAGAAGCATCTAGATAAACAGATGAAAGGAATCAGTTGGGTAGGAGATAGCATGTATATGTGTGTGCGTATACATGAAGAGGGACATACCAGAGGCTCCCGCATGCGTGGCAGGGTACGACTCCCTGCCCACGCTGTGCCGCCCCTCCTCTGTGGTAAGGTCCAGGGGCTGGTCTGAGGAGGCCACAGAGGAGGGGTCGGCCCGTCGCCCTGGAGATCCACCACCTTCACTCCCAACTGCAGAATCATGCAGCACTGGTCGGCCTGTGCGCCTCCGGGTGCGGCGAATGCGGTAATCCATTTCCAACACTACCAAAGAAAAGGCATTATAAATAAAAGGCCTAACTTCTGTCGTAGTTACATCTTGCATGCAAGATCTCCAGGGCGACGTTTCGTTTCTCAAACGGGTTGGGCAGGTAGTCGTACCTGCGCTCCAGCATGGTCTACAAAACAGAAATCAAACATAGCAAGAAATCAGAAATGCCTATCAAGAAGTGGCAACAATACATTATTTGGTTCGATCACATGAACACATACACACACACACACTTCTAGGCTAAGTTAACTTTTAAATCTGCCAGCACTGTTGTTTGGCACGTGTGTGGCGTGCGCTTGGGTGTGCATGTAGTTGAACCAAATTTAAAAACAATCTATTACTTCGTGCGCATCCTTAACATGTAGAGCAGCATTTAGAAAGCCAAGCAAAGTCCTTAAAAGACACTTACGAGCTTGATGATCTCTTCTTGTTGGCGGGTGAAGATAGTGGGCGCCATGTTTCTTCTTCTTCTCGGCAGCAGATAAGCACTGCCCCAGCGGTTTCCGGGTTTCGGCCGGCCGTGCGCGTAAGCGGACGCGTAGGCGTCACACGCCGGATACCTTATTTAAAGGGCCCTGCACACACAGCTCATTCTCTTTGAGAGTCCACCCAAAATGGCACCGAAAAAAGCTACTGGCCAGAAGAAGAAGACCAAGCGGGCTGAGCAGGCCGAGGGACCGAGAACACGCTCCCAAGAGCCCAAAGCCAGGCTAAGGCCTACCACCAAGGCCGCGGCAAAAAAGGAGGTTGCAGCAGCCCAACCAAAGAGCAAGCAAACCAAGGCTGGGCAAGCTCATGCCCCACAGATGGGTAAGAGGGGACGAAGCCCCACCCCACCCTGCCCCACATCCCCCCCACCACATGGCACCAAGGCCATAGCCAAAGGCCCCAAATACAGGGCCCGAAACAGCAGCAGGGGCCCAAGGCGCAGCAGGGGCCGAAGCAGGTCCAGGTCCAGAAGCCACAGCAGGGGCCCAAGGCGCAGCAGGGGCCGAACAAGGTCCAGGTCCAGAAGCCGCAGCAGGGGCCCAAGGCGCAGCAGGGGCCGCACAAGGTCCAGGTCCAGAAGCCGCAGCAGGGGCCCAAGGCGCAGCAGGGGCCGCACAAGGTCCAGGTCCAGAAGCCGCAGCAGGGGCCCAAGGCGCAGCAGGGGCCGAAGCAGGTCCAGGTCCAGAAGCCGCAGCAGGGGCCCAAGGCGCAGCATGAGCCGAACAAGGTCCAGAAGCCCGAAAAGCCGTCAAAGGCCAACGGCCCCCTTCCCCCCGCACGTGGCTCCAAAGCAAAGCCCAAGAACCACAAGATATGCCTCACCCCAGCCAACGACCTCCAAGGCCCCACAGACCCACAGGGCTCAAAGCAGCAGCTCCAGCTCGCCCAGACCCTCTCTTGCTCGCCCACATTCTCCTCCGGCACAGGTTGTCATGCATTCCCCCTATGCCACATCGACACCTGCAACTTCAGTGGCCACCCAGCCCCGAACACCCAGTCCCTTTCCCAGTCCAGTACGATCCACAGCCAGCCTCCAGTCCTTGAGGTCTCCTCCATCCCCCCAGCCCAGAATGTCACCCCATTTGCCACCAAGCACTGAGGAGCCACAACCACCCCAAAGAGGGCGCACATTGCGCCGAGGACACTTGAGTGGCCGTTTTGGTGAGTCCCAAACTCTGGCATTGGCTAGTGGGCTCACCTTATATTATGACGACCTATATGGGAGCAAATCCAAAACCACCAGCAAACAGCGCAAAGCAGAGATTTTGGAAGAACTCACCAGGCAAGTCAATGCAGCGGGTGAGGAACGCAAAGATGTGGAACAGGTTCAGCGGAAGATATCGGACCTGAAATATGCCGTGCGGAAGAAACAGAGTCAAAGGCAGCTGTACAGGTACCTAGCTTATTTGTGGGTTTTTATTATTCTTGTGTATCCATCAGTGCACTTAATTATGCTTACTATGTTTTACAGCGAAAAAACTGGCGGAGGATTTCCAACAAAAATGAGATTTACCCAAGCTGAGGAGATGGTTCTGGGCTTGCTCCATCCTATGGCCTTACAGGGACACCCGGCCCAGCAGGACACCGACAACCCGCCAATTCCAGCAGGTTAGTAATGTGTGAATGACCCCAAAAATGTGTGTAAACCTACACATAGGCAGCAAGGGCTAGCTAAACACATGGCTCTAGGGGGTGGCTGCAAAGGCCTAGCTAAACACATGGCTCTAGGGGGTGGCTGCAAGGGCTAGCTAAACACAAGGCTCTAGGGGGTGGCTGCAAGGCCTAGCTAAACACATGGCTCTAGGGGGTGGCTGCAAGGGCTAGCTAAACACATGGCTCTAGGAGGTGGCTGCAAGGCCTAGCTAAACACATGGCTCTAGGGGGTGGCTGCAAGGCCTAGCTAAACACATGGCTCTAGGGGGTGGCTGCAAGGGCTAGCTAAACACATGGCTCTAGGGGGTGGCTGTAAGGCCTAGCTAAACACATGGCTCTAGGGGGTGGCTGCAAGGGCTAGCTAAACACATGGCTCTAGGGGGTGGCTGCAAGGCCTAGCTAAACACATGGCTCTAGGGGGTGGCTGCAAGGGCTAGCTAAACACATGGCTCTAGGGGGTGGCTGCAAGGCCTAGCTAAACACATGGCTCTAGGGGGTGGCTGCAAGGGCTAGCTAAACACATGACTCTAGGGTGTTGCTTTTAGTGGAGTGCTCACTTTGACCAGGGTGTGTAATGTGTGTGGACTGGTAATGTGCAAATTGACAGCCACATACATGACGTTTAAAGTGGACCAACACCCAGGATTTTGACTATCCTGGGTCTTGGTCCACTTCGGTGGGGCACCCCCGATCGGGGTGCCCCGCTGTGTGAAACCCCCCCGAACCCCCCGAACTCACCTCTCCCCGCGCCGACGGACAAGCCGCGGACATGCGGCTCCTCCGCCGCCGCCTCCCGCGCGTCCCTCTTGACATGCGCGTGCCCGCGCCGGCCATCCACAGACGGCCGGCGCAGGCGCGCGCACGTCTAGAGGGGCGCGAGGGAGGCGGCGGCGGCCGGCCGCCGCTGAAACTAAGGTAAGGAGTTTGGGTTGTTTGGGGGGTTTCCCCCCTCGGGACATCCCGATCTCGGATGTCCCGCGGGGAGGGAGGTGATCGGCCCGGGAATCTTATAGATTTCTGGGCCGATCACCGGTGGGTGTTGGTCCACTTTAAGTAAATTACTGAAAACTAAGAAACTTAGGAGTGGAGAAAAGGAATGCGTGCTATGTATTAATTGACAAGCACACGCCACACTAACATCTTTGGCTGTTGGTCAATGTGGTAAGAGCTGGGTTGGGTGCCCAACGGATTAAGATGGTTTGCTACAAATGTTTTCAGAGATACAATGTTCCCCACCAGAATCATATTGTAACTCCTATTTTGCACCTTAGTGTGTTAACTTCATCGCCTAAAAGGGATGTGGCAACTCACACAGCAGCCATTACTTGCATGTTTGTTTTTAGACACGTGACCAATGTGTCTAGTCTGGTTTAACAATCCATGCACTAATGTAATGGCATTCCTAGTGAAGGCCAAGTGGCCACGTTGTGGGAGTGGCCATTCCTGCTTGGCCACGTTTCTTTGCTTAGCATAAGTGTGCTTAAACCTCAACAATGCATAGTTGTGTGTTTTCATAGCTCTTTTTCTTCTAATGCAGCCCAGCATCATCCCTCAGCTAGTGGGGACTCCTCTGCCATGTTACCGCTGCCGTCTTCTTCCGCACTGCATAGGACCCAGGATCCGATATCTACGGTAAGTGTTTTTTCATGCTGTTATGTATGCATGTGGCTTGCCATGTTTTTCTTGTCTGATTTATAAATGTATTCCCCACACTGAACCTTTTTTTTTTACATTTCCCCAACAGAGCCACACACTGATGGAGCAAATCCAGGAGCAGGAGGAAGATGGAAGCTTCCTTGGAGATGATGAAGATCTTCCCCTGGGCCAGAATCTGCAACTGTCCCAAAATGTTTCTCCGCCAAATCCTGAGCAGCAGAGGGAAGCTGGCTGCATGCTGCCCACGATGTGCAGGCAGCATGCAGCCAGCTTCCCTCTGACCCTCCAGTCCCCAGTTTCAGATCTGCTGCTGAGGATTTGGCGAGCATACCTGTGACTGTTGGGGGTCCTCGAGCAACATCATCTGCACGCCCCACAACCCGGGGAATTGGGCGGCGTACTCAGCAACGTCGCCCAGTTTCCCAGGGGAGGGGCGTGCAGATGATGGAGTCAGCATGGCACCAACAAAATCAAGAGCATATTAGGGGCCAATTAGAGTCCCTAAATACTACCTTCAGTGCCGTGCTGACTGAATTGAGGACCCATAACAGCCACATGGCCAACTTGACCTCCGAAATCAGGTCAGGCATGGCCGAAATGCACTGTAACCAAAGAAACATTTTGGAACAGTTGCAGATTCTGAATGCCACACAGGCCCAGGTTAGCCCCCCCCCCCCCCCCCCCCAAGGGCCCCAACCTGGGTTCTATGGGCATCACCAATATTAATGTGTGTTTGGCCTGAATCTGTTCCACATCTTTGCGAGACATCCCCACTGGATTGACTTGTCTGGTGAGGGCTAAAAATCTGCCATTTTGCGCTGCTCTTGCTAGGTTGTTTTGGATTTGCCCCCATATAGGTCAGTCAAGGCGTGAGGTAGCCCACTAGCCAATGCCAGAGCCCAAGACTCACTGAAGCAGCCACTTAAGCTGTGGCGTGGCTGTCTTGGGCACAATCTCATTTGTGGTGGCTCCTCATGTTTGGCGGCATGATTGTGTGACATTCTGGTCTGCAAAACTAAGACCTTGGACCCTGGCTGTGATTGTACTGGATTGGGATTGGGACTGGCTGTTCTGGTTTGGGTGGGCCATTGACTTACAGGTGTAGATGTGGCATAGCTAGGTTTGCTTAAAACCTGTGTCTGTTGAAAATGTGGGCAAGCAGGAGAGGGCTTATTTGTGTAAATTTTTATGTTTTGGAACATGTTTTGCAAACAATTTCATGTACATGTCTGGCCCCAAAGTCTGTGAGGGGCACTCACCTCCTATTCAGTTTGTATGGCCTAAACATTTTACAAACTAGTAAATATTTTGGTTTCAACAAGTTTATGTCTGTGGTGTTTTGATTGCGAAAGTAGACCCAAAAAAAAAACAAAAAAAAATGTCTCCAAATAAGTCCACAAACATTGTTGTTATTTTTTAGCACAAATTCATTATTGGTTTATTCATAATGAAATTAGACATACCAAAAACAAGTAAAAAAATAAACAATAACCAAGTCCAAAAAAAAACATCCAAACACAAACATAAATTAGGCAAAATGTGTGGCTATTAAATTTGCCCGCACGGCTTGCCCAGACGCACTTGGCTGGCCCACATAGACGTCGTCTGGCTCATCGGAGGGTGGAGAGGGTGGGCAATCAACATATCGGGGGACCCTTTGCAGAATAGCAAAATTATGCAGCGCTGCACATGCCATAATGATATCAATGACCTTTTTAGGGTCATACTGCAGGGAGCCCCAGTGTGGTCCAAGCACCAAAAATGGGTCTTCAGGAGTCCAAAGGCCCTCTCAACCACTGCCCTGGTCTTTCTATGGGCACGATTGTAGGCCTCTTGGGCTGGAGTCTGTGGCCGGAGGACCGGAGTCATCAGCCACGGGAGTAGTGGATACCCCAAATCGCCTACAACAATGTAAGGGAAACTAATATTACCATTAATTCAGACATTGCAGGGCAAAATTGCTTTAAAAAAATAATTACTGAGGTATGTGACATTGTCACCAAAACATGAGCATACATATTGCAGATGTCAAAACAACAATTAAACATATGTGAGAGATGGGGGCCCAAAGTAGGTCAATTATACTGTGGATGCTGGGTAATCAGGCAGACTGTTAGCAGCTATTGTTTCCTGTCTGTGCTGCAGAACAATGTATTATGGTTTAACTTTACCTGACCCATTTTCTGTTTTGGCTTAGTCCAAAACAGGTGTAAGGATGCCCCTGCACTTTATCCCGCTCACCTCTACTCAGTAATTGAAATGCATGTAAGCAAAGATGGCGCAGACCCTCTGCTAAAGTCCCTAACAGATTTGGAGGGCAAAGTGTTTTGAAGACGGTTTCTGACTTTTGCTCTCATTACACTTTGGAGTTTAAACAATGCAGGACTATAAATTTTGCAGCCAATGTAGTTTGGATCAAGAAATGGGTCCAGTCGGGTTACACATGTTCCCAAGGTGATGTGCAAGGCATCGTGTAGGAAAGGTGACTCCCACAAGCATTCAAGCCACACATATAAATTCTAAATCGGTAATTGGACTCAACTTACCAAGGAGCCATGCACCCGCAAATTCTCCTGACTCAAACCGCCGGAATAATCCAGAACGGCGCAGGATGTAGGCATCATGGGCTGAGCCAGGGTAGCCTGCCAGGACGCTCAGAAAACGCATGTCCTGGGCCACCACTGCTTGCACATTCAGTGAGTGGCCCATTTTGCGATTTCTGTGACAAAAATAAAGATAAAACCAAATTTTAAAAAATAAGGCCACGAATCCAACGCTCACTTCTAACAGGCTAAGTCAAACGTTAACATCCAGACAACTAACAATAAACAACTACCTTGCATTTAAGTGGCCAACAAAAGAAGATGTATGTTCGAGCCTTTACAAGGTTGAGTGACTTGTTCTCTTTCAAGTACACTTTAAAATGTTTGACTTGTGGCAAAGTTGGCAACGAATGGAAAAAGAAGGTCCATTGTTGCACATACACTCTTGCCAAGGAGGAAGCATTATCACGGAGGGACTGATTGCAATGAGGGAATATGTAAAAGGATAGACTAGCAGCATAGAGTGGCTAATGAAAAGGAGGGACTATTCACAATAAGGGAGGCTAAAAATGTAGTAAATAAGGGCAAGGATGCTCTGCTTAAAAGGAGGGACTATTCACAATAAGAGAGCCTAAAAATGGAGTAAATAAGGGCAAGGATGCTCTGCTTAAAAGGAGGGACTATGCACAATAAGGGAGCCTAAAAATGGAGTAAATAAGGGCAAGGATGCTCTGCTTAAAAGGAGGGACTATGCACAATAAGGGAGGCTAAAAATGGAGTAAATAAGGGCAAGGATGCTCTGCTTAAAAGGAGGGACTATTCACAATAAGGGAGCCTAAAAATGGAGTAAATAAGGGCAAGGATGCTCTGCTTAAAAGGAGGGACTATTCACAATAAGGGAGGCTAAAAATGGAGTAAATAAGGGCAAGGATGCTCTGCTTAAAAGGAGGGACTATTCACAATGATGGTTTAAAAACAAGGATGGAGAAATACAAATAATGGTATTGGCCAAAGGAGGGACAACCAAACATTTAGATACAATGGAAGCCACAACTTGCCTGTATATATACTCGTCGACTGCCGGCGGGACGAGGGCAACGTGTGTGCAGTCAATAGCACCCATGACGTTGGGCATGTCGGCGATATTATAAAATGCCAGCTTAATGGGGTTTCGGGCTACCATATCCTCAGGGAAACAAATATATTTCCGAGTTAGGGTAGCCATGCCTTCCAAAAATTTGGATAGTGCGCGGCTCAGCGTAGGCTGAGAGATCCCCACGGAGAGGGCACCCAGCCTCTGGAATGAGCCGTTCGCCAAAAATTGCAGGCAGCCAAGCATCTTGGTCATACCTGAAATTGCTTGCCCCTTCCTTGTGGTGCGGGCTAACCATGGCCGCAGCTCATTATACAATTTATGGAGGGCAGCGCGATTAAGCCTGGTCAGCTCGAACAGCTCAACGTCATGCATGCTATTGATGTCCATGCGTCACCGCCAATGCAGTCTGGTCTGTGACCTCCGGACGATCTCAATTCCCATGAGTTGCAGATCCTCATGCTCCTCAAAGGCAGTAGACTCATCCATGGCTCTAGTTCCGACGTCTAAAAGGTGCCGGGAGTGGTTCGTCAATGAAACGGATTTATGGGGTGTTGTCCCATCGGCAATCAGCTCTCTGAATTAATCGCAAGCCCACTGCAATAACGGAAAAATTTCTGAACGGACGAAAAAATTCAGATTTGGTGGAAAAATGCTCCCGAATGAACGAGAAACTTCCGATTTGCTTCCGTTTTGCGAAAGAGCATATACGCATCTTCCCAAATGTTCGTACGAATGAAAAATGTACGAAAAAAAGCAAAAAAATGACAAACACCCACCAAAACTTTCACAGACAGCTACGGAAGTCCGGACGAATGTGTCTCTGAATCGAGCCTAATATCTGAACTCTCTACGCTGCTGCAAAGTCCATTGTGTTTTTCAGGCAATATATGGGCTCCCTTTGCTGCTGCCAAGTTCAGAGTGTGTCTTTCAGGCAATATTTGGGCTACTGCTGCTGCCAACTCCAGTGTGTCTTTAGGCCAATTTTTGGGCTCCTGCTGCCAACTCCAGTGTCTCTTTCAAGCAATGCTTGGGCTCCTGCTGCTACTGCTGCCAGCTCCAGTGTCTCTTTCAGCCAATGTTTGGGCTCCTGCTGCTGGCAACTCCAGTGTCTCTTTCAGCCAATGTTTGGGCTCCTGCTGCTGGCAACTCCAGTGTGCCTTTAGGCCAATTTTCGGGCTCCTGCTGCTGCTGCCAACTCCAGGGTGTGTCTTTAGGCCAATTTTTAGGCTCCTGCTGCTGCTGCTGCCAACTCCAGGGTGTGTCTTTAGGCCAATTTTTGGGCTGCTGCTGCCAACTCCAGTGTCCCTTTCAAGCAATGTTTGGGCTCCTGTAGCTGCTGCTGCTGCCAACTCCAGTGTGTCTTTAGGCCAATTTTTGGGCTCCTGCTGCTAACTCCAGTGTCTCTTTCAAGCAATGTTTGGGCTCCTGCTGCTGCTGCTGGCAACTCCAGTGTGTCTTTAGGCAAATTTTTGGGCTCCTGCTGCTGCTGCTAACTCCAGGGTGTATCTTTAGGCCAATTTTTGGGCTCCTGCTGCCAACTCCAGTGTCTCTTTCAGCCAATGCTTGGGCTCCTGCTGCTGCTGCTGCTGCCAACTCCAGTGTGTCTTTAGGCCAATTTTTGGGCTCCGGCTGCCAACTCCATTGTCTCTTTCAAGCAATGTTTGGGCTCCTGCTGCTGCTGCTGGCAACTCCAGGGTGTCTTTAGGCCAATTTCTGGGCTCCTGCTGCTGCTGCTGCCAACTCCAGGGTGTGTCTTTAGGCCAATTTTTGGGCTCCTGCTGCTGCTGCCAACTCCAGGGTGTGTCTTTTGGCCAATTTATGGGCTTCTGCTGCCAACTCCAATGTCTCTTTTAGCCAATGTTTGGGCTCCTGCTGCTGCCAACTCCAGTGTGTCTTTAGGCCAATTTTTGGGCTCCTGCTGCCAACTCCAGTGTCTCTTTCAAGCAATGTTCGGGCTCCTGCTGCTGCTGCTGCTGCTGGCAACTCCAGTGTGTCTTTAGGCCAATTTTTGGGCTCCTGCTGCCAAATCCACTGTCTCTTTCAAGCAATGTTTGGGCTCCTGCTGCTATTGCTGCTGCTGCTGCTGCCAACTCCAGGGTGTGTCTTTATTCCAATTTTTGGGCTCCTGCTGCCAACTCCAGTTTCTCTTTCAAGCAATGTTTGGGCTCCTGCTGCTGCTGCCAACTCCAGTGTGTCTTTAGGCCAATTTTTGGGCTCCTGCTGCCAACTCCAGTGTCTCTTTCAAGCTATGTCTGGGCTCCTGCTGCTGCTGCTTGCAACTCCAGGGTGTCATTCAGACAATTTTTGAGCTCCTGCTGCCAACTCCGGTGTTTCTTTCAAGCTATGTTTTGGGCTACTGCTGCTGCTGCTGCTGCTTGCAACTCCAGGGTGTCATTCAGCCAATTTTTGGGCTCCTGCTGCCAACTCCAGTGTCTCTTTCTAGCTATGTTTGGACTCCTGCTGCTGCTGCTTGCAACTCCAGGGTGTCATTCAGCCAATTTTTGGGCGCCTGCTGCCAACTGCAGTGTGTCTTTCAAGCTAGGTTTGGGCTCCTGCTGCTGCTGCTTGCAATTCCAGGGTGTCATTCAGAACATTTTTGGGCTCCTGCTGCCAACTCCAGTGTTTTTTTCAAGCTATGTCTGGGCTCCTGTTGCTGCTGCTTGCAACTCCGGGGTGTCATTCAGCCAATTTTTGGGCTCCTGCTGCCAACTCCAGTGTCTCTTTCAGCCAATTGTTGGGCTCCTGCTGCTGCTGCTTGCAACTCCAGGGTGTGATTCAGCCAATTGTTGGGCTCCTGCTGCCAACTCCAGTGTCTCTTTCAAGCTATGTTTGGGCTCCTGCTGCTGCTGCTTGCAACTCCAGGGTGTCATTCAGACAATTTTTGGGCTCCTGCTGCCAACTCCGGTGTTTCTTTCAAGCTATGTTTTGGGCTACTGCTGCTGCTGCTTGCAACTCCAGGGTGTCATTCGGCCATTTTTTGGGCTCCTGCTGCCAACTCCAGTGTGTCTTTCAAGCTAGGTTTGGGCTGCTTCTGCTTGCAACTCCAGGGTGTCCTTCAGCCAATTTTTGGGCTCCTGCTGCCAACTCCAGTGTCTCTTTCAAGCTATGTTTGGGCTGCTGCTGCTGCTTGCAACTCCAGGGTGTCATTCAGCCAATTTTTGGGCTCCTGCTGCCAACTCCAGTGTCTCTTTCTAGCTATGTTTGGACTCCTGCTGCTGCTGCTTGCAACTCCAGGGTGTCATTCAGCCAATTTTTGGGCGCCTGCTGCCAACTGCAGTGTGTCTTTCAAGTTAGGTTTGGGCTTGCTGCTGCTGCTGCTTGCAATTCCAGGGTGTCATTCAGAACATTTTTGGGCTCCTGCTGCCAACTCCAGTGTCTCTTTCAAGCTATGTTTGGGCTCCTGTTGCTGCTGCTTGCAACTCCGGGGTGTCATTCAGCCAATTTTTGGGCTCCTGCTGCCAACTCCAGTGTCTCTTTCAGCCAATGTTTGGGCTCCTGCTGCTGCTGCTTGCAACTCCAGGGTGTGATTCAGCCAATTGTTGGGGTCCTGCTGCCAACTCCAGTGTCTCTTTCAAGCTATGACCGGGCTCCTGCTGCTGCTGCTTGCAACTCCAGGGTGTCATTCAGCCAATTTTTGGGCTCCTGCTGCCAACTCCAGTGTCTCTTTCAGCAAATGCTTGGGCTCCTGCTGCTGCTGCTTACAACTCCAGGGTGTGATTCAGCCAATTTTTGTGCTCCTGCTGCCAACTCCAGTGTCTCTTTCAAGCTATGTCTGGGCTCCTGCTGCCGCTGCTTGCAACTCCAGGGTGTCATTCAGCCAATTTTTGGGCTCCTGCTGCCAATTCCATTGTCTCTTTCAAGCTATGTTTGGGCTGCTGCTGCTTGCAACTCCAGGGTGTCATTCAGCCAATTTTTGTGCTCCTGCTGCCAACTCCAGTGTCTCTTTCAAGCTATGTTTGGGCTGCTGCTTGCGACTCCAGGGTGTCATTCAGCCAATTTTTGGGCTCCTGCTGCCAACTCTAGTGTGTCTTTCAAGCTATGTTTGGGCTGCTGCTGCTGCTTGCAACTCCAGGGTGTCATTCAGCCAATTTTCGGGCTCCTGCTGCCAACTCCAGTGTGTCTTTCAAGCTATGTTTGGGCTGCTCCTGCTGCTTGCAACTCCAGGGTGTCATTCAGCCAATTTTTGGGCTCCTGCTGCCAACTCCAGTGTCTATTTCAAGCTATGTTTGGGCTCCTGCTGCTGCTGCTGTTGCTGCTTGCAACTCCAGGGTGTCATTCAGCCAATTTTTGGGCTCCTGCTGCTCCTGCTGCCAATACCAGGATGTCTTTCAGCCAATATTTGGGCTCCTGCTGCTGCCAGCTCCAGGGTGTGTTTTTCAGGCAATATAGGGGCCCCTCATAGTGATGCCACCTCAACTCTCTGCAATTGTGCTGCTCTGCGATTCTTATAGCGATGCCTCTGATCTGCATGTCATAATTATTTACAGTATTATTTCACTAATCCAGCACGCATCCTATGTATGTTAAAGCAAGGCAGAATGGTTTACAACCCTATTGAGGCTCTAGGAAGCTCAGAAATAGCAGTTTTTAATAGTGATTCGTTGCGAATAAATTCGGACCAAAACGAATTTTGACGGAAAATTCGGCGAATCAGCCGAATCAAATTTTTCAAAGGTTCGCTCATCCCTAGTCAAAGCCAGAATCATCATGACTAGAGATGAGCGAGTAGTGAAATATTCGAAATTTCGAATTTCGATTCGAATAGACCGCGTTACTCGACTACTCGACCGATTATCGAATCCCATTATAGTCTATGGGAAAAAAATGCTCGTCACTTGGAAATCTCAATTCGACCACTTGGAGGTCACCAAGTCCACCCTGAAACATCAGAAAATGATGCCAACACTGCTGGAATGCAACTGGGACAGCAGGGGAAGCATGTCTGGGTGCATATAACGCGCCCAAGTCGCACTATTACGCCACTATCACAGCCTCTCAACAATACACTCCAAACACAATATAACTTCTACGTAAAGTGAGACAAGACAAGGAAACCTTCTTTCCTCTACATTGCCATGGACCCCAAGCCAAACTGTACAAAAAAGAACAAAATTCTGCACCCCTTAAAATCACGTTGCCTATGACAACCACAGATGGCATAGGCAAGGGGGAAAACAAATAGACCCCACCCCTAATTGTCATTGTGTGTGTGTGTGTGTGTGTGTGTGAGATGTGGTCAGACATGTCTTCTTGTGTCATTGTGTCACCCCAGCAGTAAGGGAAGCTTAAAGGAGGAGGTTTGTTACAGTGTGTCACCCCAGCAGTAAGGGAAGCTTACAGGAGGAGGTTTGTTACAGTGTGTCACCCCAGCAGTCAGGGAAGCTTACAGGAGGAGGTTTGTTACAGTGTGTTACCCCAGCAGTAAGGGAAGCTTACAGGAGGAGGTTTGTTACATTGTGTCACCCCAGCAGTAAGGGAAGCTTACAGGAGGAGGTTTGTTACAGTGTGTCACCCCAGCAGTAAGGGAAGCTTACAGAAGGAGGTTTGTTACAGTGTGTCACCCCAGCAGTAAGGGAAGTTTAGAGCTGAGACCTCTTAAAAATTGTATTAAGGCCCAAGAGCTGAGACCTCTTAAAAATTGTGTGGAGTCCCAAGAGCTGAGACCTCTTAGAAATTGTGTGGAGGCCCAAGAGCTGAGACCTCTTAAAAATTGTGTGGAGGCCCAAGAGCTGAGACCTCTTAAAAATTGTGTGGAGGCCCAAGAGCTGAGACCTGTTAACAATTGTGTGGAGGCCCAAGAGCTGAGACCTCTCAAACATTAGGGTCGATTCTAAATGCAAAAGTTAATTAATTTCGGATCGGGAATCGGAAGTTTGGGTGGGTGTTAGTCATTTTTTCCCTTTTTTTTGGCCATTTCGTATTCGCACGAACGTTCGGGCCTAGACGTATATGCTCTTTCGATCCTGGTCCGTCAGTTGTATTATTTCCGTTAGTTATTGTATATTTCCCGTCCAAATCGTATTTTTTGCGATCAGTCCTAATTTTCCCGTTAATGACATGGGCTTGCGATCAATTCAGAGAGCTGATTGGCAAGTGTTTCTAGGCACATTTAAGGGTTGATTCCCGAACTCTTATCCGGCAGCTTTTTGGCCTCGGGAGTAGCATGGATAGGAGTGAGTTCGAGGAACATCAAGCTCTAATGCTTTTTGGCATCGATTTGATCCGGATGTCTGAGGGCAGATTGCCTGTGCGTCGTCGCATGCACATCGATGGCATGAATGACATTGAGCTGTTCGAGCTGACCAGGCTTAATCGCGCTTCCCTCCATAAATTATATAGTGAGCTGCGGCCATGGTTAGCCCACACCACAAGGAAGGGGCAAGCAATTTCAGGTATGACCAAGATGCTTGGCTGCCTGCAATTTTTGGCGAACGGCTCGTTCCAGAGGCTGGGTGCCCTCTCTGTGGGGTTTTCCCAGCCTACGCTGAGCCGCGCACTATCCAAATTTTTGGAAGGCATGGCTGCCATAACTCAGAAATATATTTATTTCCCTGATGATATGGTAGCCAGAAACGCCATTAAGCTTGGTTTTTTTAATATTGCCGACATGCCCAATGTAATTGGTGCAATTGATTGTACACATGTGGCCCTCGTTCCTCGTGCAGCCGACGAGTACATATACAGGTAGATATTTGGGGCGCTTTTTTAGTTTAACAGTTGTTTAGCATAAACCATCCTATTATTGATTCCAATGTGTAATATTCCCTCTGATTATTCATCCATATGTTTCTTATTCCATCAGCTTACATATCCCTCTGTGCAATCTTCCCTTCTCATAGTAATCCCTATGTGGATTGATCCCCTTATATTTTTTAGTCTCGGTTCAAGTTTGCCTCCTATTACTGATGACAATAGTGTTTCATTCCTCTTTATTTTTGTGGTTTGTTTGGCCGTACAATTTAGATCTGTCATTTGTGTGCAGGCCAGTTTTTGATGCCAAATGGGTTGTGCCCTTATGTGTTGACCCTTTTTTTTATGTTTTCTCTTTAGGAATCGGAAAATGGGACACTCCCTTAATGTCCAGGCAGTGGTTGGGCCTGACATGCGTTTTTTGAGTGTCCTTGCCGGCTACCCTGGTTCTTCTCACGATTCCTATATTCTTAGGCGATCTGGATTGTATCGGCGATTTGAGGCTGGTGAATTTTCTGGTGCATGGCTGCTTGGTAAGTGGGTTTCATTTTTGGCACTTGCTCTTTTCTTTGACTTTTCCTTGACACAAGCGGGTGACAGCGGCGGACAACACAGCGCGCCCCTCTGACAGTGCGCAAACGGGCGGCGCGGCCGCGCGCACGCCTAGAGGTGCACGCGGGAGGCGGCGGCGCCCGCTGTCGCCGCAGATAATGTGTTTTTCGGTGGGTTTGGGGGGGGGGGCCCTCATCGCGGGACATCCCGATCTCGGATGTCCCGCGGTGAGGGGGGTGATCGTCAGGGAATATTATAGATTTCCTGGACCATACAAACTGGCTGACGGTCCACTTTAATAATATTTTTTTTCTATCTTGAACGTTTGCTTGAGATATGAGCCCACATTTGGCAACTGTTGCAACATCTTTCATTATTCTTGGCCAAACAAACAAGCGGTTT
The DNA here is from genome assembly GCA_027917425.1 of Gastrophryne carolinensis. Classification (NCBI taxonomy): domain Eukaryota; kingdom Metazoa; phylum Chordata; class Amphibia; order Anura; family Microhylidae; genus Gastrophryne; species Gastrophryne carolinensis. The sequence continues at coordinate 107,378,987 of CM051243.1, read as the reverse complement.
CCCACAATATTATTCTGTAACTGACATACTCGTGTTTATTGTTATTTGTGGGTGTCCCCTCAGCAGCATCCTAATTGACACATTTCTGAGCCCTTAAATATACCCATATTTAATAGCACCCTTGACCTAGCAGATGTGTTACCAGTCTTTGTGGACTTTAAGCATATTATGTATATTTTAACCACATCTCTTCCCCTAATTATTTGGCTAATGTGCCCTGTTGTTTTTGCTTTTAATGGTTTTTGTTTGGAAATTAAATTAGCTTATTTTTCAGACTTTCATTGCTTAATTGTCTTTTCTCTTTCTCTTCTTAAGGGGACTCAGGTTACCCTCTGCTTCCTTGGCTCATGACGCCTGTGTTGCGGCCCCAGGATGCTGCTCAAGAGGCCTACAACCGTGCGCACCGCAAAACCAGGGCTGTGGTCGAGAGGGCCTTTGGCCTTTTGAAGACACGTTTTAGGTGTTTGGACAATACCGGGGGCGCCCTTCAATATGACACTAAGAAGGTTATTGACATTATAATGGCGTGTGCAGTTCTGCATAATTTTGCCCTCCAAGAACGTGTCCCCCGATATGTTGATGTTCTGCCCTCTACACCCATTGAAGAGGAAGCAGAGAATTATGTGGGCACAACCAGTGAATCTGGCCAATCTGTGCGTGGCAATTTGATTGTGCAGCATTTTTCCTAAATAACATTATTTGTTGGCTTTTTGTTTTTTGGTTGCCTTTGTTGTCAATTGTGTGCCATTAAATGTTCATTTGTATGCCTTGAAATAGTTGTACTGTGGTTCCTAATGTTTCCTTTGCTTTTAATTCACCTTGTAAACCATGTTAACGTATACTGTGTTTGTTTTAGTCAAAGGTGGGGTACAATGTTATTAGTAATCAAACCAAACAAGTTTGTAGAATTTTTGAAAATAATTCTTTTAGTCTGACGACAAAAAGCATATCAAAATGGTTCACAACAAATTACACAGTCAGCATTCAATTGTGGTTATAAACAAATCAATACCGGGTTTGTATCCTTAAAAAAATAAAACCATCTACACCTGGAACTCTGTGGCACACCAAAACAAGGACAGCCAGTCCCATGCCAATCCCAGTCCAGTCATTAATAGTGCCTGTGGCCATGTCTAATTTGGCCTGGCCATAATGTCACCCAAACATGTCTGCAAACCGGAGGAGTCCCCAAACCCCAAATAAATGTAAAGCCATAAGTGGGCCATGTTAAATGCCACCTACACTCATCATTCCAATATGGCATTGGCTACTGGCCTAACTCCCAAATATAATGAGCTATATGTGAGCAAATCCTTAACCCAACCTGCAGCTCAAACCCAAATAGTATGTTGGCAAAACTCAAACGCCAAGTAAATACAGTGGGGGGAATTCTAAAAGATGTGGCACACAATCAAGGAGAGGTTGCCTTAATAAGGTGGATACCCCAAAAACCCGGGTGGAGGGCCATGTGGCTGGGAGCTACCCTGGGCGAGGGTTGCATTGGTAATCTGCAACTGCTCCAAAATGTTTCGCTGCATATTGAGCAATTCACCCATGGATGCCTGGCTTGCATTAGTTGCATTCACCATGTTGCTGTTGTGGGTCCGAAGCTCACTCAGCATGGCCTGTAAGGTAGCATTGAGGGTGTCCATCTGGGCATGCCTTGCCTCATGCAGATGTTGATGGCGTGCCTCAAATGCTCTCCTCTCCTCGTGCCATACATCAACCAGGGCATTCTGCCTCCCCAGGGTAATTGTGCGGCGCAAGGGAGTGCGCCGCACAATTACCCTGGCTCTTGGGTGGGCCCTGCCTCGTGGTCTTGGGCCCTCACCAGCAACAGGCATACCTTGCAATTCCTCAACAGCAGAGGGAAGCCTGGGGACTGTAGCCTCAGTCTCAGCATGCTGTGCCCCATCTGCATGCTCAATGGATGCGGGTTCACTCTGCTGCTGCGGAATTGACAGAGATACATTTTGGGACATTTGCAGATTCTGACCCAGGGGGAGGTCTTCGGATGGGCTCAGCATGGTTCCATCTTCCTCCATGTCCTGGATCTCTTCCATGATTGTGTGTGTCTATAGGGGCAGAAAAAGAACAACAAATAAGTTTGGGTTCTTCATTTAATCCCAAACATTTTAAAACATGCTTCTTCACTTTGTTTCAGTTAATAAACACAAGAAACTTACCAGAAAACTCGGATCTGGACTCCGATGCTGTACAGAAGTCAAAGGCATATTCAAACTGGGGGGGGAGTCCACACTTGCTGTAGTCTGATGCTGGGCTAAAGAAGAGACAAGGGAAACCAGGTTAACACACACGCAAGCAATGTTTGCTTTAGCAAAGTAAAACAAATACATTGGCTAATATTAAATATTTCTACAGCAACGTCCAAAATTATTGCATTACCCTCAGTTGGAGATCTGTGCAATGGATTGGTTTAACTGATAAGTTACCTCAGTTCCAAGTTAGGAAGTGGACACAGTCAGCATCCAACTAGCATTGGCCACAAATTGAGTTGCCCTAACATTCTTTAGTTCAGATCTGTTTTGGCCTCTTCTTTCCATCTTTGGCGTCAATCACAACTCACACACCCAATGTCCCACACATCCCTATTGATGTGTGTATTGTGTTTGAGGCTACATTTATGACTTGGCTTAATTTAAATCCTGCTTACCAGCAAAATTTTTGCTCATGAAGAATTACAATAATGTATCGGCCCAAATCTGTTTGGGCAAAATGTACACAAATATGACCCAACCATGCACATTAGCGCTACCCAAAACAAGCCACAGCAGAGGGGCATAGCGTCAACCTTTCTAAAGTTAATTAAGCAACCCACAAGGGAAACATGCATATGAAGGTTACTCACCTTGTGTACGGGTCGGTGAGTCTGTGTCCCTTAGGGCTGCGTGTCCACCGACCGCGAATGGATGGAGAAGGCCCAGCACCATTTCCTCAGCAGGTGTGAACTCCAATTTTGTGGGATAGCCCCCTCCAGTTTTCATGCTGTAAAGTAAAAGTAGGATCTTAAAAATTGTAAATTAGCATACATTCTAACCCTGACATTTTCCTTGATCATTTATTTACCTATAATTATGCCTTTTGATTTCTTTTTGGCGTACAGCATATTTAAGATCCGAGATTTTCCGTTGGATTTGGCCCACATCTTTCTTCTCTTCCCCTGCTGCATTTACTTGGCGTTTGAGTTCTTCCAACATTTCCATTTTTCGCTGCTTGGTTGTGAATTTGGATTTGCTCCCATATAGCTCATCATAGACTAATGTTAGGCCACTAGCCAATGCCATATTTTGGCTATGGGAGAAACGGCCACACAACTGTCCGCGACGCAATGTGCGGCCAGCTGTTTGGGTTTGGGGCTCCTCCATGTGTGCAGACACATGTGGGGACATTATGGACTCGTGGTGGGTTGGGGAATGCCTAGATTGTTGGCTTCCCAATGACTGGGCTGGACTGGGCAAGGGGCTGGGTGTTCTTGCGTGGCTGGCCACAGAACTTCCAGGTGTAGATGTGGCAACCAAATGCGGTTGCAAGATGGCCTTTCTTGGCCCTCTTGGGGGGCTAAGTGCCCTGCTTGGCCCTGGGCGTGGACTTCTGTCCCAGGAAGGGCTGCGGGCCCTGGTGCTTGCCCGTGCAGGGGTTCGGCGCCGGGATGGGCTGCGGGCCCTGGTGCTTGCCCGTGCAGGTGTTCGGCGCCGGGATGGGCTGCGGGCCCTGGTGCTTGCCCGTGCAGGTGTTCGGCGGCGGGATGGGCTGGGGCTTCTTGTGCTGGCCCGTGCAGGCGTTCGGCGGCTGGCTGGGCTGCGGGCCCTGGGGCTTGCCCGTGCAGGGGTTCGGCGCCTGGATGGGCTGGGGCTTCTTGGGCTTGCCCGTGCTTGCGCTCTGCGGCTGGCTGGGCTGCGGGCCCTGGTGCTTGCCCGTGCAGGGGTTCGGCGCCGGGATGGGCTGGGGCTTCTTGTGCTGGCCCGTGCAGGCGTTCGGCGCCTGGCTGGGCTGCGGGCCCTGGGGCTTGCCCGTGCAGGGGTTCGGCGCCTGGATGGGCTGGGGCTTCTTGGGCTTGCCCGTGCTTGCGCTCTGCGGCTGGCTGGGCTGCGGGCCCTGGTGCTTGCCCGTGCAGGGGTTCGGCGCCGGGATGGGCTGGGGCTTCTGGTGCTGGCCCGTGCAGGCGTTCGGCGGCTGGCTGGGCTGCGGGCCCTGGGGCTTGCCCGTGCAGGGGTTCGGCGCCTGGATGGGCTGCGGCTCCTTTTAGTTGTTTTGGGTGCCGCAGGGGCACATGCCTTTGTGGCCCTTTTTTGGGAGCTTGCGGGTACAGTGTCCCTTGGTGGTGCCGAGCTGCTAATTACCTTGCTTGGCCGACCCTTCTTGGCTCCTTGTTGGGACCTGGTTTTGGGTCCCTCAGCGGCCTGGCTTGCCTTGGAGCGTTTTGCCGGGATCTTTTTTGGAGCCATTTTCGTTCAAAAGACAAAGAGAAATTAGGTTGGGGTGCAGGGACCTTTAAATAAGGCGCACAGCGTCTGACGCCTATGCGCACGACTACGCGATCTTACGGACGTACGTTCGTGCGGAACCAGGAAACCGCTGGGGTTTGACTTATCTGCTGCCTTGAAGAAGCATAAACATGGCGCCCACTATCTTCACCCGTCAACAAGAAGAGATCATCATGCTGGTAAGTGCCTTTCTCTGCCTTTTAAGCTAATACGGACTGATGTACTAAATGTAAATGATGCGTTTGGACCTAGTTTTGGGTCTCTTAATGTTTAAGAACAGGCTCCTCACACTTCATCCTCAAGGGCCGAGACAGGCCACGTTTTAACCTCTCTATGCTGATGTCCTAATTAGGGCAATTGCTCTGGCTTAGCACCAGTTAATGAACCTGTGGAGTAGCGGGGCTAGCTGTCAAACCTGGCCTGTCTCGGACCTTGATGCGGATGTTTGCGGACCACTGTTTGCCTAAGACCTCCAAACACAACGGCAAGCCACACACGTGGGCCAAAAGCCTAAGCATAAGCCGACATCTTGGATGTTCAAACCATCCTAACATGCCATAGATGCAGGTGGCCTGATTAGTAATGTTGGCTAGCTGTATGTACATGGTGTGTGAAACATATAACATAAGACCAGACTCTGAATCATAGTGAACGTCCGCTTTAAGGCACTCCCCAAAAATGGCTGTCACTCTTAAATGTGTGTGTTAATGACATGACATTCGCAACTTGTGATGCAACACATATGGGTCTGTGTGTAAAAGTAAAAGCTCTGTGTCCATTATGTTTTTCAGATCATGCTTCAGCGCCGGTATGACTTCGCGCCCAATGTGTGCGAAAAAAGGGACATCGCCCGGGAGATCATCGCGGAAATCCACCGTGTGACCAGCACCACCTTCACTCACACCCAGATAATGCAGCATTGGTCGGACCTGAAACGTCTGCACATGCCCCGGGTGCGGAGGTTTTTTGGGATCCATTTCCCAAGTAAGTACAAAGCGATTGCATGGTATATTTTCCAAATGTATAAGTTATGCCTTTATTTATAATGACTTTTCTTTGTTAGTGTTGGAAATGGATTTCAGAATTCGCCGCACCCGGAGGCGTACAGGCCGACCAGTGCTGCATGATTCTGCATCTGTGAGTGAAGGTGGTGGATCTCCCGGGCGACGGACCTACCCCTCCTCTGTGGCCTCCTCAGACCAGCCCCTGGACCTTACCACAGAGGAGGGGCCCAACCGCGGGGGCGTGGAGTCATACCTGGCCAGGCATGGTGAAGGCTCTGGTATGTCACTCTTCATGTATAGGCACAAAGATATACATGGCAGGCCAAAAACTAAGTTATCCTTTATTATGTATTTGTAAAAGCTTCTGGTGCGGGTGAGATAGTGGAGGAGGAGGCAGCAGAGATGCTGGAAGTTGATCCTGGCGAAGGTGAGTGATGTCAGCCAGACTGGGAGCCAGATATGTTGGGAATAGTGACTCTATACAACTACTAACCAAATGTCACATGTTTCTCCAGGGACTTCTTCACAGCATAGCCAGGACCAAGGGCAGCCTGTTGGCCCCAACCAGCCATCTGTCGGCCACCAACTCAGTAAGTATCCATGCCATTATTCATATTAATGTGTTGTTAGCTAATAACACACACCTAACTAAAGGCGTAGCCAATGTGTACTTAACACTTTCAGGTGGCCACTTCGTTAGCTTAAAGCGGACCCTAACTCGTATTAAGAACATAGCTAATATTTAGCCAACACACTGTACATACAGATTGGGAACATTGAAAAACAGCCTACAGCCATCTAATGCATGTTAGGAGCCTGTAAACATCCAATATGGCGGAATATTGAATGCGCAATATTTACATGCTGCATGGGATACAGATTTGAAAAAGTAAGGTGCTGCCATGCATTGTGGGACTGATGACCTTTCCCTGAACCCAGCTATGCTCTGTATTCCCAAAGCACCACTGTAACCTACTCCCCTGTACTTGATCCCACTCTCCTCTCCTCATTAACTGTTATGCTTCGGAGTCCCGATGGCGGCGCAGTAATCCTAAATCCCCCAAAATATACTTCGATCTGGTGCAGAATCATTTGGGACTAGTTATTGCTTTTCATTAAATAATGTAGAAGGTCCGGTTTAAGGAGTTTCAATACTTACCTGTGGGAAATGCATTTACTTTATCCCTTTGAAGAATGACATATGTCAGGAATTTACATGTATTTAATTAACCCCAAATCTATTTCCAGCATACAAACCGGTCTGGTACTCCTATTTAGGTTTATTTCTCTATTGCTTACAGGGATGATCCCAAAAACATTGGAGGGGAAAAAAAAAAGAATAAAGGAGTTGGTGGCCGAGCTGCTGGCCATACAGGCGACGTTGGGGCCAACAGATGAGGAAGAGGAGGAGGAGGAGGATTAGTGCCCTTGGTCCTGGCTAATTTTGTAAAATAGTTTTTATGTGTTTATTACAAAGTTGAATTTTATAGTTTTTACCTAAAAAAAAAATTTAAACATTTTTAAAATGTTTTTAAAACAAACTAAAACCAAAAAAAAAAAAAATTTAAAATAAATAATCTTTTAACCCTTCATAAATGTGTCATTTCTAATATGCGCACAAAAAAACATTTACACAAACACGAAAAAACACGCTTAGAAACATATAGACATATGTACATTATGTTGTTTGGGTAAGTTTGAGGGTCGTCAACATGAAGAAGGATGCAAGCGCTAAGGGGTTTAGGTAAGTGTTATGGACCGAGAAATGAAGTTGGATGCAAGCGCTAAGGGGTTTAGGTAAGTGTTATGGACCGAGAAATGAAGTTGGATGCAAGCGCTAAGGGGTTTAGGTAAGTGTTATGGACCGAGAAATGAAGAAGGATGCAAGCGCTAAGGGGTTTAGGTAAGTTTTAGGGACCGAGAAATGAAGAAGGATGCAAGCGCTAAGGGGTTTAGGTAAGTGTTATGGACCGAGAAATGAAGTTGGATGCAAGCGCTAAGGGGTTTAGGTAAGTGTTATGGACCGAGAAATGAAGTTGGATGCAAGCGCTAAGGGGTTTAGGTAAGTGTTATGGACCGAGAAATGAAGAAGGATGCAAGCGCTAAGGGGTTTAGGTAAGTTTTAGGGACCGAGAAATGAAGAAGGATGCAAGCGCTAAGGGGTTTAGGTAAGTGTAATGGACCGAGAAATGAAGAAGGATGCAAGCGCTAAGGGGTTTAGGTAAGTTTTAGGGACCGAGAAATGAAGTTGGATGCAAGCGCTAAGGGGTTTAGGTAAGTTTTAGGGACCGAGAAATGAAGAAGGATGCAAGCGCTAAGGGGTTTAGGTAAGTGTTATGGACCGAGAAATGAAGTTGGATGCAAGCGCTAAGGGGTTTAGGTAAGTGTTATGGACCGAGAAATGAAGTTGGATGCAAGCGCTAAGGGGTTTAGGTAAGTGTTATGGACCGAGAAATGAAGAAGGATGCAAGCGCTAAGGGGTTTAGGTAAGTGTTATGGACCGAGAAATGAAGTTGGATGCAAGCGCTAAGGGGTTTAGGTAAGTGTTATGGACCGAGAAATGAAGTTGGATGCAAGCGCTAAGGGGTTTAGGTAAGTGTTATGGACCGAGAAATGAAGTTGGATGCAAGCGCTAAGGGGTTTAGGTAAGTGTTATGGACCGAGAAATGAAGAAGGATGCAAGCGCTAAGGGGTTTAGGTAAGTGTTATGGACCGAGAAATGAAGTTGGATGCAAGCGCTAAGGGGTTTAGGTAAGTGTTATGGACCGAGAAATGAAGTTGGATGCAAGCGCTAAGGGGTTTAGGTAAGTTTTAGGGACCGAGAAATGAAGAAGGATGCAAGCGCTAAGGGGTTTAGGTAAGTGTAATGGACCGAGAAATGAAGAAGGATGCAAGCGCTAAGGGGTTTAGGTAAGTTTTAGGGACCGAGAAATGAAGAAGGATGCAAGCGCTAAGGGGTTTAGGTAAGTTTTAGGGACCGAGAAATGAAGTTGGATGCAAGCGCTAAGGGGTTTAGGTAAGTTTTAGGGACCGAGAAATGAAGAAGGATGCAAGCGCTAAGGGGTTTAGGTAAGTTTTAGGGACCGAGAAATGAAGTTGGATGCAAGCGCTAAGGGGTTTAGGTAAGTTTTAGGGACCGAGAAATGAAGAAGGATGCAAGCGCTAAGGGGTTTAGGTAAGTGTTATGGTTCATAAAGGAAAGTGGGAGCCTGGCGCGAGGCAGTAGTGGTGAGGGTGCGCATGCGCAAGATCTTATATACATACGAACGAACGAATATAAGAGGCCAAAAACCAATGAAAATCAGAGCCAAACGCAAGTAATTGGAAGAGGTGGACGATGGAAGCAGCAGAAAAAACAGGCTGCCGCCGCAACAAGTGAGCACATGAACGTGATTTTTACGATTGTCAACTGACTGAGGCAAGTTCGGGAGATATCATACGAACGGACGTATATTTTAGGATAGAAACGTATTTGCTTATTGAATCACTCGCAAGTTCATACGAACGCACGAGCGGGCGGGAAAAATAGGATGATCGGCACACAAATCCAAGCTGTTACATGTTTCTTTGAATCGACCCTATTGTGTGGAGTCCCAAGAGCTGAGACCTCTTAAAAATTGTATTAAGGCCCAAGAGCTGAGACCTCTTAGAAATTGTGTAGAGGCCCAAGAGCTGAGACCTCTTAAAAATTGTGTGGAGGCCCAAGAGCTGAGACCTCTTAAAAATTGTATTAAGGCCCAAGAGCTGAGACCTCTTAAAAATTGTGTGGAGTCCCAAGAGCTGAGACCTCTTAAAAATTGTATTAAGGCCCAAGAGCTGAGACCTCTTAGAAATTGTGTGGAGTCCCAAGAGCTGAGACCTCTTAAAAATTGATTGTATTAAGCCCAAGAGGTGAGCCATAATTTTTTTTATTAATACAGCAATTCTACGGCGGTTAAGGAGGAGGAGGAGGAAATGGCACTTCATATAGATGGCACTTCACTCTTGGCTGCTTTCCACTGTTGTACAAGCAAAGTCCGGGTCAATCCACTTGCTGTTCATTTTGATTAGCATCAGCCTGTCGGCACTGTCGGTTGACAGGCGGCTGCGCTTATCGGTTAAAATGCCCCCGGCTGCGCTGAACACCCTTTCTGATAGCACGCTGGCGGCAGGGCAGGCAAGCACCTCCAAGGCATAAAGGGACAGTTCCAGCCACGTGTCCAACTTGGAGACCCAGTAAGTGTAGGGCGCCGAGGGATCGGGGAGGACAGGGGTGTGGTCTGCCAGGTAGTCCCGCAACATCCGCCGATACTTGTCCCTCCTGCTGATAGCGGGCCCCGCAGTGATGGAAGTTGCACGAGGGGGTGCCATGAACGTGTCCCACACCTTGGAGAGTGTTCCCCTGGTGGCTGTGGGCCTGATCGATGTTGTCAGACTCTGGGAGACACTCTCCTCTCTGCCGCCAGCGATGGTGGGTGGGAAAATCTGCATCATGTTCTGCACGAGTTCCCTCTGCTATTCCAGTAATCGATTCGTCCTCTCCTCTACCGGAATAAAAGAGGAGAAGTTATCTTTATACCGGGGTCCAGGAGTGCGAAGACCCAGTATAGTTTGTTCTCCAATATCCGGACAACACGTATGTCCCGGGAAAAGCAGCCCTGCATGAAGTCAGCCATGTGTGCCAGACTCTGAGTAGGCATGACGTCACTGCCCCCACCAGAAGGATCATTTTCCATTTCCTCCTCTTCCTCCTCCTCTCCGCCCCATCCGCGCTGAACCAATGGGACGCACACAGCCTGACTGCTACCCTCGCCGCCAGCATCCTCTTCCACAGCCACCTCCACGTTGTCCTCCTCCTCCGCATCCTCCTCCTCCTGCAACTGCCACCGAGCAGCAGACAAAAGTGTGTTCTGACTGTCTACCTGCGTCTCCTCCTACCCCCGTCTCCTCTGTGTGCAATGCGTGCTCCCTTATTGCGATGAGCGATTGTTTAAGGACTCATAGGAGCGGGATGGTTACGCTCACTATAGCGTCCTCGCTGCTGACCTTCTTAGTGGTCAACATGCAATAGGTGGAATTCCAGCGAGTGGGCAGGTCGGACAACAGCCGATGTTGAGGCAAATGGAGGCGTTGCTGGAGTTTTTTTAAGCTAGCAGCAGCTACAGTTGACTTCCGAAAGTGAGCGCACAAGCGCCGCACTTTCACCAGTAGCTCTGCCAGGTTGGGGTAAGTCTTTAGAAACTTTTGTACTACCAAATTAAAAACGTGGGCCAGGCATGGTACGTGATTGAGTTCTGCAAGCTCCAGAGCCGCCACCAGGTTACGGCCGTTATCGCACACGACCATGCCTGGTCCTAGCTGCAGCGGCGACAGCCACATCTCTGTCTGCTGCAATATGGCGTGCCTCACCTCTGCGGCGCTGTGCTTCCTGTCGCCCAAGCTGATGAGCTTAAGCACCGCCTGCTGACGTCTCCCCGCGCCAGTGCTGCAACGCTTCCAGCTAGGGGCTGAGGGTGATGTTAAGGCAGAGGAGGAGGAGGAGGAGGAAGAGGAGGGGGGTCTATCAGAACCCATGCTGGCAATCTTGGGCGGGGGTGGTATGTAGGCCGTCCCTGTTTGCGACCCCGTCCCCGCTTCCACAACATTCACCCAGTGTGCCGTCAAAGAGATGTAGCGTCCTTGGCCGCAAGCGCTTGTCCACGAGTCGGTGGTCAAGTGGACCTTTGCGCTGACTGCGTACCTCAGGGCCCGCCTGATGTTACGCGACACGTGCTGGTGCAGGGCGGGGACGCCACACCGGGAAAAATAGTGGCGGCTAGGGACGGAATAGCAAGGTGCGGCAGCCGCCATCAGGTCGCGGAAGGCCTGCGTCTCCAGGGCCAGCAGTTTGGAGATGAGGCAGGTTAAGGCTTGGGCTTGGGGGTGACTGGAGGCGTACTTCCGCCTGCGGTTGAACGCCTGCGAGATGGACAGTTGATGGGACGAGGAGATGGAAGGTGCAGACGAAGATGCGGGGGAAGGGGGGGCTGTAGGAGAAGGCCCCAAAGTAGCCGAGGCAGATGTGGAGGTGTCCTGGCTGGAGGTCTGGACCGCAGTGGCAGCACACAACAAAGGGGAAGAGGCAGTGGCAGCAAGACCGGGCGCAGGTTGTATTGCGTTTGCTCTCTCCCACTCAGCCCAGTGCTTGACTTCCAAGTGACGGCGCATGCCTGAGGTGGTCAGATTGCTCTTCTCAGAGCCCCTACTCAGTTTTGAGTGGCAGATTGCGCAAACCGCGCTCAGTTTGTCGTCCGCACAAACATTTAAAAATCTCCACACCACAGAAGTACGAGACCTCGATGGGGGAGCTTCGCGCGACTGCCTGCTGCCGGGAAGAGCTTCGGCCCTGCTGGCTGTGGCCTGCCTTCTCTGTCTGGACTGTCCCCTGCCTCTGGACTGTCCTCTGCCTCTTGCTGCCTTATTCGGTGATGCGCAGACCGCATCTCCACTGCTTTCCCCGCTGGACATCACCCCTGTCCAAGTGGGGTTGGTCATTTCGTCGTCCACCACCTCCTCTTCCACTTCCTCTCTCTGCTCCTCCTCCTGCCCACTGGACATTCCAACAGCCTCCCTTGATGGCAACTGCGTCTCATCATCATCGCTCATGATAGCAGATGCTGGTTCCGGGTCCACATCACTAGGAGATGGCGGATACTCAAGTGTTTGGGCATCACTACAAACAAATTCCTCTGCTAGCTCCTGGGATTCTTGCAGCACATCTGGAAAAGGACCCGAAAAGAGGTCCTGGGAGGGGTCAAGGGTGGGCTGACTCTGTTGGCCAGGTTGGGAGGAAGGAGGGTCAAAGTGAGACTGTGTGGATGACTGGGTGGTGGACAAGTGACTGGAAGCGTTATCGGCCATCCATTGCACCACCTGTTCACGCTGCTCAGGCCTCAACAGAGGTGTACCCCGCCCCCCGCTTAACTGTCCCATAAAGGCAGGGAAGCTGGATGAGCGTAATGCTGGCTGCCCCTCACCAGCACGCATTGTATCCCCACTGGATTCAACGCGGTTTGTGCCCCCACCAGCATTTCCGTGCCCCCGTCCTCGTCCACGTCCCTTTGCGCTAGCCCTCCGCATTTCAGATGTTTTACTTTTTTGGCCACGCGTTATGCCAAATATATATATTTTTTTTTAGGAGAACACCTGGCTATACAGCCGTATACTGCCAGAAGGTGAAATGGTGCCTATACGCACCGGGTATATAACAGGGTTTTGTTGGCACAGAGGACACAAAACAGTAGTGCCAAATATAGAAGGTTTTTTTTAGGAGAACACCTGGCTATACAGCCGTATACTGCCAGAAGGTGAAATGGTGCCTATACACACCGGGTATATAACAGTGTTTTGTTGGCACAGAGGACACAAAACAGTAGTGCCAAATATATATATATATATTTTAGGAGAACACCTGGCTATACAGCCGTATACTGCCAGAAGGTGAAATGGTGCCTATACGCACCGGGTATATAACAGGGTTTTGTTGGCACAGAGGACACAAAACAGTAGTGCCAAATATAGTTTTGTATATAGGTGCTAATACACCACTGAAGTCTTTCTGTCCCTATTCCAGCAGCAGCAGCTACCCCTCACTAAAGCAGCCGTTTTGTGCAGAGTGTATATAGTTTTGTATATAGGTGCTAATACACCACTGAAGTCTTTCTGTCCCTATTCCAGCAGCAGCAGCTACCCCTCACTAAAGCAGCCGTTTTGTGCAGAGTGTATATAGTTTTGTATATAGGTGCTAATACACCACTGAAGCCTCTCTGTCCCTATTCCAGCAGCAGCAGCTACCCCTCACTAAAGCAGCCGTTTTGTGCAGAGTGTATAAAGTTTTTTATATAGGTGCTAATACACCACTGAAGTCTTTCTGTCCCTATTCCAGCAGCAGCAGCTACCCCTCACTAAAGCAGCCGTTTTGTGCAGAGTGTATATAGTTTTGTATATAGGTGCAAATACACCACTGAAGTCTTTCTGTCCCTATTCCAGCAGCAGCAGCTACCCCTCACTAAAGCAGCCGTTTTGTGCAGAGTGTATATAGTTTTGTATATAGGTGCTAATACACCACTGAAGTCTTTCTGTCCCTATTCCAGCAGCAGCAGCTACCCCTCACTAAAGCAGCCGTTTTGTGCAGAGTGTATATAGTTTTGTATATAGGTGCTAATACACCACTGAAGTCTTTCTGTCCCTATTCCAGCAGCAGCAGCTACCCCTCACTAAAGCAGCCGTTTTGTGCAGAGTGTATATAGTTTTGTATATAGGTGCTAATACACCACTGAAGCCTCTCTGTCCCTATTCCAGCAGCAGCAGCTACCCATCACTAAAGCAGCCATTTTGTGCAGAGTGTATATAGTTTTGTATATAGGTGCTAATACACCACTGAAGTCTTTCTGTCCCTATTCCAGCAGCAGCAGCAGCTACCCCTCACTAAAGCAGCCGTTTTGTGCAGAGTGTATATAGTTTTGTATATAGGTGCTAATACACCACTGAAGTCTTTCTGTCCCTATTCCAGCAGCAGCAGCTTCCCCTCACTAAAGCAGCCGTTTTGTGCAGAGTGTATATAGTTTTGTATATAGGTGCTAATACACCACTGAAGTCTTTCTGTCCCTATTCCAGCAGCAGCAGCTACCCCTCACTAAAGCAGCCGTTTTGTGCAGAGTGTATATAGTTTTGTATATAGGTGCTAATACACCACTGAAGTCTTTCTGTCCCTATTCCAGCAGCAGCAGCTACCCCTCACTAAAGCAGCCGTTTTGTGCAGAGTGTATATAGTTTTGTATATAGGTGCTAATACACCACTGAAGTCTTTCTGTCCCTATTCCAGCAGCAGCAGCTACCCCTCACTAAAGCAGCCGTTTTGTGCAGAGTGTATATAGTTTTGTATATAGGTGCTAATACACCACTGAAGCCTCTCTGTCCCTACTGCAGCAGCAGCTACCCCTCACTAAAGCAGCCGTTGTGTGCAGTGTGTATATAGCTAGAATGAGCTATATACCGTTCAGCATAGTAGCCCTAATAAGGGCTCTCAATGACTCTCCTGTCTTCTGGTAGCTGGTATATATGGTGGTAAATGCGATATTCTGAGCTTCTGGGGCCCTGCCTGCCTACATACAGCTACAGCCTGTCTTTCCCTGCTCTTAGCGTCTATCCCTCACTAAGTTCAAGCTGCTAATGCTGACGAAGAGGAAGTGCTGAGTTTTGTAGATTCGAGGTCACATGGTTTTTCCAGCCAATGCGTCTAGACACCGTTCTCGCGATGCCAGCGTCCTCCCAGGACCTGTCCCACCCCCCCTGCATGGTGATTGGTGTAAAAAACTCGCCAGGGAAGGTGGGAGGGGAAACGAATTGTAAGTGCGCCATCGCCGCTGTACTCGATCGAAATCGAGTATGACGAATAGCGTAGTATTCGATCGAATACCGACTCGGTCGAATACTACTCGCTCATCTCTAATCATGACCCCTGGGCCTCTCATCAGATGACTCCGAGTCAGAGAATAACTCCCCTTCTTCCAAAGGAGTATACCAGACAGTTCCAAGAACTTATCAGCCTCCATAGGGAAAAGAGTGACAGCAGGCATCAAGTGCCGCTTCTTAGCAGAGGCCTTACGCGCCAAGGTATTAACTTCTCAACATTAGCCAGTCTGGGCTGAGAATTAGGGGTGAGCGAATCGATCCGGACGAACCCGGATTCGATCTGAATTTCATGAAAAATTCGATTCGGATCGAATCCGAATTTCCCTGTGCTTCGATCGCTCGAAGTTTTTCTTTAACATCCATTCATTTACATTACAGGCATTCTAAGATGGTGGACGGGACATGTCCAGACATCTACCCCGCTCCAGTGCATGCTGGGGCAGTCACATGCAGCCTATCAGCAGCCAGCAAGCCCGGTGACGTCACAGCGCTATATAAGGCGGCGGACATCTTGCTTTTGTTCATTTCACTATTGCATTCGTGAGAGAAAGGACACTGCTGTATTCAGGGAGAGACAGTTAGAGAGCCAGGGACAGCCAGGGACAGCCAGTAGACAGGCAGGAGACAGGCCGGAAGTCAGCGAGAAGCAGGGAAAGTTAGGAAAAATCGGAGGCAGTGACAGGGAGATTTTTTTTTTTTCATCCAGCCTGAGTGTTACTGGCTGGCTGACTGGCTTTGTTAGCTGTTTCAGGCTGCTTATACACTTTTGATGTGCATATATACTGAACTGATCTCAAGACTCAGGTCTGCTGTGGGGGCATCCCATTCTGTAACATACCATACCCCTCTTGATCTTCACTAAGCTGCACACTTATTTAAAGGAATTTGGCCTGTTGGAGCCTGCTTATCCACTGTTGCTGTGCACATATACTGTTCTAAAGCCTGCTTGGGGTTATCCCACTCTATAACATACCATACCCCTCTTGATCTTCACTAAGCTGCACACTTATTTAAAGTAATTTGGTCTGTTGGAGCCTGCTTAGACACTTTTACTGTGCATATATACTGATCTCAGGTCTGCTGTGGGGGCATCCCATTCTGTAACATACCATACCCCTCTTGATCTTCACTAAGCTGCACACTTATTTAAAGTAATTTGGCCTGTTGGAGCCTGCTTATCCACTGTTGTTGTGCATATATACTGTTCTAAAGCCTGCTTGGGGGTATCCCACTCTATAACATACCATACCCCTCTTGATCTTCACTAAGCTGCACACTTATTTAAAGTAATTTGGCCTGTTGGAGCCTGCTTAGACACTTTTACTGTGCATATATACTGATCTCAGGTCTGCTGTGGGGGCATCCCATTCTGTAACATACCATACCCCTCTTGATCTTCACTAAGCTGCACACTTATTTAAAGTAATTTGGCCTGTTGGAGCCTGCTTATCCACTGTTGCTGTGCATATATACTGTTCTAAAGCCTGCTTGGGGGTATCCCACTCTATAACATACCATACCCCTCTTGATTTTCACTAAGCTGCACACTTATTTAAAGTAATTTGGCCTGTTGGAGCCTGCTTAGACACTTTTACTGTGCATATATACTGATCTCAAGTCTGCTGTGGGGGCATCCCATTCTGTAACATCCCATTAGCCTCTGTATTTCCTCTAAGCTGCACACTTATTTAAAGTAATTTGGCCTGGTGGAGCCTGCTTACCCACTGTTGCTGTGCATATATACTGTTCTAAAGCCTGCTTGGGGGTATCCCATTCTGTGACATACCATACCCCTCTTGATCTTCACTAAGCTGCACACTTATTTAAAGTAATTTGGCCTGTTGGAGCCTGCTTATCCACTGTTGCTGTGCATATATAATGTTCTAAAGCCTGCTTGGGGGTATCCCACTCTATAACATACCATACCCCTCTTGATCTTCACTAAGCTGCACACTTATTTAAAGTAATTTGGCCCGGTGGAGCCTGCTTAGACACTTTAACTGTGCATATATACTGATCTCAGGTCTGCTGTGGGGGCATCCCATTCTGTAACATCCCATTAGCTTCTGTATTTCCTCTAAGCTGCACACTTATTTAAAGTAATTTGGCCTGTTGCAGCCTGCTTAGACACTTTTTCTGGGCATATATACTGTTCTAAAGCCTGCTTGGGGGTATCCCATTCTGTAACATACCATACCCCTCTTGATCTTCACTAAGCTGCACACTTATTTAAAGTAATTTGGCCTGTTGGAGCCTGCTTATCCACTATTGCTGTGCATATATACTGTTCTAAAGCCTGCTTGGGGGTATCCCATTCTGTAACATACCATACCCCTCTTGATCTTCACTAACCTGCACACTTATTTAAAGTAATGTGGCCTGTTGGAGCCAGCTTATCCACTGTTGCTGTGCACATATACTGTTCTAAAGCCTGCTTGGGGTTATCCCACTCTATAACATACCATACCCCTCTTGATCTTCACTAAGCTGCACACTTATTTAAAGTAATTTGGTCTGTTGGAGCCTGCTTAGACACTTTTACTGTGCATATATACTGATCTCAGGTCTGCTGTGGGGGCATCCCATTCTGTAACATACCATACCCCTCTTGATCTTCACTAAGCTGCACACTTATTTAAAGTAATTTGGCCTGTTGGAGCCTGCTTATCCACTGTTGCTGTGCATATATACTGTTCTAAAGCCTGCTTGGGGGTATCCCACTCTATAACATACCATACCCCTCTTGATCTTCACTAAGCTGCACACTTATTTAAAGTAATTTGGCCTGTTGGAGCCTGCTTAGACACTTTTACTGTGCATATATACTGATCTCAGGTCTGCTGTGGGGGCATCCCATTCTGTAACATACCATACCCCTCTTGATCTTCACTAAGCTGCACACTTATTTAAAGTAATTTGGCCTGTTGGAGCCTGCTTATCCACTGTTGCTGTGCATATATACTGTTCTAAAGCCTGCTTGGGGGTATCCCACTCTATAACATACCATACCCCTCTTGATTTTCACTAAGCTGCACACTTATTTAAAGTAATTTGGCCTGTTGGAGCCTGCTTAGACACTTTTACTGTGCATATATACTGATCTCAAGTCTGCTGTGGGGGCATCCCATTCTGTAACATCCCATTAGCCTCTGTATTTCCTCTAAGCTGCACACTTATTTAAAGTAATTTGGCCTGGTGGAGCCTGCTTACCCACTGTTGCTGTGCATATATACTGTTCTAAAGCCTGCTTGGGGGTATCCCATTCTGTGACATACCATACCCCTCTTGATCTTCACTAAGCTGCACACTTATTTAAAGTAATTTGGCCTGTTGGAGCCTGCTTATCCACTGTTGCTGTGCATATATAATGTTCTAAAGCCTGCTTGGGGGTATCCCACTCTATAACATACCATACCCCTCTTGATCTTCACTAAGCTGCACACTTATTTAAAGTAATTTGGCCTGGTGGAGCCTGCTTAGACACTTTAACTGTGCATATATACTGATCTCAGGTCTGCTGTGGGGGCATCCCATTCTGTAACATCCCATTAGCTTCTGTATTTCCTCTAAGCTGCACACTTATTTAAAGTAATTTGGCCTGTTGCAGCCTGCTTAGACACTTTTTCTGGGCATATATACTGTTCTAAAGCCTGCTTGGGGGTATCCCATTCTGTAACATACCATACCCCTCTTGATCTTCACTAAGCTGCACACTTATTTAAAGTAATTTGGCCTGTTGGAGCCTGCTTATCCACTATTGCTGTGCATATATACTGTTCTAAAGCCTGCTTGGGGGTATCCCATTCTGTAACATACCATACCCCTCTTGATCTTCACTAACCTGCACACTTATTTAAAGTAATGTGGCCTGTTGGAGCCAGCTTATCCACTGTTGCTGTGCATATATACTGTTCTAAAGCCTGCTTGGGGGTATCCCACTGTAAGGTGGTGCCGGACACCCTTCTCTCTTAAGCCAGGTAATCCCCAATCTCCACCGCCTCTTCTGCCTTTAGACAAGTCCCCGCTCGCTGGAGACGCGGATTGTGCCTCTCCAGACTCGGTTACCCCCAGGTCTTAATTGGCGCAAAGATTACCAGCTTAAGGTGGAGACGGATGAACGGCAGGGTATCCCGAAGATGGATACCGGGATGAAAATTGGTTTGAAGGTGGGAAACCAAACAGGAAGTCCAAAACAAGCCGAGGTCGAGCCGGGTGGTAAGAGAGCGCGGTATCCAATGGGTCAAACGAAGAAGTGTCAAAAACAAGCCGAGGTCAAACCAGAAGAGCTCCGAAATGCGGTATCAGAAGGATCAGGCAAGGACGTAGTCAGACAGGCAAAAGGTCGGGGCGGGCAGCAGACAAGGATGGTCAGAAACAAGGCCGGGTATTAACTATTAGGAAGGACTAAGAAGCGCACCCTATTAACCAAAGGCTTTAACGGGCACTGGAAGATGGGGCAGCATAGTATTAAACGGAAGACTGGCCAATGGGAAGGGGAACCTGGTGATAGAGAGGGAAATGTGCTGATTGGTGCTACTTGTGAACAATATCCAATAGGAGCAGTCCCAGGGACTGGACCGCCCAGGCCAGACGGACTGTCCAGTCCCTGGGCCCGTCTCCCACCAGGACAGCGAGATTGGCCACTTTAAACTCGCCCCCGGCGGATGCTGTGGGAGCAGCGCCGCCGTGGGACATTAACTGAGCGTGCTCGCGCACGTGCGCGAGCGCGTGGTTGGCCGGGCGCGCTCCCTGCCGGGAGAGACGCAACCGCGCCGGCTGATGAGACCGGGGGCCGCCGGCCCCCACCGCACGACCCCCAGAGAGGCCACCGCCGCACCCAGCACCACAGAGTGGCGCACGGGGACAGCAGACTGACGGGGCCGCCGGATAACAGGCGGCTGCGACTCGCTGGAGGACGCGCCCCGGGACCGAGGACGGGAGGCAGGTAAGATTCTCACATTACCCCCCCCCCCCCCCGAGGAGGGGCCACCGGACCCTCCAACCTGGGTTTCTGAGGATTCTCCCTATGAAATTTCCTCACCAACCTCCGCGCATGAACCTCCCTGGCCGGAACCCATGACATTTCTTCAGGACCGTAACCCTTCCAATCAATCAAATACTGAAGGGAATTTCGAAAAGAGCGGGAATCCAGAACCCGAGCAACCTCAAATTCCTGTTGCCCATCAACTAGAATGGGATCTGGAAGGTTATCAGGTTCAAAGTTTCTGGCAGGCTTCAAAAGGGATACGTGGAAGGAGTTACAAATCTTCATAGACGGCGGGAGATCCAGACGATAAGTAACCCGATTGATTCTCTGCAGAATGGGAAAGGGGCCAATAAATCTCGCACCCAACTTGGCAGAGGGTTGGCGTAAGGCCAAATTTTTTGTAGAAAGCCAAACCAAATCGCCAACCCTATAATCAGGATTACTGTACCGCCTTCGATCAGCAAAATGTTTCTGTTGGAGAACAGCCTTAGACAAATGTTGCTGAATTTTATTCCATAATTCTGGCCACTGGGACATCCATTCATCAAGGGAAGGCACCCTAGAAGGCCGATCCGACAAGGCCGAAAACTTCAAATCTCTTCCAAAAACACAACGAAACGGAGACACTCCGGTAGAGGTATGTGTGGCATTATTAAGGGCAAATTCAGCAAATGGAAGAAATAACACCCAATCCGTCTGGATATCAGAAATGAAACAACGTAAATATTGCTCCAGGGATTGGTTCGTTCTTTCCGTTTGCCCATTGGACGGAGGGTGAAATGCAGAGGATAGGGAGACCGTAAACCCCAACTTGGCACAAAAAGCCCTCCAAAAACGAGAAACAAACTGGACCCCCCTATCGGACACAACATCCTCCGGAATGCCATGGAATTTAAATATGTGTGTCACAAAAAGTTGGGCAAGGACCTGAGCTGTGGGTAGCTTCTTCAATGGAATAAAGTGAGCCATTTTACTAAACCGATCTACCACCACCCAGATGACAGTACACCCTTGGGAAAGTGGAAGATCGGTGATAAAATCCATGGCCAAATGGGTCCAGGGGCGGGAGGGAATGGGAAATGGTAATAGGGAACCCTCAGGAGAGTGTCTTAATGACTTACTCCGGGCACAAACTTTACAGGCTCATACGTACTCTTGTGCGTCCTTTCTAAGGGACGGCCACCAAACCTGGCGAGACAGCAAAGAGATGGTCTTTTTGACTCCAGGATGACCTGCCGTCTTAGAGTCATGGAATTGATGTAAAATAGCAGCACGATAGGAAGAGGGCACAAACTGGGCATAAGTAGGTTTTTCAGGCGGGGCTTCAGACTGAAACTGAGTTAAATCAGGAAGCTCTGGTTGGATGGCAGCTATCACCAGAGACTGGGGCAAAATGGGCAAATTTTTCCCTTCGGGTAAACTAGAGGCAGAAAAACTACGTGACAAAGCATCAGCCTTCACATTCTTGGACCCTGGTTTGTAAGTTATGGAAAAATTGAACCGAGAAAAGAACAGGGACCAGCGAGCCTGTCTAGGAGTCAATCTTTTAGCGGACTGGATATATTCTAAATTCTTATGATCAGTAAAGACTGTAACGGGAAATTGAGCCCCTTCCAACCCGTGTCTCCATTCTTGAAAAGCCAATTTAACTGCCAATAGTTCACGATTACTGATATCGTAATTTCTTTCGGCCCGTTATACTGTAAGGTGGTGCCGGACACCCTTCTCTCTTAAGCCAGGTAATCCCCAATCTCCACCGCCTCTTCTGCCTTTAGACAAGTCCCTGTTCGCTGGAGACGCGGATTGTGCCTCTCCAGACTCGGTTACCCCCAGGTCTTAATTGGCGCAAAGATTACCGGCTTAAGGTGGAGACGGATGAACGGCAGGGTATCCCGAAGATGGATACCGGGATGAAAATTGGTTTGAAGGTGGGAAACCAAACAGGAAGTCCAAAACAAGCCGAGGTCGAGCCGGGTGGTCAGAGAGCGCGGTATCCAAGGGGTCAAATGAAGAAGTGTCAAAAACAAGCCGAGGTCAAACCAGAAGAGCTCCGAAACGCGGTATCAGAAGGATCAGGCAAGGACGTAGTCAGACAGGCAAAAGGTCGGGCAGGCAGCAGACAAGGATGGTCAGAAACAAGGCCGGGTATTAACTATTAGGAAGGACTAAGAAGCGCACTCTATTAACCAAAGGCTATAACGGGCACTGGAAGATGGGGCAGCATAGTATTAAAGGGAAGACTGGCCAATGGGAAGGGGAACCTGGTGATAGAGAGGGAAATGTGCTGATTGGTGCTACTTGTGGTCAATATCCAATAGGAGCAGTCCCAGGGACTGGACCGCCCAGGCCAGATGGACTGTCCAGTCCCTGGGCCCGTCTCCCACCAGGACAGCGAGATTGGCCACTTTAAACTCGCCCCCGGCGGATGCGCTGGGAGCAGCGCCGCCGAGGGACATAAAGTGAGCGTGCTCTAAAGCCTGCTTGGGGGTATCCCATTCTGTAACATACCATACCCCTCTTGATCTTCACTAAGTTGCACACTTATTTAAAGTAATTTGGCCTGTTGAAGCCTGCTTATCCACTGTTGCTGTGCATATATACTGTTCTAAAGCCTGCTTGGGGGTATCCCATTCTGTAACATACCATACCCCTCTTGATCTTCAATAAGCTGCACACCTATTTAAAGTAATTTGGCCTGTTGGAGCCTGCTTATCCACTGTTGCTGTGCATATATACTGTTCTAAAGCCTGCTTGGGGGTATCCCACTCTATAAAATACCATACCCCTCTTGATCTTCACTAAGCTGCACACTTATTTAAAGTAACTTGGCCTGTTGGAGCCTGCTTATCCACTGTTGCTGTGCATATATACTGTTCTAAAGCCTGCTTGGGGTATCCCACTCTATAACATACCATACCCCTCTTGATCTTCACTAAGCTGCACACTTATTTAAAGTACCTTGGCCTGTTGGAGCCTGCTTATCCACTGTTGCTGTGCATATATACCGTTCTAAAGCCTGCTTGGGGTATCCCATTCTGTAACATACCATACCCCTCTTGATCTTCACTAAGCTGCACACTTATTTAAAGTAATTTGGCCTGTTGGAGCCTGCTTATCCACTGTTGCTGTGCATATATACTGTTCTAAAGCCTGCTTGGGGGTATCCCATTCTGTAACATACCATACCCCTCTTGATCTTCACTAACCTGCACACTTATTTAAAGTAATTTGGCCTGTTGGAGCCTGCTTAGACACTTTTAATGTGCATATATACTGATCTCAGGTCTGCTGTGGGGGCATCCCATTCTGTAACATCCCATTAGCCTCTGTATTTCCTCTAAGCTGCACACTTATTTAAAGAAACTTGGCCTGTTGGAGCCTGCTTATCCACTGTTGCTGTGCATCTATACTGTTCTAAAGCCTGCTTGGGGGTATCCCACTCTATAACATACCATACCCCTCTTGATCTTCACTAAGCTGCACACTTATTTAAAGTAATTTGACCTGTTGGAGCCTGCTTATCCACTGTTGCTGTGCATATATACTGTTCTAAAGCCTGCTTGAGGGTATCCCATTCTGTAACATACCATACCCCTCTTGATCTTCACTAAGCTGCACACTTATTTAAAGTAATTTGGCCTGTTGGAGCCTGCTTATCCACTGTTGCTGTGCATATATACTGTTCTAAAGCCTGCTTGGGGGTATCCCATTCTGTAACATACCATACCCCTCTTGATCTTCACTAAGCTGCACACTTATTTAAAGTAATTTGGCCTGTTGGAGCCTGCTTAGACACTTTTACTGTGCATATATACTGATCTCAGGTCTGCTGTGGGGGCATCCCATTCTGTAACATCCCATTAGCCTCTGTATTTCCTTTTAAGCTGCACACTTATTTAAAGAAATTTGGCCTGTTGCAGGCTGCTTATCCACTGTTGCTGTGCATATATACTGTTCTAAAGCCTGCTTGGGGGTATCCCATTCTGTAACATAACATAACCTACCTCTCTTATTTACACTAAGCAGCTCTCTTATTTAAGCTAAGCAGCTCTCTTATTTAAACTAAGCAGGCCTCTTGGGGGCTGATTGTCCTTTTTTGGGTGTGCATTATATTCGGTTTCATATACAGTGGGGTATCCCAATTTGTAAGATAACCTACCCCAACCATGTAAACTAAAGAGGCCTGTTGCAGCCTGAGTTTCTCTGCTTGCGTATGGTCTGCATTACAATCTGTCTCTTTCAATGACACTGCTGCCTGGGGTATCCCAATTTGTAATATAACTTACCACAACCATGTAAACTAAAGGTTACGTCCTTCCAGAAGGAAAACTTATGCTGAACACTATTTTTGTTGGGGGCATTGATCTTTGGATTGATCGGCATGAAATTAAGGATTTTTTTTCAAAGTATGGCGCTGTAAAGAAGGTCAAAATTATTTCTCATACTTGGATTAGTGTTCAAAGTTTCTGCTCAGCTTAAAATACATTACGCCACACTGGCATCCCAAGGCACATGCTATTTAACCCTATCTGTTAAGCTAAAGCATTTCTCATACTTGGATTATTGTTACTTTTTGTTCAGCTTAAAATATACCAGGCCACACGGGCATCCCAAGGCACATGCTATTTTAACCCTATCTGTTATACAACATAAGCGTTGATCAGCATCAGCTGCTTTATTAAGCTACTTCAGTTTGCACTTGTTTTTGACTGCTTTTAATAAACCAGGCCGCAGGGCACCCAAAAGCTGCACCTTGAACCCTATCTGTTATACAACATAAGCGTTGATCAGCATCAGCTGCTTTATTAAGCTACTTCAGTTTGCACTTGTTTTTGACTGCTTTTAATAAACCAGGCCGCAGGGCACCCCAAAGCTGCACCTTGAACCCTATCTGTTATACAACATAAGCGTTGATCAGCTTCAGCTGCTTTATTAAGCTACTTCAGTTTGCACTTGTTTTTCACTGCTTTTAATAAACCAGGCCGCAGGGCACCCCAAAGCTGCACCTTGCACCCTATCTGTTATACAACATAAGCGTTGATCAGCATCAGCTGCTTTATTAAGCTACTTCAGTTTGCACTTGTTTTTGACTACTTTTAATAAACCAGGCCGCAGGGCACCCCAAAGCTGCACCTTGAACCCTATCTGTTATACAACATAAGCGTTGATCAGCATCAGCTGCTTTATTAAGCTACTTCAGTTTGCACTTGTTTTTGACTGCTTTTAATAAACCAGTCCGCAGGGCACCCCAAAGCTGCACCTTGAACCCTATCTGTTTATACTAAATAAGCAAATACATAAAAATGTCAGGCAGACAAGTGCCAGGATGTTCAAAGAGGAGTGGCAGAGGCCAAGATTCAGCAGGCAGAGGTCGCAGCAGACTAGGGGCGAGTGGCAGCAGGAGTCACGGTGAGAGACCTGATCTGCCAGTATCTGCTAGCGGTCGTGTCTCCACCAGTAACGCATCTGCCGTGGTAGATTGGTTAACGCGCTCATCAACATCATCACAAGTTACGTCTGAGACCCCCAGTCTAGGGTCGGTAGGTTCCTCTGACACAACGCTGAGTTGGCATGCCCCGAGAGCAGTCCCTGTCCTCCCATTGCCTCTGTCCTACGCCGTTCCCTCCCCCAGCGGCGTATCCTATGCTTTGGGTTCAGCTCCACTCTTTAGTAAGGAGGACGATCAGATAGAGGACAGTCAGCAGCTACTGCCCAGCCAAGAAATGGAGGTGGCTTCTTTAGCTAGGCAGACAAATAGTGATGTGGACAGTGTCGTGGGTGTTGCGAGCGTTCCAGCTCCTGCGCCAGACACTGTTGACGAATCCACGAACATCAGTGAGGTACAGCCACAACTTGGTGATGATGATGATGATGATGATGAAGCCGATCGCACTTGGGAGCCGGGCGATGAAGGGGCTTCATCGTCATCATCAGGAGAAGAGGGGCGCAGGTTGCCCCGGAGTCAGCAGCTCAGGCAGCAAGGTGTTAGCAGCATGGTTGGCAGTCAGCATGGGGGCACAATTGTAAAGCCTGGAGCCAAACGGGGCCGGGGTAGAGCACCTGCTGCGCGGCAGGCTACCTTATCGGGAGGTAGTGGGGCAGGGGTTCCTGGAGTTGGCGACAATAGCAGCGAATCAGTGAGGCCTGTTGGTGGGAAAAGTAGCTACTCGGCAGTGTGGCAGTTTTTCCTGAAGCATCCGCAGGAGGGTAACATGGCCACATGCAAGATATGTAGGCAGAAGGTGAAGCGTGGCCAGGGCCCAAATGTTGGCACCACGGCCCTGCGTCAACATATGATGCGTCACCATAAAGCGACCTGGGAGAACTGAGGCTCCCAAGGGGTGGTCCAGTCTGCTTCCTCACCAAATGGCACGCCGCTCCCAATTTCTGCCAGCCAAGGCTCCAGCACCTCAGCCGAAGGCAGCTGTGCATCATACCCATCCTCTGTCGCTCCTGCTTCTCCTCCTCCTCCTCCAAGTCATGCATCCCACCAGCAATCCATCAGCGAAGCCATGTCCAAGAGACAGCAGTATGCGCCCACTCATCCTACGGCGCAGAAGCTGAATGTGCTCCTGTCCAAGTTGCTGGTGCTGCAGTCGCTCCCTTTTCAGGTGGTGGACTCTGCACCTTTCAGAGAACTGATGGCTTGTGCCGAGCCGAGGTGGAGAGTCCCAAGCCGTCATTTCTTTGCCAAGAAGGCAGTACCAGCGCTGCACACTTTTGTTGAACAGAAGGTGGGCCAGTCCTTGAGCCTGTCGGTGTGTAGCAAAGTGCATGGCAGCGCCGACGTCTGGAGCTGTAACTACGGTCAGGGGCAGTACATGTCGTTTACGGCCCACTGGGTGAATGTGGTCCCTTTGCAGCAGCAGCAACTTGGACAGGTCACGCCGCTTCGGCCTCCGCGCTCCCTGCCCGTTGGGCCTTTGACACCGTGCAACTCGGCCTCCTCATCCTCCGCCATCTCCTCACCCTCCACTGTAGGCTCAAGTCTCAGTGCCCCTCCAGTCTACCATGTGTGCAGGGCACAGAGGTGTCACGCAGTGCTTCACATGGCTTGTCTTGGCGAAAGGAGTCACACAGGGGAGGAACGGCTTAAATGTATTCATCAGGAAATCCAAACATGGCTTACTCCAAGAAAACTTAAAATGGGAATCATGGTTACCGACAATGGGAAGAACATTTTGTCTGCGCTGCGCCAAGGAAGCCTGACCCATGCCCCCTGCATGGCTCACGTCTTCAATCTGGTTGTCAAGCGGTTTCTGAAGTGTTCCCCCCATCTGCAAGACATCCTAACAACTTCAAGGAAACTTTGCATGCACTTCAGCCACTCATACACCGCCAAACACACCCTTCTTGAGCTACAGCTTCAGAACGGTATCCCCCAGCATAGTCTGATTTGCGATGTTTCCACCCATTGGAATTCCACCCTTCACATGTTGGACCGATTATATGAACAGAGAAAAGCCATCACGGATTTCCTGATGATCCAAGCGGATAGGGGGACTCCCCTGTGTAACTTCAATGTCAACCACTGGCAGCTCATACGTGACAACTGCCGTTTGCTCAGGCCCTTTGAGGAAGCCACTTTATTTGTCAGTCGGCAGGATTATGGGATGAACAACGTGATTCCACTGCTTCATGTACTACAGCACATGTTGGAAACCATGGCTGGTCAGGGCACTGGAGACATGGCGTCTACATCTTACGGCCGCATGAACCCCGTTGGAGCTGAACTGGAGGAGGAGGAGGAAGAGGAGGAGGAGTTGCCCAGCGAAACACAGTTTAGGCTTGGCGAAATGGCTGGTTTATCTAGTCAGCGGACAGGAGAGGAGGAGCAGGAGCAGCCAGAGGAGCTAGAGGGTTTTGAGGAAGGTGAGACAGAGGACCCGGACACACCGTGGCAGTATGCAGTGGAGATGGAGACAGGTAGTCCATCCGAGTCACTTGCACAAATGGCAGGAAGCATGCTCACGTGCTTGCGTAGTGACCCCAGAATTGTTTCCATTTGTCGGCGGGATGACTTCTGGCTGTCCACCTTATTGGACCCTCGCTTCCGGCACAAAATGGGGGCATTTTTTAAACCCACCGAGAGGGAGGACAAACTGAACTACTACAAAGACATTCTACGTAGGCAGTTGGCTGATACCTATCTGCGCCATGGCCCATGCTCTCGCAGGTCTGACTCGAGGGGACCTCTGCGCTCACCTTCCACTGCCATGGCTGCTGGGGGGGTTGGCAGGAGCAGCAGCAGCAGCTCCATCAGCAGCAGCAGCCTCAGTCGCTAATGAGTAGCTTTCTACACCCGCATAGTGAGGCTACTCATGAGCAGCAGGAAGACCTGGAGCAGGACCTGAACCAGCAGGTCATGTCATACCTTGACATGACCATGCCAACACACCTTGAGGATCCGCTGGACTTCTGGCAAGCCAAACTTGATTTGTGGCCGCAACTAGCAGAGTTTGCCCTGGAAAAGCTGTCCTGCCCGGCAAGTAGCGCGCCATCTGAGCAGGTGTTTAGTGCGGCGGGGGCCATAGTTACGGTGAGGAGAACTCGTCTGTCAACTAAAAATGTGGAGAGACTCACCTTTGTCAAAATGAATCAGGGATGGATCAGCCAGGATTTCCACCCACCAATGCCTGATGCATGCGACTAGATTCAGCATGGTGCCACGTTTTACACTTTCCAAATGGTGCAAAACATATTTATGTCTTTAGGCCAATTTTTGGGCTCCTGCTGATGCCAACTTCAGGGTGTGCCTTCCAACCAATTTTTGGCCTCCTGCTGATGCCAACTTCAGGGTGTGCCTTTCAGCCAATGTTTGGGCTCCTGCTGCTGCTGCTTGCAACTCCAGGGTGTGATTCATCCAATTTTTGGGTTCCTGAAGCCAACTCCAGTGTCTCTTTAAAGTAATGATCGGGCTCCTGCTGCTGCTGCTTGCAACTCCAGGGTGTGATTCATCCAATTTTTGGGCTCCTGAAGCCAACTCCAGTGTCTCTCTCAGCCAATTTTTGGCCTCCTGCTGCTGCCAACTCCAGGGTGTCTTTCAAGCAATGTTTAGGCTCCTGCTTATGCTGCTGCCAACTCCAGGGTGTGCCTTCCAGCTAATGTATGTGCTGCTGCTGCTGCCAACTTCAGGGTGCCTTCCAGTCAATTTCTAGGTTCCTGCTGCTGCTGCTGCCAACTCCAGGGTGTGTCAGTCAATTTTTGGGTTCCTGCTGCCAACTCCAGTGTCTCTTTAAAGTAATGTTTAGGCTCCTGCTTATGCTGCTGCCAACTCCAGGGTGTGCCTTCCAGCTAATGTATGTGCTGCTGCTGCCAACTTCAGGGTGCCTTCCAGTCAATTTCTAGGTTCCTGCTGCTGCTGCTGCCAACTCCAGGGTGTGATTCATCCAATTTTTGGGTTCCTGCTGCCAACTCCAGTGTCTCTTTAAAGTAATGTTTGGGCTTCTGCTGCTGCTTGCAACTCCAGGGTGTGATTCATCCAATTTTTGGGCTCCTGCTGCCAACTCCAGTGTCTCTTTAAAGTAATGTTCGGGCTCCTGCTGCTGCTGCTTGCAACTCCAGGGTGTGATTCATCCAATTTTTGGGCTCCTGCTGCCAACTCCAGTGTCTCTTTAAAGTAATGTTCGGGCTCCTGCTGCTGCTGCTTGCAACTCCAGGGTGTGATTCATCCAATTTTTGGGCTCCTGCTGCCAACTCCAGTGTCTCTCTCAGCCAATTTTTGGCCTCCTGCTGCCAACTCCAGGGTGTCTTTCAATCAATGTTTGGGCTCCTGCTTATGCTGCTGCTTGCAACTCCAGGGTGTGCCTTCCAGCTAATGTATGTGCTCCTGCTGCTGCCAACTTCAGGGTGTGTCAGTCAATTTTTGGGCTCCTGCTGCCAACTCCAGTGTCTCTTTAAAATAATGTTTGGGCTCCTGCTGCTGCTGCTGCCAACTCCAGGGTGTGTCAGTCAATATTTTGCTCCTGCTGCCAACTCCAGTGTCTCTTTAAAGTAATGTTTGGGCTCCTGCTGCTTGCAACTCCAGGGTGTGATTCATCCAGTTTTTGGGCTCCTGCTGCCAACTCCAGTATCTCTTTAAAGTAATGTTTGGGCTCCTGCTGCTGCTGCTGCCAACTCCAGGGTGTGTCAGTCAATTTTTGGGCTCCTGCTGCCAACTCCAGTGTCTCTTTAAAGTAATGTTTGGGCTCCTGCTGCTTCTGCTTGCAACTCCAGGGTGTGATTCATCCAATTTTTGGGCTCCTGCAGCCAACTCCAGTGTCTCTTTCAAGCTATGTTTGGGCTCCTGCTGCAGCGCCCCTAATCACCTGACAGCGGTGCTGCCTACTATCACCCGGACCAGCTCAGCCAAGGCTGGGAGGCACATTAAAAATGGAACAGGTGGGAATAGTCCTACAGGGCCGCAGGCTAATAGCCCTGCTCACCTGCGAGAAGAGAGAGAACCATCTTCTTGTCCTTCGCAGTCCAGACTGCAGAGAAATTCTGGGGATTTGTGGGAGGTCCCGGGTATTTGAGGGGCCGGGGGGAGCCAATTTCGTGGTCTCTGCAGTCCAGCACCATCTGGCGGAGTAATATCCAAGTGTAATGATTCTTATCTGGAGCAGGACGTACTGTATACTAAGAATAAACCTAGCCCCTCAATCAATCCGGCCAGGTCTTCTCTTCACCAATCCCCAACCCAGGGCTCTTCTGGCTTCAGGAGAGGGCCCAAAAGAGAAACCCCCCGCCTCTACCACCACTGACATCTGCCAAAAAACACTGATATTTACTTACCTGCAGATGCAATCCCTCTCATCGGGTCTCCTCTTCACCATGGAGAGGAGAGGGCCCTAAATAGTTGAGAAAGTGTTGAAGGAGAGACAAGTAACAATAGCATACAATAGCCCCCAATATGTGGGGGGCTGCGCCAGGCTGCCCCATCGTCCTCATCTGTGGCGTCCACGGGGCACATATCGGGACCCTAAGTGAGAACGAAACCAAAGGAAAGGAACGCATCAAAGCTGGCTACAATCCCATAAGAAAAACTTTCAGAGGAAAATTTATCTCCACTGGGCAAGACCACAAAGCTGCCACGGCTGCAATATTACACTCCCGTTCCTCCGGCATATGTACCCAGGGCAAAGGACAATACTTTGAACACTCGGCAAGGCATATAAAATAGCACTTTCCGTTCCAATAGCAGAACGTTTGATACACCATTCACTGTGAGACATACTACCACTTCCCCTCTGGTAACATTTTAAGAGAATAAGGGCATTGAAAAAGCCTGCGGAGGGCGAAACATGTATGCCCTACAAAAAAAGAAAAAATTGATTGAACCATAAGGGTGAAAAATGTCTCTTGAATATATTCATAATAGTTGTCATTTTTGTGTGATATGAAAAGTATAGAAATGGAAAGAAATTTTAATTTTTTTTAATAAAATGTGAATTTTAGTGACATAGTGACATAGAACAATGAGTGAGATGTGGTCATGTGTAACGGCCTAAAACTTGTATCAGGGCAAACCTAGCCCCTGACTCTAGATGCTTATTCAAAGAGCCCACACATGGACCAATAAGGAATCTATTTTGTTAAATAAATAACTCTGATAGTAATTTTTGGCCAGGTCAACAATAGGGTCACCTCCTTTGGGAGGACGTTAGATGATTTCCTCCGTAAGTTCACGTTTATAGCTAGCTTTTTTTGTTAATTGCTAGCACTACATCCATTTTGGTGCTATACCTGCCCATTGTTGTGGTTCTGTATGCTTTTTATTTGTAAAATTCAGTATTGCAGGTCATCTAAATAATGGACCTGATTAACTGCATTCACGGTGTAGAAGTGATTTTGGGTTCACCACTCCTTTCCCTAAGAGCTTCACCCTTAAAAATCCAAAAAAATGACATAGGGGCCCTCCTACCCAGCATAACCAGCCCGGGGACCAGCTATGCAGCTTTGGTGGCCCCCCGCCCTGCTGGCTACAAGCCCGCACAGCCTAAATTGCCCTTCTGCCATCCCTTGGACTTTGAGGAGGCAGGTAATTGGAAAGCCGGGGCTTAATGGCAAGTCACCCGCTAGCCACAAGTGACTTGCCAGCCTTGTGAACTGGTATAGGGGTCTCATGGATCCCTTACTAGTTCACAAAGGGTTAACAGTAAAAAAAGACACACACACACACACACCAGAAAAAATGACTTTATTTGACATTTATTTCTTTTTTCCTTTACTCACCTCCGATTCTCTGCTTCCCCTCGGCGATCATGTCCTACGAAGCTCCAATGACAGCTGCAGGGTGATCGGTGGAGGGGGGCTTGGGGGGCAAGGGATCATAGCCCCTTGCACCTCCAACCTTCCCTCCACTGACCACTCGGTGCTACTGAATTTCAGGGCTCGGGTGTGGAATGACGCTGTGGATGACACCAAATATGACATTACCCACTCACTAAAGGCAGACTAGCGGCCCGATGACTGAGGAAGTGCTGGAGAGGGCCAATTTTGCCCTCTCCTCACCACAGAGGACTACTGGGGGTCAATCAGAGAGGAGGGAGGGAACGCAGCTGAGATGAGTAAATTATATATATTTTTTTTACAGTTAGCAGCGGTAGCCGGTGAAGTGGGGGGTGCTATTCTGGGTGCTCTCCTGAAGCCAGAAGAGCCCCGGAGGGATCGGATGCCCCCCGAGTGAAGAGAAGAATGAGAGGTCAGGTGAGTTTTTAACTTTTAAACTTTTTTTCTGTGGGCGTTTAAAGCAGCTACGTGAGTCTCACGTAGCTGGCACTAGGGGGTTAAAGCATGCAATATATCACTGATAATTAATAGTAACTACCTACTACAATAATGATGAACAAAATAAGAAAAGAACATTTAAAAAATTCTGATTTGCTCTGAGCAGTTATGACGTTTCCATCATTTGTGCGTGGGATTATGCAGTATATGACCGCATCTCTCGAGGAAGGCAGATTGCCGAAACGTCGAGTTATGTCAGCTGTTGTTCACCTGGTTCCAGCCTGTAAGCTCTATTTCCATATGCACTTTGTACTTCTTGCATTACAAAATTGATTTAACTTTGTGCTGTGCCCACAATACCATATTGTGATTGTCAGTTGGACATCTGTAAACTGCTTATTCTCTGTATCTCAAAAACGGTACCACAAAGAACTGTGAAATCCAGCACAACAGCGGCATCTAGCGGTCATCTCTTTCTGTATATTTGAGTGTCCGAATATAACCTCCCACCACTACACTTTTGAGTCATTTTCAAACAAGTGTGTGACCTACTTGAGCTCATTTTGATGTATTAGGATTGTAGCCTGCTCATCCTCCTGCAGTAATTTTCTCAATAGGTATTCATCCCTGTCAAACTTTGATAACCAGTTGCTTAATTCTCTCCCCATCCCCAGATTTCATTTTTGCAGATTCACTGAGCTGTCATGTCGAGGGTCATAATGGTAAATGTGGGAATAGTGTATTTCCATTCTGGGGTTAGGATTTCAGCTCCATTATTCACAGTACACCACCCCTCTTTTTTCTGGTAATTTTAAAGCGGACCTTCACTCTGACTGTGTTGCTCTGCATTCTGGGACTGCTGACCTTTACCTGACCCCAGCTCTGCTCTGTCTGAGCAAAGCACAGCTATAACCCGCCCCCTGTACCTTATCCCACTCTCCTCTCCTCAGTAAGTGTGATGCTTCTGAGTCAAGATGGCGGCGCCCGTATCCTAAATTCCTGAACAGAGTTGCAGCCCAGTGGGTGAAAGAATAATAAGTTAGTGACTAAAAACATAAAATATATTAATTTTAGATGCTGGGGAACCATTTTTTAAGAGTTTGGGCTTTTCATTAAATCACGCTGAAGGTCCGGTTTAAGGAACACTCCTGTTTTGTAAGTAGCGTAAGCATGGTTTGAAAAAACAGACTCTCTAGTAATTATGGTAATAGAGGGGAGTTCTATTTTTTTCCCAGCATTTCTCATTTACTGTCCTATACTTGACCAGGCGTACACAAAATGTAATGGTTCCTATGTTGGCAGAGGGGAATGCAAACTTATTCCAATCTTCTTGTTGTACAACATGAGGATAATCCAACCTTGGATGCAGAAACGAATTGATTCCCCAGTCAGAATTCCTATAGAGGTTATCACATATATCTTTACAAATTGAGATCCTGAATGGTATCAGGGAGGAGGCAAGCATTTACCCACCCACCATTTAGGGTGTGTAAACATCAAATGCTCTGGGAGGGCCCTGTGCATTCGGGATAATGATTTGAATGACCACTGACCATCATAGAAGGATTTAATTATCAATTGAATACTATTTGACAGTTCCATCTGCCCTTGGACACCTGCCGAAGCCCAAAAAATATTTCTACCCTGGGTCTCCATGCATTTTATGAAGGCCTTCACAAATAAATTACTAATTAAATATCTGGCCATATTGATCTGCAGATTTTATATGGCTTCTTTGAAGGTTACTGATAATGTTGTTAATCTCCCTTTGCTTTTCAAATCCATGCTTACTATTAGATGCCATGGCTGATCATTTGTTTCTTAAGCTGCTAATATCATCCCCATTTATGATACCCATCCCTGTGCCCAGTCCACCCAGTACCGTGCTAAGCACAATGATGTATGTGGTTCAGGGTATACCCAGCACATATTGGATAGTATGTCCCTAGTAACTATTGGGATATGTTGAAATGCCAAGTTGTGAAGGCCTTTTGGACACTAGTGACAAGTGTCTTGGCAGAACCAAGGTTAACCTGGAAGGGGAAGGTTGAAGGTTTCCATATGTGTCCCTACGACTAGTAATGTGTGCAAATGCTTGCCATCCCCTTGCCCGCAAAGTGGGTACCCCTATCGGATTCAATGATTACGTGGGGCGGTTAGGTGTTAGTTGTCCTCCAAACACTTTTAGAAAAATGTTTTTCCCAGGAGGATCTGGTAGTGGATTAACAATTGGTTAAACTGATGGTTGCCGCTGTATCCAAAAGTATGTTTGTACGATGGCTACTGCTCGCAACTTGAATATGAGGTCTGCCTCCCATGACCCATTAAGCTGACATACCATGGACAATACAGGAGACTGACATCCCTATGGTTTAAGGTAGGCGTAGGTTGGAGGTGGGGTTTTTAGTTCTTGTCTTCGCTGTTAAGGCCATTTTAATTTTCTCTAACTCTTTTAGCAGTGGCCCATACACTTTGGCATTAGGAGCAGGACTGTGAAGTTGGTAAGCCAAAGCCCAACTCTGACTCCTTCATAAATGCCCAATAATTGGTAATACAGTTCCTGAAGTAAAATGGTAACATAGAGTTTTTTTTCACAATTATATAAGCAATTGGGTAACTTACATGGAACATAAAGCATATTTAATGGAATATAAATTCTGAACAAATAACTTAAAGCAGAGGTGCTTAACCCAGCAGGCCAGGGGTTACATCAGATGGTTCAGAGAGCCACAGGTGGTCCCTGGGCCACAAGTTGAGCATTTGTGACTTAAAGGAACATTCTAAGCAAAGGGTTAAATAAGCTACTTTCTGTTGGCTATCATGGGCAGCATATTTTATTCACCAGCAACTTGCTTATTCTGCTGACTTCTATTTCTTAGTCTCCAAATTGAATTTACTTTGGAGGGAACTGTCACAATAAAGAATGCATGAATAAGTCATCCTGAATAAGTAGGAACAGGGGTGTACTGGCCATAGGGAGACCCGGACAAATGCCTGTGGGCCGCACTGCTTTGGGGGCAGTCTGGGCTGCTACCTTTACTAATGCTCACATGCAATCCCAGCCCCCCCATCCCCTTCACCACTCGATCCCCTCAAGCACGCAACCCCAGCCCGTGTCCTCATCCTAATGATATACCCTCAGTCTTGGAGAACTTATTCTGCACTGAGTATAACTGCCGTCATTGGTGGACATTCTAACATTATATGTTGCATGGCATAGGGAAAGGTGTTCACTGGCAAACATGACAGAATTATCTCCTTTTAAATTTGGTATTTTCAAGGGCATTAGAACCCCTAGCATCTCTGCTCCCCATTACTCGCTGCAACTCCCTTATTCTGTCTAATGCATTGCCCTAATTGGAGTTTAGCTCAGCCAAAATACCTTTATGAGTGCCTACACGAGGTTGCAATTTCTCATGCAGCTGAGATGGCAGCCATGCTATAGGCAGTGCACATGCATCTCTGTTGTTTAAATTATACGGTGTGACTGTGCTTTGAAGTTTCATTGGTGAGGGAGAGGCTAATTGGTGAGGCACTGGTATCAAACTTGCCCATTAGTAGGCATAAATTAAATCCCTCCTGTATCGATAATGTTGTAGCCAGTTGATCAATGCCCGAATTCAAAGGCTTATGTTTTCTCCTAGATCTAATCCCTTAAGACACAGGGATAAAAAGGAAGAGAATTCTGGATTTTCAGTAGATTGTTCCTGCTGTTGCATCCAGGGCCTTTGGGCAACAATTGCCACTATCTCTGACTATTTTTGTGGTTTGGAAATCCTCTGCAGGTCTATCTTTCTTTGTCAACTGTGATCGAACATCCAGCAATTGATCATCAGTTAATCAGCGTTTTTACTCATTCTGATATTCTTTACTTTCTAATAGTGTGTTCTTACACCTTTCTTCACTTTCGTTCAGTCTTTCAACCAATTCATGGATTTCTTCATTAAGCTGGCCTACTTCTTGTACCAAGGCACCACATTAACAATAATTTGCACTAGCAACAGCTTAAGTGATGGTATAATTGAATTTGTCTAATTCCTGCTTTAACTTGGCTAGTTCAGAATATCATTTTAACTCCATCTGCTCTGCCAACGATTTCATTTGAAACGTCAATTAATTTTTAATTGGGCATTATAGCTATCACAAACTTTAATCGTTTCTTTGAATTGATGAGTAAGGGTATCTTCTGTATTGTTAACTTTAGCAGAGGCATATTTATTCCATTGTTTAAAATCAATTGTACACTGAAACTATAAACTATACTACACACTGAAATGCAAAAAAAAATACAACAAGCAGCACAGGAGCTGAACTTTGCTATTACAGCCATACAGAAAAATCAGGTACAAATCAGGCACAAAGACCAACAGTTACCTCCTGATTTCCTCTAACTGATTGTATTCACACAAACCGATTAGATCGATAACTAAGATCCAGACCAACACTGAACCACTATTAGAGCCGGAGTCTACTTCGCTTCCACATGAGTCTTATAATGATTTATTAAACTGACTTTCTCCTCAGGGATGCCAAGATTCTCAGTACTAACAAACTGAACATAATCCCATACACATACAATCAGATCCAGACCTCAATTGATCTCCCATAAAGCTATTTCACTTTCATATAAGTCTAATGCCAATTAGACCCACTTTCCCTCAAAGATGTTGGGCTACTCTTACATATCTACTACTGGGTATGTCAGTTTAGCTAAAGGGTGATCAAGCTTATCAAAAACTTACCGGAATAATGACTACACAACAACAATAACAATATCAAGGCCTTAACACTAACCTAACACGCAGCAATTAAAGGCTAACAAGTTATAGACTATATTTGTAAATATAAAATAGCAAAAGAAAATGTTCCAGGAGTTGAGATGAAGCTTGTTGGGAAAATTGGGTTCTTTTGTGGAGGTTTACACAATCTTAGTTACTGGGGTGCCAATATGTAGAAGTGATTTTTGGTTCACTACTTTTAACTATGAGCTACACCTGCTGTGATCAACTATATAGATTTGTCTTCGTGTAAGTCTTAAAAAAGTTACTTATCTATTATAGCAAAATAAAATAAAAAATAAAGTAGCAGAAAGCCAAAATAACAAAAAAACAGAGTCAATTGGCAGCAGCCCTCGTCAGCATTCTATTCTATTGCTATGATATTGCCAACTAAAGTCTATGGCATGACTTCATAAATCCTGATTCATTGTTCCTCCTATTAAGCTAAGCTATCCTGTGTTCTGGGAGTCCATACTTATGGTGATCAAATCCATTCATGTACACCAACCCGAAACCACACCCCTTATTCCATAAGTGTTACACTTCCCCATTATTGGCCTGACCAATGCAAGCTTTTGGTCACCTAATCTTTGCAAAACCACTAGATGGTGCTCTTGTATCAGGAAATGTCAGGTCCCTTGTGGTCCAATGTGAGGTCAACTTTTCAGCTGCAAGTGTGACTATTTGCATTCTCTGATTGAAATCTTTTGAGGTGTATGTAGATTTAGTGTAGGAGTGGCTTGGCCCCTTGTTTCTGCGACTCCACAACCACATGGGAGGTGTCTGTCATACGCAGTGGAATTTGTTTTATGCAGGGCATTGTATTGTTTATTATGCCTGTGGCTCAACAGCTGTTTCTAGTCCAAAGCATCATCAGAAAGATTAGTTTGGTTGTGGCAGGAATTGCATTGTTCTCTTCACCACTAGGGCCCAGCGGCAAAACAGTGCAGGTTTTTAATTAGCTCAATCTTTATTGCACCATGTGCACTGCAAATGGGGAACATAGCAGCAAACTGAGCTTTAATTTCCAGCAAACAGAGCTATAAATGTAGTGGAGAACATAGGAAGAACTGACTACTTGATGGCAGTTTGCTGAGCTTTGCAAAACTGGAAAAGTGGTATTTACTTATAAAACTGGTTTGGCACAAGCTGTCAAACTGCCGCAGCAGATCTGGTTCTGAAAATGAAAGAAAATGAAAGCACACTTTTACAGCATATGTGAGCATGGTATGGGTCTCATAATATATTTTTTGTGCCATAAAGGATATCCTCAAGGCGTTCCTTTGTTAGCAAATGTGTGTATTATGAAGGCAGTGAAGGCTCTTCTTGCAAATCTTGTGTACAGATTTGCCAATAGCAACAGGTTGCAGATCAACCCCATCAAAACTGCTTGCATAAAACACACATCTTCTAATATAAGAAAAAAATTTAAAAAATACTAGATAAGCTCAGCACCTTGAGAACATTATTTCAGCACAAAATGAATATACACTTTCAAAAATTCTATTGAAAGTTGACTTCCCCTTTCAGTTTAAAAAGCCTATGTACATTGAAAAAATCTTGCAAAGTGGTCCTTTGAATACTAATTATGCATTTTTGCATAACTATTGTGATGAAAATGAAAAACATGTGTACTCATTTCTGAGGTTTTTGGGAAACAAGGCAAACCTTTGAAGCCCATGCCTGCTATTTCCATATTCAAACCCAGTTTTAAATCATTTAATATGAATTAGCAGAATCTAATACAGTACAATCTGAGCCGAAACAAGCAAGCTTCCAATCTGAAAAAACAGGAACACATATAAAATAGATTTGCTGAATTGCTGTAATTGGTCAATTCTGTATAAAACCATTCAGTTCAGTTGTTGGCTCTAAGATTTTTAAATGCTTCAAAAACACCTGTAACACTCTGTATTGTTCTCATTAAAAGGATACTAATGGTTCATATTCATCATGGGCATGAGACAAGCTGAATGATTGCATCAAGAAGTGTTCTTATATGTGCACAAAACCTTTATGACCCTCTAATGAGAGTTGGCATCATTGCTGTATGTAAGTGTTGTTGATTACAAACCAATTTCAGGATGAGGACCACTAAATGCCTGCAGGTGAGGGACAATTAGAGAAGCATCAGCACAGAACATTTCTCTGATTCAATATTTCTATCTGCATTGCACAGTAAACACTGGGAAATATATCAAATCAGCTGTAGCGACTGCTGATACTTGGTTACAAAGTGAAATTAGAGTGGTACAAATTTATAAGGAGGTCATCTTCAGCCTGGCTCAAAGCCTTTCTTGCACACTTTTCTGCATGCGGTAATGATGTTAAAGCATTTTTGGGCTTTTATTCCGTGTCGGGTGATTCTGTGCCATGTTTTTTTTTCTAAATGAGGTGTTTTGCGGGACTATAGGGTACACGTACACCCATCTGAGTATTCATCGTATTATTCTGACTGATGCCTAGATTTTTGCATTCAAACGTAATTTTACGGGTTTTCCTGCACTTGTGGGGTGATTTTGCCCCTTTTCGGCCCTATAAAAACCGCATGTTTCCGGTTCAAAATTACACTCTCTTTTTGCAAGTTGGAACTGCCATATGCGCAAACAATGGAGCCCCTTGACATGTTCTGTGAAGAGTTTGACTATCTGTAGAAGTGGGGGCTATTAACTAGTTCCCTTCCAGAGCTTAGCCATACCCACAGTCAACTGGATATCGATCAGATGTCCGATCAGCAGGTGTTCGAATTTACCCAACTGAACCACCTTTCTCTTGTGAAGCTGCGGCCATGGTTAGTCCTCGCCACAAGAAAGGCTCATGCAATTGGGGGTATGACCAAATTAGTTGTCTGCCTTCAATTTTTAGCGAATGTCTCCTTTTAAAGGTTAGGGGCACTTTCAGCTGTCCCAGCCTTCGCTGAGCCCTGAATAAATTTCTCGATGGCATGGCTGTCCTGCAGGATAATTCCATCTCTTGCCCTGGAATGCGGTGAGTTTAGGTTGTTTCAACATTTCAAATATGCCAAATTTCATGGGCACCATTGACTGCATGCACATGGCCCTTGTTCCCCCAGCTGCTTATTTAATTTATTTTTGTTTACATCCCTCCCTTTTCTGTTTTGGTATGTATAATAAAAACCTCCAAAACAAGTGGCTGTTTGGTGCCTTTCATTTATGGGATATACAGTATTTACAAAGCACTCACTCCATGGGTGAGTCAAGGGCTACACAGTGCCCAAAATTCTGCAAAATAAATGTCTGCCCCTCATCATCGACAAAAGATTCCCCCCCCCCCCAAACGTCCATCAGCCATAACTACGGTGAAGTGGCCTAGTTTACACTCTCTGCTGGTTGGCGTGCCTCAGGCAGTGAACGCATACTGATATTTTGCTGGTTTGCCTCCACCATTTGGCCCAGCAGCCCTCGCCAGTGTTTGGTTGTGGCACAGCTTCTCCTCCACCTCTGTACCCATGCCCTCCTGGATCTTCCTGGTGGTACGGTGCACCACTTTAAAATAGTGGGTGGAGTTGCGGCTAAAAAAGTTGCTATTGGCCCGCCAGTTTGCTTCCATGATTTGGCAACACTTTAACAGGCAAGTGGAGCCTGGGTGGGTAGAGGGCAGGGATAGTTCCCTCCCACCTCTACTGGAGGTGGTGTGCCTGTTGCTGCTAGATTGCTGTTGTGCCCTGCAACCGTCATGTTGCGGGCAATATCTGCCCACATCTGCTCCCGCAATGGTTTCGGTGGGGACCATGACCCAGCCAGGCAGTCATAATTTGCTAATACATTATCCAGCAGGACCTCCAGCTGTGGGCCATTAAAACGACCACTCAGCTTGTCCCTGATGAGTTTGTGACTCAGGGTTGGCCTAAGTGTGTCTGCACGTGCAATCCGGTACTACTGTGAAATGGGAGAGCTGATTAGGTTTCATTGGCACACAGAAGCGTATACGGGGCTTGGGTGCATGCACTGTCACAGAAAATTACTGCATGGTACAGGGCCATGCATGTGGAGCTAAAGGAGACCAAAACAGATGACATAAGTTAACAATGCACATCTGTTTGTTCTCTGCAGACTTCCATGGGTACATAGGTACGACTTACATAGGTAGCCAAACACACATGAAAAGAGGAAACGGTAGCCCATGTGAGTGGTGAGGGGACGTCGCCTTACATCTTCACCCAAATAATGCAGCACTGATCAGACCTCAAATGGCAAAAGTGGCACTGTGTGCAGAGGTTTTACAGCCAGAACTTCCCAGGTAAGAATGTACAACAGAGACAGTGAGCTATCGGGATTATACCACAATCATACATAAATGTATAAATCTCTGCAGGACCAGTTCAAATGCAATCGTTTAGATTCACCACGTGAGGTATCAGGATTTCATTTAAGTGTATATCCGCCACCTGTCACACTGTGAATGTACCAGATGAAAGTTGAAAAAATGCCTTTCAATATAGCACCTTCGATTTCCTTATTATTTCAATCCTTATAGCCAGATGAATATCAGCTCTCCATATCATTAAGATCCTTAATCCTTATTAATTTCCAACCACCAACTTATTTTTTTTTAGAAAAAAGGCGTTCTTCATTTATTCAGTTTTATATGAAAGATAAAAATGTGTTGGCACACATAGCATAATACAGTAAGCACAAATTTTTGTGCGAAAAGTTTAAAATATTCTTACCAGAATATGAATATAAACAGACGTTGTATTAAACGATGTTAGGAAGGATGTTGATAGTAAAAGCTTCACTCCTTTCTTTTACCCCTTAACCGCGTGATACCTATATCCAACTGCACAGCACGTGTGTCTCTACATCCTAGGCCTCCGAACTCGGCAAGTGTCAGCTGTTTTCGGGGGTCACGTGGTCTGAATTAGGCTCCGCCCAACACGTTTCGTCACATTGACTTAACCATAGGCGCACGGAGCGCTGCCACGGATGTATGTTTATAGACTCGTCTCTAATTAGTTAACTGTTTGGGCGCCGTTCACCAACGCATATAGCCAATATCAGGGCATGTCATTTAGAAGCGCCGTTCCCCCGGCGCATATAGCCAATATCTGGGCATGTCATTTAGAAGGATGTGGAACCTTCACTATCACATCTGACAAATACATATATATGCCGGCATAATTCTTATTATACATATGGCATCAGCATCATATTTCAAATAAAAACTACCAATTACAGCACATATAAAAACTTTCTTTCTTCTTAAAATATACTTATTATACTGTAATTAAACTATGCTACAACTAAATAGTTAAAAATTAATAAAAGAGGACAACGATATTAAAGAGAGAAAACAAAGAAAACTAAAAAGATATGATTGGGATTATATATAAAAAAGTATTTAAGTGGCAACAAAACCTGCCAGCACATTCTAAAATAAATTTATGGACAAATACTAAACAAAAAGAATCACCTATCCCTCTATCTCTATAGACAAGAAAGAAAATGTAGCCCATAAACAATTAAGTCCAAGATCTGGATTTAAATATGAAAGAAAATATACAAATAGAAATGAGACTAAGGCTGCGGGTGATTACCCATACATTCCACATACTAGAAACCGGTTTCATCCTTTAAATGAAACTGAGGATATAGACACTCAAGATGACAGCGGTTATAATAGGAATATAGGCAATAGAAGAAATGCATCCTCTCCTTTTTTTATAAGGGAAAATACACAAAAAAACAAACAGGATGGAATAACTACAAAGAGAGGAACAGGGAATGGTCATCAGAACGAAATTCCCCTACTCCATCCTCCCTGAGGAAAAGTAAAGGTGTAGAGGAAAAAGAGGAGGAAGGAAACACAATAGCAACAATAAAAAATACAGGAGACACCACTAGAAGTTACTGACATGAATGGGATCTACAACTTAAGTGAAAAAGATCTAAGTAAAGATGAAAAACTAGCCTTAAATAAAGGCCTTAATTAGGGATGAGCGAATCGATCCGGACGAACCCGGATTCGATCCAAATTTCATGAAAAATTCGATTCGGATCGAATCCGAATTTCCCCGC
Organism: Gastrophryne carolinensis; assembly: GCA_027917425.1. Lineage (NCBI taxonomy): Eukaryota > Metazoa > Chordata > Amphibia > Anura > Microhylidae > Gastrophryne > Gastrophryne carolinensis. Next base: position 107,335,535 of record CM051243.1, on the reverse strand, counting down.
GATTCGATCGCTCAAAGTTTTCCTTTAACATCCATTCATTTACATTACAGGCATTCTAAGATGGCGGACGGGACATGTCCAGACATCAACCCCGCGCCAGTGCAAGCTGGGACAGTCACATGCAGCCTATCAGCAGCCAGCAAGCCCGGTGACGTCACAGCGCTATTTAAGGCCGGCAGCCATCTTGCTTTTCCTCATTTCTATATTGCATTCGTGAGAGACAGGACGCTGCTGTAGGCAGGGAGAGAGACAGTTAGACAGACAGGGACAGACAGGGACAGGCTGGAGACAGGCAGGAGACAGGCAGGAGACAGACAGAAAGTCAGCGAAAAACAGGGAAAGTTAGGAAAAATCGGAGGCAGTCACAGGGAGATTTTTTTTTTCATCCAGCCTGAGTGTTACTGGCTGGCTGACTGGCTTTGTTAGCGTTTTCAGGCTGCTTATACACTTACTGTGCATATATACTAAACTGATCTCAAGTCTGCTGTGAGGCATCCCATTCTGTGACTACACCAGCCTCTATTTACTATAACCCTTTGCACTTATTCTAAAAGTCATTTGGCCTGATAAAGACACTTTTGCTGTGCATAGTACTGCTCCCAGGTGGACTCTGGTTGGGGCATCCCATTCTGTGACTACACCAGCCTCTATTTACTATAACCCTTTGCACTTATTCTAAAAGTCATTTGGCCTGATAAAGACACTTTTGCTGTGCATAGCACTGCTCCCAGGTGCACTCTGGTTGGGGCATCCCATTCTGTGACTACACCAGCCTCTATTTACTATAACCCTTTGCACTTATTCTAAAAGTCATTTGGCCTGATAAAGACACTTTTGCTGTGCATAGTACTGCTCCCAGGTACACTCTGGTTAGGGCATCCCATTCTGTGACTACACCAGCCTCTATTTACTATAACCCTTTGCACTTATTCTAAAAGTCATTTGGCCTGATAAAGACACTTTTGCTGTGCATAGTACTGCTCCCAGGTGCACTCTGGTTGGGGCATCCCATTCTGTGACTACACCAGGCTCTATTTACTATAACCCTTTGCACTTATTCTAAAGGTCATTTGGCCAGATAAAGACACTTTTGCTGTGCATAGTACTACTGCTCCCAGGTCCACTGCTGTTGTGGCATCCCGTTCTGTGACTACACCAGCCTCTATTTACTATAAACCTTTGCACTTATTCTAAAAGTCATTTGGCCTGATAAAGACACTTTTGCTGTGCATAGTACTGCTCCCAGGTGCACTCTGGTTGGGGCATCCCATTCTGTGACTACACCAGCCTCTATTTACTATAACCCTTTGCACTTATTCTAAAAGTCATTTGGCCTGATAAAGACACTTTTGCTGTGCATAGTACTGCTCCCAGGTGCACTCTGGTTGGGGCATCCAATTCTGTGACTACACCAGCCTCTATTTACTATAACCCTTTGCACTTATTCTAAAAGTCATTTGGCCAGATAAAGACACTTTTGCTTTGCATAGCACTACTGCTCCCAGGTCCACTGCTGTTGTGGCATCCGGTTCTGTGACTACACCAGCCTCTATTTACTATAACCCTTTGCACTTATTCTAAAAGTCATTTGGCCTGATAAAGACACTTTTGCTGTGCATAGTACTGCTCCCAGGTGCACTCTGGTTGGGGCATCCCATTCTGTGACTACACCAGCCTCTATTTACTATAACCCTTTGCACTTATTCTAAAAGTCATTTGGCCTGATAAAGACACTTTTGCTTTGCATAGTACTACTGCTCCCAGGTCCACTGCTGTTGTGGCATCCCGTTCTGTGACTACACCAGCCTCTATTTACTATAACCCTTTGCACTTATTCTAAAAGTCATTTGGCCTGATGAAGACACTTTTGCTGTGCATAGTACTGCTCCCAGGTGCACTCTGGTTGGGGCATCCCATTCTGTGACTACACCAGCCTCTATTTACTATAACCCTTTGCACTTATTCTAAAAGTCATTTGGCCTGATAAAGACACTTTTGCTGTGCATAGTACTGCTCGCAGGTGCACTCTGGTTGGGGCATCCCATTCTGTGACTACACCAGGCTCTATTTACTATAACCCTTTGCACTTATTCTAAAAGTCATTTGGCCTGATAAAGACACTTTTGCTTTGCATAGTACTACTGCTCCCAGGTCCACTGCTGTTGTGGCATCCCGTTCTGTGACTACACCAGCCTCTATTTACTATAACCCTTTGCACTTATTCTAAAAGTCATTTGGCCTGATAAAGACACTTTTGCTGTGCATAGTACTGCTCCCAGGTGCACTCTGGTTGGGGCATCCCATTCTGTGACTACACCAGCCTCTATTTACTATAACCCTTTGCACTTATTCTAAAAGTCATTTGGCCTGATAAAGACACTTTTGCTGTGCATAGTACTGCTCCCAGGTGCACTCTGGTTGGGGCATCCCATTCTGTGACTACACCAGCCTCTATTTACTATAACCCTTTGCACTTATTCTAAAAGTCATTTGGCCTGATAAAGACACTTTTGCTTTGCATAGTACTACTGCTCCCAGGTCCACTGCTGTTGTGGCATCCCGTTCTGTGACTACACCAGCCTCTATTTACTATAACCCTTTGCACTTATTCTAAAAGTCATTTGGCCTGATGAAGACACTTTTGCTGTGCATAGTACTGCTCCCAGGTGCACTCTGGTTGGGGCATCCCATTCTGTGACTACACCAGCCTCTATTTACTATAACCCTTTGCACTTATTCTAAAAGTCATTTGGCCTGATAAAGACACTTTTGCTGTGCATAGTACTGCTCCCAGGTGCACTCTGGTTGGGGCATCCCATTCTGTGACTACACCAGCCTCTATTTACTATAACCCTTTGCACTTATTCTAAAAGTCATTTGGCCTGATAAAGACACTTTTGCTGTGCATAGTACTGCTCGCAGGTGCACTCTGGTTGGGGCATCCCATTCTGTGACTACACCAGTCTCTATTTACTATAACCCTTTGCACTTATTCTAAAAGTCATTTGGCCTGATAAAGACACTTTTGCTTTGCATAGTACTACTGCTCCCAGGTCCACTGCTGTTGTGGCATCCCGTTCTGTGACTACACCAGCCTCTATTTAATATAACCCTTTGCACTTATTCTAAAAGTCATTTGGCCTGATAAAGACACTTTTGCTGTGCATAGTACTACTGCTCCCAGGTGCACTCTGGTTGGGGCATCCCATTCTGTGACTACACCAGCCTCTATTTACTATAACCCTTTGCACTTATTCTAAAAGTCATTTGGCCTGATAAAGACACTTTTGCTGTGCATAGTACTGCTCCCAGGTGGACTCTGGTTGGGGCATCCCATTCTGTGACTACACCAGCCTCTATTTACTATAACCCTTTGCACTTATTCTAAAAGTCATTTGGCCTGATAAAGACACTTTTGCTGTGCATAGCACTGCTCCCAGGTGCACTCTGGTTGGGGCATCCCATTCTGTGACTACACCAGCCTCTATTTACTATAACCCTTTGCACTTATTCTAAAAGTCATTTGGCCTGATAAAGACACTTTTGCTGTGCATAGTACTGCTCCCAGGTGCACTCTGGTTAGGGCATCCCATTCTGTGACTACACCAGCCTCTATTTACTATAACCCTTTGCACTTATTCTAAAAGTCATTTGGCCTGATAAAGACACTTTTGCTGTGCATAGTACTGCTCCCAGGTGCACTCTGGTTGGGGCATCCCATTCTGTGACTACACCAGGCTCTATTTACTATAACCCTTTGCACTTATTTTAAAGGTCATTTGGCCTGATAAAGACACTTTTGCTGTGCATAGTACTACTGCTCCCAGGTCCACTGCTGTTGTGGCATCCCGTTCTGTGACTACACCAGCCTCTATTTACTATAAACCTTTGCACTTATTCTAAAAGTCATTTGGCCTGATAAAGACACTTTTGCTGTGCATAGTACTGCTCCCAGGTGCACTCTGGTTGGGGCATCCCATTCTGTGACTACACCAGCCTCTATTTACTATAACCCTTTGCACTTATTCTAAAAGTCATTTGGCCTGATAAAGACACTTTTGCTGTGCATAGTACTGCTCCCAGGTGCACTCTGGTTGGGGCATCCAATTCTGTGACTACACCAGCCTCTATTTACTATAACCCTTTGCACTTATTCTAAAAGTCATTTAGCCAGATAAAGACACTTTTGCTTTGCATAGTACTACTGCTCCCAGGTCCACTGCTGTTGTGGCATCCGGTTCTGTGACTACACCAGCCTCTATTTACTATAACCCTTTGCACTTATTCTAAAAGTCATTTGGCCTGATAAAGACACTTTTGCTGTGCATAGTACTGCTCCCAGGTGCACTCTGGTTGGGGCATCCCATTCTGTGACTACACCAGCCTCTATTTACTATAACCCTTTGCACTTATTCTAAAAGTCATTTGGCCTGATAAAGACACTTTTGCTTTGCATAGTACTACTGCTCCCAGGTCCACTGCTGTTGTGGCATCCCGTTCTGTGACTACACCAGCCTCTATTTACTATAACCCTTTGCACTTATTCTAAAAGTCATTTGGCCTGATGAAGACACTTTTGCTGTGCATAGTACTGCTCCCAGGTGCACTCTGGTTGGGGCATCCCATTCTGTGACTACACCAGCCTCTATTTACTATAACCCTTTGCACTTATTCTAAAAGTCATTTGGCCTGATAAAGACACTTTTGCTGTGCATAGTACTGCTCGCAGGTGCACTCTGGTTGGGGCATCCCATTCTGTGACTACACCAGCCTCTATTTACTATAACCCTTTGCACTTATTCTAAAAGTCATTTGGCCTGATAAAGACACTTTTGCTTTGCATAGTACTACTGCTCCCAGGTCCACTGCTGTTGTGGCATCCCGTTCTGTGACTACACCAGCCTCTATTTACTATAACCCTTTGCACTTATTCTAAAAGTCATTTGGCCTGATAAAGACACTTTTGCTGTGCATAGTACTGCTCCCAGGTGCACTCTGGTTGGGGCATCCCATTCTGTGACTACACCAGCCTCTATTTACTATAACCCTTTGCACTTATTCTAAAAGTCATTTGGCCTGATAAAGACACTTTTGCTGTGCATAGTACTGCTCCCAGGTGCACTCTGGTTGGGGCATCCCATTCTGTGACTACACCAGCCTCTATTTACTATAACCCTTTGCACTTATTCTAAAAGTCATTTGGCCTGATAAAGACACTTTTGCTTTGCATAGTACTACTGCTCCCAGGTCCACTGCTGTTGTGGCATCCCGTTCTGTGACTACACCAGCCTCTATTTACTATAACCCTTTGCACTTATTCTAAAAGTCATTTGGCCTGATGAAGACACTTTTGCTGTGCATAGTACTGCTCCCAGGTGCACTCTGGTTGGGGCATCCCATTCTGTGACTACACCAGCCTCTATTTACTATAACCCTTTGCACTTATTCTAAAAGTCATTTGGCCTGATAAAGACACTTTTGCTGTGCATAGTACTGCTCCCAGGTGCACTCTGGTTGGGGCATCCCATTCTGTGACTACACCAGCCTCTATTTACTATAACCCTTTGCACTTATTCTAAAAGTCATTTGGCCTGATAAAGACACTTTTGCTGTGCATAGTACTGCTCGCAGGTGCACTCTGGTTGGGGCATCCCATTCTGTGACTACACCAGTCTCTATTTACTATAACCCTTTGCACTTATTCTAAAAGTCATTTGGCCTGATAAAGACACTTTTGCTTTGCATAGTACTACTGCTCCCAGGTCCACTGCTGTTGTGGCATCCCGTTCTGTGACTACACCAGCCTCTATTTACTATAACCCTTTGCACTTATTCTAAAAGTCATTTGGCCTGATAAAGACACTTTTGCTGTGCATAGTACTACTGCTCCCAGGTGCACTCTGGTTGGGGCATCCCATTCTGTGACTACACCAGCCTCTATTTACTATAACCCTTTGCACTTATTCTAAAAGTCATTTGGCCTGATAAAGACACTTTTGCTGTGCATAGTACTGCTCCCAGGTGCACTCTGGTTGGGGCATCCCATTCTGTGACTACACCAGCCTCTATTTACTATAACCCTTTGCACTTATTCTAAAAGTCATTTGGCCTGATAAAAACACTTTTGCTTTGCATAGTACTACTGCTCCCAGGTCCACTGCTGTTGTGGCATCCCATTCTGTGACTACACCAGCCTCTATTTACTATAAACCTTTGCACTTATTCTAAAAGTCATTTGGCCTGATAAAGACACTTTTGCTGTGCATAGTACTGCTCCCAGGTGCACTCTGGTTGGGGCATCCAATTCTGTGACTACACCAGCCTCTATTTACTATAACCATTTGCACTTATTCTAAAAGTCATTTGGCCTGATAAAGACACTTTTGCTTTGCATAGTACTACTGCTCCCAGGTCCACTGCTGTTGTGGCATCCCGTTCTGTGACTACACCAGCCTCTATTTACTATAACCCTTTGCACTTATTCTAAAAGTCATTTGGCCTGATAAAGACACTTTTGCTGTGCATAGTACTGCTCCCAGGTGCACTCTGGTTGGGGCATCCCATTCTGTGACTACACCAGCCTCTATTTACTATAACCCTTTGCACTTATTCTAAAAGTCATTTGGCCTGATAAAGACACTTTTGCTGTGCATAGTACTGCTCCCAGGTGCACTCTGGTTGGGGCATCCCATTCTGTGACTACACCAGCCTCTATTTACTATAACCCTTTGCACTTATTCTAAAAGTCATTTGGCCTGATAAAGACACTTTTGCTGTGCATAGTACTGCTCCCAGGTGCACTCTGGTTGGGGCATCCCATTCTGTGACTACACCAGCCTCTATTTAATACCATAACCATTTGCACTTATTCTAATAGAAATTAGGCCTGATAAAGACACTTTTGCTGTGCATAGTCTTTGAGGCCGATTCATTAATAGCGCCAGGTAGCGACAGATGAGCGACTGTAGCGTAATTTTTTCAGCACCAGCCAGTATTCGCTGTGCTTGGCCGGCATTAGCTTGATGACAGCGACTCAGTCGGTGTGCGGTAATGTTGAATACGGGCTGGGGGGTCGCTGTTTCACAGGTCCAGCGTTGTATGTGAGCGCCTGACAACGAATGGCCAGAGCGAACGGCTAGCTTCATTTTCATCAACAAATCACGCTCCGAATGTGCTGTCGCTGTCCATTCTTTGTTTAAACCCCAGAGCGCTGGCGGCGATGTGTATTAACTAGTTTTTAACCCCTAAACAACCATATTTTTTTAATGTAACATTATACATGTTTTTAGAATCATTTTGTAATATGAATACATTAATCTCAGACCTGTTAGATCAATACTGCACATATTTTTTTTTATTTTTTTTTTTACTTAAAAATAAATCCTAACATTGCAGAAGTGTTCTCCGATTTTTTGACATTAAAAAAAAAAAAAAAAAAAATTAATACCAATTAATTATGAATAATTATAGATTGCTCCATTGAAATGCATTGGACATCGCCAGGGAGCGACAGCTCATACCTGGCGCTGTGAGGGAATTTGCAGCGGCGCTGTTCGGTCCAGGCGGCTTCATGATGAATGCCGCGCTAGCCGTCGCTCTCGCCGGCGCTAGCCTCATTTTGCTTGATAAATGCGTCATTGTGACCGCCGCCGGGCGTACTTGAGTCGGTAGTCGCCGTTAGCTGCCGCTACCTGGCGCTCGTCAGACACTACCTGGCGCTATCGCTTGATGAATAAGGGCCTTAGTGCTGCCAGGTGCTCTCTGGTTTTTGTGGCATCCCATTCTGTGACTACACCAACCTCTATTTAATACCATAACCATTTGCACTTATTCTAATAGAAATTAGGCCTGATAAAGAGACTTTTGCCGTGCATAGTCTCACTGCTGCCAGGTGCTCTCTGGTTTTTGGGGCATCCCATTCTGTGACTACACCAGCCTCTATTTAATACCATAACCATTTGCACTTATTCTAACAGAAATTAGGCCTGATAAAGACACTTTTGCTGTGCATAGTCTCACTGCTGCCAGGTGCTCTCTGGTTTTTGGGGCATCCCATTCTGTGACTACACCAGCCTCTATTTAATACCATAACCATTTGCACTTATTCTAATAGAAATTAGGCCTGATAAAGACACTTTTGCTGTGCATAGTCTCACTGCTGCCAGGTGCTCTCTGGTTTTTGGGGCATCCCATTCTGTGACTACACCAGCCTCTATTTAATACCATAACCATTTGCACTTATTCTAATAGAAATTAGGCCTGATAAAGACACTTTTGCTGTGCATAGTCTTACTGCTGCCAGGTGCACTGCTGGCTGTTGGGGCATCCCATTCTGTAACAGAGCATACCCCTCTTTATTTACACTAAGCAGCTCTCTTATTTACACTAGGCAGGCCTGTTGGAGGCTGAGTGTTACTGCTCACTTTTGGTGTGCATTATATTCTGTTTCATATAGACCCACCGCTGCCTGGGGGTTCTTAAAATATCACCTACTACTACGCCAGTTAGACTATGTCGGGCAGACAAGTGCCTGGAAGTGAAAAGAGGAGTGGCAGAGGCCAAGATTCCGCAGGCAGAGCTCGCAGCAGACTGGGGGCCAGTAGCAGCAGGAGTCACGCTGAGAGACCTAATCTGCCAGTATCTGCTAGCGGTCGGGTCTCCACCAGTAACGCATCTGCCGTGGTAGATTGGTTGACGCGCTCATCAACAACATCATCACAACTTACGTCTGAGACCCCCAGTCTAGGGTCGGTAGGTTTCTCTGACACAACCCTGAGTTGGCATGCCCCTAGAGCAGTCCCTGTCCTCCCATTGCCTCTGTCCTACGCCGTTCCCTCCCCCAGCGACGTATCCTATGCTTTGGGTTCAGCTCCACTCTTTAGTGAGGAGGACGATCAGATAGAGGACAGTCAGCAACTACTGCCCAGCCAAGAAATGGAGGTGGCTTCTTTAGCTAGGCAGACAAATAGTGATGTGGACAGTGTCGTGGGTGCTGCGAGCGTTCCAGCTCCTGCGCCAGACACTGTTGACGAATCCACGAACATCAGTGACGTACAGCCACAACTCGGTGATAATGATGATGACGATGAAGCCGATCGCACTTGGGAGCCGGGTGATGAAGGGGCTTCATCGTCATCATCAGGAGAAGAGGGGCGCAGGTTGCCCCGGAGTCAGCAGCTGAGGCAGCAAGGTGGTAGCAGTCAGCATGGGGGCACAATTCCAAAGGCTGGAGCCGGCCGGGGCCGGGGCCGAGCACCTGCTGTGCGGCAGTCTACCTTATCGGGAGGTAGTGGAGCAGGGGTTCCTGGAGTTGGCAACAGCAGCAGTGAATCAGTGAGGCCAGGGGGTGGGAAAAGTAGCTACTCGGCAGTGTGGCAGTTTTTCCTGAAGCATCCGCAGGAGGGTAACATGGCCACATGCAAGATATGTAGGCAAAAGGTGAAGCGTGGCCAGGGTCCAAATGTTGGCACCACGGCCCTGCGTCAACATATGATGCGTCACCATAAAGCGACCTGGGAGAACCGAGGCTCCCAAGGGGTGGTCCAGTCTGCTTCCTCACCAAGTGGCACGCCGCTCCCAATTTCTGCCAGCCAAGGCTCCAGCACCTCAGCCGAAGGCAGCTGTGCGTCATACCCATCCTCTGTCGCTCCTGCTCCTCCTCCTCCAAGTCATGCATCCCGCCAGCAATCCATCAGCGAAGCCATGTCCAAGAGACAGCAGTATGCGCCCACTCATCCTACGGCGCAGAAGCTGAATGTGCTCCTGTCCAAGTTGCTGGTGCTGCAGTCGCTCCCTTTTCAGGTGGTGGAATCTGCACCTTTCAGAGAACTGATGGCTTGTGCAGACCAGTTGGAGAGTCCCAAGCCGTCATTTCTTTGCCAAGAAGGCAGTACCAGCGCTGCACACTTTTGTTGAACAGAAGGTGGGCCAGTCCTTGAGCCTGTCGGTGTGTAGCAAAGTGCATGGCAGCGCCGACATCTGGAGCTGTAACTACGGTCAGGGACAGTACATGTCGTTTACGGCCCACTGGGTGAATGTGGTCCCTTTGCAGCAGCAGCAGCAACTTGGACAGGTCACGCCGCTTCGGCCTCCGCGCTCCCTGCCCGTTGGGCCTGTGACACCGTGTGACTCGGCCTCCTCATCCTCCGCCATCTCCTCACCCTCCACTGTAGGCTCAAGTCTCAGTGCCCCTCCAGTCTACCATGTGTGCAGGGCACGGAGGTGTCACGCAGTGCTTCACATGGTTTGTCTTGGCGAACGGAGTCACACAGGGGAGGAACTGCTTAAATGTATTCATCAGGAAATCCAAACATGGCTTACGCCAAGAAAACTTAAAATGGGAATCATGGTTACCGACAATGGGAAGAACATTTTGTCTGCGCTGCGCCAAGGAAGCCTGACCCATGCCCCCTGCATGGCTCACGTCTTCAATCTGGTTGTCAAGCGGTTTCTGAAGTGTTCCCCCCATCTGCAAGACATCCTAACAACTTCAAGGAAACTTTGCATGCACTTCAGCCACTCATACACCGCCAAACACACCCTTCTTGAGCTACAGCGTCAGAATGGTATCCCCCAACATAGTCTGATTTGCGATGTTTCCACCCGTTGGAATTCCACCCTTCACATGTTGGACCGAATTTATGAACAGAGAAAAGCCATCACGGATTTCCTGATGATCCAAGCGGATAGGGGGACTCCCCTGTGTAACTTCAATGTCAACCAGTGGCAGCTCATACGTGACACCTGCCGTTTGCTCAGGCACTTTGAGGAAGCCACTTTATTTGTCAGTCGGCAGGATTACGGAATGAACGATGTGATTCCACTGCTTCATGTACTACAGCACATGTTGGAAACCATGGCTGGTCAGGGCACTGGAGACATGGCGTTTACATCTTACGGCCACATGAACCCCGTTGGAGCTGAACTGGAGGAGGAGGAGGAAGAGGAGGAGGAGGAGTTGCCCAGCGAAACACAGTTTAGGCTTGGCGAAATGGCTGGTTTATCTAGTCAGCGGACAGGAGAGGAGGAGCAGGAGCAGCCAGAGGAGCTAGAGTTTTTTGAGGAAGGCGAGACAGAGGACCAGGGCACACCGTGGCAGTATGCAGTGGAGATGGAGACAGGTAGTCCATCCGAGTCACTTGCACAAATGGCAGGAAGCATGCTCACGTGCTTGCATAGTGACCCCAGAATTGTTTCCATCTGTCGGTGGGATGACTTCTGGCTGTCCACCTTATTGGACCCTCGCTTCCGGCACAAAATGGGGGCATTTTTTAAACCCACCGAGAGGGAGGACAAACTCAACTACTACAAAGACATTCTACGTAGGCAGTTGGCCGATGCCTATCTGCGCCATGGTCCATACTCTCGCAGGTCTGACTCGAGGGGACCTCTGCGCTCACCTTCCACTGCCATGGCCGCTGGGGGGGTTGGCAGGAGCAGCAGCAGCAGCTCCATCAGCAGCAGCCTCAGTCTTCAGTCACTAATGAGTAGCTTTCTACACCCGCATAGTGAGGCTACTCATGAGCAGCAGGAAGACATGGAGCAGGACCTGAACCAGCAGGTCATGTCATACTTTGACATGACCATGCCAACACACCTTGAGGATCCGCTGGACTTCTGGGCAGCCAAACTTGATTTGTGGCCGCAACTAGCAGAGTTTGCCCTGGAAAAGCTGTCCTGCCCGGCAAGTAGCGTGCCATCTGAGCGGGTGTTTAGTGCGGCGGGGGCCATAGTTACGGTGAGGAGAACTCGTCTGTCAACTAAAAATGTGGAGAGACTCACCTTTGTCAAAATGAATCAGGGATGGATCAGCCAGGGTTTCCACCCACCAATGCCTGATGCATGCGACTAGATTCAGCATGGTGCCACGTTTTACACTTTCCAAATGGTGCAAAACATATTTATGTCTTGAGGCCATTTTTTGGGCTCCTGCTGCTGCTGCTGCCAACTTCTGCCAACTCCAGGGTGTGATTCATCCAATTTTTGGGCTCCTGAAGCCAACTCCAGTGTATATTTGGGCTCCTGCTGCTGCTGCTGCCAACTCCAGGGTGTGATTCATCCAATTTTTGGGCTCCTGAAGCCAACTCCAGTGTCTCTATAAAGTAATGTTTGGGCTCCTGCTGCTGCTGCTGCCAACTCCAGGGTGTGATTCATCCAATTTTTGGGCTCCTGAAGCCAACCCCAGGGTCTCTTTAAAGTAATATTTGGGCTCCTGCTGCTGCCAACTCCAGGGTGTGATTCATCCAATTTTTGGGCTCCTGAAGCCAACTCCAGTGTATATTTGGGCTCCTGCTGCTGCTGCTGCCAACTCCAGTGTGTGAATCATCCAATTTTTGGGCTCCTGAAGCCAACCCCAGTGTCTCTTTAAAGTAATATTTGGGCTCCTGCTGCTGCTGCTGCCAACTCCAGGGTGTGAATCATCCAATTTTTGGGCTCCTGAAGCCAACCCCAGTGCCTCTTTAAAGTAATGTTTGGGCTCCTGTTGCTGCTGCTGCCAACTCCTGCCAACTCCAGGGTGTGATTCATCCAATTTTTGGGCTCCTGAAGCCAACCCCAGGGTCTCTTTAAAGTAATGTTTGGGCTCCTGCTGCTGCTGCTGTCAACTCCTGCCAACTCCAGGGTGTGATTCATCCAATTTTTGGGCTCCTGAAGCCAACCCCAGGGTCTCTTTAAAGTAATATTTGGGCTCCTGCTGCTGCTGCTGCTGCCAACTCCAGGGTGTGAATCATCCAATTTTTGGGCTCCTGAAGCCAACCCCAGGGTCTCTTTAAAGTAATATTTGGGCTCCTGCTGCTGCCAACTCCAGGGTGTGATTCATCCAATTTTTGGGCTCCTGAAGCCAACCCCAGTGTCTCTTTAAAGTAATGTTTGGGCTCCTGCTGCTGCTGCTGCCAACTCCAGGGTGTGATTTATCCAATTTTTGGGCTCCTGAAGCCAACTCCAGTGTATATTTGGGCTCCTGCTGCTGCTGCTGCCAACTCCAGGGTGTGAATCATCCAATTTTTGGGCTCCTGAAGCCAACCCCAGGGTCTCTTTAAAGTAATATTTGGGCTCCTGCTGCTGCCAACTCCAGGGTGTGATTCATCCAATTTTTGGGCTCCTGAAGCCAACCCCAGTGTCTCTTTAAAGTAATGTTTGGGCTCCTGCGGCTGCTGCTGCCAACTCCAGGGTGTGATTCATCCAATTTTTGGGCTCCTGAAGTCAACTCCAGTGTATATTTGGGCTCCTGCTGCTGCTGCTGCTGCCAACTCCAGGGTGTGAATCATCCAATTTTTGGGCTCCTGAAGCCAACCCCAGTGTCTCTTTAAAGTAATATTTGGGCTCCTGCTGCTGCTGCTGCCAACTCCAGGGTGTGATTCATCCAATTTTTGGGCTCCTGAAGCCAACCCCAGGGTCTCTTTAAAGTAATATTTGGGCTCCTGCTGCTGCTGCTGTCAACTCCTGCCAACTCCAGGGTGTGATTCATCCAATTTTTGGGCTCCTGAAGCCAACCCCAGGGTCTCTTTAAAGTAATGTTTGGGCTCCTGCTGCTGCCAACTTCTGCCAACTCCAGGGTGTGATTCATCCAATTTTTGGGCTCCTGAAGCCAACCCCAGTGTCTCTTTAAAGTAATATTTGGGCTCCTGCTGCTGCTGCTGCCAACTCCAGGGTGTGATTCATCCAATTTTTGGGCTCCTGAAGCCAACCCCAGGGTCTCTTTGAAGTAATGTTTGGGCTCCTGCTGCTGCTGCTGCCAACTCCAGGGTGTGATTCATCCAATTTTTGGGCTCCTGAAGCCAACCCCAGGGTCTCTTTAAAGTAATATTTGGGCTCCTGCTGCTGCTGCTGCTGCCAACTCCAGGGTGTGATTCATCCAATTTTTGGGCTCCTGAAGCCAACCCCAGGGTCTCTTTAAAGTAATGTTTGGGCTCCTGCTGCTGCTGCCAACTCCAGGGTGTGATTCATTCAATTTTTGGGCTCCTGCTGCTGCCAACTCCAGTGTCTCTTTAAAGCAATGTTTGGGCTCCTGCCCCCCATAGTGATGCCACTTCAACTCTCTTGAATTCAATTGTGCCGCTCTGCGATTCTATTAGCGATGCCTCTGATCTGCATGTGATATTTATTCAAAGTATTATTTAACTAACCCAGCACGCATCCTGTGCGTGTTACAGCAAGGCAGAATGGTTTACAACCCTATTGAGGCTCTAGGAGGCTCAGAAATAGCCGTTTTTAATAGCGATTTGTCGCGAATTTATTCGGGTCGAAACGATTTTTGTCGGAAAATTCGGCGAATCAGTCGAATCGAATTTTTCAAAAGTTCGCTCATCTCTACCTACAACCATTGGTTATTAATCTCCCCTCGTACATTAAAGACAGCCAACATATAATAAAATTGCTGGAAAATGTTGAAGTTACCGATAATACAATATTAGCAACTATAGATGTAGTATCGTTGTATACTAACATACCTCATAGTAATGGACTTATGACGATCAGACATTTTTTAATGGGCTATACAGATATGCTGTTAATTCAAATTAATTTCTTATTAGACCTATTTTACTATGCTATGACCCACAACTATTTCTGGTTTAATAGCAAATATTATGTACAGATTAAGGGAGTGGCTATGGAAGCGAAATATGCTCCCAGCTTAGCCAATTTATTTATGGGGATGTGGGAAGAAGCAACCATCTATACACAACGCCCCACCCCTTAAAATTATGGGGTCGATATATAGATGATTGCGTAGTGATTTGGGAGGGTAACCAAACTTCTTTTGATTAATTTTTCAATTCCCTAAATAAGAACGATTGGGGAATAACTTTTACTAATGAGACAAGTAATGTTAAAATCATACAGAAATAATACAGAACTTGTTACAAAGACTTTCTTCAAGGAGACTGACAGAAATTCTTACGTCCCAAAAACAAGCTGCCACCATCCTCAGTGGATCAGTAATATCCCTAGAGGACAGTTCCATAGAATTAAGAGAAATTGTACAAATGAAAAAGATTATATGGAACAAGCACAAATAATAGGAAAGAGGTTCATTGATAAGGGATATGAACCAGATTTTATTCAAGAAGAAATAGATAAAATGAATAAGATAGATAGGAAAACTATGCTAGAGGGTCATAGGGGAGAAAGAAAAACACAGAAAAATATAGCAGAATTTGCTTTTATAACGCAGTATGGAAATAATCACAAAAAATTTAAAAAAATATTAAATAGGCACTGGAAAATAATAAAAATGATGAGATATTAGGCTCCTCTTTACCAGAGAGACCTATGGTTATTTTTAGGAGACCTCCGACACTTTCTACCCATTTAATAAAAAGTTATGTTGAACCCATAACTAAAGAAAAAAATTGGATTCACTAATAAATTGGAAGGTTTTTATTACTGTAATGAATGTGCTGGATGTAAAAATTGTTTAAAAAGTACCAGATGTATAAAAAATGTACTTCAAACACCACAAAAAAAGAATTTAAAGTAAAAAATGTTTTAACCTGCACTAGTAAAAATTTTATTTACCTGCTAGAATGCCCCTGGGGGCTACAATATATAGGCCGCACGGGGAGGGGATTTAAAATAAGATTAAGGGAACATATATACAATATAAAGAGAAACTATGAATTACATAGTGTTTCCCTTCATTTCAAAAATGCACATAGTAGTAACCCATCAGGTTTAAAATTTTGCATAATAGATCAAATGCAATTAAATTTAAAAGGAGGAGATTTGATTAATGAGTTATCAAAGTTAGAGTCAAAATGGATTTACACAATAGACTCAATGCAACCTGAGGGGTTAAATGTGGAATTCGACATAAATTGTTTTATAAAATAAATATTATCATTTAATTCAGTTAATTATTATCATTATAGAATAAGAATATTTAATATTTTGATTTGCATTTTTAATTAATTACATTTTGAATTGATATGGTATACGTTCAAAGAATGTGGCAATTATAACAGAAATATATTCTTTCTATTGTAAAAGAAAAAACTAGAAATAATTGATTTATAGTATAAAAAAGAAAAAAAAATAATATAAATAAATATAAAAGTATATAGTTAATTTAATGCGGGTATAATTGATTACACCTGTTTAATGGCAAATAATATTAGTATATATCTACAATACATAGATAATATATTTTGTGTAGAGATTTCCATATACTTTTAACTATGTTAAAATTAGTTGTAGCATAATAAGTTTAATTACAGTATAATAAGTATACTTTAAGAAGAAAGAAAGTTTTTTATATGTGCTGTAATTGGTACTTTTTATTTGAAATATGATGCTGATGCTATCTGTATAATAAGAATTATGCCGGCATATATATGTATTTGTCAGATGTGATAGTGAAGGCTCCACATCCTTCTAAATGACATGCCCATATATTGGCTATATGCGCAGGTGAACGGCGCTTCTAAATGACATGCCCTGATATTGTCTATAAACATACATCCGTGGCAGCGCTCCGTGCGCCTATGATTAAGTCAATGTGACGAAACGCGTTGGGTGAAGCCTGATTCAGACCACGTGACCCCCGAAAACGTCGACACTTGCCGAGTCCGGAGGCCTAGGATTTGGAGACACACGTGCTGTGCTGTTGGGTATACGTATTACGCGGTTAAGGGGTAAAAGGAGTGAAGCTTTTACTATCAACATCCTTCCTAACATTGTTTAATACAATGTCTGTTTATATTCATATTCTGGTAAGAATATTTTAAGCTTTGCTCACAAAAAATAGTGCTTACTGTATTATGCTATGCTATGTGCTATATTGAAAGGCATTTTTTCAACTTTCATCTGGTACGTTTTCAGTGTGACAGGTGGCGGATATACACTTAAATGAAATCCTCATACCTCACATGGTGAATCTAAACGATTTTATTTGAACTGGTCCAACTGAGATTTATACATTTATGTATGATTGTGGTTTATTTGTTGAGAGCTTTCTGTGACAGGCTCTGATCTTTCTCCCTGCGCTAAGGACATTTGATATTATGTATTTAATTTCATGAGACTTTTTGAAAATTAACAAGCGCGGATTCACAGATTGTATTTTTATCAGGGTTATGAGTTACATGTTTTACAATATTATATTTTCTTTTGTAGCTGGGGAGTTCTGGCTGCGGATCAAGCCCACCCAGAGGAGATGGGTCCGACCAGTGGGGCCCAGAAGACAGGATGTAGGTGTAAGGTGGTGTCCCCAAACCCTGCCAACATCCTCTTCCTCCTTGGATTCAGCACCACCACCAGCCACAAAGCCCATTGCAGATGAGGGTATGTTGGGCTTGGAGTCACCCACAGCTCCAGCACACCCTGGTAGGCCAATACCCCCAAAAAAACAGGTTGTGCTGCATGTAATGTCTAATAACTGTGCTAAGTGCTAGTGTGTTGTGCTTCTCTTTCCCTACAGAATCATCAGAGGGTGATTGCACAGCAATGGTGCCACCCAATACGGAAGCAGCACAAGACTCAGGTGGGTGTCAAGCCAGTGAAGCCGAACAATACCAAGCATTACACAAACAGCACATGGCCATAAATGTAAGCTCAGGTTCTTTCCCTCTACAGACCCTGAAGAAGGGATGGAGCCGCAGAGGAGGGTGGCACCTAAAAGTATGCGTCAACCAGTTTGGGTAAGTTTGTAAAAATGTGTGTGCATGTACAGGCATGTGAAGAAACAAGTAGAAATTTATATTTTTTTCTCTTTGCAGGTGCTATGTTGGTTCTAACAAGATGTTTTAAAAAATTATACCATTTTTATAATTTTATTAAAAATAACAAAAAAGTTAGTAAAAAAATGTTTTTTTAATAAAACATTAGTTAGTTAGTATATGCTGAGTGGTGGCGTGTTTTCTATGTAACTACATAAAGCAGACGCAAACAGCAGTGTAAAACAGAAAACCAAAACATAAGGCGGCCAAAGTAGGAGGTGAGCGCTGAGTAACAGTGGGTAGAAGCAGATGACATGGCAACCAAGGTACAAGTATGTGCAAGGACATGCAAACTATATGGGATGTCCTAGATGCCAGCAGGGGGGACAAAGGTAAATATGTGCAAGGACATGTAGACTACATGGGATGCCCTAGATGCCAGCGGGGGGACAAAGTTAAGTATGTGCAAGGACATGCAGACTACCATGGGATGCCCTGGATGCCAGCAGGGAGGGCAAAGGTAAGTATGTGCAAGGACATGCAGACTATCATGGATACACTGGCGGGGGAAGGGGGGACCACCTTAAAATAGCTGGGAAAAGCTAAAAAAATGTATGCTAGAAAGCGACTGAAGGACACACCACACACCAAGAACAATGGGATCCACAGCAAGCTACATCCGAAAACCGGTAAAAACTCATCTTCCCAGACTAGTTCAGCTGCAAATGACGTAAATGCTTGGCTAAACCGTATATGTACTGTTTACGCATGAACAAACTTCTCGGAATGCAGCTGTGAATGATACAAGCATTTCCTGGTTTCTGAGTTCAGTTCCCCCAAAAAATTAGCATTCACGTACTGGTTTTAAATCATGTCCCTTTATAATTGATCGTTAAAGCAGAACGAAACCAAGGATTAGGGAGCAAAAGCCTAGGATTAGGGAGCAAAAGCTGGGATAGGGCATGCTCCCATCCAAGCCTATCTAAATGGCTGGGGTGAGAGCGTGCACAGCCCAAGGATGCAGAAGATGTGGCAGCTCTCGCTCCCCAAAGAATCAGCCAATGCTTACCACTGCCTTATTGATTGTATGGCTGTCAATCACATGGATGTCAGGTTTGCAGGGATCCATTTTCCAGTCCAGCACTAACCATTTTCTTGAACACACCTGGACCTTGACTCAGTTAAATTGCCTTTAAATATCTCGAAAATCACCGTTAGACTTACCGGTAACGGCTTTTTTAGGAATCCTTCAGCGGTAAGTCTAACGGTGGTTTTTCCAAGTCATCCTTCAGCTTGACCACGTAGAGAGGATTAGGCAAATAGGGGTGAGATGCTGCAAGTATTACACGTCTACCGAAGGTCTGATGCTATGCAGATAGTAAATCAAGTCTATAGTGTTTGTGGAAGGTGTGGGGCGAAGATCACATAGCAGCTTTACAGATCTTATATACAGTATAGAAGCACCAGTTCTTTCTGCCCAAGATGTGGCCATTGCCCTTGTGGAGTGAGCGGAAGACTTCAGGGGGAGGCACTCCTTTAACTAATTAAGTCTTTGCAATAGTCTGTTTTATCCATCTAGCAATAGTAGATTTAGAAGCTGCTGACCCTTTAATTTTCCCATTAAAGGTTACTAGTAACTGTTCTGCCAATCGCCAGTCTCTGGACCTTTCCAAGTAAATAATTAGGGCTCTTCTGACATCAAGCAGCGAGAGGTCTTCCTCCTTTCCTACTGCATCCGGCAGTGTTGGAAGTGTTGGTTATTTTTGGCAAAAATACAGGAATGGGTCTAAGAATCACCTTGTCCGGGAATATAGCTCAGTACGGTTTTTTGATTGACAGTGCTTGAAGCTCACTCACCCTCCTTGCAGATGTAAAACAACATTTCATAGATAACCATTTTTCTGAAACTTCTTCTAGCGGCTCAAAAGGAGGCTCCATTAAACCTTTTAGTACAATTGATAAGTCCCAGGTAGGGAAGCCTTTGAACAGAGAAGTTCATTCTGTCTAAGTTTACGTTCCAGGAAAGCTGATAACGCTGAGGCTTGAGCTTTCAGGGTACTTACAGCCAGTCCCTTATCAAAACCTTTCTGCAGAAATTCTAGCACTAGCTATACCTTTTTCCTTCAATTTGTTAACTTCACTAGAGATGAGCGAACTTTTGAAAAATTCGATTCGGCTGATTCACAGAATTTTCCGACAAAATTTGTTTTGCTCCAAATTTATTCACGGCAAATCGCTATTAAAAACGGCCATTTCTGAGCTTCCTAGAGCCTCAATAGGGTTGTAAACCATTCTGCCTTGCTGTAACACGCATAGGATGCATGCTGGGTTAGTGAAATAATACTGTAAATAATTATGACATGCAGATCAGAGGCATCGCTATTAGAATCGCAGAGCGGCACAATTGCAGAGAGTTGAGGTGGCATCACTATGAGGGGCCCCTATATTGCCTGAAAAACACACCCTGGAGCTGGCAGCAGCAGGAGCCCAAATATTGGCTGAAAGACATCCTGGAGTTGCAAACAGCAGCAGGAGCCCAAACATAGCTTGAAAGAGACACTGGAGTTGGCAGAAGGAGCCCAAAAATTGGCTGAATGACACCCTGGAGTTGCAAGCAGCAGCAGCCCAAACATAGCTTGAAAGAGACACTGGAGTTGGCAACAGGAGCCCAAAAATTGGCTGAATGACACCCTGGAGTTGCAAGCAGCAGCAGCAGCCCAAACATAGCTTGAAAGAGACACTGGAGTTGGCAGCAGGAGCCCAAAAATTGGCTGAATGACACCCTGGAGTTGCAAGCAGCAGCAGCAGGAGCCCAAACATAGCTTGAAAGAGACACTGGAGTTGGCAGCAGGAGCCCAAAAATTGGCTGAATGACACCCTGGAGTTGCAAGCAGCAGCAGCAGCAGGAGCCCAAACATAGCTTGAAAGAGACACTGGGTTTGGCAGCAGGAGCTCAAAAATTGGCTGAATGACACCCTGAAGTTGCAAGCAGCAGCAGCCCAAACATAGCTTGAAAGAGACACTGGAGTTGGCAGCAGGAGCCCAAAAATTGACTGATAGACACCCCTGGAGTTGGCAGCAGCAGGAGCCCAAAAATTGGCCTAAAGACACACTGGAGTTGCCAGCAGCAGGAGCCCAAAAATTGGCCTAAAGACACACTGGAGTTGGAGCAGCAGCAGCAGGAGGCCAAACATTGGCTGAAAAAGACATTGGAGTTGGCAGCAGCAGCAGCAGCAGGAGCCCAAACATTGCTTGAAAGAGACACTGGAGTTGGCAGCAGGAGCCCAAAAATTGGCCTAAAGACACACTGGAGTTAACAGCAGCAGGAGCTCAAACATTGCTTGAAAGGGACACTGGAGTTGGCAGCAGGAGCCCAAAAATTGGCCTAAAGACACGCCCTGGAGTTGGCAGCAGCAGCAGGAGCCCAAAAGTTGGCCTAAAGACACACCCTGGAGTTGGCAGCAGCAGCAGCAGGAGCCCAAACATTGGCTGAAAGAGACACTGGAGTTGGCAGCAGCAGCAGGAGCCCAAACATTGCTTGAAAGAGACACTGGAGCTGACAGCAGCAGCAGCAGGAGCCCAAACATTGCTTGAAAGAGACACTGGAGTTGGCAGCAGGAGCCCAAAAATTGGCCTAAAGACACACTGGAGTTGGCAGCAGCAGGAGCTCAAACATTGCTTGAAAGGGACACTGGAGTTGGCAGCAGGAGCCCAAAAGTTGGCCTAAAGACACACCCTGGAGTTGGCAGCAGCAGCAGCAGGAGCCCAAACATTGGCTGAAAGAGACACTGGAGTTGGCAGCAGCAGGAGCCCAAACATTGCTTGAAAGAGACACTGGAGCTGGCAGAATCAGGAGCCCAAACATTGCTTGAAAGAGACACTGGAGTTGGCAGCAGGAGCCCAAAAATTGGCCTAAAGACACACTGGAGTTGGCAGCAGCAGCAGCCCAATATTGCCTGAAAGACACACTCTGGACTTGGCAGCAGCATAGGGAGCCCATATATTGCCTGAAAAACACATTGGACTTTGCAGCAGCATAGAGAGTTCAGATATTGCCTGAAAGACACACCCAGGAGTTGGCAGCAGCATTAGGAGCCCATATATTGCCTGAAAGACACACCCTGGAGTTTGCAGCAGCATGAAGAGAACATATACAGGTTTTCGGCACATATATCTTATCCGAAGAATATTAATAAAAAGTTAGACTAACGTAAAGCATTTTCTCAATAATTACTTGTGATCTGATGCGGAGGAATGTCTGTAACTGGAGAGCAGCGCCTTAAATCTGTTTTGCACTATCCATATTTCTTTAGTGTTGGTCTGGCCCCATGATCAATCTACTCTAATGCATCAGGCATTGGTGGGTGGAAATCTTGGCTGATACATGCCCGATTCATTTCCACATAGGCCAGTCTCTCAAAAAAACATTTTTCAAGCGAACTGGAACACATTGAATTGCTCTCATCAGAGCATCACATACGCACATCTAAGAGTTTCATCACTTTGTTCCTGTTAAAGTCTTCAGGGCCTAGTTACTACTTAGTGAAAGGCCATAGATAGTTAAACACCTGCTGCTGTTATCGACAAATCGTGCTTTTTATATTTCAATGTTTTTATTCATTTTAGGTGAAAAGAAGACGATACAGGTATGTTGATCAACCATGCAGAATACCATCCCGCGCAGGGGAGGCAGACATTACAGTGACTAAAACAATTTACCATAGTTCAACAACCAAGAACAAGGCATAGGAAGGCGGATAAACCGAGAAGCAAATGGCAATGCAAATATCACACACTTGAAATTTGAATAAACACTTGGTATAGAGATCAGTCTGTGTTGCGCCATCAATTGTATCACCTCCCACGCTGGGAAATGGTAACTTCAAGTAGACCTGATTAACGTTTCTCTGTCGCTTCCCGCTCCTGCCACTCAACCCGATCCATGTCAGGCCGGAGCACGCTAGCAGCCACAGACCGAGGCCCGTGGCTCAGGAGACCGGCAAGGAGCGAGTCGTGGCGCAAAAAGCAGGAGACAAAGAAGAAAAGGAAACAACAAAACAAAAAGACAGAAATCAAAATCAATAAAAGAAAATGAAGAGGGGGGGAAGTATAGGAGGGGGAAGGGGGGGAGGTGGTCCTCGCAACCTAGCCCAGACCAGTCTTCTAGGTAAGCATTCCTGGTGGCATATTAGGCCACACATATTGTGTCCAGGGCTCCCAAACGGAGAGGAACTTATCTTGGGTGTCTGTCAGGATGCTTGAGAGCCTCTCATTGACCATAAAGCCGTTCATCCTGGACGAAACCTCGGATATCGGGACAATCTGTTTCCTCCAGGCTTTAGCGATGGTTTGCTTAGCCGCCAAGAGCAGATAAGTGAACAGCTTGTTCTGCTTTTTGGTAAGCTCTGGAGATCTACGATGAAGGAGAGCCACCCAAGGATCTTTCCTAATGTTTGTTCGGAACATTTTACCGGCCATCTTATATATTTGGGACCAAAATCGGGTCAGCATGGGACACGTCCACCAGATGTGCATAAAATTACCCTCCACACTACAGCCCCTAAAGCATGTACTAGACTGCCCTGGGAACATTTTACCGAGGCGACTAGGCGCTAGGTACCACCAGAACAAAATTTTATATGCAGTCTCAGTTGTCAGGACGTTCATGGAACATGAGGAGACGGCCCTCCAAATGTCCATCCACTCCCTGTCTGAGCTACAAGGGCCTAGATCTCGTTCCCACTTACCCACATAAGCATGTGTATTCGTCCCTATTCTATTCCACGTGGAGTATAGCATAGACACCGGCCCTCTGCGAAACGGGTCCTCACTGCAAATCTCCTCAAAGAGGGTACATTTTCGGAAAGGTTGCCCCAGTTTAGTCAAGGGTGATAACCAATGTCGCAATTGCAGGTACTGAAAAAAGACTCCCCGGGGAACATCAAACTTTTCCCTCAGGGAACTATAAGATGCAAACCCATCCTCCGAAAGAAGATGCAGCACTCTAGTTATCCCATGTTCCACCCACCACTTGAAAGTTGTTCTGTCCTCCATGCCCGGGGCAAAGGATGGATTACCCCAGAGGTGTGCTAAAGGAGGGTGGGGAGACATCAGGGAGGCGGAATATTTCACCGAGTCCCACACCGCAAGCGAATGTTTCATTAGAGGACTGAGCGTCCGAGGTCTGAGCACCGGATCCATCCATAGCAAGCCGTCCAATGGGATCGGCGAGCAATCTGAGAGTTCCAGAGACATCCAGAGGGGAGGCTTTGAAGAGGAGTGCATGGGGATCAGTTGGGCTATCTGACAGGCCTTATAATACATACTAATATTTGGGACCCCAAGCCCGCCTAGAGATTTGTGACAGAACATAGTCCGCTTAGATACTCGTGGACGTGTACCAGACCAAATAAAGGTCAGTATTTTCCTCTGAAATGCCCGGAGCCGATAGGAAGGGATCGGGGTTGGCAGGGTCCTAAAAAAGTAAAGGAGCTTGGGAGGATAGACATTTTGACTGCATTTATTCGACCCAGCCAGGAAAGCGGATATGACATCCAAGTGTCCATTAGGCGTGTCAGGGACCCAAATAAAGATGGATAGTTAGCCCCAAATAGGTCCTCATATTTCTCTGGTATACGTACCCCTAAGTATGGTAACGGTTCCGTTGACCACTTGAAGGGAAAGTTAGCCTTAAGCTGGGCCACCACCTCTGGCGTCAGGGAAATGTTAAGTGCCCGAGATTCATCATTATTTATAGTTAAACCAGAGATGCGGGCAAAATGATCAAGAATAACATACAAATTTGGAAGGGGCGTAATGGGCTGTGAGATCGCTAACATAGCATCATCTGCGAAGAAGAGGGCCTTGTGATGGACCCCCGCTACTGCCAGTCCCTTGGCACATGAATTTTGCCTTATCGCTATACCCAGGGGTTCTAAAGCTAACACAAAAAGAATCGGGGAAAGGGGACAACCCCCTCATTACCTCTGGAAATCCGGAATGTCTCAGAAGTGAAACCCAAGTACTTTACCCGTGCTGTCGGCGCATCATAGAGGGCCCTAATCCAGTCTAAAAAACGCTGCCCAAAGCCCCATTTCCTCAAAACCCAGAGCAAATAGTCCCACGAGACAGAATTGAAGGCCTTTTGTATATCTAAAGACAACAAAAAAGCTGGGATGCCTCTCGCCCGGGCATGATGAACTAAATGGGCAATCCTCCTGACGTTATCACCAGCCTGGCGAGACGGTATGAAACCCACCTGGTCTCCATGGATAAGGCCCTCTAAGAAGCTGTTCAGTCTGGTCGCCAATACCTTAGTCAATAGTTTCACGTCAGCGTTAATTAATGAGATCGTTCTATAATTGGGGATCGATAGGCTATCTTTATCAGGTTTGGGTATCATACAGATATCTGCCAGTAGTGAACTTGGGCTCAGGGACGACTCCGTACACATGGCATTAAAAAAGTTGGCCAGATGAGGAGCCAGGAGAGGTTTTTTGTAATAAAGGCCGCTAAACCCATAAGGCCCCGGGGTTTTAGAGGTTTTAATAGATTTGATGGCAACTAATATCTCCTGGGGTGTGATTGGGGATTCCATCAAGTCAACACAATCCGGGGCAATGGACGGTAACTCAACCCGCTCAAAGAACTTCTCAAAGTCCGCATTATCGGCTGTCGGAGGAGCCAAGTACAACTCCGATAGGAACCCCCGAAACGCGGCAACAATCTTATCCAGGTTGGCTGTAATGAGACCTGAGTTAAGTTTGAGCTTTATCGGCTGCCGCCTGTCAAGAGCGTTGGTTCTCAATTTCCGGGCCATCATAGTATCAGGCTTATTACCTCTAGCATAAAACTTTTGCTTGGCCCAGCGGAGCCGTTTCTCCGCCTGTTCATCTAGGAGCAGGTTGAGTTCCATCCTAAGTCTATCGACCATTCTTTTATTCTTGGAGTTCGGGGCCCTGTTCCAAGCAACCTCAGCCTGTTCATGCTTTAGCGTCAGGTCCCTCAATCGCTGTTGCCTCTCCCTCTTCTTACAGGAAGCTATGCCTATGATGTTACCTCGCATGACAACCTTCTGGGCCTCCCAAAGGTTAATTGGGGAGCGAACCGAATCGACATTCAGCGTAAGGTATTCCTTAAGGGCATTCTGGATTTTTAGGCATGTGTAATGGGAGCTCAAAAGGGAATCATTCAGTCTCCAGTTGTAGGAACGTTTGGATCGACAAATCGACGGCCGCCATCACAGGGTTATGGTCAGACCATGTCGAGGTGTAAATCTTAGAACTAATGATCGCCGGGAGTACAACCTGAGGGACAAAAATATGGTCTATCCGACAGAAAGACCCATGGGGATAAGAATAGAATGTAAAATACCTGGTGGTGGGGTTTTTTTCCCTCCAGACATCACAAAGACCATGAGTGTCCAAAAGGCCCCGGAAGACAATAGATTGTGGATCTGACCCCTGCGATGCATTCGTGGGCTGGCCAGTCCTCTGTCTGTCCACCTTAGGATTTATCACCATATTAGAATCCCCGCCCACTATCAAAATACCCTTGGTGTTGTTCCGGATTTCCGTCAGCAGATGCTTAAAAAAACGTGTCTGGAAGGAGTTGGGCGTATAGTATGTGACCAGAGTGATGTCAACGTCATAAAGGGACCCCTGGAGCACTACGTACCTTCCAGTTGGGTCAACGATTTCCTTATTACAGATAAAGGGGAGATTTTTACTAAAAGCTATAATTACCCCCCTTTTCTTTTCTCTAGCGCATGACATAAAGGACACGGGGTAGTGGTGACTCAGGTACTTTGGCTTAGAATGGACTGAAAACCTGGTCTCCTGTAGGAAAAGTGTTTCCGCTTTACAAGATTTATAGTAGTGGAAGGCCTTGTTCCGCTTATCAGGGCTGTTGAAGCCCTGGACATTGTGGGAGATTAATTTAACGTTTAGTCCCACCATCAGGGCAGAAGTGGTACGCGAGTATGATGAAAGGACGGGCTAGGCGCGAGGGGGTAGGAGCAGGGTGGGACCTTAGGTTGGGGGGGGAGGGGAAAAAAGGAATAATAGATCTTATAATAGAAAACCAAAGAAAACTTAACAAACTAAACAATCTAATCAACATAAACAAAATGAACAGGAGGGACCGGAGTCCAACATAGCCTTTTGGGTCCATAGTGGCCCAAAAGATTTCTGCATTAGCAGAAGGCGACTCAGGCACTGGGGGTACAGGCACCCCAGTGTGGATCGACATGTATTGTGCAGGGGGTAGCGCTCAGAGACACCGGTTTTCACCCCGCTACAAGAAATGGCAGCCCAATGCATATCTAAATAAAGGAAAAAGAAAATATCACCGGCACCCCAGTAAAATGAGAGGATGATGGCGTCCATCCACCCCCCGAAGAAAAGGGGGGGGCAGAAGGGCAGCCACCAGAGCAGAATGGACCAGATCGCACCGCCGCCGGCCCCCAGCACACAGGACCCAGGGCCCCTGCACCCCGAGGGCCCACGCCAGAGCACCCCCGCGCACCACACGAGCAGGGACGCCACCCCACATACATAGTACCTAGCACAGGCACTGTTGTCATTCGGGGCTGAAAAAAAAAATTTAAGAACAGATAGATGGCACCCCTGCAGCCCGGCGAGCGTGGGATCCGATAACAAAAATAAAGAACATTTTTGAATCTACATTCTCAACGTATAAAGGTGAACTAAACAGTGCATCTAAACAACGACATTGTAGGTGAAAGAAGAACCCGGCGGGAGCAATATGAGCAAGCAATAAATGGTCATCGGAAAACTCCACCAACTGAAGGCACACCGGCAATTGGCTCAAACCCGTCTCGAGGGCAAAAAAATCTCAACCCGGGCCAGAGTCAGGGCATGGCACGCGGTCCCCCTCCCGATCCCGTCTCCTCCGGTGGCGAACCTTCTCCCATATGGGCCGCAAGGGCTGGCGTCTGGGGACCCGCTGGGCCACCTGATCAGGCGAAGCCACACGCGAGTCACCAGGGGGCAAACCCAGCTCTCGAATGAGACCCTGCAGCCCACTAAGGGATCCCGCAGCGCATTGCCGGCCAGCATGGGAGAACAGCAGCTTAAAGGGGAACCCCCACCGATACCTGATATTATGCAACTTCAATACATCTAGTCCCGGTTTCATCTCCCACCGACGCTGAAGTGTCAAGGGGGAGACATCAGGAAATATCTGGTAGGCATGGTTCTGGAATGCCAGGTTGGTTCTTTCTCTAGAAGCTTGTAGAATGGCCTCTTTGGTGCGGTAGAAAGTGGGCCGGATGACGACATCTCTAGGGCGACCATCTGATCTTTTGGGGCCTAAGACCCTATGCGCTCTGTCCAACTCCAAGCGATCAACTGGCATGGAAGGAAGCAGTTCCTGGAGCAGTGCTGTAACCGTAGCGGGTATATCTTCCATAGATTCCGGGAGGCCCCGGATCCGGACGTTTTCTCTCCGAGATCTGTTCTCAAGATCTTCTAACTTTTGCTGCAGTACGGTCACCTCGTCTCGCATGGCCCCGGTGGTGGACTCGCTGGACTCTAAGACCGTCACGATTTCATCCACTCTCTCCTCCAAGGTGTTGGTGTGGTCCCCCAGGTCTCTGATGTCGCTGGTAAAGCTGGCGGTAAGCTGGGTTACTGCAGCGGCTAATTTTTGTTGCAGCAGGAGTTTAAATCTGGCCAGCAACTGCTCATCTCGCACGATCGGATCGACCGGACAGGGAGTCCCATGGGCACTCTGCAGGTCATCCTCTCGGACATCCGCTACCAAGGGCCGAGATAGATCGCTATTGCCCGACATAGGGGTTTCCTCAAAAATCAATGGGAACTCTCTGCCATCAGAAAGGGATAGGGGTGAGCCGCCTGACCCATGACATTTTTGGCTGAGTGGGCTCACATGGGGGGCTCGACTATCTGCAGGGCTCTGGACCATCTGAGAACCAGGGCGCGGGGATCTGGGGTCATCACCCCCCACATGCAGCTTAGGACTGAGTGGTGGGCACTGCATGGGATGGAGGGATTCGACCGGGCTTATGGAGGCAGCATGAGCATGCAGGGAGGACGCCAGTGCCTGCGGCGTGGGGTGGAGAGGAGACATTTCCCCCACTCTCCCCCCGTGATTCATTATGGGCCTCAGAGGGGCAGTACAGGGTGGCAAGCTGGACGACCGGGCACTCAGCTCCCCGGATTGCAGAGGCAGCGGCCGGCTCCCGCACACGTGGTCATGGCCCCGCTCAGCTCTCACCTCCTCTCCTGCTGTTGAAATCGCCGCCTCCGGTCCGGGCGCAGACTGGTGGGGTGGATCTGAAGTGCCCCCTCGCCGAAGTTCACGCCCGGGATCCTCACGTCGGGCTGACTGTGTCTGGCGGCGGAGCTCCACCATGATGTCAAGCTGGCGGGAGCCCGCAATGCTCATCCTCTCCCTGCCCGATCGCCGCTCCCTCGATCTGACGCCACTTTTGCCCATCCGCGGGCCGGGGAAGGTAAGGGTGGGCGCCGGGTGAAGACAGAGGGCTGATCCAGCAGAAAATAGAGGCTGCTGTGGGGTGATTTCGGTGCCTCAAGGTGCCGAGCGCTATGAGGAAGCGTCCATCTTCCTCGATGCTTGGCCACGCCCCCCGACAAATCGTGCTTTAAGTGTAGTGTAGCGTTTTGTCCTCCCCTCATATACGCACTAAGTATGTCAGGCAGAGAAGTGCCAGGATGGGCACAGAGAAGTTGCAGAGGCCTAAATTCATCAAGCAGAGTTTGCAGCAGAATAGGGGTGAGTGGCAGCAGGAGTCTCAGTGAGAGGCCCGGTCTTGTCTTGACCAGCAACCCATCTGCCATCATCCATTGGTTAACACGATCATCCACTGCATCACAAGTGACATCTGACACCCCCAATCAACTGTCGGTTATATCTTATGCTTTGGGTTCAGCTCCACTATTCAGTGAGGATGATCTGATGATCAGCAGCTACTGCCCAGCCAAGAAGTGGAGGAGACACTCGTCGGTTCTTCCACTAGGCGAGCAAGTAGTGATGAGGAAAGTGGAGTGGGAGGTGGTGTTGCAAGCGTTTTGGCTTCTTAAGCAGACACTGTTGAGGAAGTTGAGGAGGACATCAGTGAGTTTTGAGGGCACTTTTAAAGGCTTGGAGTGATGGAGAGTGACAGATTAGTAACATAGTAACATATTAGTAACATAGTAACATATTAGTAACATAGTAACACATTAGTAACATAGTAACACATTAGTAACATAGTAACATATTAGTAACATAGTAACATATTAGTAACATATTATTAACATATTTGTAATTAGTAACATATTTGTAATTAGTAACATAGTAACATATTAGTAACATAGTAACATATTAGGCCTCAATTCATCAAGCAGAGTTCTCAGCAGACTAGGTGTGAGTGGCAGCAGTAGAACTCAGTGAGAGGTCTGATCTCCTGGTATCAGTTAGCGGTCGTGTCTTGACCAGCAACCCATCTGCCATCATCCATTGGTTAACACAATCATCCACTTAACATGGCTATATGAAAGATGTGTAGGCAGAAGGTGAAGTGTGGCCTGGGTCCCAATGTTGGACCCACAGCCCTGCATTGACATTTGCAGCGTCACCATAAAACGGCCTGGGAGAGTTGGCTCCAAAGTGGTGGTCCAGCCTGCTGCATTACCCAGTGGCACACCGCTCTCTGTTTCAGCCAGCCAAGGCTCCACCACCTCCTGTGTGTCATACCTATCCCCTGTCCCTCCAGATGCTCCTCCTCCTCTTAATCCGAGTCAGTCATTCCGCCAGCAATCCATTGGCCAAGCCATGTCCAAGAGACATCAGTATGTGCCCACTCATCCAACGTGCAGAAGCTAAATGTGCTCCTGTATAAGTTGCTGGTGCTGCAGTCCCTCCCTTTTGAGGTGGTGGACCTTTCAGAGAACTGATGGCTTGTGCCGAGCCGAGGTGGAGAGTCCCATGCTGTCATTTCTTTGCGAAGAAGGCAGTACCAGCCCTGTACAATTCTGTTGAACAGAAGGTGGGCCAGTCCTTTAGCCTGTCAGCGTGTACCAAAGTGCACGGCAGTGCCTACGTTTGGAGCTGTAACTACGGTCAGGGACAATACATATCCTTTAAGCACCACTGGGTGATTGTGGTTCTTGCACAACCACAACAGCAACTTGGACAGGTCCCTCAGCTGTGGCCTCCACACTCCTAGGCCATTGTGCCTGTGACAGTGCACTTGCACTTAGCAATGGTGTCACAGAAAAAAGTGCCTAATTGACAATTACATATTAATTGTTAACATTTATCTTATTTGAATGTATAATAATAACATATAATAACATATAACATAATAACAATAACATATAACATAATAACAATAACATATAAAATGTATCCAATTTTTTTTTTTGGTTAATTTTGTTTTTTTTTTTTCATTTTCTGTTTTTTTTTATATTTTGTATTTTTTAAAAATATAATTTTTTGATTTTTTTTTGTATTTCTTTTGTATATATTTTTTCCATTGTTTTTTTTTTCATCTTTTTTAAATTTTTTTACAATTTGTTTTTGTTCATTTTTAATTTTTTGGTGGGGATTTTGTTTTTTTTAATATTTTTTTTCTGTATTATTTTTTTTATTTTTTTCAGTGCCCTTCCAGCCTACCATGTGTGCAGGACTCACGCTGTTCTTCACATGGTTTGCCTTGAGCCACGGAGTCACACATGAGAGGAACTGCTAAAAATCATAAATCTCCACCCAAACTGCAAATGGGAACCATGGTGACTGACAATGGGAAGAACATCTTGCCTGCGCTGCGACAAGGAAGCCTGAGCCATGCTCCCTGTATGCAACACGTGTTCATCCTAGTTGTCAAGCATTTTCTGAAGTCTTCCCTCCAGCTGCAAGACATGCTAACAATGGGAAGGAAACTTTGCATGATCTTCAGCCACTCCTACACTGCCAAGCACACCCTTCTTGAGCTACAGCGTCAGAACGGTATCCCCCCACATAGTCTGATTTGCGATGTTTCCACCCTCCATATGTTGGATCGACTATACGAACTGAGAAAAGCCATCACTGTTTTCTTGATGGTCCAAGCGGATAGGGGGACACCCCTGTGTAACTTCAATGTTAACCAGTGGCAGCTCATACGTGACACCTGCCGTTTGCTCAGGCCCTCTGAGGAAGCCAATTATTAGTCAGACGCCAGGACTATGGGATGAACGATGGTACTAAGACACATGTTGGAAACCATGGCTGGTCAGGGCACTGGAGACATGGCGCCTACATTTCATGGCCACATGAAGCCTGTGGGGGCTGAAGTGGAGGAGGAGGAGGAGGGGGTGGGACACAGCGAAGCACAGTTTAGGTTTGACAAAATGGCCATTTTATCATCTGACAGGAGAGGAGGAGCAGGAGCAGCCAGAGGAGCTAGAGGGTTGTGAGGAAGGCGAGACAGAGGACCCAGACACACCGTGGCAGTATGCTCCCTCTGAGTCACTTGCAGAAATGGCACAATGCATGCTCACGTGCTTGCGTAGTGACCGCAGAATTGTCTCCATTTGTCAGCGGGATGACTTCTGGCTCTCCACCTTATTGGACCCTCGCTACCGGCACAAAATGGGGGCATTTTTTTACACTCACTGAGAGGGAGGACAAACTGACCTACTACAGAGACATTCTACGTAGTCAGTTGGCTGATGCCTATCTACATGGCCGATGCCATGGTCCATACTGTGATTCCCAGCGGGACACCAGCCTTCTGTAAGCAGGCAACCCCCAATCTCCACCGTCGCTTCTGCCTATAGTCAAGCCCCGGTTTGCTGAGACGCTAGGTACGCCTCACCAGACACGGTTGCCCCCAGGTCTTAATAGGCACAAAGGATGGCTGCTTGAACCCGATGAACCACGAGGGTATCCCGAAGCCGAGGTCGTTCACAGGTAGTCAATCCGGAGGGTGCGTCAGAGTACAGGAATGAGACAGGTGCGTAGTCAGGAGTAGCCAAAGGGTCAAGCCGGGAGGTCAGAGATCGCGAGGTATCCAGAGGGGCAGGCAGGTTCGTGGTCAGACAAAGCAGAGGTCGGTACAGGCAGCAGACAGGAATGGTTGATCAAGCCGGGTCGGAATCACATAACAACTAACAGAATCACACCCTAATCACAAGCGACCAGCATAGTGAGGCTAATCATGAGCAGCAGAAAGACCTGGAGCAGTCCCTGAACCAGCAGGTAGTGTCATACCTTGACATGACCATGCCTTGCATCTGGATTCTGGGCAGCTAAACTTGACTTGTGGCCGCAACTGGCAGAGTTTGCCCTGGGAAAGCTGTCCTGCCCAGCGAGTAGTGTGCCATCTGAGCGGGTGTTTAGTGCGGTGGGGGCCAGAGTCTTGCCAAGGAGAACTCGTCTGTCCACGAAAAATGTGGAGAGGCTCACCTTTGTGAAGATGAATCAGGCATGGTTCAGCCAGGATTTCCAGCCACCAATGGCTGATCCATGGTAGTAGCTGAAGCATGGTAGCTCCTTATGCTGCTGCCAACTCCAGGATGTGTCCTTCAGGCAATATATGGGCTCCCTATGCTGCTGCTAACTCCTGGGTGTGTCTTTCAGGCAATATATGGGCTCCCTACTCTGCTGCTGCCAGCTCATATGTGTGTCTTTCAGGCAATATATGGGCTCCTAATGCTGCTGCTGCCAACTCCAATGTGAGCACTCTTAAAAGACACATGCTAGCATATTTGGGATGCCCCCCGGTTAAAGGCAATGGCTGCTGGAAATTTGACAACGTGACTTTCTTTACAAAATGCAACCAGTTAATAGACAGGTACTCTTGAAATATTAATGCTAGTGTTTGGGATGCCCCTCCTCACATAGAGAGGTTGGCTCCTTTGATAGTGGAAAAGTGACATTGATTACAAAATCCAACCAGCTAATAGACAGGTAGTCTTGAAATATTTATGCTAGTGTTTGGGATGCCCCCTGCTCACATACAGAGGCGGCCTCCCTTGATTGTGGAAAAGTGACGTTAATTATAAAATGCAAGCAGTTATTAGACAGGTAGTCTTGAAATATTTATGCTAGTGTTTGGGATGCCCAGTGACAAGGGGTTTTTACAGCAGACACAAAAACAATTAAAACTGTGCTCTAGTTAGTTGAAATCCCCTTTAAGAGTTGCTTGTGTGTAACAGATAGGGTTAAATGTGCAAACATGGCATACCCAGTGGGCAGGGGTTTTTACAGCAGACACAAAAACAATTCACTGTAATCTAGTTAGAAGAAATCCGCTTTCAGAGCTGCTTGTGTGCAACAGATAGGGTCAAATGTGCTGATATGGGATGCCCAGTGGCCTGGGGTTTTTACAGCAGACACAAAAACAATTCAAACTGTGCTCTAGTTAGAAGAAATCCGCTTTAACACCTGCTTGTGTGTAACAGATAGGGTCAAATGTGCTAATATTTAATGCCCTGTGGGCAGGGGTTTTTACAGCAGACACAAAAACAATTAAAACTGTAATCTAGTTAAAAGAAATCCGCTTTCAGAGCTGCTTGTGTGTAACAGATAGGGTCAAATGTGCTAATATAGGATGCCCTGTGGGCAGGGGTTTTTACAGCAGACACAAAAACAATTCAAACTGTAATCTAGTTAGAAGAAATCCCCTTTAACAGCTGCTTGTGTGTAACAGATAGGGTCAAATGTGCTAATATGGGATGCCCATTGGCCTGGGGTTTTTACAGGACGCAAAAAACAATTCAAAATGCAATATATTAATAAAACAGAGCCTGTAGAAGCTGCTTTAGTATAACAGATAGGGTGAAATGTGCTGGTTTGGGATACCCTGCGGCCTGGTGTTTTAACAGGACGCACAAAACCAATTCAAAATGCAATATATTAATAAAACAGAGCCTGTAGAAGCTGCTTTAGTATAACAGATAGGGTGAAATGTGCTGGTTTGGGATACCATGCGGCCTGGTGTTTTTACAGGATGCACAAAACCAATTCAAAATGCAATATATTAATAAAACAGAGCCTGTAGAAGCTGATTTAGTATAACGGATAGGGTGAAATGTGCCGGTTTGGGATACCCTGCGGCCTGGTGTTTTTACAGGACGCACAAAACCAATTCAAAATGCAATATATTAATAAAACAGAGCCTTTAGAAGCTCATTTAGTATAACAGATAGGGTGAAATGTGCTGGTTTAGGATACCCTGCGGCCTAGTGTTTTTACACGACGCACAAAACCAATTCAAAATGCAATACATTAATAAAACAGAGCCTGTAGAAGCTGCTTTAGTATACCAGATAGGGTGAAATGTGCCGGGTTGGGATACCCTACGGCCTGGTGTTTTTACAGGACACACAAAACCAATTCAAAATGCAATATATTAATAAAACAGAGCCTGTAGAAGCTGATTTAGTATTACAAATAGGGTGAAATGTGCTGGTTTGGGATACCCTGCGGCCTGGTGTTTTTACAGGACGCACAAAACCAATTCAAAATGCAATATATTAATAAAACAGAGCCTTTAGAAGCTCATTTAGTATAACAGATAGGGTGAAATGTGCTGGTTTGGGATACCCTGCGGCCTGGTGTTTTTACAGGACGCACAAAACCAATTCAAAATGCAATATATTAATAAAACAGAGCCTGTAGAAGCTGCTTTAGTATAACAAACAGGGTGAAATGTGCCTGTTTGGGATACCCTGCGGCCTGGTGTTTTTACAGGACGCACAAAACCAATTCAAAATGCAATATATTAATAAAACAGAGCCTGTAGAAGCTGATTTAGTATAACTGATAGGGTGAAATGTGCTGAAATAGTATGCCCATGTGGGCTGGGGTTTTTACAGCATACAAAAAAAATTAAACTAATCGAGTTATAAGAAATGCTTGTGTGTAACAGATAGGGTTAAATATGCCACTGCCAAGATGGAATGCATAGTGGCCAGGAATATTTACAGCACAAAAAAAAGCAATTTAAAACTGATCTGGCAGATGAAGTGAAGTGAAAATAAAAAAAAAGTTTCCCTGTCACTTTCTCTGCTGTCCCTGCCTGGATCGTTCCCGATTTTTTCCTATCTTTCCCTGGCTCTCCCTGGCACTGTGTGGGTCTCTGTGGGTCTCCCTGATTCTCCCTGCCTGTCTGTAAGTCTCTCCCTGTCTGCAGAAACCTCCGTTCTGTCTGCAATGCAAGGCTGAAATGCGCACAAGCAAGATGGCCGCCGTTTTTATAGCACTGTGACGTCACCGGGCTGCTGATAGGCTGCATGTGACCTTACCATGATAACTTGCCCCAGGGGATATGTGCACCTACCATTTTACAATGGCTGTAATTGAAATAAATGGAGTTTAAAGGAAAACTTCGATTGATCGAATCACGGGGAAATTCGGATTCATTCAGAATCGAATTTTTCCTTAAATTCGGAACGAATTCGGGTTCGTCCCAATCGATTCGCTTATCTCTAAACTTCACAAAAAGAAGAAAATATGTTTCAATACCTTTCTGTAAATTTTTCCGGTAGTTAACTTACGACTGTAGTAATGTTTCTGTCACTCTCAGGGAGCACCCTTTTTTCCTTAATAGGACCTCTCAGGAGCCATGCTGTCATTCAAAGTCTTGACAGGTTTGTATGCAGAATGGCTTCTTGATGGATGATCTCTGGAACTTTCGGCAGACTCCATAATTCTGCGAACCTCTTCTTGGCCAGAAGGGAGCAATAAGCGATCTTCTGGATCACTTGAGGCAGGATTCTGAAGGGGGGAAAAGCATAAGCAAGGTAATAGTTCCATTTTTGAGCATGAGCATCTATTGCCACACACCTTCTTCCCTCAGAAGAGAAAATAACATTTGGCATTTTGCATTCTTTTTGTTGGCAAACAGGTCTATTTGAGGATGACCCCAAACACTTGTGATCAGGCTGAAGATGGCCTGATTCACTTAGGGTGTCTTGCAGAGTGTTCAAGGTTCCCCTCAAATGAACTGCTGTCAAGGACTGTATTTGATTTTTTAGGGGTACTAGTGCCATTAGCCTTTTGGACTTGGTGATTTAGGTAGGTTACTGTTGTTGCATTGTCTGACCTTACCTGTACCTCCTTTCTCAGAATCTCTAACTGAAAGTGATCCAGCACGAGCTTCACTGCCAGAAGCTCCCTGAAGTTTGAGGACCTCACTGTTATTTCTTTGCGCCACTTGCCCTGAACCTGCAGAGTTCCTGAGTGAGCCCCGAGCTCTAGTTGCTTGCATCTGTAGTTATAACTACTGGATTGGTCTGTTTCCATTCCTTCCCTTTTTAGGTTTTCTGGATTTGTCCACCAAAGCGGATCCCTTAGGACTGAGGAGTTCAGCTGTACCATCTGGTTTAGTGATTTCTGACTTTTGTCTCAATTTTCTAGAAGGAACCCCTAAAGAGTTCTCAAGTGCGACTGAGCCCAGTGAAATGCTGGAATGACTGAGGACATTAGGCCTAAAACATTCATGACTGGCCTTATGGACTCCCTGGGATCCTTTGCCAGCGTCAAGACTTTCGTCACTACGTTTTGCCTCTTCTCTCCAGGAAGGAATAGCTTCCCCACCCCCACCCCCCCCCCCCCGGTTGCTGTCTATTAGAAACCCCAGGAATTTGCATTGCTGAGAGGGAATCAAACTGGACTTTTCTAGGTTTATCACCCACCCCAGATCCTTTAGTACTGCCAGGGTCTTTTCCAAATCTGCCAAAAAGTGCTACATTGGAATTGTTTAGGATCAGTAGGTCGTCCAGGTAAGGAATCACATTGATCCCTTGTTGCCTGAGGTAGGCCATGGGTTCTGCTAGCACCTTTGTAAAAATTCTGGGGGATGAGGATAAACCGAAGGGGAGCACTCTGTACTGGAGATAGAGGGTCTCTTGATCTAGCTGCACTGCAAACCTCAAGTATTTTTGGTGGCCTACCAGAATGTAAATGTGGAGGTATGCATCCTGTAGATCCAGGTTGACCATCAGGGCATTTTTTATCAGTATGCACCATATACAATAGATTGATTCCATCCTGAACCTTTTGTACCGTATGAATCTGTTTAATCTTTTTAGATTCAGAATCATCCTGGACTTCATTACCAGAAAGAGGTGAGAGTAATATCCCTCCTGAACCATGTTTGGAGGGACTACTTCTATCACGTTTTTCTGGTCCCTTGGTAACTTGGTTACTAGAGATGAGCAAACTTTTGAAAAATTTGATTCGACTGATTCGCCGAATTTTCTGACAAAAATCGGTTCGGCCCGAATTTATTCGCGACAAATCGCTATTAAAAATGGCTATTTCTGAGCCTCCTAGAGCCTCAATAGGGTTGTAAACCATTCTGCCTTGCTGTAACACGCATAGGACGCGTGCTGGGTTATTGAAATAATACTGTAAATAATTATCACATGCAGATCAGAGGCATCGCTAATAGAATCGCAGAGCGGCACAATTGCAGAGAGTTGAAGTGGCATCACTATGAGGGGGCCCCTATAGTGGGTGAAAAACACATTCTGGAGCTGGCAGCAGCAGGAGCCCAAAAATTGGATGAATCACACCCTGGAGTTGCAAGCAGCAGCAGCAGTAGCAGCAGGAGCCCAAACATAGCTTGAAAGAGACACTGGAGTTGGCAGCAGAAGCCCAAAAATTGGATGATTCCCACCCTGGAGTGGCAAGCAGCAGCAGGAGCACAAACATTGCTTTAAAGAGACACTGGAGTTGCCAGCAGGAGACCAAAAATTGGATGAATCACACCCTGGAGTTTCAAGCAGCAGCAGGAGCCCAAACATTGCTTTAAAGAGACACTAGAGTTGGCAGCAGGAGCCCAAAAAGTGGCTGAATCACACCCTGGAGTTGCAAGCAGCAGCAGCCCGAACATAGCTTGAAAGAGACACTGGAGTTGGCAGCAGGAGCCCAAAAATTGGATGAATCACACCCTGGAGTTGCAAGCAGCAGAAGCAGCAGGAGCCCAAACATAGCTTGAAAGACACACTGGAGTTGGCAGCAGGAGCCCAAAAATTGGCTGAATCACACCCTGGAGTTGCAGGCAGCAGTAGCAGCAGGAGCCCAAACATTACTTTAAAAAGACACTGGAGTTGGCTTCAGGAGCCCAAAAATTGGATGAATCACACCCTGGAGTTGCAAGCAGCAGCAGGAGCCCAAACATAGCTTGAAAGAGACACTGGACTTGGCAGCAGGAGCCCAAAAATTGGATGAATCACACCCTGGAGTTGCAAGCAGCAGCAGCAGGAGCCCAAACATAGCTTGAAAGAGACACTGGAGTTGGCAGCAGGAGCCCAAAAATTGGATGAAGCACACCCTGGAGTTGCAAGCAGCAGCAGCCCAAACATAGCTTGAAACAGACACTGGAGTTGGCAGCAGGGGCCCAAAAATTGGATGAATCACACCCTGGAGTTGCAAGCAGCAGCAGCAGGAGCCCAAACATAGCTTGAAAGAGACACTGGAGTTGGCAGCAGGAGCCCAAAAATTGGATGAATCACACCCTGGAGTTGCAAGCAGCAGCAGGAGCCCAAACACTACTTTAAAGAGACACTGGAGTTGGCAGCAGGAGCCCAAAAATTGGATGAATCACACCCTGGAGTTGCAAGCAGCAGCAGCTGCTGCAGGAGCCCAAACATAGCTTTAAAGAGACACTGGAGTTGGCAACAGCCACAGCAGGAGCCCAAAAATTGACTGACACACCCTGGAGTTGGCAGAAGCAGCAGGAGGAACCCAGAAATTGGCTGGACGGCACCCTGAAGTTGGCAGCAGCAGGAGCACAAACATTAGCTGGAAGGCACACCCTGGAGTTGGCAGCAGCATAAGCAGGAGCCCAAACATTGCTTGAAAGACACCCTGGAGTTGGCAGCAGCAGCAGCAGGAGGCCAAAAACTGGCTGAAAAGCACACCCTGAAGTTGGCATCAGCAGGAGCCCAAAAATTGGCTGGAAGGCACACCCTGAAGTTGGCATCAGCAGGAGCCCAAAAATTGGCCCAAAGACATAAATATGTTTTGCACCATTTGGAAAGTATAAAGTGTGGCACCATGCTGAATCTAGTCGCATGCATCAGCCATTGGTGGGTGGAACTCCTGGCTGAACCATCCCCGATTCATTTTGACAAAGGTGAGTCTCTCCGAATTTTTAGTTGACAGACGAGTTCTCCTCGCTGTAACTATTACCCCCACCGCACTAAACGCCCACTCAGATGGCACGCTACTGGCCGGGCAGGACAGCTTTTCCAGGGCAAACTCTGCTAGTTGCAGCCACAAGCCAAGTTTGGCTGCCCAGAAGTCCAGCGAATCCTCAAGGTGTGTTGGCATGGTCATGTCAAGGTATGACATGACCTGCTGGTTGAGGTCCTGCTCCAGGTCTTCCTGCTGCTCATGAGTAGCCTCACTATGCGGGTGTAGAAAGCTACTCATTAGCGACTGAAGACTGAGGCTGCTGTTGATGGAGCTGCTGCTGCTCCTGCCAACCCCCCCAGCAGCCATGGCAGTGGAAGGTGAGCGCAGAGGTCCCCCGAGTCAGACCTGTGAGAGTATGGACCATGGCGCAGATAGGCATCGGCCAACTGACTACGCAGAATGTCTTTGTAGTAGTTCAGTTTGTCCTCCCTCTCGGCGGGTTTAAAAAATGCCCCCATTTTGTGCCGGAAGCGAGGGTCCAATAAGGTGGACAGCCAGAAGTCATCCCGCAGACAAATGGAAACAATTCTGGGGTCACTACGCAAGCACATGAGCATGCTTCCTGCCATTTGCGCAAGTGACTCGGAGGGACTACCTGTCTCCATCTCCACTGCATACTGCCACGGTGTGTCCGGGTCCTCTGTCTCGCCTTCCTCAAAACCCTCTAGCTCCTCTGGCTGCTCCTGCTCCTCCTCTCCTGTCCGCTGACTAGATAAACCAGCCATTTTGCCAAGCCTAAACTGTGCTTCACTGGGCCACTCCTCCTCTTCCTCCTCCTCCTTCAGTTCAGCTCCAACGGGTTCATGTGGCCGTAAGATGTAGATGCCATGTCTCCATTGCCCTGACCAGCCATGGTTTCCAACATGTGCTGTAGCACATGAAGCAGTGGAATCACATCATTCATCCCGTAATCCTGACGACTGACAAATAAAGTGGCTCAAAGGGCCTGAGCAAATGGCAGGTGTCACGTATGAGCTGCCACTGGTTGACATTGAAGTTACACAGGGGAGTCCCCCTATCCACTTGGATCATCAGGAAATCCGTGATGGCTTTTCTCTGTTCATATAATCGGTCCAACATGTGAAGGGTGAAATTCCAACGGGTGGAAACATCGCAAATCAGACTATGTTGGGGGCTACCGTTCTGACGCTGTAGCTCAAGAAGGGTGTGCTTGGCGGTGTATGAGTGGCTGAAGTGCATGCAAAGTTTCCTTGAAGTTGATAGGATGTCTTGCAGATGGGGGGAACACTTCAGAAACCGCTTGACAACCAGATTGAAGACGTGAGCCATGCAGGGGGCATGGGTCAGGCTTCCTTGGCGCAGCGCAGACAAAATGTTCTTCCCATTGTCGGTAACCATGATTCCCATTTTAAGTTTTCTTGGAGTAAGCCATTTTTGGATTCCCTGATGAATAATTTTAAGCAGTTCCTCCCCTGTGTGGCTCCGTTCGCCAAGACAAACCATGTGAGGCACAGCATGACACCTCCGTGCCCTGCACACATGGTAGACTGGAGGGGCACTGAGACTTGAGCCTACAGTGGAGGGTGAGGAGATGGCGGAGGATAAGGAGGCCGAGTTGCACGGTGTCACAGGCCCAACGGGCAGGGAGCGCGGAGGCTGAAGCGGCGTGACCTGTCCAAGTTGCTGCTGCTGCTGCAAATGGACCACATTCACCCAGTGGGCCGTAAACGACATGTACTGTCCCTGTTACAGCTCCAGACATCGGCGCTGCCATGCACTTTGCTACACACCGACAAGCTCAAGAACTGGCCCCCCTTCTGTTCAACAAAAGTGTGCAGCGCTGGTACTGCCTTCTTGGCAAAGAAATTTGCTTGGGACTCTCCACCTCAGCTCGGCACAAGCCATCAGTTCTCTGAAAGGTGCAGAGTCCATCACCTGAAAAGGGAGCGACTGCAGCACCAGCAACTTGGACAGGAGCACATTCAGCTTCTGCGCCGTAGGATGAGTGGGTGCCTACTGCTGTCTCTTGGACATGGCTTTGCTGATGGATTGCTGGCGGGATGCATGACTTGGAGGAGGAGGAGCAGGAGCGACAGAGGATGGGTATGACGCACAGCTGCCTTCGGCTAAGGTGCTGGAGCCTTGGCTGGCAGAAATTGGGAGGAAGCAGGCTGGACCACTTCTTCGGCGCCTCGGTTCTCCCAGGCCGCTTTATGGTGACGCATCATATGTTGATGCAGGGCCGTGGTGCCAACATTTGGGCCCTTGCCACGCTTCACCTTCTGCCTACATATCTTGCATGTGGCCATGTTACCCTCCTGCGGATGCTTCAGGAAAGACTGCCACACTGCCGAGTAGCTACTTTTCCCACCAACAGGCCGCACTGATTCACAGCTACTGTCGCCAACTCCCGGAACCCCTGCTCCACTACCTCCCGATAAGGTAGCCTGCCGCGCAGCAGGTGCTCTACCCCGGCCCCGTTTGGCTCCAGGCTTTACAATTGTGCCCCCATGCTGACTGCCAACCATGCTGCTAACACCTTGCTGCCTGAGCTGCTGACTCCGGGGCAACCTGCGCCCCTCTTCTCCTGATGATGACGATGAAGCCCCTTCATCACCCGGTTCCCAAGTGTGATCGGCTTCATCATCATCATCATCATCATCACCGAGTTGTGGCTGCATGTCACTGATGTTCTCAGTTTCCTCAACAGTTTCTGGCGCAGGGGCTGGAACCCACGACACTGTTCACATCACTATTTGTCTGCCTAGCTAAAGAAGCCACCTCCATTTCTTGGCTGGGCAGTAGCTGCTGACTGTCCTCTATCTGATCGTCCTCCTCACTTAAGAGTGGAGCTGAACCCAAAGCATAGGATACGTCGCTGGGGGAGGGAACGGCGTAGGACAGAGGCAATGGGAAGACAGGGACTGCTCTCGGGGCATGCCAACTCAGGGTTGTGTCAGAGGAACCTACCGACCCTAGACTGGGGGTGTCAGATGTAACTTGTGATTATGTTGATGAGCGCGTTAACCAATCTAACATGGCAGATGCGTTACTGGTGGAGACACGACCACTAGCAGATACTGGCAGATCATGTCTCTCATCGTGACTCCTGCTGCCACTCGCTCCTAGTCTGCTGCGACGTCTGCCTGCTGAATCTTGGCCTCTGCCACTCCTCTTTGAACATCCTTGCACTTGTCTACATTTTTATGTATTTTAAATGCGCAATAGGTACGATAAAAAATGTGTTTACTTTAAAAAGAAGAAGCTAAATAAAGTGAGGGACTGCTTCTCTGCACCAGATACTATGAAAATTGGCAATATGAGATACCCTGCGGCCTAGTGTTTTGGCAGCAGACTAAAAACCAATTCAAAATGCAATACTTTGATTCAGCTGAGGAAGAATCAACAAGCGTATTTAGTATAACAGATAGGCTGCCTAATGCAGGTTTGGGATGCACTGCGGCCTGGTGTTTTTTTTGTTAAAGGCAGATCAAAAACCAATTCAAAATGCAATACTTTGATTCAGCTGAGGAAGGATGAGCAAGCATATTTAGTATAACAGATAGTCTGCCTAATGCAGGTTTGGGATGCCCTGCGGCCTGGTGTTTTTTTGTTAAAGGCAGACCAAAAACCAATTCAAAATGCAATACTTTGATTCAGCTGATGAAGGATCAACAAGCGTATTTAGTATAACAGATAGGCTGCCTAATGCAGGTTTGGGATGCCCTGCGGCCTGGTGTTTTTTTTGGTTAAAGGCAGACCAAAAACCAATTCAAAATGCAAAACTTTGATTCAGCTGAGGAAGGATCAACAAGCGTATTTAGTATAACAGATAGGCTGCCTAATGCAGGTTTGGGATGCCCTGCGGCCTGGTGTTTTTTTTGTTAAATGCAGTCCAAAAACCAATTCAAAATGCAAAACTTTGATTCAGCTGAGGAAGGATCAACAAGCTTATTTAGTATAACAGATAGGCTGTCTAATGCAGGTTTGGGATGCCCTGCGGCCTGGTGTTTTTTTTGTTGAATGCAGACCAAAAACCAATTTAAAATGCAAAACTTTGATTCAGCTGAGGAAGGATCAACAAGCGTATTTAGTATAACAGATAGGCTGCCTAGTGCAGGTTTGGGATGCCCTGCAGCCTGGTGTTTTTTTTGTTAAAGGCATACCAAAAACCAATTCAAAATGCAATACTTTGATTCAGCTGAGGAAGGATCAACAAGCGTATTTAGTATAACAGATAGGTGCCTAATGAAGGTTTGGGATGCCCTGCGGCATGGTGTTTTTTTTGTTAAAGGCAGACCAAAAACCAATTCAAAATGCAATACTTTGATTCAGCTGA
This sequence comes from Gastrophryne carolinensis, assembly GCA_027917425.1. Lineage (NCBI taxonomy): Eukaryota > Metazoa > Chordata > Amphibia > Anura > Microhylidae > Gastrophryne > Gastrophryne carolinensis. The sequence continues at coordinate 107,291,402 of CM051243.1, read as the reverse complement.
GGAAGGATCAACAAGCGTATTTAGTATAACAGATAGGCTGCCTAATGCAGGTTTGGGATGCCCTGCAGCCTGGTGTTTTTTTTGTTAAAGGCAGACCAAAAACCAATTCAAAATGCAATAATTTGATTCAGCTGAGGAAGGATCAACAAGCGTATTTAGTATAACAGATAGGCTGCCTAGTGCAGGTTTGGGATGCCCTGCGGCCTGGTGTTTTTTTGTTAAAGGCAGACCAAAAACCAATTCAAAATGCAATACTTTGATTCAGCTGAGGAAGGATCAACCAGCGTATTTAGTATAACAGATAGGCTGCCTAATGCAGGTTTGGGATGCCCTGCGGCCTGGTGTTTTTTTTTGTTAAATGCAGACCAAAAACCAATTCAAAATGCAAAACTTTGATTCAGCTGAGGAAGGATCAACAAGCGTATTTAGTATAACAGATAGGCTGTCTAATGCAGGTTTGGGATGCCCTGCGGCCTGGTGTTTTTTTTGTTAAAGGCATACCAAAAACCAATTCAAAATGCAAAACTTTGATTCAGCTGAGGAAGGATCAACAAGTGTATTTAGTATAACAGATAGGCTGCCTAATGCAGGTTTGGGATGCCCTGCGGCCTGGTGTTTTTTTTGTTAAAGGCAGACCAAAAACCAATTCAAAATGCAATACTTTGATTCAGCTGAGGAAGGATCAACCAGGGTATTTAGTATAACAGATAGGCTGCCTAATGCAGGTTTGGGATACCCAGGTGGGCTGGTGTTTTTTTGGTTATAGGCAGACCAAAAAATATTTAAACTAATCCAGTTATATATTATGATAAATGCTTGTGTGTAACAGATAGGGTTAAATAAGCCCCTGCATAGATGGCATGCACAGTGGCAAGGCATATTTACAGCACAAAGAACTGAAATTGAATTGAAAACTGATCTGGCTAATGAAAAAAAAAACATTTTCACTGTCATTTCTAAGCTGTCCCTGGCTGGATGGTTCCGGTTTTTCCCTATCTTTCCCTGGCTCTGTCTACCTCTCTGTCTGCCTCTCTGACTCTCCCTACCTATCTCTAACTCTCTGTCCCTGTCTCTAACTAGCTGTGCTCTGGCCGCAATGCAAGGCTGAAATGCGCACAAGCAAGATGGCCGCCGCTTTATATAGCACGGTGACGTCACCGGCTTCCTGGCTGCTGATAGGCTGCATGTGACTTACCCATGATACCTTGCCACAGGGGGTATGTCTGGACGTGTTCATCCATCATTTTAGAATGCCTGTAATTGAAATAAATGGAGTTTAAAGGAAAACTTCGATCGATCGAATCGCGGGGAAATTCGGATTCGTTCAGAATCAAATTTTCCATGAAATTCGGAACGAATCCGGGTTCGTCTGGATCGATTCGCTCATCCCTATTGGTTACTAAAAAGGAAGATGGGGATAGGGAAGAAAAGGAAAGATACCCTTCTTTTATAGTTTGTAACACAAATTGGTTTTGGGTAATCCCTTTCCAAACGGGTACAAACTGTGGAGATTAGCTCTGGTAGGCGACCGGGTGTCAGCAGTATAGAGGCGGAGGCAAACAGTTCAAAGTAAAGTCTGTGTTTATTTCACACAAAAATCCACAAAAGCATATGTCCATACAGGTTACATCACCTTTTCAGGAAACCGCAGCATGAATGCTACAGTCAGGCAAACAGCTTTTAGTCCTTGAGCAAAGGTCCTGTTTACAGTCAAATAGGCCTCAGGTCCGCATGAACAGCCTCCACAGGAGATTTCAGCCAGGCTCACAGAGTCTCACTCCCATGTGAGCTCTAGACAAAGGACAGGCCACAGCTGATTCCCCAGGCTATTTAAACAGCCCGCAAAACCCGGACCTGGGTAGTGGGATGGAGTCCCACCCTGCTCTACTCCATCCCAGTAAAGCCGTCCCAGGTTAGCCTTTCGGCTATTCTAAAGCAACAGCAGCAAACTGCCACCAGCAGCTGATGCTGGAAATCAGACTACACGGCTTTACTGCACCAATGCCAGGTACATTGGTGCTACATACCTGCCGTCAATAACGGCCCCTTGCACCTTACCACATACCCCCCCCCCCCTTTGTTCAACCCTGAGGGGGTGGACACATGCCAAACAATGTGCTCTGGACAGGGCATCCGCGTTACCCAATAATCGTCCCGCTCTGTGCTCTACTGTAAACTTGAAGTTTTGTAATGACAAGAACCATCGGGTGACCCTGGCATTCCTGCCTGGCACATCCACTTGAGGGGAGAGTGGTCCGTAATCAGCCGGAACCTTCTCCCCAGCAAGTAGTAGCGAAGAGACTCCAGGGCCCATTTAATGGCCAAACACTCCCTCTCCACTATACTATACCGGGTCTCTGCGGGTGTTAATTTGCAACTCATGTAGACAAAGGGGTGCTCCTCCCCGTTGACTTCCTGAGACAGTACAGCACCGAGACCTACCTCGGAGGCATCGGTCTGCACTATGAACTCCCTCTTAAAGTCGGGTGTCACCAACACCGGAGACCCACACAGGGCAGACTTCAAAGCGGAGAACGCTTTTTCGGCCTGTTCATTCCACTTCACCATGACAGACTTGCGTCCCTTTAACAGGTCTGTCAATGGTGCCGCTAGGGTGGCAAAATTGGGAATGAACCGCATATAATATCCCACCAACCCCAGAAATGACTTTACCTGGCGGGTGGTGTTAGGCCGGGGCCAGTTACGGATGGCTTCTAGTTTGTTCATCTGGGGCTTGACCACTCCTCGTCCAATCACATAGCCCAGGTATTTTGTTTCTTCTAGGCCTAAAGCACATTTTTTCGGGATTGCCGTCAACCCAGCCTTCCTGAGGGAATCCACTACGGCCTGGACTTTGGGTAGGTGACTTTCCCAATCCGTGCTATGGATAATTATATCGTCCAGATATGCCGAAGCATACCGATGATGTGGCCTGAGGACAATATCCATTAACCTTTGGAACGTAGCGGGAGCGCCGTGTAACCCAAAAGGGTAATACCTTGTATTGGAAGAGTCCCTCTGGTGTAATAAAGGCTGTTTTCTCCTTGGCAGCCTCAGTCAAGGGCACCTGCCAGTACCCTTTTGTGAGGTCCAAAACCGAAAAGTACCTGGCTTGGCCTAGTTTCTCAATGAGTTCATCTACCCGGGGCATAGGGTAGGCATCAAACTTGGAAACTTCATTAAGTTTGCGGAAATCGTTACAGAACCGCAACGTACCATCGGGCTTGGGAATCAAGACTATGGGGCTGGCCCACTCACTCTTTGATTCTTCAATCACATCTAACCAGAGCATTTGCTGCACTTCCTCCGCGATAGCTTGTCGCCGGGACTCAGGTACCCGGTAGGGCCTCAACCGGATCTTGACCTGAGGTTCCGTGACAACATCATGTTGGATGACCGAAGTGCGCCCAGGGAGTTCTGAAAACACGTCTGTGTTTCTGCTAATAAATTCCCTGGCCTCCTGAGTCTGTTTAGAGGAGAGGTTGTCGCCAGTTTTCACCTCGACTACTGCTTCTCTAATAACAGACCGAGGGATGGGAAGCTCCACCCCCACCATACCTGGTCGGGGACTGTCACCCCCAGGGGTCTCCCTGTCTTTCCATAGTTTCAGCAGGTTTACATGGTACACCTGCTCTGGCTTCCTCCGCCCAGGCTGATGTACCTTGTAAGTCACTTCCCCAACTTTTTCAATGACCTCATAGCGACCCTGCCACCTAGCTAGAAATTTACTGTCCACCGTGGGTACCAGAACCACAACTCTGTCACCGGGGTTAAAGTTCCGTACCCTGGCTTGCCGATTATAAATCCTGCTTTGGGCCCGCTGCGCTGCCTCCATGTGTTCTCTGACAAGCGGCAAGACGGTCTCTATCCGTTCCTGTAGGTGAGTCACGTACTCTACCACACTTTTGTGGGGTGTGGGTTGCTGTTCCCAGGCCTCCTTGGCTATATCCAACAGGCCCCGTGGATGTCGACCGTATAAGAGTTCGAAGGGCGAGAACCCCGTAGAGGCCTGGGGCACCTCTCGCACTGCGAACATCAGATAGGGCAGCAGCAAGTCCCAATTCTTCCCATCCTTGGCGACCACCCTTTTTAACATGGTCTTTAAAGTTTGATTAAACCGTTCTACTAGGCCGTCTGTTTGCGGGTGGTAAACGGATGTCCACAACTGTTTCACCTGCAGCAGTTTACAGAGCTCTTTCATTACTTTCGACATAAACGGGGTACCTTGATCGGTCAGGACCTCATTAGGCAGACCTACTCTGGAAAACATTTCCATAAGCTCCTTAGCAATGAGCTTGGCAGAGGTGTGACGCAGGGGCACTGCCTCAGGGTACCGCGTGGCATAATCCAAGATCACCAGAATATGTTGGTGCCCTCTAGCGGACTTTGGCACTGGACCCACTAGATCCATGGCAATCCGCTCAAAGGGTACCTCAATAACTGGGAGAGGAACTAAGGGACCACGGTAATGAGGCTGAGGGCTGGTCATCTGACATGTTGGGCAGGACTCACAATATCTCTCCACCTCCTTGTACACACTGGGCCAGTAGAATCGTTGTAAAACACGGTCCAGAGTTTTCTGCTGGCCTAGGTGTCCACCCAGAACATGTTGGTGGGCCAAATCCAACACCAACTTGCGATATGGATTGGGTACCACCAATTGTTCCACCACCTCTTCACGTACCTTGTTTACTCGGTACAACATTTCCTGGTGAACCACAAAGCGAAAAAACTGTAACTCCGCCCCTGGCTGTTGTGGTTCACCTTCCACCTCAAGAACATTCTCCCAGGCCCGAGGCAGGGTCGGGTCCTGGTGTTGAGCGGTACCAAAGTTAATTGTGGAGACATGGAGATCTGCCAACTCTGGACCTGTTGCCAACTCTTCCACATCTCCAACCATAACATTTAGTGGGGTTGACTCCCCCTCTTCCATTTTAGGGACGGGCACCTCTTCCACGGTGCCTCCTGATTCCGGTTCCCAGGGCACCGGGGTCTCCCCTGAGTAGGGCCAGTCTATTGGGGACACTCCCGCCTCGCGGGTTTCCGGAACTGCCAACTTGGCCCACAGTGACCTGAACCCTGGAAAGTCTCTCCCAATAATCAGTTCATACGGGAGTTTAGCGGCGACAGCGACTTCATGTTTCCATCTGCCGGAGACGGTGGTGAGAGACACTTGTGCTGTGGCATAGTCTCTCAAGTCCCCATGAATGCACAAAACCCCGGTTTTCCGCCCAGTGTACTCATCGGGCAGTACTAAGGGTCTTGCCAGGGTAACCATACTCCCCGAGTCAAAAAGGGCCACAGCCAGGGTGTCTCCCACTTTCACCTGACAGAGGTGACTTTGCCCCACAAGCTCAGGGACGCCGGCAGCACACAGCCTCCTGGCATACATGGAAGGGCGGTAACCAAAGTTCACGTCCATGGGCTCTCCCTGGTGGGGACAATTGGCTCTGATATGTCCCGGCTCCTTACATCCCCAACACAACACTTGGGCAGGGACTTTGGGGGTAGGTCCTGAGGGGGTTTAGGGGACGCCACTCGCCTGAGCTGGGGCGGGGACCTCCGGGGTTTCCCCGAATCCCTCCTTATGGAGCCGCCTTGCACGTTCCTGGTGGCCTCATATCGCTCCACTAGGTCCACCACCCCTAGTGCGTTGTCAGGGGATACCTGGCCAACCCAGTGCTGAAGAGGGTGCGGTAAAGCCCTCCAGAAAATGTCCGCCAGCAAGCGGTCCAACATGGAAGTGGGGCTTAACAACTCCGGCTGCAGCCATTTTTGCAGCAGGTGCAGCAGTTTATAATACTGGGGTCGGGCGGGCTCTGCCGACTGGTAGCTCCACTGATGCACCCGCTGAGTCCGAACCCACACATTCACCCCCAGTCTGGCCAGTATCTCACCCTTCAGAGTCGGGTAGTCAGCGGCTTGGTCCTCTGGGAGATCAAACAACACCTGCTGGGGTCCAGACGCCAGAAATGGAGCGATGACATCAGCCCACTGGTCATGCGGCAACTTCTCCCTTGCAGCCACCTTTTCAAACACCGCCAGGTAAGTCTCAACGTCATCTGAAGGGGTCATTTTTGTGAGCGCCGAGCGGACAGCTTTCCGGGCATCAGGAATACTTTTGGGCGCACCTGCAGCTTGCAGCGCCATCACATGTTGCAAAAACAGCTGGTTGGTCTCCTGCTGCTGCATGTTGGTCTCATGCTGCTGCCTGTTGGCCTCCACGAGCGCTTTCACGACCACCTCCCTTTTGTCTGCAGTCCCAGGTAGCAGCCTGGCAGGTTTAATATAGGACATGCACAACAAAAAACTTTTTCGTCGGTTGCTCCTAGCAACGGCCTCACTGCTGTGCCCGCATCCGACACCAAATGTGGAGATTAGCTCTGGTAGGCGACCGGGTGTCAGCAGTATAGAGGCGGAGGCAAACAGTTCAAAGTAAAGTCTGTGTTTATTTCACACAAAAATCCACAAAAGCATATGTCCATACAGGTTACCTTTTCAGGAAACCGCAGCATGAATGATACAGTCAGGCAAACAGCTTTTAGTCCTTGAGCAAAGGTCCTGTTTACAGTCAAATAGGCCTCAGGTCCGCATGAACAGCCTCCACAGGAGATTTCAGCCAGGCTCACAGAGTCTCACTCCCATGTGAGCTCTAGACAAAGGACAGGCCACAGCTGATTCCCCAGGCTATTTAAACAGCCCGCAAAACCCGGACCTGGGTAGTGGGATGGAGTCCCACCCTGCTCTACTCCATCCCAGTAAAGCCGTCCCAGGTTAGCCTTTCGGCTATTCTAAAGCAACAGCAGCAAACTGCCACCAGCAGCTGATGCTGGAAATCAGACTACACGGCTTTACTGCACCAATGCCAGGTACATTGGTGCTACATACCTGCCGTCAATACCGGCCCCTTGCACCTTACCACAAAACTCAGAAAGTCTTCCCCCCACCGATAGATGTTTTTAGAACTGCTGCTTAGGCCCTTCCTCTGGGGTCTAGGCTGTACCCAGGGTTTCTTTGAGTCTGTTTGTCTGGACTGGGTGAGACTAGTATCTGCTCTGCTCTTATTAGCTGAATGGGGAAAATTCTTTCCTGACTTAGTGGACCTTATTAAAAGTTCATCCAAATCTTCCCCAAATAGCCGCCCTCCTTGAAACTGGATGCCACATAATCTAGTCTTGGACCCACTGTCTCCAGAACAGGCTTTTAGCCAGATTGCTCTATGAGCACAGGCTACTAATGCAGAGGTCTTAGCTGAGGCCTTGGTGAGTTCCTGACAAGCATTAGTTAGAAAGGTAATTGCTCGATACAGAGAAGGAAGTGTATTAATAAGGTCCAGGGCAGGCACCTTATTACCAATATGCGATTTGAGGTTATCTACCCATTTGGTCATACTTCTTAGGACCACATCAGAGGCCATTGCTGGTCTAAAAAGAAAAAGTGCTGCATCCCAGGCTCTTCTTAGAATGTGATCTCCTCTGCGATCCATAGGGTCGCATAGTGACCCCATATCCTCCAAACTTACTCCAGTGTTCCATAATCAGGTCCTTAAAGGTGTACTTTCTTTTTAATGATTTTGGAAGAAAAAAAAATTATATCCTTTAACACTGCAATACTAATGTATTGGAAAGGCTTTTTCTGATTTTTTTTTACCTCCAGCAACTAGTTGACAATCCAGGAGCCCACCTGCCAATTACGGTGGGGACCGCGTACCATCGTGTAAGTAGCTTATAGTTGCATTCTTGGAATTTGGTACAGATGGAGGTTTTGTGTGGCGCGGAGAGAAGCCGCCTGATCTGGTCCGGCGTCAGGGAAACACCCAGGTCCCGCTCCCATTTTCTAACATAAGGCGGCACTTCATCCGCTTTGGGGGAGATAAGTAGCTTGTACATGAGGGAGAGGATATGTTTCTCGGGGTTGTTGCTCGTACAAATTTCCTCAAAGGTCGTGAGAGGTCTACGTCTGGCAGGGAGGTCTTCAAAGGACCCCAGGAAGTGCCGGAGCTGGATGCTCTGCCAAGTCGACCATTCCGAGAGCCCCCTGGCTTGAGCCAGAGACGAAAGGTCCGACCAGCCATCTTCTGCCCAGAAATGCTTAATTCTATAAACGCCAGCTTTTCTCCATTCCTTCGATCTAGGCCCCTCGCAGCCCGGGGGGAACTCCGGATTGCCCAAGACGGGGATCAAAGGGGAAGACCCGGGAGAAATTTCCGGCAGGTCAGCAGCAGACTTTCCCATTTTCAATGTGGTACCCACCGTAGGGTGTTTAAGAGCTAGAGGGATGGTCCCCACCCCCAGCCACATTATGTTTGGTAGCGGAGCCTCCACAGCCTCCTGCTCCAAACCAACCCACTGCTTGGTGCTCCCGTGTAGGCACCAGTCTACTATTCTCCCTAAGTGCACAGCAGAGTGGTATTTCACTGGGTCCGGAAACCCTATCCCCCCATGCTCCTTCGCTCTAGTGAGTGTTTCTCTGTCGATCCTGTGCCGTTTCCCTCCCCAGACAAATTTGGCAAAGAGGGCTCTGACTTCACGCAGAAAGGCCGATGGGACTGCTATCGGGAGGGCCTGCAGAAGGTATAACAGCCTAGGGAGAAGGTTCATCTTTAGAGCGTTGCAGCGTCCAAACCATGACAACTTTCCAAGAGACCACTTTGAAATATCTTCGTGAAACTTTTTAAGGAAGGGAGGGAAGTTTAGGCCAAAGATTTTAGAGAGGTCGCATCCGATTTTAGTCCCCAGGTAAGTAAAACTCTCTTTTGCCCATTTGAAGGGGAACGAGCTCTGCAGGCGGGTGAACCTATCCACTGGAATATTAATATTATGTATCTCTGATTTAGAGAAATTGATTTTGTAGCCTGAAAGTTCCCCATAAGCCACCTTATACTCTGCCCCTACTCCCTTTAGGCCTCTGATGTCTGGGTGCTGACGTATCCTACAGAGCACTGGTTCAAGGGTCAAAATAAAGATTAGGGGAGACAGCGGGCAGCCCTGCCTTGTCCCATTAGAGATAGTGAAAGATGTCGAGAACACGCCATTCACGTGAACCGACGCCGAGGGACCCTCGTAAAGGCTGAGGATCCAGCTTAACGTTTTGGGGCCCAAGCCTAAATGTTGTAGGGTGGCCTTCATGAAAAGCCAGTTGACCCGATCAAATGCCTTCTCGGCGTCGGTTGCGAGGAGAAGGGCCTGAATGTTTCTCCTTTGTGCTGTATGTATTAGGTTCAACACTTTAATAGTGTTGTCCCTCGCTTCCCTGTATGGCATGAAGCCCACCTGATCTAACCCAATTACGTGGTGGAGGTGCGGGGCAACTCTGGTGGCCAGAATCTTGGCAAATATTTTAATATCTGCATTTAGGAGCGAAATGGGTCTATAGCTCCCACACTGTGAAGGGTCTTTCCCCTCTTTTGGCAGCACTGAAATGAATGCCCTTAGGGTGTCTGACGGGAAGGAGCCTCCATCTCTTACCGAGTTGAACGCCGCCAACATTTTGGTGCCCAGGATCGGCGTTAATCTTTTATAGTAAAGCGCCGGAAGCCCATCTGGTCCTGGGGCTTTCCCCCCCGCTGTCCCCGTGATCGCTTTCTGCAGTTCCATTAATGAGATGGGCTCTTCCAAACCATCGACCACCTCAGGCGGCAGGCTAGGCATCCCTGACTCGCCAATGTATCTCGTTACTAAGGCTGTCTGATCGGTTCTCTGGTCCCTCGGCAGGTTATATAAGGACTGGTAGAACCTTCTGAAGGACTCCGCAATCTCATTTGTCAGGTGCCTGACCCGGCCGTCTATATCTGTGATTTTAGGGACATAGGTCTTTGCCCTCTCAGATTCCCTTCATGGCTGGGCTCGGCAGGGCTACCGTGAGTATGACTGGGGCATGGTCGGAAATGGTAATGCTGCCAATTTCTACAGCAGAGACCCTGGACAGCGTGGCATGGGGGATCAGGAAGAAGTCAATCCTGGAGTACGAGTTGTGGGGAGCAGAAAAGAACGTATAGTCCCTGTCTGTCGGATGTAGGATTCTCCAGGGGTCTATCAATTGATGCAGGGCGATTGCTTTCTTAAACCTATTTAGTTTTGTATAGGACAGATGAGGTGCGCCCCTGGAAGTGTCGATAAGTGGGTCAAGCGCTAGGTTGAAATCCCCCCCAATAATCAACTCGCCCTCTCTAAAGGTAGAGAGGATATCCAACGCCTTTTCAAGGAAGGCAGTCTGACCCATATTCGGCAGGTAGAGGTTGGCAAAAGTGTAGAGATGAGACGCTAGCCTCCCTTTCAGAAAGATCCAGCTTCCCTCCTCGTCAGTCTTGTAATCAACTAGCTCCCAGGGGAGACCAATATCAATAAGGATGCAGACCCCCCGCGACCTGGAGTCCGGGGAGTAACTGTGATAGCTTTTTTGAAAGGTCCTATTGCCGAAAGAGGGTGGCCTGCCTGCCCTGAAATGCGTTTCCTGCAAAAAGGCTACTTGGGCCTTAAGCCCTTTAAGATTCCTCAAAGTGAGGGATCTTTTTTCGGGGCTATTGAGACCCTTAACGTTCAGGGAGACTATGTTGAAGTCGGAGATGGCCCTGACCGGAATCACTGGCTTGTTCCCCCTGGCCATCGTACCCACGTGTTTTGACCCAACACTCAGTATTAAAGGGGGGAGGGGAGGGAAGGGGGGAAGAGGAGTTGTGAAGGGAACTAACCTGCCCCTGGGATGGGGGGCGCACAGTAACCAAATGTAACACGAAACAAAACAAGTTAGAGTTAAACAGTACTAATCCAAGTATGGATAATAAAGGCTTCGGTCTCGGAGACGACCAAAAGCCCGACCTATTGGGGGGTGAAGCGTCTGGCAGGGGAGACGGAACCCAAAAGCATGCAACCCACCGTCCCCCGGCCCCTTGCTTAGACACGTACACTCGCCAATAAGCCACCAATATTAATGTCAGCCTTATTTGGGAAGAGAGAGAGCTGGAGGAAAATAGCAACCTGGAACCTCACCCAATGACCCACCGATGGCTAGGCCCGACGGGGACCTCTCCATGGGGCCATTTCCGCGCCACTCTCTCGCCCCAAAGTAGAACTGGTTTGTCCCATTAAATCACCGCAGATACAACGGAGGAAGGAACGGGGCAATTGAGAGCCCAGGAATCAACGCCGGGCAACTCTCTCGGAAATTACTGGTTGCTGGGACGGTATTCTCTCCACCACTCCAGATGGGGATGCCGGAGGGTGGGGAGAAGTCCCCGGCCGCCCACCCCGGGGGACTGAACGGGGTCGCGGCAGGGAAAGATTGTTCCTTTTGTTCCGGGGCGTCCCATCCCCGTATGGGGTGGAGGTCCTTCTCAGGCGCTGCAGATCTCGATAACTCTTCAGGCCCCTCCGCGGTCCGCTTAGGGGCTCGGGCATAGGGAGGGAGAACTCAGGGGACAACCAGTCCGGGATCTGAATGGGCTCGCAGCTTAGAAACTCAAACAGATTTCCCAAGTCTTGGGGCGACTTCAGAGTGAAATTGCGCTGCTCTTTCTTCACAATTAGGTGAAAGGGAAAGCCCCATCTGTAGGTGGCCCCGTTGTTAATAACTACTTCGAGGAGGGGCTTAAGGGCCTTCCGCATCTGTAAAGTCCGCTTGGATAAGTCCTGAAGAATTTTGACAGCTGCTCCGTTGTATTCAACCGAGCCCATGTGCCAGGCCCTCCGAAGTATTTCTTCTTTGAGGGAGAACAAATGGACCTTACACACCACATCCCGTGGAAAACCCGGATCCTAACTTTTGGGGCCAAGGGCCCTATGCACTCTGTCGAGCTCGATAGAGGTTGCCAGATCCCGGTCAAGGACCGTATTGAAGATGTCGGAGACTATACGCCGTAAGTCTTCTCTCCCGGCCGCTTCGGGGATGCCCCTGAGACGGAGATTATTCCGCCTGCTCCTGTTTTCCAGGTCATCCATGTGGAGAAGACACGTTTGCAGCATTGTTTCTTGCCGGTCACATCTGAATTCTAATGCTTGCACGCGGTCCGTTGCCGAGGCACCCTCTGTCTCAAGGGTATTAACTCTCGTCTCCACATCTGAAACTTGTTGTTTGATTGTTGTTAGCTCTCGCTTGAATGTTGCTTCATATTTTGCGATGAGGCTTTCAATGTCAGCTCTGGACGGGATCCCTTTCAAAAGCGAGATGGTTTCTAAATGGATTTCTGCGGCATGGGACTGTGGTGGTATCAGGGAGCCTCCATCGGGCGAGAGGTGTTGTCCTGGTGAGGGCACGGGATGCACGCCAGACAGGGAAGGGAAGGACCCCGGGGACATGGGTGAAAGTCTCAGACCCTCCTGATCGCTTATCCTGTCTGGGGACGGTACTAAAGGTGACGGTGGGGAGCCCAGCAGGGGAGGGTCCCCAAGCCCCACTGGGTATGCTCCCTGAGCAACCCCCCCACGACCCGGGATCTTCTGGGGAAGCCCCTCCGGCTGGGCGGACCCCCCAGCATCAGTGTTAATGTTAGGTTCAAACAGAGCAGGGCTGGCCCCTCTTCTGGGCTCAAATACATATTTCAAAAGATTTGGGTGCAAAGGAGCCCTGCCCCTCTCCGTTCCCTGCACCACTTCCTCCACATTATTTAGAGCTGCTGGGGAAACAACAGAGCAGCTTATCACCTGCTGCCTGTCCGGTATTTTATTGGGGGGGGGGAGGATAGGTAGTGTGCTGCTTGAACGTGTTGCCCCATGTGTCTGCTGGCAATGTTCCCTGCACACGCTGCTTTCTGCTGTGGAGCCCCGCAGCGCAGCTGGGTGGTTTCCTTCCTCTTCGCCGAGCCTGTGTCGGCATACTGCGCCTCCCGTTCCGCTCCCCCTCCTCCCCGTGGTGAGAGCTCTGTGGGCTGCGGTGCGGGCTGTGACATGTGCAGTGATGCGGCCGCCTCTGGCTCAGCGGCCGCCATCTTGCTACACCCTGCCTGCCACTCACTCGCTCCGATACCGGGTCGACCGGCGGGTCTCGGGACACCCCGCTCTCCGGATCCGAGGCATCACTGTAAGAAGAGGTGAGGCAAGCCGACGCCGTCAGATCCTCTGCCTCCCGTCTCGCCGCCATGTTGCCGGACGCTCCTCTCCCTCCGGTGAGCCACTTTCCTGCGGTTGCCCACTTCGGGGGGGTTTTCTTGTCTCCTCCGCCCTCTCTCCTCTTCATCTTCTTCTTTGCCATAACGCTGGCGGCTGTATTGGTGGGATTCTGGTCGGTAAAAGGGGTCTGGGGTCCGGGAGCAAGGCTACGTGCGTCCACACTCCGCCATTGCCAGGACACGCCCCCCCTCCCACCAGAGTTTGAGCTAGTAGGTCATGAGCCTGAAAGTTTGATGTCTCTAAAAATATAACTCATGCACTTGAGAAAAATAATACTCTAGCAAATTGTAATATTAGAGGTGCAGTTAGCAAAACAATTAGAACATCATTTAGGTGTGTTAAAAATCAGATGATTGCAAACTGATTGAATGGTGGAAACAGGAATAAGTGGTTACAAAAATATTTTGGAATGCATTCTAAAGAAACTAGCAGCATAACAAAACATACAAGATCCTCACCCTGAAACATATAATAACTAGATGTCCCACTTTTGATTGCACAGTCTTACTGTGAGGCATTTTGTTCAATAGTTCCCCCAAGAACTCTGGGGACACCACCATGTCCACTTTGCTGACATTAGTGGAAAGACTGTCCCACCAAATCCAGGACATCTGGTAATTTACAACTGAGGTCCTGCTCCGACTCCGAGGCGGGGGGCTGGGACTCCGGCGGCGTTGTTCATCTGCCCTATTTAAAGATTTGGTGGACAGCAGACAGCAGCACCTTGAGAAAGTGCCAGGTGAGCACGGAACGCGTGGGTGAGGATCCTTCCAGCAGGGGTGAGAAAGCTTATCACACTGAGGTGCAGGTCGGTCTTGTCGGCCTGGCATTATATTTGCACATGCAGTGCACATATTTACTTAGCACTCAGCACTTTATCTTCCATTGCACTATAGCACTTTGGGTTTAGGACATGATGAATTTTTTTAGAGATTTCTTTTTACTGTGTATATATACTGTTTAGGTAGGTAGTATTTCTATAGGGTCACTCCTGCTGGATGACAATTATATGTTTTGGATTTTAAATGTAGGTGATTGTTTTGTATGTTGTATGTTGATGTTTTATACAGTCATGGATCAATAAATCTATTTTTGATTAATTATTAATGTTTTTTATGGTTAGCAGATAGCTGGTGCCCTTAAGTACTTGTTCCCCTTGGGTGGTCTACTGGTACCACCGATTTTGTTTGCTCATTGGTACATATTGGGGGTATTTCTATGGCACAGCAGGTCTGCTTGAATATTATTTTGGGTGGTGCTGGACAAATAGCACTCTTTGTGCAAAGTGTTTGTGAGGTCCTGCTCCGACTCATTAGCTAAATAGTAGTAGTGGAATATATAGATTAGCTGGAGTATTATCTCAATCACCAACATCTTTAAGGACTTGAGATATATAAGTTGTGCTCTAGGTGTATGTCTGGGGGAAGAGCTATACCTAATTATGCATAGAATGCTGCTGGTATTTGTTCCTCAAAGGCCCATGGATAGACCATGCCCCAAAACCAACACCTAGTTAAATGTCGCTTTTGAGTCCCCAAAAATAATTGGTCAGTTGGAACCTATATGAGTGTTTAGTTAGACCCAATTTGAAACACTGTTTGGTTTTTGAGACATTACTAACAACATATTGAAGACGTACAAAAGAAAAAATCCTGCACCAGCTGATAGATAAACTAAGGCCCTTATTTAACAAGGGATAGCGCCAGGTAGCGAATGGTGAGCGAACGGTAATGACGGTCACCGCCACGAGAACGCCGGCTCCCCTCCGCAATCACACATTTATAGAGCCGATCCGAATCAGATAGTGAATCATTCATCATTATTCCAGCCTCACCACACAGCGCCAGCGAGCGACCTTGAACAGCGACAGGTATGACCTCTCGCTACCTGGCGCTCTCCAATGCATTTCAATGGAGCAATCTTTAAATATTCTTAATTAATTGCTATTATTTTTTTTTTTTTTTTTAAATGTCAAAAATTCTGTGACCACTTCTGCAATGTTAGATATTTCTTTTTAAGGTAAAAAAAATAAATAAAAAAAATTTGTGCAGAATTGATATTACAGGTCTGATATTAATGTATTCATATTACAAAATGTTTTGAAAAACTTGTTTTATTTTAATCCAAAAATATGGTTGTTTGGGGGTTAAAAAACTACTTTTAACCCATCGCCGCCAGCGCTCTGGGGTTTAAACAAGCATTTCACTGCGCGAGAATTTTTTGAGCGTGATTTGTTAATGAATATGCTGGGAGCCATTCGCTATGGCCATTCGCTGTCATGCGCTCCCATACAGTGCGGAACCTGTCAAATAGCGACTCCTCACCCAATATTCAACATTACGGCAAACCAACTGAGTCACTATCAACTACAGAACAACGGCCAAGCACAGCGACTACTAGCGGGCGCTCTGAAAATGCCGCTACTGTCGCTCATCTGTCGCTACCTGGCGCTATTAATGAATCGGCCTCCCCGTGTGCTCAATAGAGGATAGGTGTGCCACACTGCACCCTTCTAGTACAAGCAAGAGAAGGGGAACCCCACTGTTCCCAAACAATTTATCCTCAAAAACGGCACCACTACACTAGTATATAATTAGTAGTAAATTATTTTATTTATCAAAAAATATATTTTTTATATACACATAAAGACAAACACTTTAAAAACCTCATTAAAAACATATACACAGAGCCTAGGAGGAAAGAAAGGGGGCAGGAGGGGGGAGGGGGGAAAAAACACAACAAATGCCCCCCAAAGAGGTGATGGCCATTATGCTACCATAATTAATTAATAATAAATAAACAAATCCATGAATTATGGTCCAGCTGAAACAATAATTAATAGTGATGGCTATTTAATGATTTAAATGTTCTAAATATCTACTTGTGCAAATAATGCTTTAAAGTGCTATGTGCATAAAGTGCTAATATAAACTTAAGAGGACAGCCAGGGAACCAAAAAACAGATAACAATAATAAAAAGAAATCACTCACATATCCATAATGGCCATCAGCTCATACCCTATCACAAACACACATGTGCTGTCGACGCGTTGCGTGACGACGACACGTCACTTCTCCAGGACAATAGGGCACACATCTGACCCCCCCTTCCTCCTCCTTAAATACTCACACAGCCCCCGTTCCCCCGCCGCACGCTGCGCCTCCGTGATGAGTGAAGAGAGCGCAGCCGAGATTTTGCGCGTCACCGGAAATGGCAGCCCACGTGACGCGCGCCGGCCGGAAGCGTGTCAGTGGGCTGCTTGCGTTCCAACACACGGAAGCATATGCATTCCAGTGTGGCTAACACAAAACCGGAGGTAGACAGCGCGGGACCGGGGACAGGACAGGTGAGTAAATAGGTGGAAACATAGCTTGATTTACACAAAAAACCCTAATTATATCTATCACCAAACCTCTATAAACCTCTATAAACATTTTGTTGGACTCTCGTCGCTCCATGGATCTGGCTCTTGATGCGCTGATCCTCTTGCATGATTACGAACGACCCGGGTATACAATACATATGTGAAACCTGTGACTAATCAAAGAAACATGTGAACATATAAAAAATAAAACATGTGAAAATGCACTACCAGTGCCCTCAAGTTACTTGAACGTGAATGTGACTGATTACTACAAACTACTAAAATCTAACTGAGCATCCCACACGGGTAACCCATGTTCATATGCATTAATGTGTTTGATGTATATGTGAGCAGTTCTTTGTATAATAGAGGATATTAGGGCCATGGATATTAGCTGTGGCCAAATGGCTCCAAAACACTACTAAAGTTGGATCTCCATCGTTGTTTATCCATCTTGAATAAGAGTAATGTAAAATGTAGTACAAAAAGTTACATATATGGATAAACACATGATGCGGAGAGATCTGTATATATTATGGCATATAGGTATAATTACGTTTTATGTGTGATATAGTTGTAAATATTATTTATAGAGGTTTGGTGATAGATATAATTAGGTTTTTTGTGTAAATCAAGCTATGTTTCCACCTATTTACTCACCTGTCCCGTCCCCGCGCTGTCTACCTCTGGTTTTGTGTTAGCCACACTGGAATGCATATGCTTCCGTGTGTTGGAGCGCAAGCAGCCCACTGACACGCTTCCGGCCGGCGCGCGTCACGTGGGCTGCCATTTCCGGTGACGCGCAAAATCTCCACTGCGCTCTCTTTACTCATCACGGAGGCGCGCGGCGGGGGGAACGGGGGCTGTGTGAGTATTTAAGGAGGAGGAAGGGGGGTTAGATGTGTGCCCTATTGTCCTGGAGAAGTGACGTGTCGTCGTCACGCAACGCGTCGACAGCACATGTGTGTTTGTGAGGGGGTATGAGCTGATGGCCATTATGGATATGTGAGTGATTTATTTTTATTACTGTTATCTGTTTTTTTGTTCCCTGGCTGTCCTCTTAAGTTTATATTAGCACTTTATGCACTTAGCACTTTAAAGCATTATTGGCACAAGTAGATATTTAGCACATTGAAATCATTAAATAGTCATCGCTATTAATTATTGTTTCAGCTAGACCATAATTCATGGATTTGTTTATTTATTATTAATTAATTATGGTAGCATAATGGCCATCACCTCTTTGGGGGGCATTTGTTGTGTCCTTTCCCCCCTCCCCCCTCCTGCCCCCTTTCTTTCCTCCTAGGCTCTGTGTATATGTGTTTTAATTAGGTTTTTAAAGTGTTTGTCTTTATGTGTATATAAAAAATATATTTTTTGATAAATAAAATAATTTACTACTAATTATATACTAGTGTAGTGGTGCCGTTTTTGAGGATAAATTGTTTGGGAACAGCGGGGTTCCCCTTCTCTTGCTTTAACATATTGAAGACCTTAAAATGTACAACCCAAAGGAAGAAAGTGACTTGATTTATGGGGAAATTAAAGATGTGAATTAGGTTCAAGAAAGCAGGATTTTCAATATAAGTTTACGCATAAGAATGAAAGCCTCAAACTAGCAATAGGAGAGTATGAAAAGTAGAAAGCAGTAGAAAGAAGAGTGGATGCCGAGTGGGCCAATCATTAGTACTGGTAAGAGAGTTTAAAACATACTTGAGATAAACACAGGTCTAGGAAGAAATGGCAAAAACATATCAATAATTACTTACAACATATGTTTTACATATTTGCCCATTGGGCAGGTGCACGTCGTACTAGTTTCGTAGCTGCGTAAGCCATCAAGAACACTGTGAGTATGGTTCTCAAGGACTATTTCACAGATGACGCTTTTGTATACGTTGAAGCTGAACACTCATCTCCTAGCGTTTTTCTAGCGTTTTCTCACGTACCTTGCAATGAAATGTTTTAGTGTCCAACGAGGTCCTACTAGTTCCCATTGAAAAAGAGCCTTCATTTAGCCACTAAACTCTGTAATAATTTTGTTTTTTAACTGTTTCCTATACCCTGGCCCTGCTAGCCCATTACTTATCGCTTTTGATTACTTAGTCTCTTCTGTTCCAAAGTACTGAGCATGCCATGCTTGCCATGCATTCTTCTTTACTTCTTCTTCCTAATGCTTACCTTAACCACTTTCCACTTTTTCCTCCATTTCAGGTCCAACCAATGCTGCATGATCTGCTTGAATGTGTAGGTGGTGTCGGACTCCTCCTCCATGTCATCATCATCTAAAATGTAGAACAAGTACATAGAAATTAATAAACTACAACATATACATATTTAAAATAAGCCTAGCAGGTTATTAGCATCCCCCAACCGTTTTAGGTCTGCATTAATGTATTTCTGCATCCTTGTTTTTGTGATCTTAGTGGCCATTGTTCTTACCACCTGGGATCCCCCCTGGTATCTTGATGCCACACCCAGCTAGGCACCATTAGATTGCCCTAAACAGTCCCTGCGTGTGTGCACTAGCCTTTGATTGTAGAAGATAGAAAATGTTGGCGCTCTTCTCAGCCTGCCCTCCTAGACACTTAGGCCCTAGCTAGCTATTTCCGATCAGCCTGCAAGGCTATGCACTATGCAAGGCTATGTAACTAATCCTATTCCTAGGCGCATGCAAATTCCTGCATTATCGTGTACTTACGCGCATGATTGTATCCTGCTGGTCACAGGAGAACAGTAAAAGTGCCATTTTGGGGATGTTTTATGTGTCATCTGACGCACCCCATCGGTTCCCGGAAATTGGCATGTGTCAACACCTAGGTGCGTGGGCATACGCAGTGACGTAGTGGGGAAGTATAAATTGTTAAGGTGGAGCAATGTTTATTCTCATCAGTGAAAAATGGCAGAGAAAAAAAATGCAGCCACAAAAGTCACAACCAGGCAGAAACTCTGGATGCTCGCCAAGGGTCACGCCTCCACAGCTCACCTGCAAGCTCACACCAGCAAACACCTAGGCAGAGTCAGACCCGGGGCAGCCCAACTACCAGGGCAAGGCGAAGCAGCCCTAGCCATACTGCTCGGCCAACTAAGTCCACTTACACCAAGAGTGGGAAGGCAAAGCAGAGCAGTGGGAGTCCATCAATAGGGCGAGCACTGGTAGCCCCAGTCATAGTGGACATCCAGCCCAGAGCTCCTGCAACAAGAGTGGCAATGCAAAGGGAAGCAGAGGCAGGCCTACTACTAGGGCAAGCACTGGTAGCCCCAGCCATAGTGCTGGCCCTAGCAACACCTGCAAGGAGGAGGAGTGGTTAAGGCTAGGTAGAGCAGAGGGAAGACTAGGGCAAAACACATCAGCTCCCCACCAACCCCCTCTCCCACTGGAGGTCAGCAGGACAGCTCAAATATGGAGAGCCTCCTCACCATGACCATCCATTCCTGCAACATCATGAGCCATCCAGGACCACACACCCAGCACACAAGCAAGCCATGTACAGTCTTTAGCCACACAACTATCTACCCGCTCAGATTCCCCTATAACACTTCTAGGCCATTCCACCCAGCACCCAGGGAGATGATGCCCAAAGCTTTGTTGGCCAACACCTGCGGCGGGGCACTCTGAGTGGGAGATTTAATGATGCACAATGTATGAATTAGGTAACTGCTGTGTCGGACCATTTTGATGAGCTGTATGGCCACAGTCTGTAAGATACCACATCTTAAAGGGCAAGCCTCAAATGCAAATGAACACATAGACATATAAACATAGAGACACCACAAAAATGGCAATGGGCAAAACCAAAAATAGATAGAAATTAACTAAAATGAGACGAGACAAGGTAAGGCAATTCCTGATTGCCTGGCCAGAGGCACTCTTTGTGCCCCGATAAATAGTTGTGGAATATCCAACACTGGTAGAGAGGGGGATACATCCAGATATCAGGGGACATTGTGCAGGAGGGCAAAATTGTGAAGGACCATGCACACAATTATTTTGGTGAATTTCTCTGGCTCATACTGGAGGGCCCCCCTGTGTAATACAAACAACGGAACCGTGTCCTGAGTAAGCCAAACGCACGCTCCACAACAGCCCTGATCTTCCTTTGTGCCCAGTTGTAGTTGTTTTATGTTACTTTTCCTACCCTATTTTGTGCAGGGCCATCACCTTGGTGTTACACCCAATTTGCAGTCCTCTACCTCTTATTACCCCCCATTTACAGTCTTTTATGGGCCCCCAAGTTCAGGTTCCCCCATTTCCTGCAATAGGGTTCAGGTTCGGGTTAAGGTCTTCCAAACCAAACTTTTCCCTCAAGTTCGGCCAAACTTACGGGTTTGCTCATCACTTACGGGTTTGCTCATCACTATTTACAAACTAGTATTGTATAAATTGAATTGAAATAATGAGCTCCATATCATAAGTATACCAGCATTGCTTCCATCTTTGTACCATGTTTATAAAACATTGTGAGAAACAGTGTGCAGAAAAAACATTTTTATCACTGAGATGGGGGTTCATACATTTCTTAGACTGATTAAATATCATTATATATCACTGATTTGGTTTTACTTCACTTGAGTGGTTTCCTTTAAGATTTGTTTAGTGTTCAAAAGTTACAAAATAAATATCAGTAGCTTACCTTACATTGAGTCATTTCAGCATCATCCTTTCACTCCTGTCTGTCTCTGTAGTTCTGAAATCACTTCCTCATTGAGCTTTCAATCACCAGTGCACCTTCAGTGGACAGAGACACCCCCACTCCCTCCCCAAACGTCCTGATTGGCTGCCTTTCTCTGCAGCTTTGAAACCCTATCCTCCTCTCTTCTCTCTTTGTCCTCAGCTTTCCGATGTCTGACTTTGATCAAGCTGCCAGCAATCAACAGCCTGCCCACCCTGCATTCCAGTATTTTCCTTGGTTTGCCAGCCTTGCCACAGGTCAGACACCCAGCAGACAATCTCTCTCTCTGCAGCATATCTCTGCATCTCTGATCCACTTTATGTACAAGCTATGACTATCAGCACACTTCAGCACACTTATCCAAGCACGCCCTATTATGAATATGCTAAGCACACATGGCTTTTGCCACACCCATTGTTTCTCTTCATTTTTTTCTATGAATCTCTATGTTCTATACTTTTAAAGATAACTTAGGAACTACAGGATCTTTTTGGATTGACGTTTAGGGCAGTGCAATGGGGCAACAATTAGGCTTGCCTTTAGTATAACTTTAAAGCCAATCAGTGTGAACATTCAAAATCAGAATTATTATTAACCAAGTAATTTCTTTATACACCTACAAAGCATTCCTTGTTATAGGGTGTCTAAATACATTAAATAGGAGACTCAGCAAATGCATGAGATAGAGCAATAGGAAAAGGTTATCACATTTTCTGAGGATGTAAACTAAAAATAGCTCTCCTAGCCATCTTCCTAGGCAAGTTTTAAGGTTCTACTTTTTAAAAAATGTAAAATGTAAAAAAAAAGAAACACACCTCCCCCTCAGATAGCCAACCAGTCCAGGCACCAGGCATAGGGGTTGGTAACTCAGGGCTCAGGGGCCAAATAGCTGCACCCTAGTCCTGCCATTCAATCAGCCCTATGCCCTTTGGTGATGGTCCAGTGCTCTTCCAAGAGAGGGTGTGGGTAATGGGCCGGCTGTAACAGCATGTCACTGGCCACTTCTGGTAGGTGGCATGCTGACCCTCCTACCTTGCAAAGTGAAATCCGTTCACCCACAGTAGTAAAATACATCACTCAATGGAAAATGACATGGAGGGGCATAGCCCAAGAAATGCCCAGCCATACCCATCCAGTGACATATTTAGTCACATGAGGAATCTTTAAAAACCTCACTCCCTAGCTTCTGGAATTACCCCTGGCTGGGAGCCTGGAAGAGAGAACCTATGTCCCCCATTCAAGAGATGCTGATGACAATGTCTGCATTAGACGCCGATGCTGAAATTGAAGATGCCAGCAACAGACCCAGAGGAAACCCCCGACTCAGTGGAGAAAGTAGAGGATGCCACCCAGCAGGGACAGAATGTGAAAGATGCAGATCAGTAAGTAATTTAATTCTAATGAAAAAAGCATGCAAGTTTGTGAAGCACACTTTTTGCTCCTGAAAAAGTAAAAAGTCCACTTATGAGTAACAAGCCAGGCCGTTTTCTGGTGAAAGCACTAAAGCCAAGCGGCGTCAGACCACACATAGAGGGAATCAGAAATACATAGGGGGTCCTACACCAAAAGAATAGGGATATAGCTCATCATTTTAGGAACTATATTCCTCCCTTTATAAACTTTCAAAACAGGGGCTAACGGAAAGACGTAAGGTCCACATGATGACATATATTGCTGAACCTATGATGCCCAGACTACCACAAGAACTGGAAGTGCCAATCTTAGTGGCAGAATTGCAGGGGACAATCAAAACTTCTAAATCAGGTAAAGCCCCAGGACCTAATGGCTTTTTAAGCCAATATTACAAGGATTTTGCTCCCCAACTACTCTTATTTATAGAACAGGCCTTTGAAGCTACTTCTAAGAAGGGTGTTTCCCCCGAAAGGCACACTGGAAGCACAGATAGTGGTTATACCTAAAGAAGGCAATGACCAAGGGGTTTGCCAAACTTATAGGCCAATTTCTATATTGAATGTTGATCTCAAAATATACACCAAGGCATTGGCTAACTGGCTGGATTGGCCGCACAATTTCCTGGGAGTTAGTCAGCTCTGGTCAGTAAGGCTGATCAGTCACTGATTACTCAGCTGTTAGAGAAGGCTGCGAGATGTGAGATTTACGGGCGTTCTGGGGGGTTATGTGCAGGGGGCTTCAGCATTCTGGATGCTGAATGCTGCAACACTCATGCCGCATGAGTGTTGGTCTGCTTTAAAGTGGACCAAAACCAACCACGATCAACCCGGGAATCTATATGATTGCCGGGAAAATCGATTCCCTCCCCCCGGGGCATCCAAAATCGGGATACCCTGCTGTGTGAAACCCCCCAGGTCACCTTATATACTTACCTTGTTTCCCAGTCCAACAGCGCATGCGCAAGCCGCTAGTGCATCACCGCTATCCCTCTAGCAGGGCATGTGCCTGCGCCAGGCATTTGTGAATGGCCAATGCGGGCACGATCCCTGTTAGAGGGGAGCATCCGCCAGCGTGCTTGGAGACACTGGCCTTAAATGAAAGCTTAGACGATGTGACATCAGCCTCGCATGTGCCATAGGAATGGGAAGAAGCGAGTTAACTTCGGCGACCTGGCAGGGTTTCACACAGCGGGGCCCCCCCCAAAACCCAGGATAGTCAAAATCCTGGGTTTTGGTCCACTTTAAAGCCCAAACTCTGGAAATGTCTGGAAAATCACAGTTAAATTTATATAGAGCAAAATCGGCAACAACTGGTGACTATGTAGTCTGGCAGTTAAAGGGTTAAAACATAGCATATGCCTTTGTGTATATTCAGAGGGGAGGCAGGAAGAGAAGTGATAGACAAAAGTGAGGTAGGTAAAGACCTGTTGAGGTGAAGTGAGCAGAGGAAATGTGGGTGAGGTGGGGAGTGGTGAGATAGAAAGTGGTGAGTAGAGGTAGGCCGAGGTAAACTGAGGTGAAGTGAGCTGCAAAGAGGTAAGCATGGAAGACTCTTCATAGGCATCTCTAGACAAATCCAACACAAACTACACACCAGTATCACATGTGTCTCACCCAGCTCCCCAGAGAAGTTCATCTGTGCCACACCTCCTGCTTTAGAAAATACCATTTTGTGAGTACTCACCTGAAAAATGGGTATTGTTGGTGTGCCACACACCCCGCTTAACCTTTAGATATTCATCCATTATTGGGTTAATCCACCGCAGGTGACGTAGTGCAGAGAGGAAGTCTTGTAACGAGCCCCCTTCCGGCCTATATATACCTGGTACCTCCCTTCAATCACCAGTATATTCCAAAAGCAGTAATACAAGGTACCAGTATTCCACCAGTAACCTCAAAATCAAATTTGATATGAACAAAAAGCTTCACCATATAAAGGCTTCGGAACTACCGAAAAGGGTGGGAGTGAAGCGGCGTGTGTGGCACACCAACAATACCCATTTTTCAGGTGAGTACTCACAAAATGGTATTATTCTTGGTGTGCCACACTCCCCGCTTCACCTTTAGATATTCATCCATTGGGACATCCAAAAGCAGTGTCCACAAGGGCTGGGCAACTCAAGGCCAGGTGAAGCATAACTTAAATGACTGCAGTCTGCAGAACTTTGCGGCCAAAAACAGCATCCGCTGAGGCCCGCACATGAACTCTGTAAAACTTAGAAAAAGTGTGAACAGAAGACCAAGTGGCGGCCTTACAAACCTGTTCAACAGAAGCTTGGAGCTGAAATGCCCAAGACGCCCCAATGGCGCGAGTAGAATGAGCAGTGATACGAAAAGGGGGAACTTCCCCTTAGCAGAATAGGCCGCAGTAACGGCCTGACGTATCCACTTGCTAATGGCAGATTTGGCTGGTGCCAAACCCTTCTTAGGCCCATGGGGCACAACAAAAAAGGAATCCGTCCTACGAAAAGGAGACGTGATAATCAAGTAGTACTTAACACAACGTACTACATCCAAACAATGCAAAACCCTCTCTTTGTCATTCTTAGGATTAGGACACAAGGAGGGAAGAACAATATCTTGGTTCAAATGAAAAGCAGAAACAACCTTAGGAAGAAAGTCTGGCTTGAACCGAAGGACCACTTTATCCTGATGCCTCTCAAAGTAAGGCGCCTGGATAGTTAAGGCCGCCAACTCTGAGACACGCCGGACAGAGGTGATAGCTACCAAGAAGACAATCTTCTGAGTCAGGGTAGACAAAGCAATATCTCGCAAAGGCCCAAAAGGAGGAGCCTGAAGAGCAGAAAGAACCAAATTCAAATCCCAAATAGGGAGTAATGGTTTCCTGGGAGGCCGCATATGCGTAGCCCCCTGAAAAAAAATTTTAACTAAAGGTTTAAGCGCAACACGCTTCTGAAAAAAAGATAGATAAGGCAGAGACCTGCCCTTTCAACGTACTTTAATTTATTTTAGTTAAAATACAAACACAAAAGTTTGTTATAGAAGAATATCCTTGGTGCTTGCCATGCTACCAATCCAATTCCCTATTGAATTCCACAATGCAAATGTAATCATCATTGTACTACAAAAAAAATTTTTCTTTGTTTTTTTTTTTTTTTCACAGTTGTCAACTGTCTTACTTGCCAATGCGCAGGTTATTATTAACACAATTGAACATATTGTACATTGCAGACAATTAAACTTGCTCAATGATTCACTTGCCCAAATCATAGTGGTGAGTAATATCATATAATAAGTGGTAAACTAGTTTCACCCCCACTAGGGGGCTTCTTCAGTACCAAACCGTACTTAAGGGCACTTGATCAGCCCATCCAGGCCCGTTAGATTATTACCAAAAGCCTCATGTCCAGGTGCACAATCCCAAAATTGATGCTGGATGGACAGGTTTAGATATCCCAAGTTAGTTAGTTCGCCAATTATGAAGGAACGGCGTCTGCCCTATGTTGCGAGGTTCCCTATTCCTCAATGATAAGGGAAGCAGAAATACAGGCTTGGGGTCCGCTCTCTCAGCTAAGATGTAATCCGCTGGTCTGCCTGGTAACCATCCAGGGCAGATCTAAAGGAGCCCGCCCAGCAATACACGTCCGTGCATGTTGTGCTGTATGCTTGGCCCGGATACTTAGCTGGAGACCAGAGTCCAGCCCTGATTGTAAAAACTCCAGAATCCTGGAGACCGAAAAGACCCTACAAGGAAAAGATCTTATCTCACACCAAGCGATATAGGCTTTCCAAGTCCTATAGTAGGTGATGGAAGAAGACCTCTTCCGGGCACTGATCAGAGTCTTAAATGACTGAATCAGAAAGACCCTCCTCCTTCAGGATGGAGGTTTCAGCAGCCAGGCCATCAAACCCAGCGCTGGTAAAATGGGGTAACACAATTGACCCTGAGTGAGCGGATTGGGCCGAAGAGGCAGAACGAACTGGTCCACTGCCAGCCGAACGATGTCTGTGAACCTCACTCGTCTTGGCCACCTTGGGGCCACGAGAACGGCGTACACCCTTTCCAGAGCCAACTTCTGAAGAACCCTGCCCAGCATGGGCATCGGAGGAAACAGGTATAGAAATCCTAGAACTCCCCAGATCAGGGACATGGCGTCTACTGCCAGAGCCAGAGGATCCTGGGAGAGCGACACGAAGTTCAGGAACCTGTGATAGTGATGAGGGGCCAACAGGTCCACCTCCGGGGTCTCCCATTGGAGACACAGTAAGCGAACCACCCGAGGATGGGGAACCTATTCTTCCAGACGGGGAGAGCCCTTGCTCAACCGGCCCACTACCTGTTTCATCACCTCTGGAATGTGAACCGCCGAGAGACAGGGAACATGGAACAGTGCCCATGTCCGGATCAGGGACACTACTCTGAGAGTACTCAGACTGCGCGTCCTTCCCTGAAGACCAACGTAAGCAACCGCTGATCGATTGTCTGAACACATCTGGACCAAAAGGCCCAGAACGTACTGAGTCAGGAGAGCAAGCACCTGACGGATGGTTCTCAGATTCAGAATATTGATGGGACAGTGGGGCCTTTCAGCTCTCCACTGCCCCTGTTCCTTCCAGAATCTGCCCCATCCCGACAGACTGGCGTCCGTGGTGACAATTTTCCAAAGGGGGGTCAGGAAAAGCCTGCCCTACACAAGATTGGTTGAGACCAAGCACCACAGGAGGGACTGCCGTACACAGGAGGACAACTGGAAGGACTGATCCAGCGACTGAGGTTGCTGGTCCTAACACGCTAACAGAAATAGCTGAAGCGTTCTCGTGTGAATTTGGCAAAAGAAAGACACACTCTGTCTTGATGAGAGTTCAGGCCAGGATGAACCGACCCATGAACGGACCGTGAAGGAGGGTGAGACTCGAATTTCCGGTCGTAAACGGGCGACACTACCTCCTGGATCCATCTGCCTGGAACCACTTGGTTCCATTGGTAGAAATGTCGCAATAGTCCCCCCACCCACACGGTGAGGACAGCCCCTCATTGCTGAGTGAGCTTATCAGCAGGTTTTGGGCTTGGTGCCCCAGGACTGAGTGGGCCGGCCACGGCCCCTCCCCTGAGTCCAACCTGCGCCACAGGTAGCGGGAAAGGACGCACCCCTGCCCGCTCTGAATCCTCGAAAGGAAGGCCTACCGGAACTCGCCCCCCTGAAGGGGCCACGGGGCCTCTTGCGTTGTGGCATCTTACCACCCTTTGCGACAGAATCAATTTTCTCCTCGAACAGACGCAACCCCAAAAAGGGGAGAGCTGTGAGCACTTTTTGGAAGCCGTGTCCGCTGACCACTGACGCAGCCATACTGACCTGCGAATAGCCACCAGCATAGCTGCCGCCCTGCTACTCATAATCAGCGCATCGTCCTGAGCAGCCAGGACATAAGCCACAAAAGATTCACACTGCTTAAGCGCAGTGAACTGTTTGCAAGCGGGATTAAGATCCTCATATAGCCCTTGAATTAAGGATTTAATTGCCAATAGCAGAAGGGCTGAAGCACATACCGGGCGCAATGCTGACCCGGAATAGATTAAAACCATGTCGAGCGTATTTGGTCAATCCGACGATCTTACCCATCTTTAGGGACAGTGGTCTCAGCAGATTGTACCATAGCCGAGCTGGAGAGCCCTAGTGCAGGGGTATCCCCAGGCGGTCTCCCATCCAAGTACTGACCAGGCTCGACACTGCTTAGCTTCCGAGATCAGACGAGATCGGGCGCATTCAGGGTGGTGTGGCCGTAGGCCTCAATAAATGTAATTAGCATATGCCCCCTTGTGCTCTTATAGTCAACAAATCATTAGCACAATGGCCAACTGGAAGGAATTCCAGATAACGGCGTGGGATGTTCCCATTCCTTAAGAACCACCCTCTCAAAGAGGTGTTGTCTGGGAAAAACCAAACGCGGCTGAGGCTCTTTAAACAACCGACCCCTTGGCGGGGCGGCCGCCTCAGGCGTATCTAAACTCAAAATTTTAAACATTTGAGCCAGAATGGAGGGGGTGTCCAAAACAACCCCCTCTGACCAATTCTCCAATCTCATCAGCCACAAGCTGACCTGTCGGCTCATCTGACTCCGACGGGAATTCATCCTTGTCCGGGGATCCATCGGACCATTCCACAGGTACACAAAACTGGTCCTGTGGAGCCGAAGGTACCGGAGTCAGGTGCCTTCGTTTTGCAGCGGCCTTTAACGCTGCTTTAACGGGCATTACTTTCCGGGGGCTGGGCTGTGCTGCCACCTCGGAATGCGAATCCCCACTTTGACAGTGTCATGCGGGGTCCGGAAATAGGGAGGGAGAGGTAGGAGAAGATGAAGGATGCGATGGCCCCGCAGCCGAAGCAACGGACTGGCGCGCAATAGTCTGTTTTGCACAAGGGATGCAAACAAAGACATCATCAGCTGGGAGTGGAACCCTACAACCTACGCACCCCCCAAACGGCTCACAGAACCGTTTCCGGAAATTACGGAAGCCTCAATATGGTGATTTATGGTATTCGCAATACTGGGACTTTTAAGGCATAAGCCAACCCAGGATGCCCCTTTATTAGTAATGTCCCGGAAGGGAGGATTTTTCTTTTTTTTTTTTTTAAATATTTTTTTTTTCTTTTTTTTTTTTTTTTTTTAAGTTAAGGTCCCCTTTAAAGAACTATATATATATATTTATATATAGTCTATGTATATATACATTCAAAAAGATATCCCAATAATTAGCCAGAGGGCCACCATAGCAGGGATCCCAGGATCTGCAAGGAAAAATCATCAGATCCTCACATGTGTATAAACAACCATATAAGCATGGCACCAAAGTGCCCTTAACGGCCGCTTACCTGGTCAGCGAAGGCAGCAGCCGGAACAAGACTGCAGCCAGCAGCGAGCATGGAAGACAAAGTGCGGCCGTGCGCCCATGCGATTTCCTGCATTGAAGGAAGCAAAACGCTGGGCCTGCCGCAGACGCCGCATGACGTCGGCGCCGCGCGTCAGCGGGACCCGCCCCCCCCTACGCCGATCAGCTGGAATCACTTACAGCTGGGCCACAACACGTGTGCCCAGGCGGCGGAGGGGGGAGGGTAAAAACCACATGGTGCTGTACAATGCAAACATGAATGCCAGGCGAGGAGGGGGGAGAGGGGGGAGGGGGCCACAAAGCAACAAACTGCAAGAGAAGTGGCCAGCCTTTACCCAGCGCAGCCTGCCCTTAAAGCAGACCCAAAAATATACACATGCTACAGTGAATGCATAAACATGACACATAAAGCGCACCCTCATACACCCCCCCCCCATAGTGAAGGGAGAAGGGATCGTAACGGGAGAGTAAGGGGCTACGGGGACCCTCGGGACAGGGGCATCCCATTTCCGGATCACCATGCCGGTTAGCCGCATTGCCCCACGCATGAGGTCGAGCGGTAGGAGATAAGCTCCTAGGCACTTTAAAGTGCCATCTACCATTTGCCCGGTGAGCAGCCTAGGCTGGGAGGCTTCCATTTCACCCTAAAGGTATACAAACTCAAATCGGGCAGAAATAGACCAAAAGGGGGGTGGCGGGGTAAGAATACCCCGGCCTACCTGTAAGCAGGAGACTTCCATCTTCTGACTTGTCAGCAAGCAGAGAGAAAAATACTGGTGATTGAAGGGAGGTACCAGGTATATATAGGCCGGAAGGGGGCTCGTTACAAGACTTCCTCTCTGCACTACGTCACCTGCGGTGGATTAACCCAATAATGGATGAATATCTAAAGGTGAAGCGGGTTGTGTGGCACACCAAGAATATAATGGTTGCACTGCAGGCGAGCTCAGATCTTCAGCTCACTAGAGATTCTGGGGGCCAAAGCTAATGGCACTGTGGGCCATATGCGGCCCCGGGAGCAGGTTGTGTATCCCTGGTCTAACCTAATGAAAATGCTACTATTGTTAATTACTAGAGATGATCGAGTAGTGAAATATTCGAAATTTCGAATTTCGATTCGAATAGACCGCGTTACTCGACTACTCGACCGAATATCGAATCCCATTATAGTCTATGGGAAAAAAATGCTCGCCACTTGGAAATCTCAATTCGACCACTTGGAGGTCACCAAGTCCACCCTGAAACATCAGAAAATGATGCCAACACTGCTGGAATGCAACTGGGACAGCAGGGGAAGCATGTCTGGGTGCATATAACGCGCCCAAGTCGCACTATTACGCCACTATCACAGCCACTCAACAATACACTCCAAACACAATATAACTTCTACGTAAAGTGAGACAAGACAAGGAAACCTTTTTTCCTCTACATTGCCATGGACCCCAAGCCAAACTGTACAAAAAAGAAGAACAAAATTCTGCACCCCTTAAAATCACGTTGCCTAATGACAACCACAGATGGCATAGGCAAGGGGGAAAATAAATATACCCCACCCCTAATTGTCATTGTGTGTGTGTGTGTGTGTGTGTGTGTGAGATGTGGTCAGACATGTCCTCTTGTGTCATTGTGTCACCCCAGCAGTAAGGGAAGCTTAAAGGAGGAGGTTTGTTACAGTGTGTCACCCCAGCAGTCAGGGAAGCTTACAGGAGGAGGTTTGTTACAGTGTGTCACCCGAGCAGTAAGGGAAGCTTAGAGCTGAGACCTCTTAAAAATTGTGTGGAGGCCCAAGATCTGAGACCTCTTAAAAATTGTGTGGAGGCCCAAGAGCTGAGACCTCTCAAACATTGTGTGGAGTCCCAAGAGCTGAGACCTTTTAAAAATTGTGTGGAGGCCCAAGAGCTGAGACCTCTTAAAAATTGTGTGGAGGCCCAAGAGCTGAGACCTTTTAAAAATTGTGTGGAGGCCCAAGAGCTGAGACCTTTTAAAAATTGTGTGGAGGCCCAAGAGCTGAGACCTCTCAAACATTGTGTGGAGTCCCAAGAGCTGAGACCTTTTAAAAATTGTGTGGAGGCCCAAGAGCTGAGACCTCTTAAAAAGTGTGTGGAGGCCCAAGAGCTGAGACCTTTTAAAAATTGTGTGGAGGCCCAAGAGCTGAGACCTCTTAAAAATTGTGTGGAGGCCCAAGAGCTGAGACCTTTTAAAAATTGTGTGGAGGCCCAAGAGCTGAGACCTTTTAAAAATTGTGTGGAGGCCCAAGAGCTGAGACCTCTCAAACATTGTGTGGAGTCCCACGAGCTGAGACCTCTTAAAAATTGTGTGGAGGCCCAAGAGCTGAGACCTTTTAAAAATTGTGTGGAGGCCCAAGAGCTGAGACCTTTTAAAAATTGTGTGGAGGCCCAAGAGCTGAGACCTCTCAAACATTGTGTGGAGTCCCAAGAGCTGAGACCTCTCAAACATTGTGTGGAGTCCCAAGAGCTGAGACCTTTTAAAATTTGTGTGGAGGCCCAAGAGCTGAGACCTCTTAAAAATTGTGTGGAGGCCCAAGAGCTGAGACCTTTTAAAAATTGTGTGGAGGCCCAAGAGCTGAGACCTCTTAAAAATTGTGTGGAGGCCCAAGAGCTGAGACCTTTTAAAAATTGTGTGGAGGCCCAAGAGCTGAGACCTTTTAAAAATTGTGTGGAGGCCCAAGAGCTGAGACCTCTCAAACATTGTGTGGAGTCCCACGAGCTGAGACCTCTTAAAAATTGTGTGGAGGCCCAAGAGCTGAGACCTTTTAAAAATTGTGTGGAGGCCCAAGAGCTGAGACCTTTTAAAAATTGTGTGGAGGCCCAAGAGCTGAGACCTTTTAAAAATTGTGTGGAGGCCCAAGAGCTGAGACCTCTCAAACATTGTGTGGAGTCCCAAGAGCTGAGACCTTTTAAAAATTGTGTGGAGGCCCAAGAGCTGAGACCTCTTAAAAATTGTGTGGAGGCCCAAGAGCTGAGACCTTTTAAAAATTGTGTGGAGGCCCAAGAGCTGAGACCTCTTAAAAATTGTGTGGAGGCCCAAGAGCTGAGACCTTTTAAAAATTGTGTGGAGGCCCAAGAGCTGAGACCTTTTAAAAATTGTGTGGAGGCCCAAGAGCTGAGACCTCTCAAACATTGTGTGGAGTCCCACGAGCTGAGACCTCTTAAAAATTGTGTGGAGGCCCAAGAGCTGAGACCTTTTAAAAATTGTGTGGAGGGGGGCGTGGTTAAGATGGCCGCCTAGACGGACGTGTCTGCTAGGGGCTCCTGCATATATCCTGATCAAATTGCCTTTTGAGCTGTTTGGGCACACTTTGGCACTACTATTCTACCCACCCGGGCTGGATAATCGTACCTGCGGCTGTGGAGGCGCGTGGGTGTGCGGTGGCGGAGGCGGGCACCGGTGCTGTCGGCGGCCGGGAGAATCCGGAGTGACGGAGGCGGGTGGCGGAGGCGCGCAGCCCCGGCGTGTGAGAGGCGGACTGGAGCGGGCGGGCAGAGCATCGGTCCCCCGAGTCCGGACGGCGGAGGGAAGCGTAGACGAGCGCCCGGAGGTCGCGCTGTGTGCCTTCCCGAGGTGCGGTCGGCGGTGAGTGAGGTCCGGGCGGTGGGTGGCAGTCGGCCTGAGAGCGAGAGCGGGCGGCCCCATCGGGTGTCGGCGGAGCGGCGACGGACGGGACCCAGCCCCTGTATATCCTGGGCAGTGGAGGCAGTCGCTGAGGATCCCCCTGGGGGTGCCAGGAATCCTCCTGTGGAAGAGGGCAGTAGGCAGTGGATTGGCGGGAAATCGGGAGAGAGCCCGGCGCCATTTTGGAGTGGAGAGGGGCTCTGCACTGAGACGCTGGTTCACACTCGGCTGAGTGACAGGAGGCCTGTGACATCCTGGGCTGCTCACACTGCTGTACTCCATTAACACCAGAGCAGATCAGTTGGGCTCCTTGGACTCCCCTGTTGGGGTGGTGCTGCAGCTGGCCCGATAAGCCCCTTGTGGGGTGCAGTGCTGGGGCAAGCCTTTGTGACCCCGGAAGGCAGCTGAGCTTTCTAGTTTACAACCCTTGGAGCCTGGGCAACACCAGCAAATCTCCCTGAACCCTGTAGCTTTGGAGGACCTGCAGCCCCCAATTCTGTGCAGCGGTGAGAGGCCCTTGTTCCCTATATCTGCAGCAGCGGCGGACTCCATTGTGCCATTTGTCTGGGTTGCCGCAGTAAGCTCCTCGACCCCTCTGCAACAAGCCCCTGAAATCCTATATCTGTGAAGAGTCTGAGAGCTTTTGAAACCCTGTATCAGCTCTGCAAATAAGCTCCCTGAACCCTATATCTGTACCGCAAACGAGCTCCCTGAACCCTACATCTGTGCATCACCTGCAAGCTCCTTGCACCTTATACCTGTGCAACATTTGCAAGTTCCTCGGTCCTCATATCTGGGCAGCTCCTGAAATCCTATATCTGGGCTATATACCTGTCTCCCTGTTGTCTGTGTGGCAAGCGTTCCCTGAACCCTATATCTGTACATCTGGCAGCCTGCACGCTTTTTTCTCCACGCATGTCAGGCAATAGGAAGCGCAAATCTACAGTGGTCAGTTGTAGCACGCAAACGATGGAATCCCCAGACGGAGCTGGGCCGGAGCCCTCTAATCCGGACACAGCGGCGATCATGGCTGCCATAGCCTCTTGCCAAAACGTCCTTACAACTAAATTTGACACGCTTCAGGAGCAGTTCAACTATTTTCGCCACGATCTGGATAAGATCCGAGACCGCACGGGGGAGAATGAGAGGAGAATTGGGGAGGCGGAGGATCGATTGTCTGTACAGGCCGGGGAGCTGGCTACCTTACGGCGTCAGGTGACTGTTCTATTGGGAAGGGCCGAGGATTCTGAAAACAGAAACAGGAGAAATAATGTGAGAATTCTGGGACTGCCTGAAAGGGCTGAGGGCTCCTCCCCGGAGGAGTTTACTGAAAACCTCATACGGGATGCCCTTGCCCCTAGGAATCTAACCAAATTCTTCACTATAGAAAGGGCGCACAGAATCCCGCTGAAATCTCCCCCGCCCGGGGCCCCGCCAAGACCATTTATATTTAAAGTGCTCCATTACAAGGACAGAGACGCCATACTCGCTGCGGCCAGGACGAAAGGTGTGGTGTCCTATGAGAATGCCCGGCTGTCTTTCTACCCGGATTTTACTTCGGAAGTTCAGAAATTGCGGCGCTCATTCAACGGGGTCAGAGAGAGACTTAGGAAGAAAAAAATCAAATACGCCATGCTCTTTCCAGCACGACTGCGTGTTCAAGACGGGGAGTCTGTTAAATTCTTTACATCAGCTGAGGAAGCCGACATATGGCTGGACTCATTGCCGGGAGCCTGACGGACTGGGCCCCGATTGAGGCGCATAGTCCTGCTATTTTCCTGACCAGCGTTAACTTGATTGATGGTCTCCTTGTCTTTTCCTCTTGATGACGGGGGCCCGCCTCCTCCGATCCAATGGGAGCCCCTTTGAGGGGCAGTTTGGTGGAGCCCGAGTTGGTTCTCTGTCAAGCATCTTGTTTACAGTTAATGTAGTTGTGTTGTTTTTGTGATGCCCAAACAGCTAGATTATCCTGTTGGCAGCTGTTGCGGGGGAGCCTAGGCTCCGGATTCCCCGGGGCGCGACCGGGCCTCCGGACCCCTTACCACCCATCCCCCTATGCCCTCCCCGTCCCCCCGTCCCCTCCCTCTTTCCCTCCCGTCACTCCCCCTCCCCCCCCTCCCCTGTCCCCCCGATGACCCCCCCCCCTTATAGGAATCCCCCCCCCCCCTTTTCCCCCCCCCCCTTTTTTTTTTTTTTTTTTTTTTTTTTTTCTTTTTTCTTTTCTTTTTTCTTTTTTCTTCCCTTTTCCTCTCCTGGATCCCCCTCGCTGGCTCGGGGAACCCGCGGCGGATTTTCCGCTGACCCGCAACTGTTTAGCAAGCTTGTTTATGCAGACCCCTAGGTAATGGGCCTGCGCGTTCCAATTGCACATAGTTAAACCAGTGTTGTGTTACTTAGTTACTTCGTTTGGGGTATGATGCTCGCCAAGGTTGGGGGGTGGTGGAGCGGGGTGGGGGGTGGGTCTTGGGGTGAGGTACAGTTAATTTGTTGTATTATCTGTTATACCATCTGTTCTGTATGTGGTTGTTTGTATGTGGGCTTGACTGTGATGTTTGTTTGCTGGACTCGAGGGATAGGGAGATCCTTAGGGGGGGGGTGGTGCCATCTGGGGGTGGCTACTGATAGTTACACTTTATGCAATAACAATGGGTGAGTGTAAATTTCTCTCCTGGAACGTTCGGGGGCTTAATGATAAAATCAAGAGGGCCACTGTCTTCCAGTTCATTAAGAAATATAAGCCGAATGTAGTTATTCTCCAAGAGACCCACTTAGTGGGTCAGAGGGTCCTGGCTTTGAAGAGGCCTTGGATCCAGAGCTCCTTCCATGCCCCTTTTTCGGCCTACTCTAGAGGAGTATCGGTGTTGATCTCGAAGGGTACCCCGTTTGTGTTGCTCTCAGTTCACGTTGACCGGGAGGGTTGTTATGTTATTCTCCATGCTAAGTTAATGGACACTGTCATGATAATAGTCGGAATATATGTTCCCCCACCATTTTCGGCAAGCATTCTAGATAAAATAATGGAGAAAGTGCTCTCTTACCCTCCGTCCCCGATACTGCTGTTAGGGGATTTTAATATGGTTTTGGATACGGCGCTGGATAGGATGAGTAAGAACCCTGGTCCTAGGACCCACTTGGCTAACTGGGCGGAAACGCTAGGGCTGCAGGAGCTTTGGAGGTGGAAACACCCCACCGACAGGGCGTTCTCTTGCCACTCGGTTACACACAAATCTCTGTCTAGAATCGACCTGGCGTTCTCCTCACCTGAAATTCTACCGAGAGTGACAACCTGTAGTTACCTCCCGAGAGGGGTCTCGGACCACTCACCCCTATTGATCACAGCTGAGTTGTCGCTAAGGCGGGAGAATTGGGTGGGATGGAACTTGAACCCTTTATGGTTGGAAGCACCCGACATTATGAGTAGTTTGAAATCCTCTGCTGAGGCGTTCTGGGACTGTAATACGGCGGAGACATCGGTGGAGGTCAGCTGGGATGCCTTCAAAGCTGTTACCAGGGGAGCGGCCATTAGTGCCATAGCTGCTGCTAGGAAAAAAAAAGGGAGGGAAGTGACAGATCTTGAATGTAAGCTGGCACGGGCGGAGGAGAGGTTCAGCGCGAGTTCAGATAGCAGAGACCATTCAGCACTGCTGACATTAAAAAGGGAATATAGCCTGCTTCTGACCGATTCGGCTAGGAAACTACTGCTATATAAGCAGGCAACTATTTTTGATAAAGGGGATAAGAATGGTAAGACCCTGGCCTATCTAGCGAGAGCCGAATGCCAATCCAACCACATTGCTGAAATTCTGGATAATGGTGCGAGGGTGACGGATGGGGAAGAGATTGCTCAGAGGTTTCTGGAATACTACTCGGCCTTATACTCCTCGAGGGTGAGCTATGGGACGTCTGAGCTGGATAACTATCTGGACCAGATTTCCTTTCCTAGGTTGGCTGTGGAGGACCGGGAGGCTTTGGGCTCCCCTATCACCATGGACGAGGTCTCCGGCGCAATTAAGATGCTCTCTAGCAGAAAAGCACCGGGGCCTGATGGTATACCGGCCGAGTGGTATAAACAGGACCTTGAGCAAGTGACCCCCCGGCTGTGGGAAGTGCTGAAACAAGCGCTTGATAGTGAGCGCCTTCCAGCCTCTTTTTATGAGGCACACGTGGTCCTCATTTATAAGGAAGGGAGACCCCCCGATTCTTGTGCGTCCTACCGCCCCATATCCCTATTGAATCAGGATGCCAAAATACTTGCCAAAATACTGGCCACTAGGCTAAACAAAGTTATACTACGTTTGATTGGTCCGGATCAATCGGGGTTTATGCCTGGACGTACCACAAGTGTGAATCTCCGCAGACTGATGTCCAATCTGCAAATTATACATGATAATCATGGGGAACGGGTAGTCATATCATTAGATAATGAAAAGGCCTTCGACTCGGTAGAATGGGATTATCTCTGGGCAGTACTAGAAAGATTTGGATTCCCTTCCAGCTTCATTACGTACGTCAAACTGTTATATAGACAACCTACGGCCCGGATACGGGTCAATGGATGTTACTCTAACTCATTTGCTTTGCATCGGGGGACAAGACAGGGGTGCCCGCTTTCGCCGTTGCTTTTTGCCCTGGCGATTGAGCCCTTGGCTATTGTTGTCCGGAATTGCCCGGATATCTCCGGATGGAAACTGGGGGCAGTAGAGGAAAAGATATCCCTATATGCAGATGACACACTGCTATACCTGGCGGACGGCCGCGGGAGTCTGGACGCAGCCTTGGACGCTATTGGGGTGTTTGGAGGGTTCTCTGGGCTGAAGATCAATTGGGATAAATCCAGCCTAATGTTAGTAGACGAGCTTACTGCCTCTGACATCTCTCCGAGGTCCCAATTAAAAATAGTCCAGCATTTTAAATACCTAGGGATCATGGTTAGCAGACAGCCAAGTGAGTTCCTGACTCTGAATGTTTCCCCTGTCATGTCAAGATTGAGGCAGCGGACTGCTCAATGGGCAAACCTGCCCCTGTCGGTCATGGGCAGAATCAATATTTACAAAATGATATTCCTTCCTAAATTTCTGTACATATATCAGGCCTCGCCAGTGTTGCTGCCCATCTCCCATTTTAAGATGTTGGACTCAATTCTGTTTGGCTTTATCTGGGGACAGTCTCCGCCCAGGCTTAATAGACAAATTATGAAAGCACAGGTGGTGGAGGGGGGTCTAGCGGTTCCACATATGCTAATGTATTTCTATTCCACGCAGCTCCTCTTTGTGCACTGGTGGATCTGTCAACCGCAAAACAACCCAGTGGTGAGTCTGGAAGCAGCGGTGCTGGGTTCTGCTGAGGGGTTGTCACTCTTGGTGTATAGAGGGGTTCGGGGGGTCCGGGTGGCTACCGGATGCATGCGGGCAGTATGCAACATATGGGGTAGAGTGGCCAAGCTGATCGAGAATCCGGACGAGGTCCAGTATTGGTCCCCCTTCACCCCTCTCTGGAATAATCCCAAACTCCCTGAGCTGATCTCCATGCAGGATCCGCAGTTCTGGGAAAGGAGGGGCCTCCGGACGCTGGGCCAGGTGTACAAGGAGGGAGTGCTTATGGCGTTTGATCAGGTCCGAGAGGCCTTTCGGGTCTCCCACCGGGACTTCTTCCGATACCTGCAACTCAGACACGCTCTGCAAACTCAGTTCCACAGGATCAGTCCCAACTTGTCGGTGTCCCCGGTGGAGAATGCAGTGAGAGGGCTGGACTTGAGGAAACCTGTCTCTACGTTGTACAGGTGCCTGGTTGCTGGGTTGGAATCCCCTAGGGGGAGGATTGAAGGCAGGTGGCGGGTCTTGGACCAAACCCTGGATCGAGACGAATGGGAGGAAATTTTAGATAATATACACTCATCGGTCGTAGAAGCCAGAGACAGGTTCATCCAGACCAAATGGATACACCAAGCTTACATTACACCGGTACGGTTGCATAAGATGGGACTACTGGCTAGTGACTTATGCCCCAGGTGCGAGAGGGAAACTGGTACATGGGAACATGTGACCTGGTCATGTGAGGTTCTGGTGGGATACTGGGGCGAGGTAATGGACGTGATTGGCGAAGTGGTGGGCATCCGGTTCACCGGCTCGATCTCATTATGTCTTCTAGGGGTGGTCGACTCACTGTCGATATCGAGCCCGCTGAAATCATTATTTAGACTGCTGCTCTTCTATGCCAGGAAATGTGTTCTGCTTAATTGGAAACACCCGGCCAAACCATCAGCGCGGGCGTGGAGGTCTCTAATTAACCAGAAACTCACTATGTACAAACTGACATATATGGCCAGGGGGGTGCCTGATAAGTTTGAGAAGATATGGGGTCCCTGGCTGCAAAGCCAAGACACAGCCTCTGAGGATGACTAGGACGGGTTTAGACCCATGTAAAAGTATAACATTTACCCAGGTAGCTTGTGGTATCGAGTAGGGGAAGGTGGCTCTAAAGAAACGAGAGTAGTGTCCTGGAGAAAGGCTCCTCCCGGTTGGCCCTCCCATATCGGTGAATATCTGTGTAGGCCCCGAGTCCAGAAGTGTGTGTGTGAATGTGGTGTGTGAATGGTGTCGTGTCAATGTTAATTGAAACTATGCTACTGAGTTGGGTGATTCCGTCACCCTAAAGTGTTAAGTGATTTGTACTTGTATCTAATGTTCGTTTAAATGCAAATGCAAATGCAAATAAAAAGAAACTTTTAAAAAAAAAAAAAAAATTGTGTGGAGGCCCAAGAGCTGAGACCTCTTAAAAATTGTGTGGAGGCCCAAGAGCTGAGACCTCTCAAACATTGTGTGGAGGCCCAAGAGCTGAGCACTTATTAGTGCTGCAGCTACGGCTGCTTTAGTGAGGGGTAGCTGCTGCTGCTGGAATAGGGACAGAAAGACTTCAGTGGTGTATTACCACCTATATACAAAACTATATACACTCTGCTCAAAACGGCTGCTTTAGTGAGGGGTAGCTGCTGATGCTGGAATAGGGACAGAAAGACTTCAGTGGTGTATTAGCACCTATATACAAAACTATATTTTGCACTACTGTTTTGTGTCCTCTGTGCCAACAAAACACTGTTTTATACACGGTGCGTATAGGCACCATTTCACCTTCTGGCAGTATACGGCTGTATAGCCAGGTGTTTTTCTTAAAAATATTTTTATATTTGGCACTACTGTTTTGTGTCCTCTTTACCAACAAAACCTTGTTATATACCCGGTGCGTATAGGCACCATTTCACCTTCTGGCAGTATACGGCTGTATAGCCAGGTGTTCTTCTTAAAAATATTTTTATATTTGGCATAACGCGTGGCCAAAAAAGTAAAACGTCTGAAATGCGGAGGGCTAGCGCAAAGGGACGTGGACGAGGACGGGGGCGCGGAAATGCTGGTGGGGGCACAAACCGCGTTGAAGCCAGTGGGGATACAATGCGTGCTGATGAGGGGCAGCCAGCATTACGCTCATCCAGCTTCCCTGCCTTTATGGGACAGTTATGCGGGGGGCGGGGTACACCTCTGTTAAAGCCTGAGCAGCGTGAACAGGTGGTGCAATGGATGGCCGATAACGCTTCCAGTCACTTGTCCACCACCCAGTCATCCACACAGTCTCACTCTGACCCTCCTTCCTCCCAACCTGGCCAACAGAGTCAGCCCACCCTTGACCCCTCCCAGGACCTCTTTTCGGGTCCTTTTCCAGATGTGCTGCAAGAATCCCAGGAGCTAGCAGAGGAATTTGTTTGTAGTGATGCCCAAACACTTGAGTATCCGCCATCTGCTAGTGATGTGGACCCGGAACCAGCATCTGCTATCATGAGCGATGATGATGAGACGCAGTTGCCATCAAGGGAGGCTGTTGGAATGTCCAGTGGGCAGGAGGAGGAGCAGAGAGAGGAAGTGGAAGAGGAGGTGGTGGACGACGAAATGACCGACCCCACTTGGACAGGGGTGATGTCCAGCGGGGAAAGCAGTGGAGATGCGGTCTGCGCATCACCGAATAAGGCAGCAAGAGGCAGAGGACAGTCCAGAGGCAGAGGACAGTCCAGACAGAGAAGGCAGGCCACAGCCAGCAGGGCCGAAGCTCTTCCCGGCAGCAGGCAGTCGCGCGAAGCTCCCCCATCGAGGCCTCGTACTTCTGTGGTGTGGAGATTTTTTAATGTTTGCGCGGATGACAAACTGAGCGCGGTTTGCGCAATCTGCCACTCAAAACTGAGTAGGGGCTCTGAGAAGAGCAATCTGACCACCTCAGGCATGCGCCGTCACTTGGAATTCAAGCACTGGGCTGAGTGGGAGAGAGCAAACGCAATACAACCTGCGCCCCGTCTTGCTGCCACTGCCTCTTCCCCTTTGTTGTGTGCTGCCACTGCGGTCCAGACCTCCAGCCAGGACACCTCCACATCTGCCTCTGCCTCGGCTACTTTGGGGCCTTCTCCTTCAGCCCCCCCTTCCCCCGCATCTTCGTCTGCACCTTCCATCTCCTCGTCCCATCAACTGTCCATCTCGCAGGCGTTCAACCGCAGGCGGAAGTACGCCTCCAGTCACCCCCAAGCCCAAGCCTTAACCTGCCTCATCTCCAAACTGCTGGCCCTGGAGATGTTGCCGTTTTGGCTTGTGGAGACGCAGGCCTTCCGCGACCTGATGGCGGCTGCCGCACCTCGCTATTCCGTCCCTAGCCGCCACTATTTTTCCCGGTGTGGCGTCCCCGCCCTGCACCAGCACGTGTCGCGTAACATCAGGCGGACCCTGAGGTACGCAGTCAGCGCAAAGGTCCACTTGACCACCGACTCGTGGACAAGCGCTTGCGGCCAAGGACGCTACATCTCTTTGACGGCACACTGGGTGAATGTTGTGGAAGCGGGGACGGGGTCGCAAACAGGGACGGCCTACATACCACCCCCGCCCAAGATTGCCAGCACGGGTTCTGATAGACCCCCCTCCTCTTCCTCCTCCTCCTCCTCCTCTGCCTTAACATCGCCCTCAGCCCCTAGCTGGAAGCGTTGCAGCACTGGCACGGGGAGACGTCAGCAGGCGGTGCTTAAGCTCATCAGCTTGGGCGACAGGAAGCACAGCGCCGCAGAGGTGAGGCACGCCATATTGCAGCAGACAGA
Source organism: Gastrophryne carolinensis (assembly GCA_027917425.1). Lineage (NCBI taxonomy): Eukaryota > Metazoa > Chordata > Amphibia > Anura > Microhylidae > Gastrophryne > Gastrophryne carolinensis. The sequence continues at coordinate 107,249,245 of CM051243.1, read as the reverse complement.
GATGTGGCTGTCGCCGCTGCAGCTAGGACCAGGCATGGTCGTGTGCGATAACGGCCGTAACCTGGTGGCGGCTCTGGAGCTTGCAGAACTCAATCACGTACCATGCCTGGCCCACGTTTTTAATTTGGTAGTACAAAAGTTTCTAAAGACTTACCCCAACCTGGCAGAGCTACTGGTCAAAGTGCGGCGCTTGTGCGCTCACTTTCGGAAGTCAACTGTAGCTGCTGCTAGCTTAAAAAAAATCCAGCAACGCCTCCATTTGCCTCAACATCGGCTGTTGTGCGACCTGCCCACTCGCTGGAATTCCACCTATTGCATGTTGGCCAGGGTGTGTGAGCAGCAGAAAGCATTGATGGAGTACCAGATGATGCATCCACGCGTGCCTCCAACTCAGCTCCCTCAGTTTGCCAACCACGAGTGGCCATGGATGGCAGACATATGCGATGTATTGCGTATCTTTGAGGAGTCCACTAAGAAGGTCAGCAGCGAGGACGCTATAGTGAGCGTAACCATCCCGCTCCTAGGCGTCCTTAAAGAATCGCTCATCGCAATAAGGGAGAACGCATTGCACACAGAGGAGACGGGGGTAGGAGGAGACGCAACGCAGGTAGACAGTCAGACCACATTTTTGTCTGCTGCTCGGTGGCAGTTGCAGGAGGAGGAGGATGAGGAGGAGGAGGACAACGTGGAGGTGGCTGTGGAAGAGGATGCTGGCGGCGAGGGTAGCAGTCAGGCTGTGTGCGTCCCATTGGTTCAGCGCGGATGGGGCGGAGAGGAGGAGGAAGAGGAGGAAATGGAAAATGATCCTTCTGGTGGGGGCAGTGAGGTCATGCCTACTCAGAGTCTGGCACACATGGCTGACTTCATGCTGGGCTGCTTTTCCCGGGACATACGTGTTGTCCGGATATTGGAGAACAAACTATACTGGGTCTTCGCACTCCTGGACCCCCGGTATAAAGATAACTTCTCCTCTTTTATTCCGGTAGAGGAGAGGACGAATCGATTACTGGAATACCAGAGGGAACTCTTGCAGAACATGATGCAGATTTTCCCACCCAGCATCGCTGGCGGCAGAGAGGAGAGTGTCTCCCAGAGTCTGACAACATCGATCAGGCCCACAGCCACCAGGGGAACACTCTCCAAGGTGTGGGACACGTTCATGCCCCTCGTGCAACTTCCATCACTGCGGGGCCCGCTATCAGCAGGAGGGACAAGTATCGGCGGATGTTGCGGGACTACCTGGCAGACCACACCCCTGTCCTCCCCGATCCCTCGGCGACCTACACTTACTGGGTCTCCAAGTTGGACACGTGGCTGGAACTGTCCCTGTACGCCTTGGAGGTGCTTGCCTGCCCTGCCGCCAGCGTGCTATCAGAAAGGGTGTTCAGCGCAGCCGGGGGCATAATAACCGATAAGCGCAGCCGCCTGTCAACCGACAGTGCCGACAGGCTGACGCTAATCAAAATGAACAGCAAGTGGATTGACCCGGACTTTGCTTGTACAACAGTGGAAAGCAGCCAAGAGTGAAGTGCCATCTGTATGAAGTGCCATTTCCTCCTCCTCCTCCTCCTCCTCCTCCTCCTTAACCGCCGTAGAATTGCTGTATTAATGAAAAAAATTATGGCTCACCTCTTGGGCTTAATACAATCAATTTTTAAGAGGTCTCAGCTCTTGGGCTTCCACACAATTTTTAAAAGGTCTCAGCTCTTGGGCCTCCACACAATTTTTAAAAGGTCTCAGCTCTTGGGCCTCCACACAATTTTTAAAAGGTCTCAGCTCTTGGGCCTCCACACAATTTTTAAAAGGTCTCAGCTCTTGGGCCTCCACACAATTTTTAAAAGGTCTCAGCTCTTGGGCCTCCACACAATTTTTAAAACATAGCAGCCCTAATAAGGGCTCTCAATGACTCTCTTGTCTTCTGGTAGCTGGTATATATGGTGGTAAAAGCGATATTCTGAGCTTCTGGGGCCCTGCCTGCCTACATATGAGCTATATACTGTTCAGCATAGTAGCCCTAATAAGGGCTCTCAATGACTCTCTTGTCTTCTGGTAGCTGGTATATATGGTGGTAAATGCGATATTCTGAGCTTCTGGGGCCCTGCCTGCCTACATATGGGCTATATACTGTTCAGCATAGTAGCCCTAATAATAAGGACTCTCAATGACTCTCTTGTCTTCTGGTAGCTGGTATATATGGTGGTAAAAGCGATATTCTGAGCTTCTGGGGCCCTGCCTGCCTACATATGGGCTATATACTGTTCAGCATAGTAGCCCTAATAATAAGGACTCTCAATGACTCTCTTGTCTTCTGGTAGCTGGTAAATATGGTGGTAAAAGCGATATTCTGAGCTTCTGGGGCCCTGCCTGCCTACATATGGGCTATATACTGTTCAGCATAGTAGCCCTAATAATAAGGACTCTCAATGACTCTCTTGTCTTCTGGTAGCTGGTATATTTGGTGGTAAAAGCGATATTCTGAGCTTCTGGGGCCCTGCCTGCCTACATATGAGCTATATACTGTTCAACATAGTAGCCCTAATAAGGGCTCTTAATGACTCTCTTGTCTTCTGGTAGCTGGTATATATGGTGGTAAAAGCGATATTCTGAGCTTCTGGGGCCCTGCCTGCCTACATATGAGCTATATACTGTTCAACATAGCAGCACTAATAAGGCATTAAGGACTCTCTTGTCTTCTGGTAGCTGGTATATATGGTGGTAAATGGGAGATTCTGAGCTTCTGGGGCCCTGCCTGACTACATAGGATATGAGCTATATACTGTTCAGCGTACTAGCCCTAATAAGGGCTCTTAATGACTCTCTTGTCTTCTGGTAGCTGGTATATATGGTGGTAAAAGCGATATTCTGAGCTTCTGGGGCCCTGCCTGCCTACATATGAGCTATATACTGTTCAACATAGCAGCACTAATAAGGCATTAAGGACTCTCTTGTCTTCTGGTAGCTGGTATATATGGTGGTAAATGCGAGATTCTGAGCTTCTAGGGCCCTGCCTGACTACATAGGATATGAGCTATATACTGTTCAGCGTAGTAGCCCTAATAAGGGCTCTTAATGACTCTCTTGTCTTCTTGTAGCTGGTATATATGGTGGTAAAAGCGATATTCTGAGCTTCTGGGGCCCTGCCTGCCTACATAGGATATGAGCTATATACTGTTCAGCATAGTAGCCCTAATAAGGGCTCTTAATGACTCTCTTGTCTTCTGGTAGCTGGTATAGATGGTGGTAAAAGCGATATTCTGAGCTTCTGGGGCCCTGCCTGCCTACATAGGATATGAGCTATATACTGTTCAGCATAGCAGCACTAATATGGGATTAATGACTCTCTTGTCTTCTGGTAGCTGGTATATATGGTGGTAAAAGCGATATTCTGAGCTTCTGGGGCCCTGCCTGACTACATAGGATATGAGCTATATACTGTTCAGCGTAGTAGCCCTAATAAGGGCTCTTAATGACTCTCTTGTCTTCTGGTAGCTGGTATATATGGTGGTAAAAGCGATATTCTGAGCTTCTGGGGCCCTGCCTGCCTACATAGGATATGAGCTATATACTGTTCAGCGTAGTAGCCCTAATAAGGGCTCTTAATGACTCTCTTGTCTTCTGGTAGCTGGTATATATGGTGGTAAAAGCGATATTCTGAGCTTCTGGGGCCCTGCCTGACTACATAGGATATGAGCTATATACTGTTCAGCATAGTAGCCCTAATAAGGGCTCTTAATGACTCTCTTGTCTTCTGGTAGCTGGTATAGATGGTGGTAAAAGCGATATTCTGAGCTTCTGGGGCCCTGCCTGCCTACATAGGATATGAGCTATATACTGTTCAGCATAGCAGCACTAGTAAGGGATTAATGGATTAATGACTCTCTTGTCTTCTGGTAGCTGGTATATATGGTGGTAAAAGCGATATTCTGAGCTTCTGGGGCCCTGCCTGACTACATAGGATATGAGCTATATACTGTTCAGCGTAGTAGCCCTAATAAGGGCTCTTAATGACTCTCTTGTCTTCTGGTAGCTGGTATATATGGTGGTAAAAGCGATATTCTGAGCTTCTGGGGCCCTGCCTGCCTACATAGGATATGAGCTATATACTGTTCAGCGTAGTAGCCCTAATAAGGGCTCTTAATGACTCTCTTGTCTTCTGGTAGCTGGTATATATGGTGGTAAAAGCGATATTCTGAGCTTCTGGGGCCCTGCCTGACTACATAGGATATGAGCTATATACTGTTCAGCGTAGTAGCCCTAATAAGGGCTCTTAATGACTCTCTTGTCTTCTGGTAGCTGGTATATATGGTGGTAAAAGCGATATTCTGAGCTTCTGGGGCCCTGCCTGCCTACATAGGATATGAGCTATATACTGTTCAGCGTAGTAGCCCTAATAAGGGCTCTTAATGACTCTCTTGTCTTCTGGTAGCTGGTATATATGGTGGTAAAAGCGATATTCTGAGCTTCTGGGGCCCTGCCTGCCTACATAGGATATGAGCTATATACTGTTCAGCGTAGTAGCCCTAATAAGGGCTCTTAATGACTCTCTTGTCTTCTGGTAGCTGGTATATATGGTGGTAAAAGCGATATTCTGAGCTTCTGGGGCCCTGCCTGACTACATAGGATATGAGCTATATACTGTTCAGCGTAGTAGCCCTAATAAGGGCTCTTAATGACTCTCTTGTCTTCTGGTAGCTGGTATATATGGTGGTAAAAGCGATATTCTGAGCTTCTGGGGCCCTGCCTGACTACATAGGATATGAGCTATATACTGTTCAGCGTAGTAGCCCTAATTAGGGCTCTTAATGACTCTCTTGTCTTCTGGTAGCTGGTATATATGGTGGTAAAAGCGATATTCTGAGCTTCTGGGGCCCTGCCTGCCTACATAGGATATGAGCTATATACTGTTCAGCGTAGTAGCCCTAATAAGGGCTCTTAATGACTCTCTTGTCTTCTGGTAGCTGGTATAGATGGTGGTAAAAGCGATATTCTGAGCTTCTGGGGCCCTGCCTGCCTACATAGGATATGAGCTATATACTGTTCAGCGTAGTAGCCCTAATAAGGGCTCTTAATGACTCTCTTGTCTTCTGGTAGCTGGTATATATGGTGGTAAAAGCGATATTCTGAGCTTCTGGGGCCCTGCCTGACTACATAGGATATGAGCTATATACTGTTCAGCATAGCAGCACTAATAAGGGATTAAGGACTCTCTTGTCTTCTGGTAGCTGGTATATATGGTGGTAAAAGCGATATTCTGAGCTTCTGGGGCCCTGCCTGACTACATAGGATATGAGCTATATACTGTTCAGCGTAGTAGCCCTAATAAGGGCTCTTAATGACTCTCTTGTCTTCTGGTAGCTGGTATATATGGTGGTAAAAGCGATATTCTGAGCTTCTGGGGCCCTGCCTGACTACATAGGATATGAGCTATATACTGTTCAGCATAGCAGCACTAATAAGGGATTAAGGACTCTCTTGTCTTCTGGTAGCTGGTATATATGGTGGTAAAAGCGATATTCTGAGCTTCTGGGGCCCTGCCTGACTACATAGGATATGAGCTATATACTGTTCAGCGTAGTAGCCCTAATAAGGGCTCTTAATGACTCTCTTGTCTTCTGGTAGCTGGTATATATGGTGGTAAAAGCGATATTCTGAGCTTCTGGGGCCCTGCCTGACTACATAGGATATGAGCTATATACTGTTCAGCATAGCAGCCCTAATAAGGGATTAAGGACTCTCTTGTCTTCTGGTAGCTGGTATATATGGTGGTAAAAGCGATATTCTGAGCTTCTGGGGCCCTGCCTGACTACATAGGATATGAGCTATATACTGTTCAGCGTAGTAGCCCTAATAAGGGCTCTTAATGACTCTCTTGTCTTCTGGTAGCTGGTATATATGGTGGTAAAAGCGATATTCTGAGCTTCTGGGGCCCTGCCTGACTACATAGGATATGAGCTATATACTGTTCAGCGTAGTAGCCCTAATAAGGGCTCTTAATGACTCTCTTGTCTTCTGGTAGCTGGTATATATGGTGGTAAAAGCGATATTCTGAGCTTCTGGGGCCCTGCCTGCCTACATAGGATATGAGCTATATACTGTTCAGCGTAGTAGCCCTAATAAGGGCTCTTAATGACTCTCTTGTCTTCTGGTAGCTGGTATATATGGTGGTAAAAGCGATATTCTGAGCTTCTGGGGCCCTGCCTGACTACATAGGATATGAGCTATATACTGTTCAGCATAGCAGCACTAATAAGGGATTAAGGACTCTCTTGTCTTCTGGTAGCTGGTATATATGGTGGTAAAAGCGATATTCTGAGCTTCTGGGGCCCTGCCTGCCTACATATGAGCTATATACTGTTCAGCATAGTAGCCCTAATAAGGGCTCTTAATGACTCTCTTGTCTTCTGGTAGCTGGTATATATGGTGGTAAAAGCGATATTCTGAGCTTCTGGGGCCCTGCCTGCCTACATAGGATATGAGCTATATACTGTTCAGCGTAGTAGCCCTAATAAGGGCTCTTAATGACTCTCTTGTCTTCTGGTAGCTGGTATATATGGTGGTAAATGCGAGATTCTGAGCTTCTAGGGCCCTGCCTGCCTACATATGAGCCATATACCGTTCAGCGTAGTAGCCCTAATAAGGGCTCTTAATGACTCTCTTGTCTTCTGGTAGCTGGTATAGATGGTGGTAAATGCGATATTCCGAGCTTCTGGGGCCCTGCCAGCGACAGCCTGTCTTTCCCTGCTGTGAGCGTCTGTCCCTCACTAAGTTCAAGCTGCTAATGCTGACGAAGAGGAAGTGCTGAGTTTTGTATATTCGAGGTCACATGGTTTTTCCAGCCAATGCGTGTAGACGCCGTTTTCGCGATGCCAGCGTCCTCCCAGGACCTGTCCCACCCCCCCTGCATGGTGATTGGTGTAAAAAACGCGCCAGGGAAGGTGGGAGGGGAAACGAATTGTGAGTGCGCCATCGCCGCTGTACTCGATCGAAATCGAGTATGACGAACAGCGTAGTATTCGATCGAATACCGGCTTGGTCGAATACTACTCGCTCATCTCTATTAATTACCAGAGAAAGTGTATTTTATTAATGCAATAGTTAAATAAGAATGCAATAAAAAGGTTTCAAAAAGGATGGTTTAATGAAAATGCATAGAAATGTCTTGCTCTTCTAGGATGTAAAATAAACACTTGTGGGCCATTGCCAGACACCTGAGATGATTATGTAACCCTAGTGCTGACTCCTACATTGCTCTCTGTTGTGGAGGCTGAGAGGGAGGGGAGTGTGGAGGAGGGGATGATGATGAAGTCCTAGACCCAATATGGATTAAAGCCAGGAAGAGGTTCAGAGGAGGAGGTGGTGGCCACACAGCCCCAGGCAGCCAGCAGAAGAGGGAGAAGGGTGCCAGCGATCAGTGCATTGCTGTCACTGCCAACCATGCCCATGGACTGAGCACACCAAAGCTGGCTCAAAGGATGTCTGCAAAGTGCAAAGAGGACAAGACATGGGCCACCTGTCCCTGAAGTGAGGCAAAATGCTTTATAATCTCTGCACTACATCCATGACCAAGCACCTGCAATCCAAACATGAGCTGCAGTGGCAGAAACATCTTATGGGCTTAGTTACTTGGCACAACTTGCATTGGACCCTCTTGGTTTTTTACTTCTGTACCCACAAGTAACTAGTTCATTAAAGACCAAAGACCTGGTTTACTGGTGGGTGGTAACTGGTGGGTAAGGTCACCAACAACCTCGTAGCAGAGGGTGTTGGTTCACTTTAAATAGTTTATCAAAGCTAAAAAGGGTATAATGCCAGGTGTGCCCACAGATGACCTGTATTACATGCCCAGAATGTGCAACAGCAGCTGCCCTTTCTCAGGGTGCAATGACAACAGGCAGATGTCCCTCTCCTTATCTGTCCCTCACTGACAGCATCTGCTCTCTCTAGCTCCATGTCCTAGTTGTAAAAAGCTAGTTGATTGGCTGCTTGACAGTTTTCCAAACCTAAACTCAGACTATTCACTAAAGTCTGTGCTCAGGTTCAGGGTATGATCCCAAACTTTGCATCCCTACTTCCAACACCTTAACAAAATAACAGGTTGTTTAGTTGTTGCTAATGTAAAGTTGTTGCTAATGTAAAGTTGTTTATTAACTTTCTTGTATTTAAAGGAAAACCAATTTTTGTCAGGTTTTTCGTGTTCTGTCTTATTGTTTTCCTGTTGGAATGTAAAATCGACATTTGTGATACGTTTGTGCCCCCACACCTGTGATTTACTTATCAGCTTGTTTCCTATATCCCTGTGGCTCGGTGTTGCTAAAGTGGGAGTGATTTTCCTGACCTGAGTAAAGTCTTTTAGTATAGTTGCTTTCTACAAATCCCAGAAATCTTCCACTGACAAGGATGAGCTCCCCAAAATCAGGCAGAAGTAGTGACGCAAGGAGAGAATGCTGCCAGTAACCATTTAGCTACTGGAACATAAACTGCGATCCTCTAATTTGAAGAGGCCTTGTTAGAGCAGGAGGGATTAAACATGTGTGCCCAGGAATGTGGTGCCTCAGCCATTTAGATGACTAGCAATCCAGAGTCTGGGAATCTCTGCTATGTACAACATACACACCCTCTTGGTGTACAGCGTTAATATAAACGAACATGTGTTCTAACATTAAAGTTTAGGTACATTAATTTTCCATTGATGTAAGCATATATTTTGTGAATGACAGTACCCTATGGGTTATGCTAAAGATTTCACTATTTTTCCTGCATGGCCCATAGTGTTCTGTTGTTTCCAAACTTAAAAAACAAATAGCTTTACCTCATTGGAAAAATGATGTGCCTAACCTGTAAAAATGCCCCATGACAGGTACAGTTATTTTGGTGAAAAAAGGGTAGAAAAAACATTTATTTTTGCAGTTTTATGTGTCTAAAAGCTAAAAAGATCAGCAAGATGAAGGTTGCAATCCAAACCACAATGCACACTGCAAGTTTTCATGAAATATTTAGCATGAACCCTATAGAAAAAAAGAAAAACAAACCTGAACCGCAACATGAACCTGGGTCTATAGCATGAAACTCACCATTGCCAGAGGAACTGTTTCTATGTAAAACACAGTTTTAACACAAAAAAAATAAAAAAAATAGAAAAACATTAAAGGAGTGCTATCGCGAAAAAATGGCCCAAGAATAAAAATCCATATAAATATGCTGGATGGAAGGAGGAGGGGTCACTTGTAGACCCGGTATCAAGAAATATCCAGCCAGGCTTGTTTTTTTAATGAAAGGAAGAGGACATCTTGGGTGACAGACCCTGTCACCCCTCATAGACTACAACTTTAACCCCAGGATTTTATTCCTACAAGGGGAAGAAAACCACAAGCTTGGTGGGAGTTTTATTCAGTTTGGGTATATAAGTGACCCTCCCCTCATTAGCAAAATTGTTTATATGGATTTTTAATATTACACAATTTTGCGATAGTGCTCCTTTAACATATAAGCTTAGCACCTTGAGAACATCACTTTGTCATATAATAATGTACATTCTAAAAAATGCCACAGAAAGTAGAATTACCCTTTAAAGTGGAACAAAACCCACAGCGGCTTGACCTGGAATATTTTAAATTCAGATGTCCCGCTGTTTGAAACTCCCCCAAGGTGCAGCAAAACTCACCTGCTTCCTGGCGCCCTAGGCAGAGTCTCGATTGCATCCCCACAACTTCGGCCCATGAGTGGGTGTTCACCCCCAGCCATTCAGACATGCGCTGCTGTGGATGAGGCTGCTCACACTCCCGACTGCCGAGCCATGCTTGTAAAAAGAGCTGATTGCCGAGCATTACATATGCACGGCGAATGGCTCTGATTGAACAAGAGCCCCCCGATTGCGCAGTAGGACTGGGAAAATGCAAAGTTTACAGGGCACTCTGGGGGGTTTTACACAGCGAGGAATCCCAATTCGGGATTTCTCCGGAGCAAGTAACAAAATCCTGGATTTTGTTCTGCTTTAGAGGGATAAAAATCCAAACTATGAAAACTGGTCATTCTTTACAATTTTTGTCAAATTTCAAGTTTTCATAAAAAGCACAATTCATATCAACCTTAATTTCCCACTTACAAAGCATGGAATGTTCTCAGAACAGTTTGGAGATGAGGCAACATTCCCAAACTGGAACTTACACCAAAACTGGTTGTAGTGGGAAGGGGTTAATCGTGAAATAAACTTCAAGCGTACAGTGAATTGAAATCTGTAGTTATTATATTCATTTAAGAACTGATATATGCCTGGCTTCAAATGCTTTCTGTTTCATTTCCTCTCTGCGACATAATATATTCGGTACATAACTAACTTTGTAAGAAGCAGGCAGCAGTTAGGCTATTAAAGCCACTTTTACTCGCTTGTAAATAATCCTGCATACATCGGTGTCCTGCAATCTATTAATAATATCATTCTAATGGTTTTTACACATTGAAGTAATTTCCATTACGTCCTGTGATTGATTTAATTAATGAAGTGTTTCCACAGCCTTCCTCATAATACATCACTAGACAGATAATGTACATTAATATCCTCTGTACATTTTTAAATATTCTAGATTGAAATGCCAATACATGCTAGACCACCCGCTGCTTATCTCTGCATGTGAAAAAAAACAATATATGATCTCACAGCGCTACTTCATTTTTCTTCATCTCGCACCCTGTGCTCTGTGATTTTTGAAATAGTCTGACAACCTTTGAAATAAGAAGTCATTGTTTTGATGTAGTTTAAAAACATTGCTTCCTTAAAGCAGACCAGTCACCTCTACAGGGGGGTATTCTGATTTCTGTAACGGGACTGTTAATAATTTCTTTACACACACTCCTCTGCCTTAAATAGAGAGAATGGCCTCGATAAAAAAATACAATAAAGGTAGAAAAAAATTCTCATGGTAGTAAAAAATTCAATTCATGGGAAAAAACCCTGAAAATGTCACAGTTAATGAATCACTAGATAAAAAGACAATGAAAGTCAACAGCAGCTTTTACTACAGTGTAGAAAGCAGTAAACAGTTCTCTACTTTTCTTAGGAGTAAAAAAGTGACTTTCATTGTTTTCTTAGCTGGTGATTCAACAACAGTGAAATTGAAATTCTCAGGCTTTTTTCTCATGAATTAAATCTTTTACTACCATGAGAATTTTTTTCTACCTTTATTGAAACAGCTGAGTGCGCTTGTATGTGAAATTGTATAAAAATCTAGCTGATAAAAGTTTGTTAGATTCTCTGCTGGTTAATGGAGTTGAGCAGTGTGTGTAATAAAAATATCCACAGCCTCATCACAGAAGAGGAGTAATATGATAGTTGACCTTTAAGTTAACTCTAGCAAACATTAAGGTCGATGCACAGCCTCTCTTAAAGTGCGCATATGCCTATATTTCTCATATTTTTTGGTCCATTTTCGAGCTTCTAGTGTGTTTTTTGGATGTATTAGTATTTGTGTAAGTGCGTTTAAGCCTTTTCGTTATCATGTCTATTGCGTATCTTTGTGTTGTTTTCACGTTTAAGCATATAATACATGATTAGTATTGGGTTGCGCATGATTCAGAGCCATGATTAGGCATGATTCACGCTCCACTTACGGGCTCTATTTCCTGGCATGAGTGTAGTGTTGTGTATGAGCATCTACAGCATTGAGGCGTTCTGTGCATGTGTCTCTTGAACTTTAGATTGCGTCAGCCATGTGTGGATGTCGATCACATGCATGACGTAGAGCTATTCAAGCTGACCTGAATTGCATGCAATTGCGGGTATGACCAGATTGGTTGGCTGCCTTAGATTTTTGGTGAATGGCTGATTACAGAGGCTGGGCGCCCTCTCTGTGGGCAAGTCCTAGCTTACACTCAGCTGCACCCTAAATACATTTCTGGATGGGATGGCATGGCTACCTTGGTGGACAAATACATCTGTTTCTCTGACATCATGGTAGCCGGGAATGCTGTTAAGTTGGGATTTTATAAGCTGGCCACCAAAGAAGACATTTATTCCAGTGCTTGTCTCTTTCTGCTTAACATTTGTTCTGTCAGTGTAGGTGTGCAGTGTGTTGTGGTATCCCACCTCCGGTTTGCAAGCTTAAAGTGGACCAACACCCAGGATTTTGACTATCCTGGGTTTTGGTCCACTTCGGTCCCTCCGATCGGGGGTGCCCCGCTGTGTGAAACCCCCCAGAAAGCCCCGAAAACTCACCTCACCCCGCTCCCACCTGACTCGCTCATCCAATCACCGGCGATGGACAAGCGAGAGGCAGTGACGGTCAAGCAGAGCACATCCACCGCCGCCTCCCGCGCGTCCCTCTTACAGGGAGCGCACCCGCGCCGGCCATTCACATACAGCCAGCGCGGGAGTGCTCCCTGCTAGAGGGACGCGCGGGAGTGTGGAAAAGGTAGGATTGTGGGCTTCCTGGGGGGTTTCACCCCGTGGGACATCCCGATTTCGGATGCCCCGCGGGGAGGGATCTTATAGATTCCCGGGCCGATCCCCCCTGGGTGTTGGTCCGCTTTAAACAAATACACCAAGGATGTAGTCATGAAACAGTCACGGCCAACATTAACAACAGGACAAAGTACCTTACCCTTGTTGCTTTCTCTTGTTGATTCTTTTGCCTTACAGCTTATTTCATATCAGCAAGTTTCCTTTGCACTTGATCCACATCCTTTCTCTCTGGCACTATTAACCTGCCTGCTGATGGCCCCCACCGGTCAGACTTGACAGATTTTGGTGTAGCTGGTCAAAATGGTCAGACACACCAGTCACTAAAGCCATATATTGGGCATCATTAAACCTGCCACTCAGGGTGCCCCGCCGCAGGTGTCACCCAACATAACATTGGCCATCATCTCCCTGGGTGTTGAGGAAGATCCTGAGGGATAGATTGGTAACTGTCTGGTGACTGGACAAGACTGCCTGGTGGCTGAGTGTCTTGTCCTGGGTTGGCCATGATGAGCCTGGAGTGGAGGTTGCTGGGGGGAGGGGGTATCAAAATTGTACCTGCCCTGCTGCTACCCTAGACCCCCAATGCAACTGACATGGTAAGAAGTAGAGGTGCAAGATCCATTGAGAGAGGGGGTTGTTGAGGGGCTGATATGTTTTGGCCTAGCACCTTGTCTGCCACTGCTTTGCTTTGACTTAGCACTTTTACTTGAACTGCTGTTGCTTGCCCTAGCACTATCGGTGGGACTGCTGTGGCTTGTCCTATCACTTTGCCTGCCACTGCTCTGACTTTTTGCTGAGGCGGTGCTGGCTTTGCCTGACTATGTGCTGGCATTGCTTGAAGGAGGACTGTGGCATCATAGTCCTTAGCGATCATCCAGCAAGGCCTAGCTTGGTTCAGCTGTCCTGCTTTTGTGTGTTCAGCTGTCCTGCTATCTCACAATGGAAACTACAGTAGGGGAGTGTTGCGTTATCTGAATCTGCATGTCAGTGTGTGTGTTTAACAATTTACAATATTTCCCTAATAAGTAATTGCATATGCCTATGCACCGAAGTTCTGATATATGCCAACTTCCAGGATCCGCTGGGGTGCGTCAGGTGATACAGACACTATCTCCAAAATAGCACCCTCGCCATTCACCTGCAACCAGCAGGACACCATCATGCACGTAAGTATACAAAATGCATTTGCACAAGATGAAGAATAGATTTAGTTAATCAGGGTAGCAAGTGTATAGGCAGTCAGGCCGATCGTGGATAGCAATTCAGGGGTCCAGATGTATAGGAAGGCAGGGTGGAAAGAATTCCACCATTTGTAGAGTAACAGGGACTGTTTGGGGCAAGGTGGATCTGTTGGTGCCTAGGTGGGTGTGGCAGCCAGATTTCGTGGGCTAACAACGGCCACTCAGATCTCTAAAAGAAGGCTGCAAAGATACATTCATGCCGAGCTAATGTGGTGGTGGTGCTTGGTTTGGTTTTTCAATGTATTTTCTCTTTAGATGATGATGATGACCTACCGCTATGATTTCCTGCACAACATCTATGCCATAGGTAGTGGGCACTTGATATTGTTGCAACACTGGAGGAGTCCCATACCACCTATATGTTCGCACAGATCATGCAGCATTGGTCGGACCTGAAAAGGAGGAAGAAGCCCAAGGTAAGGAAGTTTTTCTGCAAACTCTGTCCAAGTAAGTGACATTTGTAGGGTAAACAATAACTACTACAATCACATTAGGCAGGACTGTGAAAGAATGTTTTTTTAGTGTCTGAGTCCCGCCAAAGAGTGCAGCCCAACCGGAGGCGACGAGTCCAGCCAATGCTGGCAAGACGTGGTGGACGCGTAGGTGAGCTCCAAGCTCACCTGGACCAACCTGCGGAGAAAGAGACCCAGATGTCAGGCAGGGAGTCAGAAGATGGTGGACATAACTGATTCAGGTATGAAAAAAAGAGGAGGAAGTTGGTGGGATGCTACCTCAAGAACAGGAAGATGGGTGATGCCCCACACACAAAACAAGCCAATTCACACTTCTACCACACTGACTAACATATTAGATTGATGAGCTAGCCACAGCCATGGTGAGCCACCCACCCTAAGACACAGGGAGCCTGCCACATTTTTTTCACCCCCCAACTTGTATATAGTTAAAGCTTCCAAGATTTTAATAATTTTATAGTTGTATACATTTTTATACTTCCAAAAATAAAACTAGACAAAGTGCTATTTCTGGGAAAATTGTGTGAAGTGTTCTTGCCTCTACCATAACTGGAGCGGGCGGAGTAACTGGGTGGAGTGACTTGAGTAACTGTTGTGTGGTTGGAGTCGCTGGAGTAACTGTGGAAAGGTTTGACTGAGCAGAGTAACTATATGGAGTAGGCAGAGTAAATTTATGGATTGTTTCGAGTGAGTAAAGATAGTAAGCACTAAATTAACCAATTGATTGATCAAATTTAAAGAGTGCGCATGGCAGGCTTCATAGAGTGAGAAATGCATTTCAACTTTTATTTACTTATATAGCACATTTATTTGCAATGTTGTTGCTCAAAGTGCTTAACAGTTACATTAAAACATACATTTCTAAAAAAACAAACAAAAAAACAGCCAGGGGCGGCACTACCTATTAACAGTAACTGGGTGGGGTGACTTGAGTAACTGTTGTGTGGTTGGGGGGAGGGGCTGGGGTAACTGTGGAAAGGTTTGACTGGGCAGAGTAACTATATGGATTGTTTGGAGTGAGTAAAGATAGTAGGCATTAAATGATGAAGTATTTATATCTTGCTAAATGACTGGCTATGCCATTTGTCTAAGCTGTTTTCCATAACATGTTTTCATGGGGAGTTTTCCTGAGACTGGCTGTGTGGGCGGAGCAGCTATAAAATGTAAGGAGCCAGGCTGCAGGTGTGTTGCTATGGCAACTCACTCTGAGGTAACCAGAGAATGCACATTAAAACACATTTCTAATGCACTGGTGGTCGCCATATTCAAATGGCTGTAGCTTAAAAAGTATACATCCTACATCACAGAGCTTTATACTGTAAGAATCACAAGAGCCAAGCCTACAATGTGTTATATAGCATGTCTCTGAAGTATTAAAAATGAAGGCACAGATGCAGTTTATCCCTTTCAGTGCCAAGCACGTAGATTCTATGTGCTCGCTTTCACTCCACTTAAGTGCCAAGCACGTAGAATCTACGTGCTTGAATTTCCCCCCTGCTAGTAAAAAAAATAAAAATAAAAAATACTCACCTGACCCCTCATTGGATCCGGCCGGGTCTCCCCTTTAATTTGGTGCCATCCAATCCCCCGTGGGGGGTCGGATGGCTCCAGGAGAGCCCCTGGAATAGGCCCCCCTCCGCTTCGGCAGCAGCAGCTAACTGTAAAAAAAGAAAAAAAGAAAAATGACATTTACCTACCTGAGGCCGCGCTGGGGCCTCCGATCGCCCCCCCCCAGCCTCTTCCGTGGCGGAACGGGTCTGCTAGCCCTGCCCCCTGGGGGCGGGGGCGCGTGACATCATTGTGATGTCACCAGCAGCCCTCTTAATGTCGGCACCGTGAGACAGACAATCAGTCTGCTCGTGTGCCTGGAGGAGAGCAGATGGGGAGGAGGAGAGGGCTGAGATCGCCCCCCCCCTCCCCAGGCTCTCTCCTTCAAACACACGAGCAGACTGACAGCTGTCATCGCAGATCGCCGGGGGACACAGGAGAGGTGAGTAAAGTAAAAAAAAAAAAAATAAAGATCATTTTTTTCTTATGTGTCTGTGTCTTTTTATTTAAAATGTAACCCCTTGTGAACCCTTATAACAGTTCACAAGGCTGGGGGATGGCAAGTCACCCGCTTGCCACAGCGGGTGACTTGCCATTAACCCCCGGCACCCCCATTACCTGCCTCCCCAAAGCCCAGGGGGGGGGGCAGAAGAGCCCGGGCCCACACAGGCTATGTGGGCTCGTAGGCTGCAGGGTGGGGGGGCCACAAAAGCTGGCCCCCGCACTCTGTGCCTACAAGCCCCATAGCTGGTCCCGGGCTGGTAATTCTGGGTAAGGGGGACCCCATTTCATCTTTTTTTTGGATTTTTAAGGGTTTTTAACCCTTAAAATTCCCCCCAAAAATGGGGTACCCCCCCCCCCCCCCCCCTGGGGACCATATGTCCTCTTTTTTTTAAATTAACCCCTTATGTTCTGTCGCCCAGCAGCTATAAAAGGCTTCCAGCTGCAGCAGGAGAGCAGGAAGCCAGATTGATCAGCGTGGGACACAGAGATGGATGGGAGGTAAGTATTAAAAAGTTAAAATAAAGTTAAAATAAATTAATAATAAAATATTTTTTCTTATGTGTCAGTGTCTTTTTTTTACACTTAACCCCTTGTGAACTGGTAAGGGGTCCATGAGACCCTTATACCAGTTCACAAGGCTGGGGTCTGGCAAGTCACCTGCCGCTAGCAGGTGACTTGCCGTTAACCCCTGCACCCCCAATTACCTGCCTCCCCAAAGCCCAGGGGGGGGGGGCAGAAGAGCCCGGGCCCACATAACCTATGTGTAGGCTGCAGGGTGGGGGCCACAAAAGCTGGCCCCTCCACTCTGTTCCTACAAGCCCCCATAGCTGGTCCCGGGCTGGTAATGCTAGGTAAGGGGGACCCCATTTCAATTTTTTGGGGATTTTTAAGGGTTTTTAACCCTTAAAATTACCCAAAAAATGGGGTCCCCCCCTGGGAGGGGGGACCTTGTGTCATTTTTTTTTAATTAACCCCTTATGTTTACAATGTGGATAGTAGTAGAATTTTATTTGTAAATGTTATAAAGTGCTATTTTCAGTTTGGGGGATCTCCTGGGCAAGAATGGGGGGGGCTACCGATACATATGTGGTACCGTTGTAATCGGGAGAAATTGGGCTTTCACACGCAATATGTTTTTCTCTAATAAAGTAAATGTTTTATTTAGAATAAAGGAGACAATTGTCTAAAAAATATTTGTTTATTTATTTTTACACAAAAATATAAAAAAAAACAGTAGAAAAATTACAAACAAGACATTTCATGTTCAAGCCTAAACTCTGCTGCAAAATATATATCTATAATTTTCCTGAAAATTCCGGCAAAAATTACGGTTAAACATGGCACAGAATGGGGAAAAATGACCTGTCAACAGAGGGTGACAAAACTTCAAGTAGGTTGGCAATTAAAAGGGTTAATAGTACCTATGCAAGGTACTTATGCAAGGGGGACCTTGCTCTTTCAGATTTAGCTTGTTTTTTCTTGTTTGCATATTTATATTTTAGGAAAACATGTTATTTATTCAGTTTTTATATTCATTTTTTTAGGGAAACCCTGTGCAACCTAAGAATTCTTTGAGGGGTTACTTCCAGAAAGGTGAGCCTACTACAACAAGCTGGGTATTCTTAGAAAGCTTAACATATGTACTTTCAGGGAATATATGGTTTATAGGGGATATTCCAAATGTAAAGGGTTGTTTTGGTTGAAAAATTGCAAGGTGCGCATTTTGTCTGCACAGCTGACATTTTCAAGTAAAATTACTGTTATGCGCATGCTTTACTTTGGGGTGTTTGCCAACTCTTCCCTTGACAGTACCTATGCATGTTGGGTATCGTTCTGTTCGGGGCATGTTGCTTTTTGAGATTTTACTTGTTTTTTCTTGTTTGCATATAGTTTTTTTTAGAAAAATGTGGCTTGATTCTTCCTTTTTATTCTTTTTTAGGGAAACTTTGTGCAACCAAAGAATACATTGAGGGATTACTTCCAGAAAACTAAGCCCACATAAACAAGCCTGGTACGCCTAGAAAGCTTGAGGTGTGTACTTCCAGAGAATATATAGTTTGTGGGGGGTATTTTAAATGTAAATGGTTGTTTTTCTGGAAAAACTGCAAGGTGCGCATAGCGCATAGCGCAGTTGTATTTTATCTGAAAATCTCCTAAACCTCTGTTTCAGTTTGGGGGAGTCTCCTGGGCAGGAAAGGGTGTCTATCAATACATATGTGGTACCGCTGTGATTGGCAGAAATTAGGGTTTCGCACGCAATAACATTTTATTGACAAACTTATATTTTTTATTACAAAAAAACACTACAAATTGCAAAAAATAGATTTTTTTTTTATTTTTTTGCACATATTTCACCAAAAAGTATTGAGAATACACCTAAAAAATGACAAACAAGAGATTTCATGTTGAAGCCCAGACTCTCTTGAACAAAACAATATATCATTTTCCTGGGAAATCCCTGGAAATCCTTTCAAAAATCACAGTTGAACATGTGTAGCGCAAAATAGTGAAACATGATCTGGCAACAGAGAGCGACAAAAGCTGCAGGTAGGCTGGCAGTGAAAGGGTTAGAAATTGCCATTCAAATTTGTGGTGTCTAGAGTGGAGTTTCAATGAATGTCAATGCGAGGTGTGAGTTGCAAACAAAAGGTCATATTGTGAAAACTGTTAGGGCTGTGGCTTAGCCTTGGACATTTTTAGCGGCAGCAGGGATAGCTAAACGTTTTGATATAAGATTTGTGTAGGTGGGCTTAAAATGAGGGGGAGGTCGCAGTTTAGAAATCATGTCCTGATTTTTCACTTCACACTCATCTCCCACTCTAGATTGAACATTCCTCCCATTCATTCCTATGGGAAAATTGCGCCAGAAAAACGCCAATATTTCGGAAACCGTTTGGCGAAACGTTCCACAAAGTAATAGCACACCATTCAGGAACGATCCGCACATTTTGGTATATTATGGTCTATGTAGTGTAAAAACTGTGGGAGGAGTTACAGTGCAAAATATGGTGGAATAATATATCAGCAAGAACAATAAGTGATCTTGCCATGCAAGAACACTTAATAAAAAAATATGACAGCAGTTACATAGGTAAAAGTTGACATATGTCCATCAAGTTCAACTATGGGTGTTGGGGTAGGAGAAGTTATTTTTTATTTTATTTATTTATTTTTTACTGATAACAGCTAATAGTAACTGTTAATGTTATTTTCTTCTAAATAAGCCTCTAATCCTTTTTTGAAGCTGTCAGCGGTTGATGTTGTAACAAGCTTCTGGGGGAGGCTATTCCCCAGATTATAGTTCTTATGGTAAAGAATGATTGTCGCCTCCGGGGACTGAATTTTTTTTTTCAGTCGAAGGGAGTGCCCCCTTGTCTTTAAAAAGGATTTTACCTGAAATAGCGTTTGCCCATATTTTTGTATTGGCCTATTATATATTTATACAAGTTAATCATGCCCCCCCCCCCCTTAGCCGTCTCCTCTCAAGACTAAACAGATTTAATTCCCATAATCTTTCCTCATAACTAAGATCTTTCATTCCTCTTTTTAGTTTGGTGGCTCTACTCTGCACCCTTTGAATAGTCAGAGCATCCTTTCTATGAAGGGTGCCCAGAACGGTACGGCATATTCCAGGTGAGGGCGCCAGTGCCTTGTAAAAAGGCAAAATGACATCCCTATCCCATGAGTCCATGCCTCTTTTAATGCATGATAATATCTTGGTGGCCTTGGAAGCAGCTGCTTGACATCGCATGCTGTTATTTAGCCTGTGATCTACCAGTACCCCAAGATCCTTCTCAACAAGGGTTTTTCCCAGTTTTACTCCCCCAAGAATATATGTGGCCTTCAGATTGTTAGACCCCAACTACATTTCTCCACATTGAACTTAATTTGTCAAGTGGATGCCCAGACACTCAAAGTGTCCAAGTCAGCCTGAAGAATGTGAACATCTACAAGAGACTGCACTGTGCTACATATCTTTGTGTCATCTGCAAAAATATAGAGAGTGCTTCTAATTCCATCTTCTATGTCATTTATAAACAAGTTGAATAAAAGTGGGCCCAGCACTGAACCCTGGGGTGCACCACTTACAACTGGTAACCATTTAGAGTAGGTATCATTAACCACAACTCTCTGCAAACAATCCTTCAGCCAGTTTTCAATCCAGTTACAAACTGTATTTTCTAATGCTGAAGATCTCAATTTCCCCAATAAGTGTCTATGGGGGACAGTGTCAAATGCTTTTTCAAAATCCAGAAAAACTATATCCACAGCCGCCCCTCTGTCCAGGCTTCTACTCACCTCCCCATAGAAGCCAATCAGGATAGACTGGCAGCTTCTGTCCTTAGTAAAACCGTGCTGGTTGTCACTTATAATATTATGGATAGTTACATATTCGTGTATATAGTTCCTTAATAGCCCCTCAAGCAATTTTCCCACAATGGATGTTAAACTTACTGGTCTGTAATTGCCCTAGAGCCCTTTTTAAAAATGGGCACTACATTTGCCTTGCGCCAATCTCTTGGCACTATACGAGTTGTTAGTGAGTCTTTAAAGATCAAGATCTGAGCTGAGTTCTTTCAAAACTCTTGGGTGAAGTCCATCTGGCCCTGCAGTCTTATGCACATTTAAGGTATTTAGTCTTTCTTGTATGATATCCATGTTTAGCTTGTTAAGTATTTTCCTTGGCTATTGCTATCCTGTGTTGACTCTTTGCTCCTCTCTTGTGGACACAGAGCTAAAGAATCCATTCAACAGCTCCGCCTTCCATTCATCCCAGTAACCATTTCCCCATTATCATCAATTAGGGCACCGATCTGTTCTGATTTAGTTTTCTTTGTATTTATATATTTAAAAAAAACGTTAGAGTATGTTTTGTTTTCTTTGGCCACATCTCTTTGCAAACCACTTCTCCACTCAGGAGAAGTGGTTTGCAACCACTTCTCCTGAGTGGCACCCAGGAGAAGTGGTTGCAAACCACGCAGCGCGTAGGTGAGGTAAGTGGGGAGGACGATAAGGGCGCGTTATTATTTATATATAGACCTTGGTTAACTATGCTGAGAATGATGGTTATTATGCATATGTGTATAGACGCTTAGCAAAGGCACTTAGGAGATAGTATCTTTTCAGTCACATTTTGCACTTAGCACTTTGAGCACGGATTAAATGCATGATTATTTTTAAACACATATGTGAGAGTAGTTTGAGTTAAGATTTTGCACTGCATGTAGTTAGGCACAATTTTTGATTTTTGATTCTCTATGGATCTTTGATTGATTCATTAGGCTATAGTTAGAGGAATATATACTTAGCAAGCACTTGCACTTTACTCTGCTAAGCGGCTATATATGTATGCTTTTTTCATAGGCTAATTGCCATGATTATTATATACATTTGATCCTGGTGTCAGGATTACTAAAGTGTATCCAAATTGGTTTAAGCCCAGTGAGGTCCTCCCCACTTTATAGGTTTTTAGAGTAATGATTTTATGATGTAATGTTATGTGTTGTCAAGTAATTGTTATATGTGGCTTTCTATGTTTTATATTTCATATGTGTACCACATGAACTATCTATCACATGAATTTTTGGAATAATAAATGAATTGATTTTTACATCAGTGTGCAGCCTCTTAAAGTAGGACATAGAGGTGGGTTAGCCCTGGAATCCCATCTATCGGTATCAGGAAGTTGTAATGAGGGTCCTAGGGGTTAGCACCTGTTAAAGGTTATTGGTAGTGCAGTGCAGTCCCTTTTTTCTTTGGATTATTGTGTCTTTCTTTACTGTAATTTTCTTTCAGTAGTAAAGGTAGGCATTAGGAAGAATAGACGAACGATGGATGCCTAAACTGTCGGTGGTAAAGGTAATCATTAGGAAGAGTAGAAGGACAATGGATGCCTATACTGTCAGTTGTAACGGTAAGCACAAGCAGAGGGGGGAAACATGTTATGGGGCACTACAACAGGGCAATTTGCATAAGGGCCAGTCTTACATACACTGCTAAAGATCAAAGTATGTTAACTAAGACTTAGAAGCCTTGCTAAAAAAGGTTTTTCCTGGACTATTCCCCATTCCTTACCTTCCTTAACTTCTATTGCTAGTTCTAAGGCACCATGCTGCCAGAACAGATGTTGTGCAGTGACAAAACATAACACCCATAAAATTACCACTTTTTTGGGGAAAATTCTGACATTTTTTGCAATTTTTTAGGGAAAAATGAATGAAATTTTTCAGAAAATTGTAAAATGTGTGTATATTTCACAGTCAGGGCAAGAAATGGTTAAATGACTATTACAGCAGATACAATGGCAAAAGTCTCTGATTGAATGAGATCCCGTGCATGCGCCATTGGACTGGGCAAAGGTAAGCAGCTTCCACCTTGCCAGCCTCCAGCTGAACCAAAATAGGGAGATTAAATGCAAAAGGTTTAGCACTTTTTCTGCAGCAATCTGGATAGCGCAGGTGCCCAGTCCAGAAGGGCTTAACCCTTCTAGTGCCAGCTACGTGAGTCTCAGGTAGCAGCCTCTCCTATTGTTAAGTGGCAGATACGTGAGACTGACGTAGCTGACTTTAAGCCCCCACACAAAAAAGTATAAAAATTAAAAACTCACCTGACCCCTCATTGGATCAGGCCATGTCTTCTCTTCATTTGGGGTCATCCGATCCCTCCGGCTTCAGGAGAGCACCAAAAATAGCGCCCCCTGCTTCGGCCTCTGTAAAAAAAAAATTACATTTCACCTGCGCCCGCGATCTCTCCAGCCGGGTCTCCTCTTCACCGGGGGGCATCCAATCCCCCCCCCCCAGCTCTTCTGTGGGGAGGAGAGGATGAGAAATGGCCCTCTTCTTCACTTCCTGGGTCACCAGCAGCTAGCCCCACCCTTTGTGGGTGGGGCATATGACATCATCTATGACGCCACGCGGCATCCGGCATTTCTCATCTGACCGGAGATGATCAGTAACTCTGGGTGATCGGAGGAGGGAGGTAGTAGGGACGAGAGGGCTGTGATCTCTTGCCCCCCAGCCCACCTCCACCAATCACCTGACAGCTGTCATTGGAGCTCCATAAACATGATCGCCAGGAGACAGAGGAGGATCGGTATGAGAAGAAAAAATAAATATCGGTTTTACTCTGTGTGGCGTCTGTTAACCCGTTGTGAACTGATAAGGGATCCATGAGACCCCTATACCAGTTCACAAGGCTCGGGGGCTGGCAAGTCACGTGCGGCTAGCAGGTGATTTGCCATTTACCCCCAACCCCCCAATGTCATTTTTAGGGGGAATTTTAAGGGTTTTTAACCTTTAAAATTCCCAAAACAAAAGGGGTGCCCCCCCCAGGAGGGAGGACCCTGTGTCATTTTTTTTTAAATTGACCCCTTATGTTCTGTCACCCAGCAGGTATAAAAGGCTTCCAGCAGGAGAGAAGAAGCCTGAGTGATTGCCACATTGCCACTACATATGTACCAATACATATGTGGTAGTCTTGTAACTGGGAGCAATTGTATTGACAATACACTAAAAACGGCTAAACTAGACATTTCATGTTAAAGCCCAGACTGAAAAAAAATATTTATCATTTTCCTGGGAATACCCAGAAACTCTCTTCAAAAATCACAGTGTGTAGTGTAAAATAGTGAAAAAAGGTCTGGCAACAGAAGGTGACAAAAACTCTAGGTAGGCTGGCACTGAAAGTGTTAAAGGGTAAGTCCACATTCAATTGAATTTTTGAAAGTGTATGTGACAGACGCTCTGTCTTTTGGATGTCATCACTATTCAGTTGCCCACCGGGTCATTCACTGGCCTTTTCTTAATTAGGTCATTGTAGTTTGGATTGTATTATAAACTGCCTTTGTGTTAATTGATTACGTCACAGGCAATGGCATTGTTCTGATTGAGTGTATTACAGACGCCTATTGTTTTGCTGATTGCGTCACCGGCAGAGTTGGTCTGTGTATTTGTCATGAGGTCCACGGGGGAGGTCCCATTGCATGGAGACTTGTGTATATAAGGCCTAGAGTGGCACTAATAAAGAGACTTCACCTTCACCCTCAATACTGAGTTCTGTCTCTTATTGGGGGAAACGCTATATTACAATTCACTAGCCCTTGTAAGGGCTGTTCCTGTTTCCTCACGGACGACTCTGGAATTCCAGCAGCACCTCTTACGATTGGGAAAAGGATGTCTAGGGCGGTGAAGCCCTCCGGCGGGTTATCGCTACAATTGGTGGCAAGCGGTGGGATGGTCCTTTGTACCCAGAGAGAGTGCTACCCTGATGGAGAGTCAGTAGGACAAGTTGAAAAGGCTGACCCTGAAGGATCTACTCGAGAGCCGGGGAAGGTCAGCTAGCAACCGCCCACGTCGGGAACTGATAGCCGAGCTGATCGAAATGGATCGTGCAGCAGTGAGGACTGAAACCAATATAGAGATCGATGAAGACGCTGCTCTTGTTCAAGCGGTTCGGAACAGATTGTCAGTCTATGGCCCGAATCCATCACAGGAACTGATCGACCAAGTCTTCGCCGCAGCGGAGGCAGAGGCCAGTAAGCGAAGGGAAGATCGGCGACTTTCAACCCAGCAGCCTCTCAGCCTCAGTTACACTGGGGGGAGAAAGATTCCATTTGCAGCATTTAAGTCCTTCCAGGAAAGTGACGACGAGATTGACGGATTTTTGGCCGATTTTGAACGCCAGTGCGCTTTACACCGGGTACCCACGGAGGAATGGGTCACCATATTATCAGGGGAACTATCTGGGAAAGCTTCCGATGCTTTCCGGGCCATCCCTGATGCGGACTTACCACACTACTATCTGGTAAAGGAGGCTTTGTTAGCCCGGTACGCTGTCACCCCGGAAGCCTACAGGCGACGATTTCGGGAATCCCAAAGGAAGGGAGGGGATTCTTACACGGAGTGGGCATGTCGCCTCCATCGTACAGCATCACACTGGGTCACTGGATGCAAAGCCACGACCGCTGAGGATGTACTACAGTTGTTTTTACTAGAACATTTTCTCAATGCCCTGCAACCAGAGCTAAGAGAGTGGGTACGTGACCGGAGGCCTCTAACGCTACCTGAGGCTGCTCGTCTAGCCGACGAGTACACTGATGCTCGCCGGACAGAACAGTCCGCTCCAAAACCACAACCTCCCATCAAATTTCAAGCACCTGTGGCTTCAGCGCCGACTCGTGACTCTGGGCCACATAGGCCAGCGCAGCAACCGAACCTCTCCACAGTTCAGTGCCATTGTTGCAAACAATGGGGACATTATCGCAGTGATTGCGCCCTAGAGCCTCCCCGAAACACGTGGGGGCAAAAGCAACCTTCCACCTCCCGTACTCCTGTGGCACACTGTTTGGAAGCTGAGAGCAGTTCGGAAGAGTATCTGGGGGTACTGTATGAAGCTGATCCCGTACAAGCGGCCATCCAAGACAACCGACAGCACCATTGCCAGGAGGTACGAGTCAATGGGCGCACCGCGCAAGGATTACGCGACACCGGAGCCACACTTACCTTGCTTCAACCTCATTTGGTCAAGAACAAAGACCGCACTGGACACACCGTTGCAGTAAGGGTGGCGGGAGGAGCGGTGTTTCGACTCCCCACCGCCCGAGTACATCTTGACTGGGGCGCTGGATCCGGCAGGGTACAGGTGGGACTTATGGACAACTTACCAGCAGAAGTACTATTGGGAAATGATCTAGGACCAATGACTTCTGCCTACGCTACCTCTGGACCAGCCAGCGTCAACCCTGTTACAACCCGGTCTCCAGCCCGAGCTGCCGACTCCAGCCCACTGGTCGGGGAGACTCAGGGGTTTCGTCTGCATCACGTCATGTCTGTTACAAGAAGCCAAGAAGAGGATCAGCCATCAGGTTACGTCCTTCCAGAAGGGAAACGTATGCCAAACACTATTTTTGTTGGGGGCATTGGCCGTCAGATTAATCAGCCTGAAATTAAGGATGTTTTTTCAAAGTATGGCGCTGTAAAGAGTGTCAAAATTATTAGGGATGCCTCTGGCGTTTCTAAGGGTTATGGTTTTGTCTACTTTTACGATGATGTAGATGTGCAGAAGATTGTGGATTCTCCGATCAGCTACCATGGAAAGAGATTGAAACTTGGACCAGCTATAAGAAAGCAAAGCACCTGTGCACACATCCAACCAAGGACTTTGGTGCTGAACTCACCAACGCCACAATATCCCAGTGTTTGGACCCCACCCATGACCGATTCCTATGTACAGCCCACGTCAATGTTTAGTCCGGTTACTCACTATGTGCAGACTTGTCCTTACACAGAACTCTGCCCCTAACAAGAGTCCGGACAGCCCCACGTTAACCCGAACAGGGTCAATCCGGGTCTGCCGGGTGTTCCACAAAAAGGGGGCATTGTGACAGATGCTCTGTCTTTTGGATGTCATCACTATTCAGTTGCCCACCGGGTCATTCACTGGCCTTTTCTTAATTAGGTCATTGTAGTTTGGATTGTATTATAAACTGCCTTTGTGTTAATTGATTACGTCACAGGCAATGGCATTGTTCTGATTGAGTGTATTACAGACGCCTATTGTTTTGCTGATTGCGTCACCGGCAGAGTTGGTCTGTGTATTTGTCATGAGGTCCACGGGGGAGGTCCCATTGCATGGAGACTTGTGTATATAAGGCCTAGAGTGGCACTAATAAAGAGACTTCACCTTCACCCTCAATACTGAGTTCTGTCTCTTATTGGGGGAAACGCTATATTACAATTCACTAGCCCTTGTAAGGGCTGTTCCTGTTTCCTCACGGACGACTCTGGAATTCCAGCAGCACCTCTTACGATTGGGAAAAGGACGTCTCGGGCGGTGAAGCCCTCCGGCGATAGGGGTTATCGCTACAGTGTATATTTTTGTGTGGCAAAATGATGTCTTAAAGGTAATGAGCTGATCTGGCATTTTTTAATTTCTTTAATGTTAACAAAGGCGTGTTTTATGGAAGCCATTTTCATCTGTTGCTATTGGCAATGTACACCTAGTGCCGACTTGGTGTGCATTTCTAATAGCAACAGATTACACATAGTGGCATAGAAGACTGTTGCTAGGCATGTGTAAGTTTGAGTGAGCCCAAGAGAGACCATCATATTTTACTGTAGTTCTCCCACCAGCTTCTCAGATATGAAAACATAGTCCACAAAGCTTCAAAGCTCGCAATATATAATTTTGACTGCGCACTTGAGCAGTAAGCAGGTGCCAGCACACCTTCTTGAAAGTGAAACCCACAATCTGTTTCTGATCAATTCTGTTCCAGTGTTCAAACTTTGGTTTGACTGATGGCCATTCTCAATGCTTGGCTGCCAATTATTTCAATCATTGCCTGAATTCTGCTATTAACCTTCATACTGGTACCACACCTTGAGTCTTGCCCACCCCTAGTGGTTAATTGAGTATCACCCTTGAGTCATGCCTCTGTCTGGAGGTTGTCTCTCACTTCCTGTACACACCAGCTTCGGTGTGTCCCCCAGAGTCTGATGCAAGAGTAGTGGAGATAGGCCCACCTCTTGGTGCTAAAAAAGAAAAAAAAGACACAAAAACAAATAATTTGTTTTTAAAGTTAGTTTGCGCAATCCTTTTAAATACAGGAAATTGCAGATGTCACAGTAGACATGCATTATATATTGATACAATAGTTCTGTCATTTCATATAAATCATTTATTATACACTTACATCTATAAAGAGAGAAAATAAAAAGAATGGCAAATGACAGTTACAAAACATTTTCTACCATAACAAGATAAGTTCTAGTGTACTTTTGTGTTATGACAGCTATTATAAATGTACCAAGCAGCAGTGTCAGATGTATCCATTACGCATCCTAAATGAGGCCCTGCGAGATTATCCTTTAATCGGGTATTTAAGTGCTGCTCCCATTTGCCATCTGTGGGAGGGCGAGAAGTGAGAGCCCAGCATCTGGGCTTCCTGACGATAGCAGTCTGAGGGCTGCCAGGTCTGTTGTGCTTGGCAAATTTTTATTCTCAGTGCCGAAGGGAGCTTCTAAGTTTTACCTCTTATAATAGGCCTTTAAATATTTGCTTGTAATTAGCAGGAGATTGGGCTCTCTAAATAATTTATTCTCCAGCCGTTAAGAAGGTAATTTTCTGTGGTGAAAAAATATATCTCTGCAGACTACTTTATAAATGGCAGTGACGTTTTTAATGTTATTGCAATGCCACTACAGAAAAGCGTGTTTTGTTGTTTAAAAAACTGTAATGAACAAAGAAAGAGAACTCGTCATGAGATTTTGAATGCATTAAAATGGAACCACAACCGAAAAGAGACGTGCCTCGCTGGCTTTTCTTTTGGCACCCTTTGTGTTGTTCCCCAGCCTCGCTAGTGAGCTCACAGTTTCAGGTATTGGTTTTCCACTGTGCTTTGAGACTGGAAGCTGCACAACCCCACTTCCCAGATCAGTCAGTAAATTTGCCACCCTCTGCCTGGTGCTTTGTCCACCATCCATAAACGCAGTTGATATGTACCCATGTTTGACCCCGCTATGAGCCGCTAAATCCTGGATTCACACATACCCTAAACCAGATCCCATTTTAGTCTATGGGGGGGAAAGGAACATACACTGTTGAATGTTTCAAAAATGCACAGGAACACCTCCAAACGTCTGCCAGATACTTCATTGAAAGTTCTTCATAAGCTCTCCCATGATATCAATTAGCCGGACACCGCACTAAAAACATATTACAGTGGAAGGCCCTTACACCCAGTCCACCTATCTTCCCACTAGTACGTCTAGAAGGCCACAGCAGCTATCTCGGTGCCCACAAAAGGTTTCATACATTTTATATTACATGAATGAAAGTGCTCCCCCGGACCATAAATGACCCCATCTCTCACCCAGGTCCAGCCAGAGGAAAACATTAGCCAAAAGATTTCATAGATTCAACATTAGAGGAAGTGTAGAGGGCCCTGGCTAGGCTCCCCCAAATCCAAGAATTAGCTCACCTCCCACCCAGGCAAAAGCAGAAGGCCACATGAGCCAGCATATTACCCACAAAAAGTTTTATAGATTTTAAAATTGTAAGTTAAGAGGGCCCTAACAGGGCTCCTGCTCCTGCAAAAATGTGCATGCCTACCAACCAGGCAAAGGCAGAAGACCACAGCACCCATCATACTGCCAATATTTTACATTAGAGAATGAAAGTGAAGAGAATCCTGGCATGACAAAAAATGTCCATATGGGCCATGTCTTTTTAGATGAGTTATTGATGTCCCTGGGCTGCTCCGCTCTAACTTTGCTGGGAGACTGTGCCTAGTTGATCACCCTTACCAAAACGGTAGAGGCCCTTGTTCTTAGGGAGGACATGATTTCCATTCCAACAAAGTGCTACTCTTCCGCTCCACCTCCCTGCTGCTCTGGTAATGAGCCCTCTCGGGCAGGGCCCATGTTATGTCAAGTAGCTCATCATCCTCCACCTCCTCGTGCTCCTTTTCAGTGGTATTAAAGATACCAGAGAAGCTGCTGCATGTCCTCTGACTCTCTGCTGCCTAGCTGTGACCTCAGGCCTTCTTGGCGCATTATTAAATTCTCAAATCAAATCAATTCGATCCTTGGATCCTGATCAGGACTGCCTACCTCCCTTCTCTGAGTACTCCAAACATGCTATTTGCTGTTAAATAATATGGAAAAAACAGAGCCCTATACTAATGATCAAATTATATATATATATATATATATATATATATATATATATATATATATATATAATATATATATATATTATATACACAAATAAATAAATATATTAGATCAGGGAATATAAATTAACTAGTAGTCAAAAACCTCAAAATATATCACAAACAGACCTACAAAATTATGGATCATGTAAGATAATTATTATTATTATTATTATTATTATTAATGTTTATTTATATAGCGCCATCATCTTCCATAGCGCTTTACAAAGTAGTAATTACAGACAGGGTAGAAACATACGGTACATATAATAATTCAAATGCAGTTTTACAGAGTTGACAATGGATATTCTGAATACAAGATACAATAGGGGAGAGAGCCCTGCCCTTGCGAGCTTACAGTCTAAAGGAAGAGGGGTGAAGACGAGGGGGAAGGATCACAAACAGTCAGTATTGAGCTTTGTGGCGTGCGCCCTTGAGAAGATTGGTTACGCCAGATTATATGCTTGTCTGAATAAGTGAGTTTTAAGTATTATGTATATTAAAGTAATTAATACATACAAAAACAAGAATAAAGGCTAAATATTAGGAATGAGTGGACCCGTTGAAGTTCGGGTTCGCTGAGTTCGGCTAAACTTGCCCCCAGGTTTGGATCCCCGAACTAGAGGGCCCCAAAATGGGGGTAGCAAGGGTTTGAGGGTTGAAAATCGAGGGGAACACCAGGGTGATTGCCCTGTACAAAACAGGCCAGGAAAAGTACTCAAAATAATCAGAGAAATTAAAAAAAAATGTTCGGATGTTGGAGGGCAAATTGGAGGGGGGTAACACCTGTGCCCTGCACAAAATGGGCTAGGGAAAGTACTCAAAATAAAACCAAAAAATTAAGGAATAAAGAAATTTTAAATTGTGTCAGACTGCAAATCCAGGGGTAACACCAGGGAGATTGCCCTGCACAAAATGGGTTAGGGAAATAATAATCACAGAAAGCAAAAACATTAATAAATAATAATAAAAAAATAAAAATAAAAAATAAGAAAATGAGTTTTTACCATTTTCTTGGCATTTTGGTTAGATACAATTTTTATCTAGCCAACAATAGGCTGGCTTTATTTTTTAATTGTATTTTTCAGTTTCAAGTGTTTTACTAAATGCGGCTTTTGAAGGTATCACATTTACCATTTAAACTGCCTGCAGGTTTATATTTTTAGGCACATTTTTGACATTTTTGGTTAAATACAATATTTGTCTAAGCAACAATAGCCTGACTCAGATACAATTTGTATCTAACGAAAATATATTTGTCCTTTTCTTGTCACTTTCCCTTAACCGGCATCCATTAAAGCAAGAAAGGTTTGGGCACCTTTGTGGGGTCCACTCCCTGAAAGCTACCAGCCCGGGCACCAAGCATAAAGGCTTGTAACCCAGGTTCAGAGGCCACGCTATTGGTAGCCCCTGTCCCTGTAAGTTACAGGCCCTTATGCCCTTTGGTATGGGCTCAGGGCTATTCCAGGGGTGCCTTGGCTACACCATTGGGCACTGGGCTCTTCCACACCCTCAATGCAGATGGGGCTGCAGGTAATGTGTCATTTTACCAGCATGGCACCCGCCAAGCCCAGCAGGTACCATGCCAGCTCCTGACGATAGTGAACTGGTACAGGGGTCCCCTTCTTTGGATGCCATTTGGATTGAAGGGGGGACCAAGGAAGCAAGCTTTTATACCTGAAGGCGTGACCTCTATGGAATCTCCCTGATGTCTTTGCTGACATCACATAAGGGGAGGGGATAGAGGGGGTGGCATGGGATATCCCCTATGCCGCTCCCCTTCTGTGACATCATAAGTGATGCTGGAGAGATTCCAGAGAGGCCCCGTCTCTTAGTTTAAAAGACACTCCCCAGAGAGTCATCATGGAGTCCTCTGCACAGAGCTGGGATGAACAGGAGAGGAACCTGTGTTCCCCTCCCTGCTAAATGCTGCTGGAGCATCCTTAGATGCCCCGGAGGTATATATTTAAAGGAGCGTGTGTGGGAGCATGGCAGGGGAAAGTAAGTATAAGTTAACTAAGATTAATTTCAATTTTTTTAAACGTGTTGTTTGTGTTTGTTTTGTGTTTTTTTTTAACTACACTTTTACTTTGAATTGGTAAGGGGCCCCATGGACACATGTCTTGTGAACTGCTTGATAAAATACCACACTGCAGAGTTCCTTTGAGCCTGCCTTGGTGTGTTCAGTACCTGGGCATGGCAGGTAGTAGTCGCAATGGGCTAACCGCTGAGGGTTTGCACCCTTTTCCTTCTGATGGCTGGTTGGAGCTGTGTGACCAACACCTCTTCCTCTAAACTCTGATGTCCTTCAGTCCACATTGGATCTAGGACCTTGTCATCACCCTGGGCATCCTCTTCCACCCACTCCTCCCTGCTAGCCTCCCTCTCAGCCTCAACATTGCAGAAAGCTGCAGCTGTCAGCACTTATGTATGTATGTACATATGGCCTATGGTATCCCAGCCAGGTGTGTCATTACAGAGCATTAATGACTCCATGAGTTCTGTCGGGGATGGCCTTGCAGATTTTACGGGGGGTGTGGTGGAGGGCTCTGCACTCTCGGCAGCAGAGGAGTGGGTGGCAGAAAATCCCACAGATCTGGTAGCACTGCGTCCCCTATAATCTATGACTCCCTCAATTTGTTCTGTCCTCACGTTCTGCCAGCACTATTGGGGCCTACAAAAATGCACTTCAAACCATGGCACCTGCTTGCACCTGAAGAAGTGTAGCTGGCACGGATGAAAGACGTCCTGTACCCAGAGGAACCAGTGTTCGGACAAGCACCAGCTCCATTACCACCAGCAGAACGCCCACGTCCCTGTCCCTCATTTGCTGCTTTCTGCATTGTTATATACCTGCAGTTACAGTGGCCCAAAATTGACAAATAAAAAAAAAATCACAGGAAATTGTCCCTTAAGTGCCCTGAACTGAAAAGAGCACTAACACACAGGTGCTCTGAACTACTGTTATTATAGAGCATTGACACACCGGTGCCCTGAACTATTAATATTAAAGTGGGATACACCCCAGTGCTCATAGCTTGTGCGATAAGTGGGTAAGGTACTTAGAGTACTTAGAGGAAATTGTGGGATAACAGAGTACACATATTCCGGTGCTTAGAGGATGTTGTGGGATAAGGTGGTACACAAACTCCAGTGCTCAGAGCTTGTTGTCCTCCTGTCCTCCGCCCTGGTCACCTCCTCTCAAGCTCGCATCCAGGACATCTCAACCCACCAAGATTTCAAAGGCACCCTCCAAACTCACCAATTTAGACAAGCAATTCTCTAAAGGGCACATAGTTCCTGTGGTAAGTTAGTGGTTAATTGTAATTAATCCTGGTCAATTTGGTAAATTGTATTTTTTGTGACTCAGTGTGTGCTAATACTGAAACATTTAAAAGATTAAAAAGTTTTTTTTTCTCTCCTGCATCCCTGCTTAGTAGGAGGGGTTAAGGGGAAGTGAAGAGAGAAGAGAGGAGAGAAGAGAAGAGGAGAGAAGAGAGAGGAGAGAAGAGAAGATGAGAGATAAGAGAAGAGAAGATGAGAGATAAGAGAAGAGAAATGAAGAGAGAAGAGAATGGAAGAGAAGAGAGAAGATAAGAGAAGAGTAGAGAAGAGAAGAGAGCAGAGAAGAGTAGAGAAGAGAGAAGAGAAGAGTAGAGAAGAGAAGAGAGAAAAGTAGAGAAGAGAGGAGAGAAGGGAAAAGAGAAGAGACAAGAGAAGAGAAATTAAAAGAAGAGAAGAGAGAAGAGGAGAGACCAGAGAAGAGAAGAGAAAAGAAGAGAAGAGGAGAGAAGAGTAGAGAAGAGAGGAGAGAAGAGTAGAGAAGAGAGGAGAGAAGAGTAGAGAAGAGAGGAGGGAATAGAAGAGAGGAGAGAAGAGAAGAGACAAGAGAAGAGACAAGAGAAGAGAAGAGTAGAGAAGAGAGGAGAGAAGAGAAGAGAGAAAAGAAGATAAGAGAGAAGAGAAGAGAGGAGAGAAGAGTGAAGAGAAGAGAGAAAAGAAGAGAAGAGAAGAGAGAAGAAGAGAGAAGAGAAGGGAGAGCTTTGCTCAGAAAGCTGTTGCAACTGTAAGTACTTAACTTTTTGTATTCACCCTTGTTTTGTAACTAGGATAATGGCTAGCAATATTGGAGGTCAACTACAGTGCCCAATTTGTCAGATGTATACACTACTGGAGCAGTTTCCGGATGAATACCATTGTGATAAATGTGAGCATGTTGCACGCTTGGAAGCTCAGGTTGGATATGTGGAGGCACAAAATGCGACACTGAGAGACCATCTTGAAAGGGGCATGCTGCTCACTGAGCAACCATTACGTGGGGTAGAAACAGAGGGTGAAGAAATGGGTCAGGAAAATGTAGTTAGAGGGAGTAGAAAGTGTGCACAGAAAATGAAGGCCATGCCTGGGTCTGTGCATCCTATCTAAATTACTAAGTTGAGTAATGATGTAAGGGTGTCAGTCTCAGAAATGGCAGCCCTATCAGATACTGCTCTCCATAACAGATGGGAGGACAGCCCCGCTAGTAATCAGGTGGATGGGACTGCAGGTAGAATAAGACACTTAGGCCCTTATTTATGAAAGAATAGCGTCAGGTAGCGCCTGGTTAATGTGAGGTAGCGACAGATAGCGACTGGTGAACGCCGGACACGGCACGCAATTCCACATTTATCAAGCAGAATCTGTTTAGCGACTGGGATAGCGCCATGTAGCGTCTGATTCATCATTTTCACAGCCTCAGCGAACAGCGCCAGCGTTCAGCCTTGCACAGCGCCATGTATGACCTCTCGGTACCTGTCGCTCTCCAATACATTTCAATGGACGAACCTTTTCTTCTCTTTAAACCGGGGTTTTTTTTTTTTTTTTGGCAAAAAAATCACAAATAATTCTGTGACCACTTCTGACATTGAAAAGATGTTTTTTCACATTTTTATGATTTTTTAAAAAAATCTTCAGAAATGACATTACAGGTCTGCCATTAAAGTGTTCATGTTACAATGTGGTTACAATGTAATTCCATATGTTTTCACTTTGTTACAAGTGGAAAGATGCTTGAAAACAGACTTTAAACACACCGCCTCCAGCGCTGTGGGCTTCAAACAAGCATTTTTCAGCGCCAGAGATTTGTGAGGCTGTTTTTTTCCTGAATATGGTGTGAGTCGGTCGCTACCATGCGCTCCCATACTGCGCTTTACTGGTCAAATAGCGACTCCTCACAACAGTTTTCAACATTACTGAACAGCGACTGAGTCGCTATAAACTAGCGACTCACAGCCGAGCACTGCGACTACTAGCGAGCGCTCTGAAAATGCCTGCTACAGACGCTCATCTGTCGCTACCTGCCGCTATTAATGAATCAGCCTGCCCGTGGTCAAAGGGAATTCTTCTATCAGACAGACCGAACAATTTGTCACCAAGACCGCTTCAACCGAATGGGTCACCGCATGTGGTGGAAAGGGTGGATAAATTACTAGAAGGTGCTGGGGATGACCCAGCTGTCATGGTCCATGTATGAACCAATGACAGAATTTTTGGGAGATAGAGGATCCTTAAGAATACATTTAAGGAACTAGGCACCAATTTGAAGGGAAGTACTTCCAAAGTTGTATTATCTGGAAAATTGCCTGTACCACTACCAATACCGCTACACACAAATGACAGTGGGAGCTTAGAAAGTTAAATGCATGGCTCAAGTCCTGGTGCAGGGCAGAATGATTTGGATTCCTAGAGCACGGGGATGACTTTTAACTGGAGTACAAACTGTATTCTACAGATGATTTGCACCTCAATGAAAGGGGGGTGCGGTGCTGGGTAAGAGGATACTGGAAACTAGAAATGAGGAGGGCATAAGTGAAAGCAAAGAGGAAGACAAGTTACTTAGGGGACAGTGAAAAAGTATGTGGACACAACACTACAAGAGTTAATGACACTAAAGCCAAATGTGTTATACTGGATGGCAACTTGAAGTGTATGTTCACAAATGTCAGAAGTCTGGTAAGTAAAGTGGGGGAGCTTGAGGCCCTGGTACTAGAAGAAAACATTGATGTCATTGTTTTGGCAGAGACATGGCTGGATGCCACACATCATTGGGCTGTTAATCTTCAAGGGTTTACCCTCTTTCGGAAAGACAGAGCAAATAGGAAAGTTTGTCTTTATGTAAAACAGATTTCAAAGCATATATTAATAAGGGGATACTAGCTGAGGATTGTGAAGATGTAGAATCCTTGTGGGTATAAGTGCTGGGCGATAAAAACAATGTTAAAATACCTTGTGGTGTAATCTATAAACCTCCCAATATAACTGAGGAAATAGAGGGTCAACTGCATAAACAGATGGAGCAGGCAGCACAGGCAGATACAATGATGATAATGGGGGATTTCAACTACCCAGGTATTAACTGGAGCCATGGATCTGCTTCAACTGCAATGGAGAGAGCATTTCTGAGCTTGGTGGAAGATACTTTTATGAGCCAGTTGGTGGAGACACCTACTAGGGGTGATGCTCTCTTGGATCTGGTAATATCAAATGATGATGACCTTGTAGGTACTGTAACAGTTCATGATCTTGGTAATCTTGGTAACAGTGACCACAATATAGTTGTATTCAACATAAACTGTACAAAAATGGTTGGGAGGCCAAAACACTACATTTTAGAAATACCAACTTCCCCAGGTTCAAGGCTGCACTCCAGGACATAGACTGGGAGCATGTGTTAAGGAATAATGATACAGATGCCAAATGGGAGTGCTTTAAATCAATTGTGAGTACCAACATTCTAAAATGTATTCCTATAGGTAAGTATACGTGACTCAAATTGGCTGATACCTGCAGTTAAACAGGCAATTTAAAACAAGAAAAGGGCATTTCGATATTACAAATCTGATCTCCTAGCAGTAATCTTTGAAAAGTATAAAGCAGCAAATAAATCATGTAAACAAGTAATAAAGCTGGAAGAAGCACAAAATGAAAGAGATGTGGCCAAAGAAAGCAAAACCAACCCTAAATATTTCTTTAAATATATAAACTTAAAGAAACCAAAATTGCAACAAGAAGGTAACCTAATTAATATTAATGAGTCATTGGTCACTGGGGACCAAGAAAAGGCGGAGCTGCTAAATGGGTTCTTTAGCTCTGTGTACACAAATGAAATGAAATGTACATTTTTTTTTCTATGGTAATAATAAGAATCATTTTATTATTGTTTATTGTATTACCCAAGTCCAAGACATCTTGAATTTAACACCAAAATTGTATTTAAGTAAATTAAGAGCAAACATTAGGAGTAGGGATGAGCGAACCGGTTCGGACGAACCGGAATTCGCTCCGAATTTCAGGGAAAATTCGATTCGGTTCCTGCCCACTCCCACCATGCCGGCATTTTTTTTTTCAGATGAGCGATTCGTGAAAGTTCGATTCGGGCGAACCCGAATTTCTTGGGGAAATTCGGCGAATCAACCCGAATCAAACTTTCAAGAAGTTCGCTCAT
The DNA here is from genome assembly GCA_027917425.1 of Gastrophryne carolinensis. Classification (NCBI taxonomy): domain Eukaryota; kingdom Metazoa; phylum Chordata; class Amphibia; order Anura; family Microhylidae; genus Gastrophryne; species Gastrophryne carolinensis. The sequence goes on along the minus strand of CM051243.1, from coordinate 107,211,834 downwards.
CTCAAATTAGGAGTTGGATTTTTTACTCTATTTTCATATATAGAGGTTTGGGTCTGCTTCAGTAATACTAGGGCATGTCTTTGAAGGCTCTGACCACATAATTATATATTAGGGGGGTTATTTAAGAAGGGACAGCACCAGGTAGTGCCAGGCAGCGTCTAGTGAACGCCGGGCACTGTACGCAAAACCACATTTATGAAAGCAAATCTGGTGAGCATCTCTAACAGCGCCATGTAGCGTCACATGAATTAATCCAGGAGGCTCAGCATATAGCGCCGGCTCTCTAGGCTCAGGAGCACCATGTAGTAATTGTCGCCCTGTAGCACTCTCCCATACCTTTCAATAGGCTTTCATTAGTTGTGTATAAATAGCGTGTTTGACCTTTTTTTTTTTTTTTGCTGAAATCATTGTGTGACCTCTCCTGGCACTTTTAATATTTTTATGCAGAATTGCATTTACAGGTCACATTCATCAATGCCGGCCAGGTTACTACAGCGACCGAGACGCTCTGTTACAGCGTCTACTAGTGGTCGCTCTAGCGCTGCTATACAAACTCTCATCTGTCAATAACTGGCATTAGTAGTGAAACAGCCTCCAAGATCGGATTGCATTTACGTGATTAAAAAATACCCCATATAATAGATTATACCAAATACATAATATTTAATTTAATATATTTCATTTAATATATTCCAAATAAATAATATTTCATTTAATATATTCTTATGGCAACAGTTATTGAGTAATTAATATCCAATTTAAGATTTTATTGTATTTTTTATTGTAAAAGTCACAGATTGATTAATATAGCAGATAAAATGAAAATAATAAACACAGATATAGGTCTTCTCGGTGTACTTGCACTCCAACATATAGGGACTGATGCAGAGCCTCCCCCGGTCTGAGCTTAAAACCTTCCGATTGTCCGGGGCTCCCGTTTGAATCGTGGCTCAAATGTGATGCAGAGCCTCCGTCGAAATGGCTCCCTAACTGATCCGTCAATTTGTCTTCACTCGGGAAGTGTTTTTTGCTCTCTCGGGTGCCTTCAATTTGATCGGGGCTTCCGTTCCCGTTCACACGGGCGGCCCATTTTTCCCTGCTTTTTCCTTGGTTTTTGAACGTACCTGCTTAGTTTCCGTCGTATTTGACCTTCCATTTTGCTGTTTTTTTCAAGTATACTTACATCTCCATGGCTCTTCAGTTGCCAATCTGGCTACACGCAAGCGCACATCCCTAAACCTCCATTGGAATATACATATGGCCCCAACTGCCAATTTGACACATATATATTGTCACATTTATTTTTGGGTGTTCCTTGTCCGTTGCCATTAATGCATACCTTAATCTCCTTGGTGTTCCTTCTTCCTTGCCATTAATGCTTACCGTAATAGTTTGATAGTTTTTCAGATTTATTGGCCTTTATCTAAACCTTTTGTGTCATGTAAATGTGTGATGATGTTGTGTGTGTACATTTGCAGGAAAGACAACACACCAAATCTTTTTTTTTTTTTAATTAAAACGTTGTGGATTTTTTTTTTTTTGGTGGCTTTTTCAGATTAAAATTTTTTTTTTTGGAAAAATAAATACAATTTTAACATTCTCCTCTGAAATCCATAAAATTAGGCCTCGGGGTCTTGACCATGTCGTTTTCTTTTATCTGTGAATGCAAAACAACATTAGTTAGGCATTGTTTTTAAGGTTTGGTTGGGCGTGGTTTTTTTGGGGCCCTTTTTAAACCGGACCTTCAGCGTGATTTAATGAAAAGCCAAAACTCTTCAAAAACGAGTCCGCAGCATCTGAAATTATTATTTTTCTAGTTTTTAGTCACTAACTTATTATTCTTTCCCCCACTGGGCTGCAACTCTGTTCAGGAATTTAGGATACGGACGCCTCCATCTTGACTCAGAAGCATCACACTTACGGAGGAGAGGAGAGTGGGATAAGGTACAGGGGGTGGGTTATAGCTGTGCTTTGCTCAGACAGAGCAGAGCTGTGCTCTGGAAAAGGTCAGCAATCCCAGAATGCAGAGCAGCACAGTTAGAAGGCACTTCCTGTTTGCAGGCTGCCTGATAAGATGGCGGCTTCCATAATCCGCCATCTTGGATGTTTAAAGGCTCATAACATGCACTAGGTGCAGGTAGGATGAATTTTAATGTGGGCAATCTGTATGTACAGGGTGTGGGAAACATATAAGATAGTCTCTTATTCAGAGTGAAGGTCCGCTTTAAGGCCTTTTGTTCAAAATTTTTATTTTTTTTTTATTTTGGATTTTTTGGGCAATGGAATTGTTAGTTCATTTACTTTGCATGAAAAAAAAAAACACTTACAATGCTTTGGGCGCACATTGCGTCGGAGGCGTCTCCTTTCTTCCTCCCTGGCTTGCTGCTGTGAATCTGGTTGGATGACAAACACACTGATATTAGAGACTGTTGTTGTATCATGAATATCATATTAACTTAGGCTTCTAGGTATCAATCTACTCACCTTCCCCAGCCACCTCTTCCTCGTCGCCCCCTTCCTCGCTCATCCTGCGACGTCTGAATCTACAACTAACAATATTGCACATGAGTATATGTATTTAATGCATGTATTACCACATATCTAACTATATTTCCCTTACCGGAGTCAGGTTGAGGCTCATTTAGGCTCGACCCCCTGCCGTCAGATGCCCTCCTCCCCTGCATGCTGAGGTCAAGAGGCTCCTGATAGTCATTACAGAGGAGGGGGTGGCCATTGACACTTGTGGTGGACCACCTACACCTTCACCTGTTTCGCCCAACACTGGGCTGCGTGTCCTGGTCCGGGTGGGGCGGAACCGCATATTCCATTCATGTGCTGAAATACAAACACAATCATTAAACCACGCCCAGGCGATGCCAGGGTTATAGGTGCATTTACATTTTCAACACTTACATGGGAAATGTTTGGCGAAGTACCGCCTCACCCGGGGCTTATGCCTTCACTTCAAATCAGACCAGTGTTGGGCGATCTGGGTGAAGGTATAGGTGGTTTGGGATCGTCGTTCTATCGCGTCCACCACCGCCAGGGCCAACGTGCGCTTCTCATAATCTCATATCCAATTGGGCTCTTAGGACACAACCCAGACACCCAAATGACAGGAGCACCAAAACAATCAAAATTACAATTTCATTTATTAAGAATCGAATTTGATCAAGAAACAAAAAAAACACAACAAACAATATACAAGACTAACACTTTAAAAACACTGCGTATCCCCAAATATCATCCAGTGCTGCTGTCGCAGCAAACTATTACTGGAAAACTCCTGAAAGATCAACACGTATAAAAACTATCCTGTAGAGACTAGTCTTTTTTGTGCCGGCACAAAACCCCAACCTCAAATACCTAATTCAGTTATATATAATAAAGTGACAGTGCATAATAAAACATCACAGCAATTCAGTTAGCAGCAACTCATATAGCAAAACATGCATCACTAATCTTTCTATTCAAAAGTACAACCTATGTAATGTGACTAAGTGCACAAAATGTGTATATACAAAGTGAATATATATACCCTGTGTCCAGGATATTATTGGTCATAGATACTAGACACAGCTTGCAGAGTGGACAAATCAAGAACAATAAAGTGTAAATTAGTAAAAAAACACCATACTACGCCTGGCAACAGGTAAGTCACGTGGAGTGAGGAGCTGGGAAACAGCAGAGGGGACACCTTCGATCGCGGCCGCCCGTGCCGCTTCGCTGGGTGAATCAATTGCAACTAACACTATCCTGCTTAAAGGAGCAGTATCGCGAAATTTGCATTAAAAAAGATAAATAATTAAATAGCCATACAATAGCTTATAACATGTGTATAAATAATCTGGTGATAGAAAAAGAAAAAAATATATGCCTCTCTTTTAAATTGTATAATTATAATAGCTCAGTCCATTTGCTGAATAGGGGGATCTGCTGGCTTGTATTTAGTGAGCTGCTTCATTTAGCCCACTGGTCTCCTAGCAACACTTTACCTCATAGGCTGACACTGTAACGGCTGTGTGTGTGTGAGGTGCTGCTTTTGTTATGAGACCAGGTGACTCAAATGTGTAAAATCTATACAAAATAAACTAAACTGACTGAAAACGACTGAAATTCTTCTTTGAATAACTGTGAAGGAAAATCTAAAAGTATTAAAGTGGAACAAAACCCCATTCTAAATCAGGATGCCCACTGTGTGAAACGACCCCTGGATAACCACTTCCATTCCACAACCATTTTTCTGGTGCGCTCACGCAGATAGTCATTTAGACAGGCCGGGCAGACAGGAAGGTTACTGCTCAGGCTCCCCATCTGCGTGCAAACAGAGCTGATTTGATGAGAGCCCGTGCATGCGCTGTGGGACAGGGAAAGGTACGTTTTCACAGGCGAACTTGAGGATTTCACATATCAGGGCATCCCAAGTCGGGATGCCCCTAGGGGCACAAAACAAAACTCCAGATAGTGAAAATCCTGGGTTGGGCTTTGCTCAAAACACACAAAGCTGAGAGAAAGACCATATGGAAAAAAAAAGAGAAAATGGTAAACTGAACAATTTTGCAGCAGAGCCAACATGAAGGGAAAACTGTCAAAATCAGCTAAATGACTTCTAGAGCTTTTCTCTCTGTTTTAGATATATAAGTTCTGGCCAGGCAATGTTGCAATGTTGTTATCTGATGCTGGACGGCTGCCAGCACTGAACAGCTGAGACTTTGATACATTCTCCTCAGCGTGGAACTGATACATTGTTGCACCCCTCTCCTCAGTGTGGAACAGGCCAGAGTGTCGGCGCCCGTCACTGACAAGAAATAAACATGAGCTATTAGCCTCCAGCTGCTCAACACACACATCATTTTTTTCTACATTTGTAATTCTTACTCCAACACTTATCTACATTCAAAGTACCATTTAAATATAAGTCACCAAGAAAAATTCGCGATACTGCTCCTTTAAATACCTGGAAGCATGTGGTTGGAGGCAAGATCGCGCCATCCGGCCGGCGCTGCTGGAGCGCATCTGCGTGTCACCATCCCGCATAACGGATGTGACGTCATCCAAAGCCGGAAGTCTCGCCACTCAATCATGCATATTCATGCTGATATTTCACTCATTCGGAGCAGAGTCTATTCCTATTATAGCGCCCCCTATGTGTGTCCTGTTGGACACTGCCTGCGCCCGTTCTCAAGCGCGGGGACTAATTCCCCCAAAACGCGCCGCGGGCACACCCACTCAGCGTCACCCCGCCGGCACACCCGCCGAGGCCAAGCGAGGCCCGGCAAGCACACCATCCGGGCGTGGGTGCGCGCGAGAGGGCGCACAGGGCGCCCCACTGTCAAGGGCGCATCCACCTAAATACCTAACATAGGGAAGCAAAAGCACAGGCGCGCACAAGTGGGCGCACAGGGCGCCCCACAATCAAGGGCGCAGCCCGCCTGTATAAAGAAGGAGTGGTAAGGCAATATACAGCTCCAGGTCTAAGCAGAAAGGAGCATAAATCTTGATCAATTCATAACTAGAGATATGGGGTGTAATTATAAACATATTTAGATATCTTCAAAGTCGAACATCGGTTCTTGACCTCATAATTACTAGTTGACAATAGCCACTAGAGACATATCTTTGTGTCTCACGATCAATGGTGTATCTACATCTAATAAGTCTCATATAATAGACGGGGACCACAACTGATAAGTCATGATACTCCAATTGGCACAATTGGGTCAATGCTGTAAAGGCTATACACTTGTTTTTTACACATGTCTTTTGGTATATGGAAATTACCCATGCTGTAAGCAGGAATATTAGGGGGAACCCCAGACGCCAATCCCAATCCATCACCTTAAAGGAAAGGAGTAGGGGGAAGAAAAAACAGTTGAGTAGTCAGAGGGCTAAAGATGATACATGAGTAGAGGGACAGGTACTGCATTCTTGACTTGATCTCGCTGTTTGTCGCGACGGATGCATAGGAGCTTGTAGATGCCACAACCAAAGGGATGATCTTCCAAGGTAGGGATCATTCGGCTGTCAAAATGTGGATACCATTCTGTGCAGATATCAAATCCATAACAAAAATTGCTGAAGAGAAAGAAAAGTGCAAGGAGAAAAAAAAAAAGTAACTTTACATAGGTTGTACTTTTGAATAGAAAGATTAGTGATGCATGTTTTGCTATATGAGTTGCTGCTAACTGAATTGCTGCGATGTTTTATTATGCACTGTCACTTTATTATATATAACTGAATTAGGTATTTGAGGTTGGGGTTTTGTGCCAGCACAAAAAAGACTAGTCTCTACAGGATAGTTTTTATACGTGTTGATATTTCAGGAGTTTTCCAGTAATAGTTTGCTGCGACAGCAGCACTGGATGATATTTGGGGATACGCAGTGTTTTTAAAGTGTTAGTCTTGTATATTGTTTGTTGTGTTTTTTTGTTTCTTGATCAAATTCGATTCTTAATAAATGAAATTGTAATTTTGATTGTTTTGGTGCTCCTGTCATTTGGGTTTCTGGGTTGTGTCCTAAGAGCCCAATTGGATATGGTGTTCTAATTAGTTACAGTGTAGCACAGCCTCATTAATTGTGTGTGGTGCATCACTGTGGTTTGTGTCGCTTCTCATAATCTGACGGCAGGAAGTCGTAGCGATTCCTCAGCATCATCTGTCAAAAAAAGATACAAGGACCCACCATTAATACACAAAATACATTAACAAGTTTCTTGGCCTAACTAAAGTCACTTTATTAACCTCTTGCTGCCTCACATTGCCCTAGTTCTGCTATCTGCATGTAGGCTAGTTTGTAGCTGCGGACATGTGTTAAACTAAGGTGGGCTTGTATTTAACGTCACAAACTAAGTTGTTTCAGACTATTCTTGCGCTTTGTTTTTTTTTTATTATAAGGAATGTGTGCGCGCACATAAACGCACGCTCGCACACTCACATCCATGATGATGTCGTCCTGCTCCCGGGTAAAGATGGCGGGCGACATCTTTTCTTGGTTTGCAAGGTATAGCTCTGACGTTACCCCGTGGTGACGTGCGTGCGTGCGCGCAGGCGCGCACCCGCTGTTGACCACGCCCACACGGGAAACATATTTAAAGCACAAGGCACTCAGCTCTGTGTTGGATACCATATCATTATGGGCAGACCTAAAGGGAGCAAAAAGAGCCAACCAAGGCCCGAGGCACATAGCAGCCGCACACATGCCTCATCCTCCAAAAGACAGAAGAGCAGGCACCAGACACAGGCAGAACATGCCCCAACTAAAACGCAGGATACTCCACACACACAGGCACATTCCAAAAAACGCAGGACCAAGGAGACATTCACCCATTCACCACCACCTGCCAAGGGAAAGCGTATTGCCAAACCCACCACCCCACCAAGGTCACCCACCCCTCCACCTCAACCCTCTGGTTCTCCCAATTCCAGTACCTCACATTCCACATGCAGCTCCACATCTGATAGCTCAACAGGAACCCAGACATTAAGCCATAGCAGCACACACACAACATCACCCTCCCCCATAAGCCCCAGAAACACACACGACTCACCAGATAGCCAACCATCAATTTCCACAGATGCAGGGGACACCACACACCCATGTGTCCGACAACTACGCCGTGGCTCCCTAACTGCACGTTTTTGCGATGCTCAAAGCATGGCTGTGGAAAATGCAGTTTGTGAGCATTATGATGCCCTATTTGGCAGGACCTCCAAATCCACCGCTAAGCATACTAAGCTGGAGATCTGGACGAATATTTGCCGCCAAGTAAATAGTGTGGGATCTGTCAGGCGAGATATTCAACAAATCAAAAGGAAATTTGGGGACCTGAAATACTACAGTAAAAAAAATGGACATGCGCCGTCAGCAGAGGTAAAGGGCAAATTAAATGCATTTTTAGTTGCATTGGTAACAGGATGTAACACTTATTAGGTGTAATTTAATCTTCCCCAGCCAACAGACAGGGGGTGTAGCAGAGGTAAAGGGCAAATTAAATGCATTTTTAGTCGCATTGGTAACAGGATGTAACACTTATTAGGTGTAAGAAAAAAGTGTTGCCCTTGTGACCTAAAAGCTTCGTCACAACTAGCTTTGAGGTTGCGCTCTCCGTAGGAAATGTGTCACAGAGATAACAATCCAAGTTAATGAGGATAACTGGGATGTGAGTTTTTCTCTGGGATTTTTTATCTATGCTGGATTAACTGGTTCTGGGATCCAGCCTTAAACGTGTAGGGTTTGGTCAAACATGTATTTAGATGATTGACGGGTACCTAAAGTATTGTTATGATGGCTATTCTATTATACAGTACAAAAATACCTTCAGAATAGACATATATAAGTTAAAGGCACTTACCACCGCGGCCCGGGGGTGCTTAACCTACCCAGGGCCTCTTAGTTGGTATGCTTCAGTAGGAATCCTGTCAGTGAATTGCTGCACTGCTGGTGGCTTCTTGTACAAGTATGTCCAGGCTGAAGGTGTTTGAAAAAATTCCTCTCCGCTCAAAGTTCCAATAAAACAATTTTATTTATATAAAAACATTCATAAAAAACAAGGGTTTTCGTCCTGGGAATGTGGTCTGTAGGTGTTCTTTCTGGCCCGCAGCTGTTTCAAGGTTCACGGGAACAGGGACTATTCAAAAACGTGATCGTTTTTTAATGTTCCATAATTACCGGTCCTTCTTGGCTGGTCTGTTCGTTCCCAGATGCAGAAAACCGTTGCAAGGGTGAGGTAAAATCTTAGAATTAAATCAAAGTCCAAAAAGTCGTTTTTCAATGTTGGCAGGGGTGCGTTTTCCCGGCCTCCCTGCTGTTCAAAAGTCACCGACGCGCGTTTCGGCTTGAGCCGTCTTCCGGAGCTTTTAGGTCACAAGGGCAACACTTTTTTCTTACCCAACTTTATAGGCTTACGGTCGCCTATACCCCCAGGTTGCAGCACTCAAAACACCAGTCCATACCCCAGCGCTTAATATTATCCTTATTGTTTCTACTTATTAGGTGTAATTTAATCTTCCCCAGCCAACAGACAGGGGGTGGCTTACCCACTAAAATAATCCTTACTCCCGCCGAGGAACATGTATATACATACATACACCCGGCCAGCATCCAGGGCCTGGCAGAGGCACAAGACACAGACCGGAATGTAAGGTCCCAAGGTGAGTCTGATTTTGCCATGACCTATTACAAAAAGTTCAAGAATGCAGTGTTATGCTACACAACACACTGTACTTGGCCATTTAGCTAATCTTCCAATCTACATTTTAAGGACCAAGTCAACAGGACACACCAGGCCCCCAAACCCCTGCGTTAGCACTGAGGCCAAGGGCACACCAGGCTTCTACACCACAAACCCAAATTGTGGATTGCGATGAGGTAAGTCAATGGTCCTTGGTGTGTACTTTTAACATTGATATTTGAGAGCTTTTGTGGACAGAAATAAACTAAAAGGAAGCTATATTTCTTTACAGACCACAGGAAGCCCACCCATCATCGACCATATACGAGATTTGGAGGAGGACACCCCACATATGTCACTAACCACTACTGAACCAGTGGCAGCAACGCAGTCAACCCCGGCACAGCCACCACATCCACAACCACCTTCTGAACCAGAACCAACCACCCGTCCCACTGCTCCAACCCAGTCTAGACGCCATATTTCCCAAAGAAGGCAACTTCAAATTTTGGAGGAAACATGGAGGCAGGAAAATATAGCCTTTTCTGCGACAACACAGCAATTCAATGAGACTGTGTGCACCCAACTCACAAACCTCAACGCCCAATTAAACAGAAATATCTCTGCCCTAACCAGCCATATGGGTGAGATTAATCAAAGCCTGGCCCACATTGCAGCCAATTTGCAGGCACAACATCATTCCTCGTCACCATGCATCCCAACATACCACTAATTTGTGGGGAATACATTTTCTGACCCCACGTGTAATTTTTCTTTTGGTCCCAAAAAAACAAATGACACAACAAAATTTGTTTGTAAAATAAAAAAAAAAAAAAAAAAATTGTGGTCTCTGAAAAAACACTAAACAATAGTTGTGCACGTATGGTTTGCGCGGTGCCACTTTGGGTGCAAGAAAAAGGAGGGGTGGGGACGGCTGAAACTAAAGGTGGTGGAGTAGCCCACAAGCCATGATTAGGTTTAGGACCGTTGCAGGCGTCTATTGTAGTGCCCCCCCAGTCTCATCGAGACAACGGAACCTCATCTTCAAGAGAACAAAGCCTCGCTCCAACACAGAGCGAGTCCTCCTGGGGGCAGTATTGTAGCGCTCCTCTGCCTGTGAAGATCGGTGCAGGATGGGGGTCTTCATCCAGGGGACCAAAGGATAGGCAGAGTCTCCTGCCCTAAAACAAAAAAAAAATTAAAAAAAAAAAGGTGTGCATTGCAACAATAGAAAAGAGGGACAAATAGGTGAGCGGGGTAGGGTGGGAGGAAAGGACATTTCTAATGAGACTACATGCACATCCAACCTGTACTCTCATTAAAAAAGTCTGGGGAATACTACTTACATAAGAGGGCAAGAACATGACGCAATAGGGTACAATCACTTAACCCATTTAATTTGTAGCTCAATAATTAGGCTCAAAATATACTACGAAAATATTTACCAAATAGTGTGTTAAGGGAAAAAACACAGTCAGACAGGGTGCGTAACCAATACAAGTTTCATACACATACCCAGTAGCCAGCCACCAAAAAGATCGCCAGATTTGAATCGTTCATGTAGGCAGGAATTCCTAGGCAGGGAAAGCCAGCAAAACGACTCCCAAAAACCAATTCAGGGCCAGCCAGTGCCTGCACATTTATGCTATGTCCCATCTTCCAATTCCTGCACACAGGCAATAAAAAAAAATTAGGTAGACCCTGTAAAAAGGACCCCCCCAAAAAAACCCTAAAAAATATCAAATACTCATGCCATCGATGTCCAAAGGCGTGCGGCGCAGCCTGATTTCTGCCATACGCAGCAGGACAAGACCGCGGAGCTGGCGCCGCTGATGTGCTCCAACAGAGGACTGCATATTATTGCCCGAGTGCAAATACGGCTGCTCTGACTGGCCGTAAGTGAAGGCTCGGCGGCCCCGTTTTATTAGGGTGATTTCAATCGGAAATCAAGGCTCTGCATCACTGAAAAAAACGGACCAATGAACGAGGCGTCCGTTTTCCCGGGAAACAGCCTCGTGCGAGCCGACAATCGGAAAGGCGGCTGAGCGCACACCTGAGCGCATAAGCGCACACTAAAATCAACGTAGCACCCTTTCCTGACCCGATCAAAGCCCAAAACCAACGGGAAAATGCACGGGAGAGCTGAACAGGGAGGCTCTGCATCAAGCCAATAGAGTACAACACAGAGTGCGCCATCTTGGTGGGGAACAGAGACGGGAACACACAAAGTTACCCAGTACCTCGGCCTTCAGGTAAACAATTATGCTTAAGCAGATAATGCTATAGCAATATTTCAAAACCACATTGAATGCGGGTAGCTAATCACTGTGCAAATCATTTTAGGTTATACCGCAGAGTAACATTGGAAGTAACCTATCTGTGCTCCAGTGTAAAAAGTGCAACACAAAGCGAGCCAGTCCGGGGGGCTAACATATGATGTACCATACACATCAGCTCCCAGGTAAACAATCAGGACATATGGCCTGATGCAGAGCCTCCCCCGATCTGACCTTATTTTGTTCTGTTTTTCCTAAATCCCGTTTTGCTTCCATTTGTCCCGGGGTTCAAATGTGATGCAGAGCCGCGTTTGGGGCGAGCTCCGTTAATGATCCGTTTATGTGTCTTCATTTCAAAAACACAATGTAACTCCGCACCACTATTTATATTAAGGTGTGCCGGTTATATACAGGTACCAACCTCAAATGATATGGGGCATATACCGTTCCACAAGAGTGGGGTAATCCAGGACACCCCGACAATATACCTGTATAATCCAACCGCACAAACCAGATAGTATATAAATTAATAAAGACCCTTTATTTATATACGGGTATTATTACAATGCTAGGTCACACTTATCACATTAAAATAAGGTTAAAAACATCAGACCCCCTGGATCATTATAAAACTCTCTATTATATTAATAAGTGGTATCAAAAGACAGAATCATTACTGTGAGTAAAAATAAATTCATCTCAAACATATGTGCTGTAGTATACTCTGTGCAAAACTATGTTTATCAATAAATAGGTGAATAAATAAATATATAAATAAATAAATTCATACAATATTCCTCTCAATGTGAAACTAAGTGAAGTGCCAAGTGCCGAGCGACCCTTATCTCCCAAATACTACACCAGATATCCAGAGCTATCCTCCTGGGGTCCGGACAAGCGAAAGGCGACGCATAGCGTGATTCCCACTGAATCACTTCCTCACTCTACGCGTCGCCTTTTGCTTGTCCGGACCCCCAGGAGGATAGCTCTGGATATCTGGTGTAGTACTCTACCATTTATTATACCTAGTCCCATTCGGGTAGTCATAATGACACTTGAGTTATGTTAGTATTTAATGCTTACTTTAATGTCTTCTCCTCCTTCTTCTTCTTCTTCCTCCTCCCTGTGTTTAATGCTTACCTTAATGTCTTCTCCTCCTTCTTCATCTTCTTCTTCCTCCTCCCTGTGTTTAATGCTTACCTTAATGTCTTCTTCTTCTTCCCTGTCTTTAATGCTTACCTTAATCTCTTCTTTTTCTTCTTCTTATTCTTCTTCTTCCTATTCCTTGTCCCATATACTTACCTTTTGGGACATGTAACTGTATGGTTATGTTGTGAGAACGTACAGTGCCAGGAAAGAGAACACACCACACATTTTTTTTTTTTTAATAAAACTGTAAATTTTTAAAATGTACTAAAAAAATAAAATAGGGCACAGCCACCCAGGAGGGTCTTCTGGTTCTTCATCATCAGTTTTGCCTTGTAAGTATTTCTTGCTTATCTAGGGGTTTTGGTTTGGGCCATTTTTAGGGTTAATGTGGGCCAAAGTTATTTTATTAATGTGTCTTGGACCATGTTTGTTTTTTTTGGGCCAGGAGTTTAAACTACATGTATGATATATTGAACAAACTTACAAGGCTTGCGGCCAACAGGGTGTCTGGGGCGCAGCCTCCACCCTCGGTCCACGAGATCGTCCGGCTGTGAAGCTGTTGGGATCAAAAACACAAGGATATTATTGACTCTTTGTGCCTCCTGAATGTCAGATTAGGTTAGGCTTCTATGCATCAAATCACTCACCTTCCCCAGGCACCTCTTGATGTTGTGCTGGTTCTTCCACTATCCTTTGGGATGGTCCTGCGACGTCATCATCTAAAAATAACAATAGTGCACATTAGTATATGTCTTTATTGCATGTATCTGGACATGTGTAGGTTTCAGAGTCTTACCGGAGTCAGGTTGGAGCTGTGGCTGGTTGGACTCCCTGCCGTGCGACTGTCCCCCCCCTGTATAGTGAGGTCCAGTGCCTCCTCATACTCACTGGCAGAGGAGGGGGTGGGCGTTGGCACTGGTGTGGCACCACCTACACTTTCACCAGTACCTCCCAACACTGGGCTTCGTGTTCTGGTCCGGGTGGGGCGGAACCGCAAATTCCATTCATGCACTGCAATATAAACACAATCATAAACACAGGCCCAGGCAAGGGCAGTGTGTTTATTGCATGTTATGTACCAAGACTTACCTGGAAAGTGCTTCACAAAGTACCACCTCACCCGGGGCCTATGCCTCCTCTTCAAATCCGACCAGTGCTGGGCGATCTGTGTGAAAGTGTAGGTGGTTCCAGTGTTTCTGGATATTGCGTCCACCACCGCCAGTGCCAACGTCCTCTTGTCGTAGTCGCACGGCAGGTAGTCATAACGGTTTCGCAGCATCATCTGTATAAAAAAACACAATGGCAGAACATTAGTGACACAAATAGATGACTCACTCTCATGCACTATCCAAAGCCAGTTTCTGAGCCTCATTCCTACTCACATGGGCCTACTTAGTCTATCTGCCTCTAGGCTAGTGTGCTGCTGCGCACATGGTTAAAACTAACCTGTTCTAGTCGTTTTGTTTAACAAGACAGTTTGTCCTCACTAATATGGCCCTGCCATGGAAAATATTTGTTTAGCGGCTTGTCGCCTACTCACATCCATGATTATGTTGTCCTGCTCCTCCGTATATATATTGCGGGCGTCATCTTTCTCTGCCTTCCGGGTCTGGTTATGACGTGCCCCGAGGTGGCGTGCTTGCGCGCATGCACGCAGCCGCACACACAGCCGAACACGCCCTCACGGGAAAACTATTTATAGCTCAATGCACTCAGCTCTGTGTTGGTTACCATATCACTATGCCCAGGCCAAAAGGGAGCCGTAAGACCCCAAAAAGCCCAGAGCCACATATTAGCCGCACAGATAGACATCACGAACACCCACACAAAAGCAGGCACAAGAGCCGGGAGGGACATGGCCATAGTCAAAGGGTGGATAAGCCAGCAACACAGGCTTCTCGGAAAAAACGCAGTAGCAAGGAGCCCTTGGCACAGTCGCCCCCACCTGCTAAATCAGCCAGGCCTCACAAGGGCCACAAATCTCTTCAAACCCTGCAGCCTCCACCTCCTCCACCCACAAAGCATGTGGGTAAATCCAGCCACACCACCAAGGGGAAGCGTAGATCCAAAACCACTATCCCACCCAGGCCAACCCCCCCTCCTCCTCGACACTCTGTGTTCCCAAGTACCACAAGCACAGAGTCAATAGAGAGCTCCACAGGTGACAGCTCGACAGGCACCCAGCCATTATCACCTAGCACCCCCCACACTCCATCACAGTCACCCATCAGCCCAAGAAACCTAAACTACGCCCCAGACAGCCAGCCATCAATGTCGTCTGCTGCCGGGGACACCACACACCCATGTGGGAGGCAGCTGCGCCGTGGCTCACTTACTTTCTTACTTACTTTCTGTGATGTCCAAAGCATGGCTGTAGCCACTGGTGTTTGTGAGCACTATGATGCCCTATTTGGGCGTTATTCAAAGTCAACCCCAAAGCAAGCCAAGCAGGAGATTTGGGAGAACATTTGCCGGCAAGTGAATAGTGTAGGTTCTGTGAGGAGGGATGTGGAGCAAATTAAAAGAAAATTTGGGGACCTTAAATATTATGGGGAAAAAAAATGGACATGCGCCGCCAGCAGAGGTAAAGCCCATTTCGAGTGTAACTGAATGGACAGGCTGCTTTGTAGCAGTATGTAACACTTATTATGTGTGCTTTACTCTTCCCCAGCCTGCAGACAGGGGGTGGTATCCCTACTAAAATCCTCCTTACCCCAGGGGAAGTGCATGTGTTGACCTATATTCACCCGGCAACCCTTCAGGGCCTGCAAGGGGGCCAAGACACAGACAGGAATGTCAGGTCCGGAGGTGAGTATATTTTTACATTGAGACTTTTGAATGGGGACCAAATCAGTCGTATACTCCTTAGAACACACTGGTCTTTGCTGAACCTCAAAAAGTACATTCTCTCGTCCAAGAACCAACTGATGCCACGCCACAAGGCCAAGCTACCCCTGCATTGTCCCCAAGGAGCACGCCACAACAGCCTTGTGTCAACACCAACCAACCTGAGTGTACGGATGAGGTAAGTCAATGGACCACTGTGTAGACAAATGAAATTGCACTTGCCTACATTTATATTAAAATAGTGCCCTCACTACCTGCTACCTTTCTTGGCAGACCCGAACCATCCCACCCAATATCGAAGTTATTCGTGATTTGGAGGAGGAGGACACAAGTCTGCTGCAGCCAAGGCCACCAGAATCTGAGGAACAACATCCAACACAACAGGCCCAGCAAGTGCTGCCCCTGGTCTCTACTACCCATACCTCAGTGGCCCAAACCTCTTCTGCCGTGGACATTGGGCACACAACAGACTCTGCGCCCAGCCAGCCACCTGCAGCCACTGAATCAGTACCAGATGCACCCACCCGTGCCAGTGGCAGGACCCGGCAACGTCGCCATATCAGCCAGAGGAGACATCTGCAGATAATGGAGGAAGCATGGCACCACGAGAACATGCAGTTTGCAGCTAACACACATAGGTTTAATGACACAGTGTGTTCACAAATAACCTCTATGTCACAACAACTAGAGGTTTTGAATCAAAATGTGTCCGGCCTGCTTGCAGAAACAAGACAACAAAGCAGGCATATGGCAGAAATGGTCCAGCAATGGCAGTTAATGAATCAGAGCCTTGCTCATATTGCCGCTAACATGCAGCAACCCCATCCATCAACTTCCACCTCCTTCTCTACCTACCACTGAAGGCATGTGTTTAGGTATTGATTCTGGGGAGCAGGACACAAGACTGCCGTAACCCAAAACACATGCTCTTCCACAACCCCACATTAACAGCCAAAAATTATTCAACAATGTTTGTCACATTATTTTTTGTTTTTTATCACACAAAATAAAAAAGGCACACATTGGCCAAAATGCATGAAAATTAAGCAAAAACATTGTCCACAAGCTGGGAACGGATCGCCTGTGCCGACCCACTTTGTGTTCCAGAGTAGGGAGGTGTTACATCTTCTGAAATGACTAAAGCGTCCTCAGCCAGGTCACTGTATCTGGGAACCCGGCTACGGATGGCGAGGTTGTGCAGGACCCCACACGCAACAATTATTTGGAGGACCTTGGCGGGCTCATACTGCAAGGCACCCCCAGTCTGGTCCAGACAACGGAAGCGCATCTTCAACAAGCCAAAGGCACGTTCCACCACTGAGCGAGTCCTCCTATGTGCAGTGTTATACCGCTCCTGGGCCTGCGAGGATGGGTGGAGGATGGGGGTGAGTAACCAGGGGAGCAATGGATAGCCAGAATCACCTGCCAAAAAATAAACAAAAAATAAGCACACACCATAATACAAAAAAAAACATGACAAATGAGCCCCTTTGCCACATATGTAGTGGCAGCCCACATAACTAGCCGAGACATAGAAACCTAAACAACAAACATCTAAAGTGTATCTAAAGAAGTACCATCATGCTACTAACGAAGAGCCACAAGTACCTTACATGCTACTTACTACAAATACGGCATGTTAGGTTACTTTAAACTGCTAAGAACAGGGGGTAACAGACAGAGGCTTAAGGGGAAGAGGCTCAATAATGTGTTGCTTAGCATTCAAACATTAGTGAACAGGGACAATAGGTCAGCTGTGCAGTGTCAGCGCAAAGCACAGTTTTGATGAGGCAACATGCACATCCACCCAGCACACTCCTGTACAATGACTCTGGGATGCAACATAGCTAAGAGGGCCAGGACAGAAAGGTATACAGGAGAATCACAAACAAAGCCATAGGAGGAAATACTGGTAAGTAAGTGAGTAGAGATGAGCGAACTTTTGAAAAATTAGATTCAACTGATTCGCCAAATTTTCCGACAAAAATCGTTTCGACCCGAATTTATTCGCGACGAATCGCTATTAAAAACGGCTATTTCTGAGCCTCCTAGAGCCTCAATAGGGTTGTAAACCATTCTGCCTTGCTGTAACACGCACAGGATGCGTGCTGGGTTAGTTAAATAATACTTTGAATAAATATCACATGCAGATCAGAGGCATCGCTAATAGAATCACAGAGCGGCACAATTGCAGAGAGTTGAAGTGGCATCACTATGAGGGGCAGGAGCCCAAATATTGCTTTAAAGAGACACTGGAGTTGGCAGCAGCAGGAGCCCAAAAATTGTATGAATCACACCCTGGAGTTGCAAGCAGCAGCAGGAGCCCAAACATTGGCTGAAAGAGACACTGGAGTTGGCAGCAGCAGGAGCCCAAAAATTGACTGACACACCCTGGAGTTTCAAGCAGCAGCAGCAGCAGGAGCCCAAACATAGCTTGAAAGAGACACTGGAGTTGGCTGCAGGAGCCCAAAGATTGGATGAATCACACCCTGCAGTTGCAAGCAGCAGCAGCAGGAGCCAAAATATTACTTTAAAGAGACACTGGATTTGGCAGCAGGAGCCCAAAATTGGATGAATCACACCCTGGAGTTGGCAGCAGCAGCAGGAGCCCAAACATTACTTTAAAGAGACACTGGGGTTGGCTTCAGGAGCCTAAAAATTGGATGATTCACACCCTGGAGTTGGCAGCAGCAGCAGGAGCCCAAACATTACTTTAAAGAGACACTGGGGTTGGCTTCAGGAGCCCAAAAATTGGATGATTCACACCCTGGAGTTGGCAGCAGCAGCATGAGCCCAAACATTACTTTAAAGAGACACTGGGGTTGGCTTCAGGAGCCCAAAAATTGGATGAATCACACCCTGGAGTTGGCAGCAGCAGCAGCAGGAGCCCAAACATTACTTTAAAGAGACACTGGGGTTGGCTTCAGGAGCCCCAAAATTGGATGAATCGCACCCTGGAGTTGGCAGCAGCAGCAGCAGAAGCCCAAATATTACTTTAAAGAGACACTGGGGTTGGCTTCAGGAGCCCAATAATTGGATGAATCACACCCTGGAGTTGGCAGCAGCAGCAGGAGCCCAAACATTACTTTAAAGAGACACTGGGGTTGGCTTCAGGAGCCCCAAAATTGGATGATTAACACCCTGGAGTTGGCAGCAGCAGGAGCCCAAACATTACTTTAAAGAGACACTGGGTTGGCTTCAGGAGCCCAAAAATTGGATGATTAACACCCTGGAGTTGGCAGCAGCAGCAGCAGGAGCCCAAATATTACTTTAAAGAGACACTGGGGTTGGCTTCAGGAGCCCAAAAATTGGAGGAATCACACCCTGGAGTTGGCAGCAGCAGCAGCAGCAGCAGGAGCCCAAATATTACTTTAAAGAGACACTGGGGTTGGCTTCAGGAGCCCAAAAATTGGATGAATCACACCCTGGAGTTGGCAGCAGCAGCAGGAGCCCAAACATTACTTTAAAGAGACACTGGGGTTGGCTTCAGGAGCCCCAAAATTGGATGATTAACACCCTGGAGTTGGCAGCAGCAGGAGCCCAAACATTACTTTAAAGAGACACTGGGTTGGCTTCAGGAGCCCAAAAATTGGATGATTAACACCCTGGAGTTGGCAGCAGCAGCAGCAGGAGCCCAAATATTACTTTAAAGAGACACTGGGGTTGGCTTCAGGAGCCCAAAAATTGGATGAATCACACCCTGGAGTTGGCAGCAGCAGCAGCAGCAGGAGCCCAAATATTACTTTAAAGAGACACTGGGGTTGGCTTCAGGAGCCCAAAAATTGGATGAATCACACCCTGGAGTTGGCAGCAGCAGCAGCAGGAGCCCAAACATTACTTTAAAGAGACACTGGAGTTGGCTTCAGGAGCCCAAAAATTGGATGATTCACACCCTGGAGTTGGCAGCAGCAGCAGCAGGAGCCCAAACATTACTTTAAAGAGACACTGGGGTTGGCTTCAGGAGCCCAAAAATTGGATGATTCACACCCTGGAGTTGGCAGCAGCAGCAGGAGCCCAAACATTACTTTAAAGAGACACTGGGGTTGGCTTCAGGAGCCCAAAATTGGATGATTCACACCCTGGAGTTGGCAGCAGCAGCATGAGCCCAAACATTACTTTAAAGAGACACTGGGGTTGGCTTCAGGAGCCCAAAAATTGGATGAATCACACCCTGGAGTTGGCAGCAGCAGCTGGAGCCCAACAATACTTTAAAGAGACACTGGGGTTGGCTTCAGGAGCCCAAAAATTGGATGAATCACACCCTGGAGTTGGCAGCAGCAGCAGGAGCCCAAACATTACTTTAAAGAGACACTGGGGTTGGCTTCAGGAGCCCAAAAATTGGATGAATCACACCCTGGAGTTGGCAGCAGCAGCAGGAGCCCAAACACTACTTTAAAGAGACACTGGGGTTGGCGTCAGGACCCCCAAAATTGGATGATTAACACCCTGGAGTTGGCAGCAGCAGGAGTCCAAACATTACTTTAAAGAGACACTGGGGTTGGCTTCAGGAGCCCAAAAATTGGATGATTAACACCCCGGAGTTGGCAGCAGGAGCAGCAGGAGCCCAAATATTACTTTAAAGAGACACTGGGGTTGGCTTCAGGAGCCCAAAAATTGGATGAATCACACCCTGGAGTTGGCAGCAGCAGCAGGAGCCCAAATATTACTTTAAAGAGACACTGGGGTTGGCTTCAGGAGCCCAAAAATTGGATGAATCACACTCTGGAGTTGGCAGCAGCAGCAGCAGGAGCCCAAGCATTACTTTAAAGAGACACTGGAGTTGGCTTCAGGAGCCCAAAAATTGGATGATTCACACCCTGGAGTTGGCAGCAGCAGCAGCAGGAGCCCAAACATTACTTTAAAGAGAAACTGGGGTTGGCTTCAGGAGCCCAAAAATTGGATGATTCACACCCTGGAGTTGGCAGCAGCAGCAGGAGCCCGAACATTACTTTAAAGAGACACTGGGGTGGGCTTCAGGAGCCCAAAAATTGGATGATTCACACCCTGGAGTTGGCAGCAGCAGCAGGAGCCCAAACATTACTTTAAAGAGACACTGGGGTTGGCTTTAGGAGCCCAAAAATTGGATGAATCACACCCTGGAGTTGGCAGCAGCAGGAGCCCAAATATTACTTTAAAGAGACACTGGGGTTGGCTTCAGGAGCCCAAAAATTGGATGAATCACACCCTGGAGTTAGCAGCAGCAGCAGGAGCCCAAATATTACTTTAAAGAGACACTGGGGTTGGCTTCAGGAGCCCCAAAATTGGATGATTAACACCCTGGAGTTGGCAGCAGCAGGAGCCCAAACATTACTTTAAAGAGACACTGGGGTTGGCTTCAGGAGCCCAAAAATTGGATGATTAACACCCTGGAGTTGGCAGCAGCAGCAGCAGCAGGAGCCCAAATATTACTTTAAAGAGACACTGGGGTTGGCTTCAGGAGCCCAAAAATTGGATGAATCACACCCTGGAGTTGGCAGCAGCAGCAGGAGCCCAAATATTACTTTAAAGAGACACTGGGGTTGGCTTCAGGAGCCCAAAAATTGGATGAATCACACCCTGGAGTTGGCAACAGCAGCAGCAGCAGGAGCCCAAACATTACTTTAAAGAGACACTGGAGTTGGCTTCAGGAGCCCAAAAATTGGATGATTCACACCCTGGAGTTGGCAGCAGCAGCAGCAGGAGCCCAAACATTACTTTAAAGAGACACTGGGGTTGGCTTCAGGAGCCCAAAAATTGGATGATTCACACCCTGGAGTTGGCAGCAGCAGCAGGAGCCCAAACATTACTTTAAAGAGACACTGGGGTTGGCTTCAGGAGCCCAAAAATTGGATGAATCACACCCTGGAGTTGGCAGCAGCAGCAGGAGCCCAAATATTACTTTAAAGAGACACTGGGGTTGGCTTCAGGAGCCCAAAAATTGGATGATTCACACCCTGGAGTTGGCAGCAGCAGCAGCAGGAGCCCCAACATTACTTTAAAGAGACACTGGAGTTGGCTTAAGGAGCCCAAAAATTGGATGATTCACACCCTGGAGTTGGCAGCAGCAGCAGCAGGAGCCCAAACATTACTTTAAAGAGACACTGGAGTTGGCTTCAGGAGCCCAAAAATTGGATGAATCACACCCTGGAGTTGGCAGCAGCAGCAGGAGCCCAAACATTACTTTAAAGAGACACTGGGGTTGGCTTCAGGAGCCCAAAAATTGGATGATTCACACCCTGGAGTTGGCAGCAGCAGCAGCAGGAGCCAAAACATTACTTTAAAGAGACACTGGGGTTGGCTTCAGAAGCCCAAAAATTGGATGAATCACACCCTGGAGTTGGCAGCAGCAGCAGCAGGAGCCCAAATATTACTTTAAAGAGACACTGGGGTTGGCTTCCGGAGCCCAAAAATTGGATGAATCACACCCTGGAGTTGGCAGCAGCAGCAACAGGAGCCCAAACAATACTTTAAAGAGACACTGGAGTTGGCTTCAGGAGCCCAAAAATTGGATGATTCACACCCTGGAGTTGGCAGCAGCAGCAGCAGGGTCCCAAACATTACTTTAAAGAGACACTGGGGTTGGCTTCAGAAGCCCAAAAATTAGATGATTCACACCCTGGAGTTGGCAGCAGCAGCAGGAGCCCAAACATTACTTTAAAGAGAAACTGGGGTTGGCTTCAGGAGCCCAAAAATTGGATGAATCACACCCTGGAGTTGGCAGCAGCAGCAGGAGCCCAAATATTACTTTAAAGAGACACTGGGGTTGGCTTCAGGAGCCCAAAAATTGGATGATTCACACCCTGGAGTTGGCAGCAGCAGCAGCAGGAGCCCAAACATTACTTTAAAGAGACACTGGGGTTGGCGTCAGGAGCCCCAAAATTGGATGATTAACACCCTGGAGTTGGCAGCAGCAGGAGCCCAAACATTACTTTAAAGAGACACTGGGGTTGGCTTCAGGAGCCCAAAAATTGGATGATTAACACCCTGGAGTTGGCAGCAGCAGCAGCAGGAGCCCAAATATTACTTTAAAGAGACACTGGGGTTGGCTTCAGGAGCCCAAAAATTGGATGAATCACACCCTGGAGTTGGCAGCAGCAGCAGCAGGAGCCCAAATATTACTTTAAAGAGACACTGGGGTTGGCTTCAGGAGCCCAAAAATTGGATGAATCACACTCTGGAGTTGGCAGCAGCAGCAGCAGGAGCCCAAACGTTACTTTAAAGAGACACTGGAGTTGGCTTCAGGAGCCCAAAAATTGGATGAATCACACCCTGGAGTTGGCAGCAGCAGCAGGAGCCCAAACATTACTTTAAAGAGACACTGGGGTTGGCTTCAGGAGCCCCAAAATTGGATGAATCGCACCCTGGAGTTGCCATCAGCAGGAGCCCAAAAATTGGCCTAAAGACATAAATATGTTTTGCACCATTTGGAAAGTGTAAAACGTGGCACCATGCTGAATCTAGTCGCATGCATCAGCCATTGGTGGGTGGAAATCCTGGCTGATCCATCCCTAATTCATTTTGACAAAGGTGAGTCTCTCCACATTTTTAGTTGACAGACGAGTTCTCCTCGCCGTAACTATGGCCCCCGCCGCACTAAACACCCGCTCAGATGGCACGCTACTTGCCGGGCAGGACAGCTTTTCCAGGGCAAACTCTGCTAGTTGTGGCCACAAATCAAGTTTGGCTGCCCAGAAGTCCAGCGGATCCTCAAGGTGTGTTGGCATGGTCATGTCAAAGTATGACATGACCTGCTGTTTCAGGTCCTGCTCCAGGTCTTCCTGCTGCTCATGAGTAGCCTCACTATGCGGGTGTAGAAAGCTACTCATTAGCGACTGAAGACTGAGGCTGCTGCTGATGGAGCTGCTGCTGCTGCTCCTGCCAACCCCCCCAGCAGCCATGGCAGTGGAAGGTGAGCGCAGAGGTCCCCTCGAGTCAGACCTGCGAGAGTATCGACCATGGCGCAGATAGGCATCGGCCAACTGCCTACGTAGAATGTCTTTGTAGTAGTTCAGTTTGTCCTCCCTCTCGGCGGGTTTAAAAAATGCCCCCATTTTGTGCCGGAAGCGAGGGTCCAATAAGGTGGACAGCAAGAAGTCATCCCGCCGACAGATGGAAACAATTCTGGGGTCACTACGCAAGCATGTGAGCATGCTTCGTGCCATTTGCGCAAGTGACTCGGATGGACTACCTGTCTCCATCTCCACTGCATACTGCCACGGTGTGCCCGGGTCCTCTGTCTCGCCTTCCTCAAAAACCTCTAGCTCCTCTGGCTGCTCCTGCTCCTCCTCTCCTGTCCGCTGACTAGATAAACCAGCCATTTCGCCAAGCCTAAACTGTGCTTCACTGTGCCCCTCCTCCTCCTCTTCCTCCTCCTCCAGTTCAGCTCCAACGGGGTTCATGTGGCCGTAAGATGTAAACGCCATGTCTCCAGTGCCCTGACCAGCTATGGTTTCCAACATGTGCTGTAGTACATGAAGCAGTGGAATCACGTCGTTCATCCCGTAATCCTGCCGACTGACAAATAAAGTGGCTTCCTCAAAGGGCCTGAGCAAACGGCAGGTGTCACGTATGAGCTGCCACTGGTTGACATTGAAGTTACACAGGGGAGTCCCCCTATCTGCTTGGATCATCAGGAAATCCGTGATGGCTTTTCTCTGTTCATATAATCGGTCCAACATGTGAAGGGTGGAATTCCAACGGGTGGAAACATCGCAAATCAGACTATGTTGGGGGATACTGTTCTGACGCTGTAGCTCAAGAAGGGTGTGTTTGGCGGTGTATGAGTGGCTGAAGTGCATGCAAAGTTTCCTTGAAGTTGTTAGGATGTCTTGCAGATGGGGGGAACACTTCAGAAACCGCTTGACAACCAGATTGAAGACGTGAGCCATGCAAGGGGCATGGGTCAGGCTTCCTTGGCGCAGCGCAGACAAAATGTTCTTCCCATTGTCGGTAACCATGATTCCCATTTTAAGTTTTCTTGGAGTAAGCCATTTTTGGATTTCCTGATGAATAAATTTAAGCAGTTCCTCCCCTGTGTGACTCCGTTCGCCAAGACAAACCATGTGAAGCACAGCGTGACACCTCCGTGCCCTGCACACATGGTAGACTGGAGGGACACTGAGACTTGAGCCTACAGTGGAGGGTGAGGAGATGGCGGAGGATGAGGAGGCCGAGTCGCACGGTGTCACAGGCACAACGGCCAGGGAGCGCGGAGGCCGAAGCGACGTGACCTGTCCAAGTTGCTGCTGCTGCAAAGGGACCACATTCACCCAGTGGGCCATAAACGACATGTACTGTCCCTGACCGTAGTTACAGCTCCAGACGTTGGCGCTGCCATGCACTTTGCTACACACCGACAGGCTCAAGGACTGGCCCACCTTCTGTTCAACAAAAGTGTGCAGCGCTGGTACTGCCTTCTTGGCAAAGAAATGACGGCTTGGGACTCTCCACCTCGGCTCGGCACAAGCCATCAGTTCTCTGAAAGGTGCAGAGTCCACCACCTGAAAAGGGAGCGACTGCAGCACCAGCAACTTGGACAGGAGCACATTCAGCTTCTGCGCCGTAGGATGAGTGGGCGCATACTGCTGTCTCTTGGACATGGCTTCGCTGATGGATTGCTGGCGGGATGCATGACTTGGAGGAGGAGGAGGAGGAGCAGGAGCGACAGAGGATGGGTATGACGCACAGCTGCCTTCGGCTGAGGTGCTGGAGCCTTGGCTGGCAGAAATTGGGAGCGGCGTGCCACTTGGTGAGGAAGCGTACTGGACCACCCCTTGGGAGCCTCGGTTCTCCCAGGCCGCTTTATGGTGACGCTGCATATGTTGACGCAGGGCCGTGGTGCCAACATTTGGACCCTGGCCACGCTTCACCTTTTGCCTACATATCTTGCATGTGGCCATGTTACCCTCCTGCAGATGCTTCAGGAAAAACTGCCACACTGCCGAGTAGCTACTTTTCCCACCCCCTGGCCTCACTGATTCACTGCTGCTGTTGCCAACTACAGGAACCCCTGCTCCACTACCTCCCGATAAGGTAGACTGCCGCACAGCAGGTGCTCTACCCCGGCCCCGGCCCCGGCCGGCTCCAGCCTTTGGAATTGTGCCCCCATGCTGACTGCTACCACTTTGCTGCCTCAGCTGCTGACTCCGGGGCAACCTGTGCCCCTCTTCTCCTGATGATGACGATGAAGCCCCTTCATCACCCGGCTCCCAAGTGCGATCGGCTTCATCGCCATCATCATTATCACCGAGTTGTGGCTGTACGTCACTGATGTTCGTGGATTCGTCAACAGTGTCTGGCGCAGGAGCTGGAACGCTCATAGCACCCACGACACTGTCCACATCTCTATTTGTCTGCCTAGCTAAAGAAGCCACCTCCATTTCTTGGCTGGGCAGTAGCTGCTGACTGTCCTCTATCTGATCGTCCTCCTCACTAAAGAGTGGAGCTGAACCCAAAGCATAGGATACGTCGCTGGGGGAGGGAACGGCGTAGGACAGAGGCAATGGGAGGACAGGGACTGCTCTCGGGGCATGCCAACTCAGGGTTGTGTCAGAGGAACCTACCGACCCTAGACTGGGGGTCTCAGACGTAAGTTGTGATGATGTTGTTGATGAGCGCGTTAACCAATCTACCATGGCAGATGCGTTACTGGTAGAGACCCGACCGCTAGCAGATACTGGCAGATTAGGTCTCTCAGCGTGACTCCTGCTGCTACTGGCCCCCAGTCTGCTGCGACCTCTGCCTGCGGAATCTTGGCCTCTGCCACTCCTCTTTTCACTTCCAGGCACTTGTCTGCCCGACATAGTCTAACTGGCGTGGTAGTAGGTGATATTTTAAGAACCCCCAGGCAGCGGTGGGTCTATATGAAACAGAATATAATGCCTCCAACAGGCCTGCTTAGTGTAAATAAGAGAGCTGCTTAGTGTAAATAAAGAGGGGTATGGTATGTTACAGAATGGGATGCCCCAACCAGAGAGCACCTGGCAGCAGTACTACTATGCACAGCAAAAGTGTCTTTGTCAGGCCAAATTACTTTTAGAATAAGTGCAAAGGGTTATAGTAAATAGAGGCTGGTGTAGTCACAGAATGGGATGCCCCAACCAGAGAGCACCTGGCAGCAGTACTACTATGCACAGCAAAAGTGTCTTTATCAGGCCAAATTACTTTTAGAATAAGTGCAAAGGGTTATAGTAAATAGAGGCTGGTGTAGTCACAGAATGGGATGCCCCAACCAGAGAGCACCTGGCAGCAGTACTACTATGCACAGCAAACGTGTCTTTATCAGGCCAAATTACTTTTAGAATAAATGCAAAGGGTTATAGTAAATAGAGGCTGGTGTAGTCACAGAATGGGATGCCCCAACCAGAGAGCACCTGGCAGCAGTACTACTATGCACAGCAAAAGTGTCTTTGTCAGGCCAAATTACTTTTAGAATAAGTGCAAAGGGTTATAGTAAATAGAGGCTGGTGTAGTCACAGAATGGGATGCCCCAACCAGAGAGCACCTGGCAGCAGTACTACTATGCACAGCAAAGGTGTCTTTATCAGGCCAAATTACTTTTAGATTAAGTGCAAAGGGTTATGGTAAATAGAGGCTGGTGTAGTCACAGAATGGGATGCCCCAACCAGAGAGCACCTGGTAAGCAGTACTACTATGCACAGCAAAAGTGTCTTTATCAGGCCAAATTACTTTTAGAATAAGTGCAAAGGGTTATAGTAAACAGAGGCTGGTGTAGTCACAGAATGGGATGCCCCAACCAGAGAGCACCTGGCAGCAGTACTACTATGCACAGCAAAAGTGTCTTTATCAGGCCAAATTACTTTTAGAATAAGTGCAAAGGGTTATAGTAAATAGAGGCTGGTGTAGTCACAGAATGGGATGCCCCAACCAGAGAGCACCTGGCAGCAGTACTACTATGCACAGCAAAAGTGTCTTTGTCAGACCAAATTACTTTTAGAATAAGTGCAAAGGGCTATAGTAAATAGAGGCTGGTGTAGTCACCGAATGGGATGTCCCAACCAGAGAGCACCTGGCAGCAGTACTACTATGCACAGCAAAAGTGTCTTTATCAGGCCAAATTACTTTTAGAATAAGTGCAAAGGGTTATAGTAAATAGAGGCTGGTGTAGTCACAGAATGGGATGCCCCAACCAGAGAGCACCTGGCAGCAGTACTACTATGCACAGCAAAAGTGTCTTTATCAGGCCAAATTACTTTTAGAATAAGTGCAAAGGGTTATAGTAAATAGAGGCTGGTGTAGTCACAGAATGGGATGCCCCAACCAGAGAGCACCTGGCAGCAGTACTACTATGCACAGCAAAAGTGTCTTTATCAGGCCAAATTACTTTTAGAATAAGTGCAAAGGGTTATAGTAAATAGAGGCTGTTGTAGTCACAGAATGGGATGCCCCAACAAGAGAGCACCTGGGAGCAGTACTACTATGCACAGCAAAAGTGTCTTTGTCAGGCCAAATTACTTTTAGAATAAGTGCAAAGGGTTATAGTAAATAGAGGCTGGTGTAGTCACAGAATGGGATGCCCTAACCAGAGAGCACCTGGCAGCAGTACTACTATGCACAGCAAAAGTGTCTTTATCAGGCCAAATTACTTTTAGAATAAGTGCAAAGGGTTATAGTAAATAGAGGCTGGTGTAGTCACAGAATGGGATGCCCCAACCAGAGAGCACCTGGCAGCAGTACTACTATGCACAGCAAAAGTTTCTTTATCAGGCCAAATTACTTTTAGAATAAGTGCAAAGGGTTATAGTAAATAGAGGCTGGTGTAGTCACAGAATGGGGTGCCCCAACCAGAGAGCACCTGGCAGCAGTACTACTATGCACAGCAAAAGTGTCTTTATCAGGCCAAATTACTTTTAGAATAAGTGCAAAGGGTTATTATAGTAAATAGAGGCTGGTGTAGTCACAGAATGGGATGCCCCAACCAGAGAGCACCTGGCAGCAGTACTACTATGCACAGCAAAAGTGTCTTTGTCAGGCCAAATTACTTTTAGAATAAGTGCAAAGGGTTATAGTAAATAGAGGCTGGTGTAGTCACAGAATGGGATGCCCCAACCAGAGAGCACCTGGCAGCAGTACTACTATGCACAGCAAAAGTGTCTTTGTCAGGCCAAATTACTTTTAGAATAAGTGCAAAGGGTTATAGTAAATAGAGGCTGTTGTAGTCACAGAATGGGATGCCCCAACCAGAGAGCACCTGGCAGCAGTACTACTATGCACAGCAAAAGTGTCTTTATCAGGCAAAATTACTTTTAGAATAAGTGCAAAGGGTTATAGTAAATAGAGGCTGGTGTAGTCACAGAATGGGATGCCCCAACCAGAGAGCACCTGGCAGCAGTACTACTATGCACAGCAAAAGTGTCTTTATCAGGCCAATTTACTTTTAGAATAAGTGCAAAGGGTTATAGTAAATAGAGGCTGGTGTAGTCACAGAATGGGATGCCCCAACCAGAGAGCACCTGGCAGCAGTACTACTATGCACAGCAAAAGTGTCTTTATCAGGCCAAATTACTTTTAGAATAAGTGCAAAGGGTTATTATAGTAAATAGAGGCTGGTGTAGTCACAGAATGGGATGCCCCAACCAGAGAGCACCTGGCAGCAGTACTACTATGCACAGCAAAAGTGTCTTTGTCAGGCCAAATTACTTTTAGAATAAGTGCAAAGGGTTATAGTAAATAGAGGCTGGTGTAGTCACAGAATGGGATGCCCCAACCAGAGAGCACCTGGCAGCAGTACTACTATGCACAGCAAAAGTGTCTTTATCAGGCCAAATTACTTTTAGAATAAGTGCAAAGGGTTATAGTAAATAGAGGCTGGTGTAGTCACAGAATGGGATGCCCCAACCAGAGAGCACCTGGCAGCAGTACTACTATGCACAGCAAACGTGTCTTTGTCAGGCCAAATTACTTTTAGAATAAGTGCAAAGGGTTATAGTAAATAGAGGCTGGTGTAGTCACAGAATGGGATGCCCCAACCAGAGAGCACCTGGCAGCAGTACTACTATGCACAGCAAAAGTGTCTTTGTCAGACCAAATTACTTTTAGAATAAGTGCAAAGGGCTATAGTAAATAGAGGCTGGTGTAGTCACCGAATGGGATGTCCCAACCAGAGAGCACCTGGCAGCAGTACTACTATGCACAGCAAAAGTGTCTTTATCAGGCAAAATTACTTTTAGAATAAGTGCAAAGGGTTATAGTAAATAGAGGCTGGTGTAGTCACAGAATGGGATGCCCCAACCAGAGAGCACCTGGCAGCAGTACTACTATGCACAGCAAAAGTGTCTTTATCAGGCCAAATTACTTTTAGAATAAGTGCAAAGGGTTATAGTAAATAGAGGCTGGTGTAGTCACAGAATGGGATGCCCCAACCAGAGAGCACCTGGCAGCAGTACTACTATGCACAGCAAAAGTGTCTTTATCAGGCCAAATTACTTTTAGAATAAGTGCAAAGGGTTATAGTAAATAGAGGCTGGTGTAGTCACAGAATGGGATGCCCCAACAAGAGAGCACCTGGGAGCAGTACTACTATGCACAGCAAAAGTGTCTTTGTCAGGCCAAATTACTTTTAGAATAAGTGCAAAGGGTTATAGTAAATAGAGGCTGGTGTAGTCACAGAATGGGATGCCCTAACCAGAGAGCACCTGGCAGCAGTACTACTATGCACAGCAAAAGTGTCTTTATCAGGCCAAATTACTTTTAGAATAAGTGCAAAGGGTTATAGTAAATAGAGGCTGGTGTAGTCACAGAATGGGATGCCCCAACCAGAGAGCACCTGGCAGCAGTACTACTATGCACAGCAAAAGTTTCTTTATCAGGCCAAATTACTTTTAGAATAAGTGCAAAGGGTTATAGTAAATAGAGGCTGGTGTAGTCACAGAATGGGGTGCCCCAACCAGAGAGCACCTGGCAGCAGTACTACTATGCACAGCAAAAGTGTCTTTATCAGGCCAAATTACTTTTAGAATAAGTGCAAAGGGTTATTATAGTAAATAGAGGCTGGTGTAGTCACAGAATGGGATGCCCCAACCAGAGAGCACCTGGCAGCAGTACTACTATGCACAGCAAAAGTGTCTTTGTCAGGCCAAATTACTTTTAGAATAAGTGCAAAGGGTTATAGTAAATAGAGGCTGGTGTAGTCACAGAATGGGATGCCCCAACCAGAGAGCACCTGGCAGCAGTACTACTATGCACAGCAAAAGTGTCTTTGTCAGGCCAAATTACTTTTAGAATAAGTGCAAAGGGTTATAGTAAATAGAGGCTGGTGTAGTCACAGAATGGGATGCCCCAACCAGAGAGCACCTGGCAGCAGTACTACTATGCACAGCAAAAGTGTCTTTATCAGGCAAAATTACTTTTAGAATAAGTGCAAAGGGTTATAGTAAATAGAGGCTGGTGTAGTCACAGAATGGGATGCCCCAACCAGAGAGCACCTGGCAGCAGTACTACTATGCACAGCAAAAGTGTCTTTATCAGGCCAATTTACTTTTAGAATAAGTGCAAAGGGTTATAGTAAATAGAGGCTGGTGTAGTCACAGAATGGGATGCCCCAACCAGAGAGCACCTGGCAGCAGTACTACTATGCACAGCAAAAGTGTCTTTATCAGGCCAAATTACTTTTAGAATAAGTGCAAAGGGTTATTATAGTAAATAGAGGCTGGTGTAGTCACAGAATGGGATGCCCCAACCAGAGAGCACCTGGCAGCAGTACTACTATGCACAGCAAAAGTGTCTTTGTCAGGCCAAATTACTTTTAGAATAAGTGCAAAGGGTTATAGTAAATAGAGGCTGGTGTAGTCACAGAATGGGATGCCCCAACCAGAGAGCACCTGGCAGCAGTACTACTATGCACAGAAAAAGTGTCTTTGTCAGGCCAAATTACTTTTAGAATAAGTGCAAAGGGTTATAGTAAATAGAGGCTGGTGTAGTCACAGAATGGGATGCCCCAACCAGAGAGCACCTGGCAGCAGTACTACTATGCACAGCAAAAGTGTCTTTATCAGGCCAAATTACTTTTAGAATAACTGCAAAGGGTTATAGTAAATAGAGGCTGTTGTAGGCACAGAATGGGATGCCCCAACCAGAGAGCGCCTGGCAGCAGTACTACTATGCACAGCAAAAGTGTCTTTATCAGGCCAAATTACTTTTAGAATAAGTGCAAAGGGTTATAGTAAATAGAGGCTGTTGTAGTCACAGAATGGGATGCCTCACAGCAGACTTGAGATCAGTTCAGTATATATGCACAGTAAGTGTATAAGCAGCCTGAAAACGCTAACAAAGCCAGTCAGCCAGCCAGTAACACTCAGGCTGGATGAAAAAAAAAAAATCTCCCTGTGACTGCCTCCGATTTTTCCTAACATTCCCTGCTTCTCGCTGACTTTCTACCTGTCTCCTGCCTGTCCCTGTCTGTCCCTGGCTCCCTGTCTCTCCCTCACTACAGCAGCGTCCTGTCTCTCATGAATGCAATAGAGAAATGAGGAAAAGCAAGATGTCCGCCGCCTTAAATAGCGCTGTGACGTCACCGGGCTTGCTGGCTGCTGACAGGCTGCATGTGACTGCCCCAGCTTGCACTGCTGCGGGGTAGATGTCTGGACATGTCCCGTCCGCCATCTTAGAATGCCTGTAATGTAAATGAATGGATGTTAAAGGAAAACTTCGAGCGATCGAAGCACGGGGAAATTCGGATTCGATCCGAATCGAATTTTTCATGAAATTCGGATCGAATCCGGGTTCGTCCGGATCGATTCACTCATCCCTATAAGTGAGTGTAAACTTCTACTGTTTAATTGGAGTCTCTAATAGATTAGTGGGGTACAGGCACAGACCAATCAGAAAAATCATGCTGGACGGCAACAACAATTTTTAAACACATACCCAGTAGCCAGCCACCAGACAGATCTCCAGATTGAAAGTGCACAAAGAGGATGGAGTTCCTCAAAATGTGCGAGTCGTGTGTGGACCCAGGGAAGGCTGCAAACATACTAAAAAATTGCATATCTGGGCCTGACACTGCCTGCACATTTATAGAGTGGCCCATCTTCCTGTTCCTGCAAAAGCAAAATATAACAGGAATTAGTGGGCACAAAAGGCAAAACACAATTAAAAAGATACATTCACATAAGCAACATTTCAAATCACTGGATGTTTGGTATACACAGGATGTAGGTCTGCTTTCAGCCATTGAAAAATACTCCACATTGCAAAAATGTAAATGTATGTGCTACGTTGCAGACACATGCTGACCTAAACCACATACCTGAACAGATATTCCTGCGCAGCTGGCGGAATTAACGCAACGTGGGTACAATCGATGGCATCCATGACGTTGGGCATGTCGGCTATATTATAAAAGCCCAGCTTAACCGCATTCCAGGCTTCCGATGTGTCAGGGAAAAATATATATTTTGGTGCCAGGGTAGCCATGCCATCCAAAAACTTGTTACGGCTGTGGCTCAGCGTAGACTGGGACATCCCCACGGAGGAGGCGCCCAGTCTCTGGAATGAGCCATTTGCCAAAAACTGCAGGCAGCCAACCAATTTGGTCATACCTGCAATTGCATGCCCCTTCCTTGTGGTGCGGGCTAACCATGGCCGCAGCTGCCTATACAAGTCCTGGAGAGAAACACGGTTAAGCGGGTGAGCTCGAATAGCTCAAGGTCATGCATGCCATCGATGTCCAGACGTGTTCGGTGCAGCCTGGTTTCTGCCATGCTCAAAAGAACCAGGCCGCGTAGCTGACGCCTTTGATGCTCGCACACAGCAGAATGCATTCCAAAGTGACGGAGCACAAATACGGCTGCTAACACTGGCCGTAAGTTGAGCGCCCACACCCTCGTTATAATGGGCTGCTTTCAATCGGAAATCAAGGCTCTGAATCATTAAAAAAACGGACCTATCAACGACAAGTCCGTTTTTCACGGAGTCTTGCCTCTTGCGAGCTGACAATCGTAAAGGCGCATGCCGAAACACCTGAGCGCACACACGCACACAAAAAGCAACGGAGCACCCTTTCATGCCCCGATCACAGCCCAAAACCAACGGGAAAACGTACGGGATAGCTGAACGAGGAGGCTCTGCATCAGGCCAATAATGCTCAGGGATATCATGCATTTAAAAAAATTTTAATAACTGCTTTATGTCATACTGCAGAGTGAACATTTACTCCAATAATAATAATAATGTGGGACATCTAACAACTTGGAGGATGATGCAAAAATTATAGTTCCCCCACCGAGGCAGACCCAAACCATCCACTTCACTGGTGAGCTCCTGCATTACTTTGGGGATGATCTAGCAGTATACACTATTATTTATGTGATTAGCATGACATTTCAACTAATGTTCACTAATAGGCTGATTCACTCAAAAGGAATCTAAACCCTGCCTATATATCTACTATAGGTATTTTAAAAAATAACTTGTGAATTTGTTGGTACATGCACTTGGATATCTCATCTCTTGAATTTTATAATAGAGAATAATACACACGGTGTGTAACCAAAAGGAAAAGTGTATACCAATATTATTATTATAAATATTTGTTAAAACATATGTTTAAAATCATGTATTCATATTTCAGCCTCTGGAGGGCACAGAGGTAGCCAATTAGCGAAACATGTATGCCCTATAGATGAACTACAGTGGAATTTTTTTATGAGCTTTGTTCCAGTTAACATGGCTCACATGTTTGTTTTTTAATAGCAGTCATATATTAACAAGTCAAGTAACTGATGTAATCTATAATAAAATGAGTACATTTCAGCTGTCTATATGCTAAAACGAGGTTCATGTCCAAACAGCTGATGACATTTTGGGAATTAGGTCACTCCCTTTTTTTGCTTTATCTAACCGGAACTGTTCTTTGATACCAGCATTTAGCAACCAAGGGGAGGGACACAAACGCCTCCATTTTTTGTTGTTACACAAATAAGGCTCAAGGTACCAATTTAGGTATTGCCACTGCAAAAATTACACCAAGCATAATTATTAGCTGGCTAAACATGCATATCATCCAAAAAAGACAGGATAATCTAAATGTGAATAAGACTCCAGGACCAGATGGACTTCATCCAAGAACTCAGCTCAGTTACTTCAGCTTTTGATCTTTAAAGCGGACCAAAACCCACATTTTTAACTTGCATCCCCTGAATTGCTCCCCCCATGGAGAGCACATTTTCCCTTCACTATAATCCCAGATAATGGTGCCTGTTTTAACTGTAAAGCTCTGCCTCCTCCATTCATTTCTATTGTTGTATGTGGCAGTGATGTCATTGCCACACCAATGCAATGACTGATTGCCTGCCATCTAACAGAGAGGAACAGCAAAAAAAATCTGTGCTCCAGGACGATTGAGGTCTTCAGGGTTAGAAAATACAGTTTGTGAGTGGATTGAACACTGGCTGAAGGATCGTGTGCAGAGAGTTGTGGTTAATGAAGCCTACTCTGAATGATCCCCGGTTGTAAGCGAAGTACCCCAAGGTTCAGTGCTGGGCATTAAGAGCACTGTCTGTATTTTTGCAGATCATACCAAGATATGTAGCACAGTGCAATCTATTGAAAATGTTCACAAGCTTCAGACTGACTGGGGCACTAACCTCTCCATTACTCTCCATTTACTGATAATGCTGCATTCCATACACCAATCTGCTGCAATGCATCTTCCGGGTCAAAGGCCCCTGCTTGATTCTCTTTCTGGGGGTCTCCCCCCCCCCCCCCCCACACACACACACACACACACACACTGCCACACACAGTTGGAAAAATTATGTACTTCATTTGTAAAAAAAAAGCCTCATCACAGGGCATAGACTATTTTCTGTAAGAAATTAGAACAGAAAATGTTCACAGTTGTGTTCAAGTTAAAACACTCATTTATTTAAAACTTCAGTTCATACCCAAAAACACATCCAAACGTAAACTTGCTTCACCAGACCCCAGATTGAAGCAATGAGGGTCATACTAAGGATTTGATAAATTAAGTTTACCTTTTGGAATGCTTTTGGTTATGAATTGAAACTCACATACTGTTGTTTCCAAACTCAAAAGAAAAAGCTCACTCTTATGTGAGTTTCAATTCATATACAAATATATACATACATACATAATTAAATAGTGTCAGCGCCTATTAATACCACAGCAGCAATATTTTTGCCTCAGTCGCTGTAGTAACCTGGTCGGCATTGATGAATGAGATGTATGTTGGGCGTTGTGGTCCGCCCTGCCACCGTCGGCAGGACGGACCAGAGGCTACAGTGACCACCTGGATTGATTGAGATCAGCGGATATCCTCCCCTCTCCCAGAAGCATCAATGACCAAGGTGCAGTAAGAGCAGGGTGAAGGTCTCGCCTGATATCTATACAAGCCGTTTTCTTTATTTTTAAATGTGAGTGCATATTTTAATCATATTTTAGAAGACCCAATATTAAAACGTTATTATAGTAGATATTTCTATTGGTTTTATCTCTTTTATGATTCTAAGATACCTCTCTAAAATTACAACTGAGAGTTATATTGAATAGTAACGTTTACATGGTTTGAGAGAGCGTGATCTACAAAGCAAGAAAAAGGCTTAACTTGGAACGCATTAACAGTACACCATCTGGTAAGAGTAATTAATACAGGTGGTGGGCACGAGGTGGAAATTTAAAGTGGATTACTCCTAGACATCACCATGATGTTACTATAAATGCATGCACCTTGGGACACCTATCTGAAATCCTAAGGAAGTTGGTTAAAGCCTGAATTTTGAAAAGTAACTTTGGACATTTAGTATTCCCTGGACTCTCTGTTTAAATTGAATGCTCTGTGCTTTATTGTTAATATTATGTTTAATCCATAGGGATAATTGGATTTTACACGTTGAGCAGTTCAATTACCTTTTACGAAATATTTTATTGATCTAAGGTCTAAAGGCTCGATCTGTTTTTTTTTTTGTGAAATGTTTCCGTTCTCGTATGAGTGTACGAGCGATTCTATGCATGCATTGAAAACCTTCGTACGGCAGATTACGAATACGAGGATGTCATTTTCCATCCAGACTTTTCCGTTTCATTTCCACATGTTACAACGTAGGCTTTCGTTTTTGCCCTTTTCCCATCGTATCCTCCAACGAACCCTTTACGTTTCCCGTTTGATTCTGTTTCCCTTTTTCAATAAATATTCGTCCAGACGGAAATCCTTACGATCTTGCGCACTACAAACTTAACTCATTAAAGTGCTTGCCTACATATTTGCCACCCTCACTTCTACTACAATAGCTAAATCACTTAGCACTATCCTCCATCTTCCCTTTTGGAACCATAGAGCTCACCCAAATCACTTCTTGGTCATGTAAATATTCATCTTTTAATATTTCTGGGCCCATTAGTTTTGTGTTAATGTATTTTGTAAATGAAATATCACTGTAACATTTTTTTTTGGATTCTATCATAAAATATAAAATGGTATGGTCCAGACACCTAAATCTGGTCTTCAAAAGCCAGAGGGCCCTCGCCACCACGGCCCGGGTTTTGCATAGTGCCCGATTAGAGAACCCCTGGCCCGCATTCTGCAGGCAAAGAACGGGCATCAGGAGCAAGGGCAGGAGTCCCTGAAAGAATTTAAAAATAATAACATAAAATACATATTCTAAGCTACAATATTGTTTAACATGTAACCAAGGGCTAAAAACAGCAATAGGTTAAGTCATGAGTCATCAACTATATTCATTGCCATACAGTGAAAATGGATTGATGGAATGTGAGCAAACTTACCCTGGAGCCATCCACC
Source organism: Gastrophryne carolinensis (assembly GCA_027917425.1). Taxonomy (NCBI): domain Eukaryota; kingdom Metazoa; phylum Chordata; class Amphibia; order Anura; family Microhylidae; genus Gastrophryne; species Gastrophryne carolinensis. The sequence goes on along the minus strand of CM051243.1, from coordinate 107,174,635 downwards.
AGATAATTCTCCTGACTCAAACTGACGAAATAAGCCGGAGCTCTGCAATATATAAGCATCATGGGACGACCCTGGATGCCCTGCAAGAACACTGAGGAATCGCATAGCTGGACCAATCACTGCTTTTATGTTGTGTGAGTGGCACATCTTGCGGTTCCTGCAACCAAATATAAAATAATTACACAAAGCAAAGGTAACCGACTAAACCAATAACTCCTACAACAAATTAAGATTCAAGTTCAACAATCCAAATATAATTCACAAAGGGCATAAGTCTATAAAAATATAGCAATTATATGGATGTGTGAGAAAATAAATGTTTACATGCTAAGGACTAATTAAGGTCAGCATTAAAATGCTTCTATAAGGCATACATGAAATGTATTCATTTAGGTATGCATTGCTATACAATATATGGCCTCGGCCATGCTGATACATGCAATGCCTTGGTGCTAAAGGCGCGCAGACTCCTCCACATAGCCGCAAAACATGTTCAACAATAGCAATCTGAGCCCTCAAAGGTCCCGTAAGTGGATCGGAAATGAAACGAATTTATAGGGTGGTGATACGTCGTAAATCAGCTCTCTGAATCAGACAGAAACCCATCCCAACAACGGAAGTTATCTGAACGAACGGAAAATTTCCGATTTTGTTTGGAAAATGATCCAAACTAAATGAAATGTTCCGATTTGCTTCCGTTCATCGAAAGCGCATTCCCGAACGTTCGTACGAATGAAAAATGGACGAAAAAAAGCAAAAAATGACAAGCACCCACCCAAACTTTCACAGACAGCTACGGAAGTCCGGACGAATGTGTCTCTGAATCGAGGCTTAAGCGCGGTTTTCTCCTAAAATCTAACGTGCTCTAATATTGCTAATAACTACAATTAGAGATGAACGAATCGATTCTGACAAACCTGAATTAATTATGATTTTCAGGAAATATTAGATTCGTTACGATTCCGAATATCGCCACGATTCGATCGCTCAAATAGCTTCCTTAAAACTCCATTTACTGCTATCCAGCTCACCTAAAATGGTGGATCCACATGTCAGGACATGTCCCATGGGGCAAGGAATCCTGGGTAGGTGTCACATGCTACCTATCAGCAGACAGGCTTAACGATGATGTCACAGCCCCATATAAGCGGCGGCCATTTTGCGGAAGATCATTCTGACACTGTATTGCGGCCAGAGCAGATCAGGCAGGGAGAGAGCGAGGGACAGATAGACAGACAGACAGATAAATAGATAGATAGATGGACACATCAAGGGAGAGATAGATAGATAGATAGATAGATAGATAGATAGATAGATAGATAGAACAGAAGAAGCGAGGGACAGATAGAGAAGGAGAGAGCCTGTGACAGTGACAGAGAAAGACAGGGACAGTTTAAAGTGTTTGCTTTAGCTTCCAAGCCTATTTTGTGTCAATAACACACCTGCCTATTTAGCTTTTCCTTTTCTTGGTGTCATTCTTTAAAAAGCATGCTAGCATTAATATTTCAAGACTACCTGTCTATTAACTGGTTGCGTTTTGTAATCAACATCACTTTACCACTATAAAAGGAGCCAACCTCTGTATGTGAGGAGGGGGCATCCCAAACACTAGCATAAATATTTCAAGACTACCTGTCTACTAACTGGTTGCATTTTGTAATCAATGTCACTTTTCCACAATCAAAGGAGCCAACCTCTGTATGTGAGGAGGGGGCATCCCAAACACTAGCATAAATATTTCAAGACTACCTGTCTATTAACTGGTTGCATTTTGTAATCAACGTCACTTTTCCACAATCAAAGGAGCCAACCTCTGTATGTGAGGAGGGGGCATCCCAAACACTAGCATAAATATTTCAAGACTACCTGTCTATTAACTGGTTGCATTTTGTAATCAACGTCACTTTAGCACTATAAAAGGAGCCAACCTCTGTATGTGAGGAGGGGGCATCCCAAACACTAGCATAAATATTTCAAGACTACCTGTCTACTAACTGGTTGCATTTTGTAATAACGTCATTGGATGACTCACACCCTCAAACATAGCTTGAAAGAGACACTGGAGTTGGCTGCAGGAGCCCAAAAATTGGATGAATCACACCCTAGAGTTGCAAGCAGCAGCAGCAGGAGCCCAAACATAGCTTGAAAGAGACTGGAGTTGGCTGCAGGAGCCCAAAAATTGGATGAATCACACCCTGGAGTTGCAAGCAGCAGCACCAGCAGCCCAAACATTTCTTGAAAGACACACTGGAGTTGGCAGCAGGTGCCCAAAAATTGGCCTAAAGACACACTGGAGTTGCAAGCAGCAGCAGCAGGAGCCCAAACATTGCTTGAAAGACACACTGGAGTTGGCAGCAGGTGTCCAAAAATTGGCCTAAAGACACACTGGAGTTGCAAGCAGCAGCAGCAGGAGCCCAAAATTGCCAGAAAGACACACCTTGGAGTTGGCAGCAACATAAAGAGAACATATACAGATTTTCGGCACATATATCTTATCCGAAGAATATTAATAAAAAGTAAGACTAACGTAAAGCATTTTCACAATAATTACTTGTGGTCTGATGCGGAGGAATGTCTGTAACTGGAGAGCAGCGCCTTAAATCTGTTTTGCATGGTCCATATTTCTTTAGTGTTGGTCTGGCCCCATCATCAATCTACTCTAATGCATCAGGCATCGGTGGGTAGAAATCTTGGCTGATCCATGCCCGATTCATTTCCAAGCAGGCCAGTCTCTAAAAAAAAACATGAAGAGTGACAGATTAGTAACATATTTGTAACATAGTAACATATTAGTAACATAGTAACATGTAAGGCCTCATTTCATCAAGCAGAGGTCTCTGCAGAATACAGGTGAGTGGCAGCAGGAGTCTCAGTGAGAGGCCTGATCTCCCGGGATCAGCTAGCGGTTGTGTCTTGAACAGCAACCCATCTGCCGTCATCCATTGGTTAACACGGTCATCCACTGCATCACAATTGACATCTGACACCCCCAGTCAACTGTCTGTTGTATGTTATGCTTTGGGTTCAGCTCCACTATTCAGTGAGGACTATCTGATAATCAGAAAAATCAGCAGCTACTGCCTAGCCAAGAAGTGGAGGAGATACTTGCTGCTTCTTCCACTAGACGGGCAAGTAGTGATAAGGAGAGTGTCGTGGGAGGAGGTGTTGCAAGCGTTTTGGCTCCTTAAGCAGACACTGTTGAGGAACCTGAGGAGGACATCAGTGAGTTTTGAGGGCACTTTTAAAGGCTTGGAGTGATGGAGAGTGACAGATTTAGCGGCCAGCATGGTGGCAGAAGGGAGTATGGAGGCAAATGTGCTCGGGGTAGACCACTCGCGTGGCAGGCTATCTTCCCAGGAGGTAGTGGAAGAGGGTCCCTGGAGTTGGAGGCGGCGGCGGCAGCAGCATCAGTGAATTAGTGCGGACTGTTGGTAGGAGAAATCAGCTACAAGCCCATGTTGCAGTTTTTCATCAAGCATCGGCAGGAGGTTAACATGTCTATATGAAAGATGTGTAGGCAGAAGGTGAAGTGTGGCCAGGGTCCCAATGTTGGACCCACAGCCCTGCGTCAACATTTGCAGCGTCACCATAAAGCGGCCTGGGAGAGTTGGCTCCAAAGTGGTGGTCCAGCCTGCTGCATTACCCAGTGGCACACCGCTCTCTGTTCCAGCCAGCCAAGGCTCCACCCCCTCCTGTGTGTCATACCCATCCTCTGTCGCTCCAGTTGCTCCTTCTTCTCTTAATCCGAGTCAGTCATTCTGCCAGCAATCCATTGCCAAGCCATGTCCAAGAGACAACAGTATGTGCCCACTCATCCAATGTGCAGAAGCTAAATGTGCTCCTGTATTAGTTGCTGGTGCTGCAGTCCCTCCCTTTTGAGTTGGTGGACCTTTCAGAGAACTGATGACTTCTGCCGAGCCGAGGTGGAGAGTCCCATGCTGTCATTTCTTGCGAAGAAGGCAGTACCAGCCCTGTACAATTTTGTTGAACAGAAGGTGGGGCAGTCCTTTAGCCTGTCAGTGTGTACCAAAGTGCACAGCAGTGCCTACGTATGGAGCTGTAACTATGATCAGGGACAATAAATATCCTTTTAGGACCACTGGGTGATTGTGGTTCCTGCACAACCACAAAAGCAACTTGGACAGGTCCCTCCGCTGTGGCTTCCACGCTCCTAGGCCTTTGTGCCTGTGACAGTGCACTTGCACTTAGCAATGGTGTCACAGAGAAAAGTGGCAAATTGTCAATTACATATTAATAGTTAACATTTATCTTATTTGAACATATTTATAATAATAACATATAATAACATAGCAACAATAACATATAACATAATAACAGTAACATATAAAATGTATCAATTTTTTTTTTTTTTTGGTTAATTTAGTATTGTTTTTTGTTTGTTTTTTTTTATATTTTGTATTTTTTTTTTTATATTTTGTATTTTTTAGAAACATATATATATATATATATATATATATATATATATATTTATATATATATATATTTTTATTTTTTTTTCCATTGCCTTTTAATATTTTGTGAATTTTTGTACAAATTTTTTTTTAATTTTTTAATTTTTTTAAACTTTTTTTTCTAAATATTTATTTTTTCGCTTTTTTTTTTTCCCAGTGCCCTTCCAGCCTACCATGTGTGCAGGACACGGCGGTTTCACGCTGTTCTTCACATGGTTTGCCTTGAGCAACAGAGTCACACATGGGAGGAACTGCTAAAAATGAGAACGCAATACATGAAATCATGGCTTACTCCACGAAAACTGCAAATGGTACCCATGGTGACTGACACTGGGAAGAACATCTTGTCTGCGCTGTGACAAGGAAGCCTGAGCCATGCGTCCTGCCATGGCATACGTGTTCAATCTAGTTCAGGCACTCCTACACCGGCAAGCACACCGTTCTTGAGCTTCAGCGTCAGAACGGTATCCCCCAAGATAGTCTGATTTGCGATGTTTCCACCCGTTGGAATTCCACCCTCCATATGCAGGATCGACTATAGGAACAGAGAAAAGCCATCACGGATTTCTTGATGATCCAAACGGATAGGGGGACTCCCCTGTGTAACTTCAATGTAAACCAGTGGCAGCTCATACATGACACCTGCCGTTTGCTCAGGCCCTTTGAGGAAGCTACTTTATTAGTCAGTCGCCAGGACTATGAGATGAACGACGAGATTCCTGGATGCCCTGCAAGAACACTGAGGAATCGCATAGCTGGACCAATCACTGCTTTTATGTTGTGTGAGTGGCACATCTTGCGGTTCCTGCAACCAAATATAAAATAATTACACAAAGCAAAGGTAACCGACTAAACCAATAACTCCTACAACAAATTAAGATTCAAGTTCAACAATCCAAATATAATTCACAAAGGGCATAAGTCTATAAAAATATAGCAATTATATGGATGTGTGAGAAAATAAATGTTTACATGCTAAGGACTAATTTAGAGATGAGCGAACTTTTGAAAAATTCGATTCGACTGATTCGCCGAATTTTCCGACAAAAATCGTTTCGACCCGAATAAATTCGCGACGAATCGCTATTAAAAACGGCTATTTCTGAGCCTCCTACAGCCTCAATAGGGTTGTAAACCATTCAGCCTTGCTGTAACACGCACAGGATGCGTGCTGGGTTAGTTAAATAATACTTTGAAGAAATATCACATGCAGATCAGAGGCATCGCTAATAGAATCGCAGAGCGGCACAATTGCAGAGAGTTGAAGTGGCATCACTATGAGGGGCAGAAGGAGCCCAAATATACACTGGAGTTGGCCTCAGGAGCCCAAAAATTGGATGAATCACACCCTGGAGTTGGCAGAAGTTGGCAGCAGCAGCAGCAGGAGCCCAAATATACACTGGAGTTGGCTTCAGGAGCCCAAAAATTGGATGAATCACACCCTGGAGTTGGCAGGAGTTGACACCAGCAGCAGCAGGAGCCCAAATATACACTGGAGTTGGCTTCAGGAGCCCAAAAATTGGATGAATCACACCCTGGAGTTGGCAGAAGTTGGCAGCAGCAGCAGCAGGAGCCCAAATATACACTGGAGTTGGCCTCAGGAGCCCAAAAATTGGATGAATCACACCCTGGAGTTGGCAGAAGTTGGCAGCAGCAGCAGCAGGAGCCCAAATATACACTGGAGTTGGCCTCAGGAGCCCAAAAATTGGATGAATCACACCCTGGAGTTGGCAGGAGTTGACAGTAGCAGCAGCAGGAGCCCAAATATACACTGGAGTTGGCCTCAGGAGCCCAAAAATTGGATGAATCACACCCTGGAGTTGGCAGAAGTTGGCAGCAGCAGCAGCAGGAGCCCAAATATACACTGGAGTTGGCTTCAGGAGCCCAAAAATTGGATGAATCACACCCTGGAGTTGGCAGGAGTTGACACCAGCAGCAGCAGGAGCCCAAATATACACTGGAGTTGGCTTCAGGAGCCCAAAAATTGGATGAATCACACCCTGGAGTTGGCAGAAGTTGGCAGCAGCAGCAGCAGGAGCCCAAATATACACTGGAGTTGGCCTCAGGAGCCCAAAAATTGGATGAATCACACCCTGGAGTTGGCAGAAGTTGGCAGCAGCAGCAGCAGGAGCCCAAATATACACTGGAGTTGGCCTCAGGAGCCCAAAAATTGGATGAATCACACCCTGGAGTTGGCAGAAGTTGGCAGCAGCAGCAGCAGGAGCCCAAATATACACTGGAGTTGGCTTCAGGAGCCCAAAAATTGGATGAATCACACCCTGGAGTTGGCAGGAGTTGACACCAGCAGCAGCAGGAGCCCAAATATACACTGGAGTTGGCTTCAGGAGCCCAAAAATTGGATGAATCACACCCTGGAGTTGGCAGAAGTTGGCAGCAGCAGCAGCAGGAGCCCAAATATACACTGGAGTTGGCCTCAGGAGCCCAAAAATTGGATGAATCACACCCTGGAGTTGGCAGAAGTTGGCAGCAGCAGCAGCAGCAGGAGCCCAAATATACACTGGAGTTGGCCTCAGGAGCCCAAAAATTGGATGAATCACACCCTGGAGTTGGCAGAAGTTGGCAGCAGCAGCAGCAGGAGCCCAAATATACACTGGAGTTGGCCTCAGGAGCCCAAAAATTGGATGAATCACACCCTGGAGTTGGCAGAAGTTGGCAGCAGCAGCAGCAGGAGCCCAAATATACACTGGAGTTGGCCTCAGGAGCCCAAAAATTGGATGAATCACACCCTGGAGTTGGCAGAAGTTGGCAGCAGCAGCAGCAGGAGCCCAAATATACACTGGAGTTGGCCTCAGGAGCCCAAAAATTGGATGAATCACACCCTGGAGTTGGCAGGAGTTGACAGTAGCAGCAGCAGGAGCCCAAATATACACTGGAGTTGGCCTCAGGAGCCCAAAAATTGGATGAATCACACCCTGGAGTTGGCAGAAGTTGGCAGCAGCAGCAGCAGGAGCCCAAATATACACTGGAGTTGGCTTCAGGAGCCCAAAAATTGGATGAATCACACCCTGGAGTTGGCAGGAGTTGACACCAGCAGCAGCAGGAGCCCAAATATACACTGGAGTTGGCTTCAGGAGCCCAAAAATTGGATGAATCACACCCTGGAGTTGGCAGAAGTTGGCAGCAGCAGCAGCAGGAGCCCAAATATACACTGGAGTTGGCCTCAGGAGCCCAAAAATTGGATGAATCACACCCTGGAGTTGGCAGAAGTTGGCAGCAGCAGCAGCAGGAGCCCAAATATACACTGGAGTTGGCCTCAGGAGCCCAAAAATTGGATGAATCACACTCTGGAGTTGGCAGAAGTTGGCAGCAGCAGCAGCAGGAGCCCAAATATACACTGGAGTTGGCCTCAGGAGCCCAAAAATTGGATGAATCACACCCTGGAGTTGGCAGGAGTTGACAGTAGCAGCAGCAGGAGCCCAAATATACACTGGAGTTGGCCTCAGGAGCCCAAAAATTGGATGAATCACACCCTGGAGTTGGCAGAAGTTGGCAGCAGCAGCAGCAGGAGCCCAAATATACACTGGAGTTGGCCTCAGGAGCCCAAAAATTGGATGAATCACACCCTGGAGTTGGCAGAAGTTGGCAGCAGCAGCAGCAGGAGCCCAAATATACACTGGAGTTGGCCTCAGGAGCCCAAAAATTGGATGAATCACACCCTGGAGTTGGCAGGAGTTGACAGTAGCAGCAGCAGGAGCCCAAATATACACTGGAGTTGGCCTCAGGAGCCCAAAAATTGGATGAATCACACCCTGGAGTTGGCAGAAGTTGGCAGCAGCAGCAGCAGGAGCCCAAATATACACTGGAGTTGGCCTCAGGAGCCCAAAAATTGGATGAATCACACCCTGGAGTTGGCAGAAGTTGGCAGCAGCAGCAGCAGGAGCCCAAATATACACTGGAGTTGGCCTCAGGAGCCCAAAAATTGGATGAATCACACCCTGGAGTTGGCAGGAGTTGACAGTAGCAGCAGCAGGAGCCCAAATATACACTGGAGTTGGCCTCAGGAGCCCAAAAATTGGATGAATCACACCCTGGAGTTGGCAGGAGTTGACAGTAGCAGCAGCAGGAGCCCAAATATACACTGGAGTTGGCCTCAGGAGCCCAAAAATTGGATGAATCACACCCTGGAGTTGGCAGGAGTTGACAGTAGCAGCAGCAGGAGCCCAAATATACACTGGAGTTGGCCTCAGGAGCCCAAAAATTGGATGAATCACACCCTGGAGTTGGCAGAAGTTGGCAGCAGCAGCAGCAGGAGCCCAAATATACACTGGAGTTGGCCTCAGGAGCCCAAAAATTGGATGAATCACACCCTGGAGTTGGCAGGAGTTGACAGTAGCAGCAGCAGGAGCCCAAATATACACTGGAGTTGGCCTCAGGAGCCCAAAAATTGGATGAATCACACCCTGGAGTTGGCAGGAGTTGACAGTAGCAGCAGCAGGAGCCCAAATATACACTGGAGTTGGCTTCAGGAGCCCAAAAATTGGATGAATCACACCCTGGAGTTGGCAGGAGTTGACACCAGCAGCAGCAGGAGCCCAAATACACACTGGAGTTGGCCTCAGGAGCCCAAAAATTGGATGAATCACACCCTGGAGTTGGCAGAAGTTGGCAGCAGCAGCAGCAGGAGCCCAAATATACACTGGAGTTGGCCTCAGGAGCCCAAAAATTGGATGAATCACACCCTGGAGTTGGCAGAAGTTGGCAGCAGCAGCAGCAGGAGCCCAAATATACACTGGAGTTGGCCTCAGGAGCCCAAAAATTGGATGAATCACACCCTGGAGTTGGCAGGAGTTGACAGTAGCAGCAGCAGGAGCCCAAATATACACTGGAGTTGGCCTCAGGAGCCCAAAAATTGGATGAATCACACCCTGGAGTTGGCAGAAGTTGGCAGCAGCAGGAGCCCAAATATACACTGGAGTTGGCCTCAGGAGCCCAAAAATTGGATGAATCACACCCTGGAGTTGGCAGAAGTTGGCAGCAGCAGCAGCAGGAGCCCAAATATACACTGGAGTTGGCCTCAGGAGCCCAAAAATTGGATGAATCACACCCTGGAGTTGGCAGGAGTTGACAGTAGCAGCAGCAGGAGCCCAAATATACACTGGAGTTGGCCTCAGGAGCCCAAAAATTGGATGAATCACACCCTGGAGTTGGCAGGAGTTGACAGTAGCAGCAGCAGGAGCCCAAATATACACTGGAGTTGGCCTCAGGAGCCCAAAAATTGGATGAATCACACCCTGGAGTTGGCAGAAGTTGGCAGCAGCAGCAGCAGGAGCCCAAATATACACTGGAGTTGGCCTCAGGAGCCCAAAAATTGGATGAATCACACCCTGGAGTTGGCAGGAGTTGACAGCAGCAGCAGCAGGAGCCCAAAAAATGGCCTAAAGACATAAATATGTTTTGCACCATTTGGAAAGTGTAAAACGTGGCACCATGCTGAATCTAGTCGCATGCATCAGGCATTGGTGGGTGGAAATCCTGGCTGATCCATCCCTGATTCATTTTGACAAAGGTGAGTCTCTCCACATTTTTAGTTGACAGACGAGTTCTCCTCGCCGTAACTATGGCCCCCGCCGCACTAAACACCCGCTCAGATGGCACGCTACTTGCCGGGCAGGACAGCTTTTCCAGGGCAAACTCTGCTAGTTGCGGCCACAAATCAAGTTTGGCTGCCCAGAAGTCCAGCGGATCCTCAAGGTGTGTTGGCATGGTCATGTCAAAGTATGACATGACCTGCTGGTTCAGGTCCTGCTCCAGGTCTTCCTGCTGCTCATGAGTAGCCTCACTATGCGGGTGTAGAAAGCTACTCATTAGCGACTGAAGACTGAGGCTGCTGCTGCTGATGGAGCTTCTGCTGCTGCTGCTGCCAACCCCCCCAGCGGCCATGGCAGTGGAAGGTGAGCGCAGAGGTCCCCTCGAGTCAGACCTGCGAGATTATGGACCATGGCGCAGATAGGCATCGGCCAACTGCCTACGTAGAATGTCTTTGTAGTAGTTGAGTTTGTCCTCCCTCTCGGTGGGTTTAAAAAATGCCCCCATTTTGTGCCGGAAGCGAGGGTCCAATAAGGTGGACAGCCAGAAGTCATCCCGCCGACAGATGGAAACAATTCTGGGGTCACTACGCAAGCATGTGAGCATGCTTCGTGCCATTTGCGCAAGTGACTCGGATGGACTACCTGTCTCCATCTCCACTGCATACTGCCACGGTGTGCCCGGGTCCTCTGTCTCTCCTTCCTCAAAAACCTCTAGCTCCTCTGGCTGCTCCTGCTCCTCCTCTCCTGTCCGCTGACTAGATAAACCAGCCATTTCGCCAAGCCTAAACTGTGTTTCGCTGGGCAACTCCTCCTCCTCCTCTTCCTCCTCCTCCTCCTCCAGTTCAGCTCCAACGGGGTTCATGTGGCCGTAAGATGTAAACGCCATGTCTCCAGTGCCCTGACCAGCCATGGTTTCCAACATGTGCTGTAGTACATGAAGCAGTGGAATCACGTCGTTCATCCCGTAATCCTGCCGACTGACAAATAAAGTGGCTTCCTCAAAGGGCCTGAGCAAACGGCAGGTGTCACGTATGAGCTGCCACTGGTTGACATTGAAGTTACACAGGGGAGTCCCCCTATCTGCTTGGATCATCAGGAAATCCGTGATGGCTTTTCTCTGTTCATATAATCGGTCCAACATGTGAAGGGTGGAATTCCAACGGGTGGAAACATCGCAAATCAGACTATGTTGGGGGATACCATTCTGACGCTGTAGCTCAAGAAGGGTGTGTTTGGCGGTGTAGGAGTGGCTGAAGTGCATGCAAAGTTTCCGTGAAGTTGTTAGGATGTCCTGCAGATGGGGGGAACACTTCAGAAACCGCTTGACAACCAGATTGAAGACGTGAGCCATGCAGGGGGCATGGGTCAGGCTTCCTTGGCGCAGCGCAGACAAAATGTTCTTCCCATTGTCGGTAACCATGATTCCCATTTTAAGTTTTCTCGGAGTAAGCCATGTTTGGATTTCCTGATGAATACATTTAAGCAGTTCCTCCCCTGTGTGACTCCGTTCGCCAAGACAAACCATGTGAAGCACTGCGTGACACCTCCGTGCCCTGCACACATGGTAGACTGGAGGGGCACTGAGACTTGAGCCTACAGTGGAGGGTGAGGAGATGGCGGAGGATGAGGAGGCCGAGTCGCACGGTGTCACAGGCCCAATGGGCAGAGAGCGCGGAGGCCGAAGCGGCGTGACCTGTCCAAGTTGCTGCTGCAAAGGGACCACATTCACCCAGTGGGCCGTAAACGACATGTACTGCCCCTGACCGTAGTTACAGCTCCAGATGTCGGCGCTGCCATGTATTTTGCTACACACCGACAGGCTCAAGGACTGGCCCACCTTCTGTTCAACAAAAGTGTGCAGCGCTGGTACTGCCTTCTTGGCAAAGAAATGACGGCTTGGGACTCTCCACCTCGGCTCGGCACAAGCCATCAGTTCTCTGAAAGGTGCAGATTCCACCACCTGAAAAGGGAGCGACTGCAGCACCAGCAACTTGGACAGGAGCACATTCAGCTTCTGCGCCGTAGGATGAGTGGGCGCATACTGCTGTCTCTTGGACATGGCTTCGCTGATGGATTGCTGGCGGGATGCATGACTTGGAGGAGGAGGAGCAGGAGCGACAGAGGATGGGTATGACGCACAGCTGCCTTCGGCTGAGGTGCTGGAGCCTTGGCTGGCAGAAATTGGGAGCTCACTTGGTGAGGAAGCAGACTGGACCACCCCTTGGGAGCCTCGGTTCTCCCAGGTCGTTTTATGGTGACGCATCATATGTTGACGCAGGGCCGTGGTGCCAACATTTGGACCCTGGCCACGCTTCACCTTTTGCCTACATATCTTGCATGTGGCCATGTTACCCTCCTGCGGATGCCTCAGGAAAAACTGCCACACTGCCGAGTAGCTACTTTTCCCACCCCCTGGCCTCACTGATTCACTGCTGCTGTTGCCAACTCCAGGAACCCCTGCTCCACTACCTCCCGATAAGGTAGACTGCCGCACAGCAGGTGCTCTACCCCGGCCCCGGCCCCGGCCGGCTCCAGCCTTTGGAATTGTGCCCCCATGCTGACTGCTACCACCTTGCTGCCTCAGCTGCTGACTCCGGGGCAACCTGCACCCCTCTTCTCCTGATGATGACGATGAAGCCCCTTCATCACCCGGCTCCCAAGTGCGATCGGCTTCATCGTCATCATCATCATCATCACCGAGTTGTGGCTGTACGTCACTGATGTTCGTGGATTCGTCAACAGTGTCTGGCGCAGGAGCTGGAACGCTCGCAGCACCCACGACACTGTCCACATCACTATTTGTCTGCCTAGCTAAAGAAGCCACCTCCATTTCTTGGCTGGGCAGTAGCTGCTGACTGTCCTCTATCTGATGGTCCTCCTCACTAAAGAGTGGAGCTGAACCCAAAGCATAGGATACGTCGCTGGGGGAGGGAACGGCGTAGGCCAGAGGCAATGGGAGGACAGGGACTGCTCTCGGGGCATGCCAACTCAGGGTTGTGTCAGAGGAACCTACCGACCCTAGACTGGGGGTCTCAGACGTAAGTTGTGATGATGTTGTTGATGAGCGCGTCAACCAATCTACCACGGCAGATGCGTTACTGGTGGAGACCCGACCGCTAGCAGATACTGGCAGATTAGGTCTCTCAGCGTGACTCCTGCTGCTACTGGCCCCCAGTCTGATGCGAGCTCTGCCTGCGGAATCTTGGCCTCTGCCACTCCTCTTTTCACTTCCAGGCACTTGTCTGCCCGACATAGTCTAACTGGCGTGGTAGTAGGTGATATTTAAAAAAACCCCGGGCAGCGGTGGGTCTATATGAAACAGAATATAATGCACACCAAAAGTGAGCAGTAACACTCAGCCTCCAACAGGCCTGCTTAGTGTAAATAAGAGAGCTGCTTAGTGTAAATAAAGAGGGGTATGCTATGTTACAGAATGGGATGCCTCAACAGAAGTGCACCTGGCAGGCAGCAGTAAGCCTATGCCCAGCAAAAGTGTCTTATAATATAAATATAATAAGAGCAAATGCTTATATGGTCTTAAACAGAGGCTGCTTTAGTCACAGAATGGGATGCCCTGGGCAGGAATGGACCTGGCAGGGTCCAGTAGTGCTTTGGCCAGCAAAAGTGTCTTTATCAGGCTAATTTCAAATATGATAAGAGCAAATGCTTATATGGTCTTAAACAGAGGCTGCTGTAGTCACAGAATGGGATGCCCCGGGCAGGAATCGACCTGGCAGGGTCCAGTAGTGCTTTGGCCAGCAAAAGTGTCTTTATCAGGCCTAATTTCAAATATGATAAGAGCAAATGCTTATATGGTCTTAAACAGAGGCTGCTTTAGTCACAGAATGGGATGCCCTGGGCAGGAATGGACCTGGCAGGGTCCAGTAGTGCTTTGGCCAGCAAAAGTGTCTTTATCAGGCTAATTTCAAATATGATAAGAGCAAATGCTTATATGGTCTTAAACAGAGGCTGCTGTAGTCACAGAATGGGATGCCCCGGGCAGGAATGGACCTGGCAGGGTCCAGTAGTGCTTTGGCCAGCAAAAGTGTCTTTATCAGGCCTAATTTCAAATATGATAAGAGCAAATGCTTATATGGTCTTAAACAGAGGCTGCTTTAGTCACAGAATGGGATGCCCTGGGCAGGAATGGACCTGGCAGGGTCCAGTAGTGCTTTGGCCAGCAAAAGTGTCTTTATCAGGCTAATTTCAAATATGATAAGAGCAAATGCTTATATGGTCTTAAACAGAGGCTGCTGTAGTCACAGAATGGGATGCCCCAACAGGAATCGACCTGGCAGGGTCCAGTAGTGCTTTGGCCAGCAAAAGTGTCTTTATCAGGCCTAATTTCAAATATGATAAGAGCAAATGCTTATATGGTCTTAAACAGAGGCTGCTTTAGTCACAGAATGGGATGCCCCAACAGGAATCGACCTGGCAGGGTCCAGTAGTGCTTTGGCCAGCAAAAGTGTCTTTATCAGGCCTAATTTCAAATATGATAAGAGCAAATGCTTATATGGTCTTAAACAGAGGCTGCTGTAGTCACAGAATGGGATGCCCTGGGCAGGAATGGACCTGGCAGGGTCCAGTAGTGCTTTGGCCAGCAAAAGTGTCTTTATCAGGCCTAATTTCAAATATGATAAGAGCAAATGCTTATATGGTCTTAAACAGAGGCTGCTGTAGTCACAGAATGGGATGCCCCGGGCAGGAATGGACCTGGCAGGGTCCAGTAGTGCTTTGGCCAGCAAAAGTGTCTTTATCAGGCCTAATTTCAAATATGATAAGAGCAAATGCTTATATGGTCTTAAACAGAGGCTGCTTTAGTCACAGAATGGGATGCCCTGGGCAGGAATGGACCTGGCAGGGTCCAGTAGTGCTTTGGCCAGCAAAAGTGTCTTTATCAGGCTAATTTCAAATATGATAAGAGCAAATGCTTATATGGTCTTAAACAGAGGCTGCTGTAGTCACAGAATGGGATGCCCCGGGCAGGAATCGACCTGGCAGGGTCCAGTAGTGCTTTGGCCAGCAAAAGTGTCTTTATCAGGCCTAATTTCAAATATGATAAGAGCAAATGCTTATATGGTCTTAAACAGAGGCTGCTGTAGTCACAGAATGGGATGCCCTGGGCAGGAATGGACCTGGCAGGGTCCAGTAGTGCTTTGGCCAGCAAAAGTGTCTTTATCAGGCCTAATTTCAAATATGATAAGAGCAAATGCTTATATGGTCTTAAACAGAGGCTGCTGTAGTCACAGAATGGGATGCCCCAACAGGAATCGAGCTGGCAGGGTCCAGTAGTGCTTTGGCCAGCAAAAGTGTCTTTATCAGGCTAATTTCAAATATGATAAGAGCAAATGCTTATATGGTCTTAAACAGAGGCTGCTGTAGTCACAGAATGGGATGCCCCAACAGGAATCGACCTGGCAGGGTCCAGTAGTGCTTTGGCCAGCAAAAGTGTCTTTATCAGGCCTAATTTCAAATATGATAAGAGCAAATGCTTATATGGTCTTAAACAGAGGCTGCTTTAGTCACAGAATGGGATGCCCTGGGCAGGAATGGACCTGGCAGGGTACAGTAGTGCTTTGCCCAGCAAAAGTGTCTTTATCAGGCTAATTTCAAATATGAAAAGAGCAAATGCTTATATGGTCTTAAACAGAGGCTGCTTTAGTCACAGAATGGGATGCCCCAAATAGGAGTGCACCTGGCAGGGTCCAGTAGTGCTTTGCCCAGCAAAAGTGTCTTTATCAGGCCTAATTTCAAATATGATAAGAGCAAATGCTTATATGGTCTTAAACAGAGGCTGCTTTAGTCACAGAATGGGATGCCCCAACAGGAATCGACCTGGCAGGGTCCAGTAGTGCTTTGGCCAGCAAAAGTGTCTTTATCAGGCCTAATTTCAAATATGATAAGAGCAAATGCTTATATGGTCTTAAACAGAGGCTGCTGTAGTCACAGAATGGGATGCCCTGGGCAGGAATGGACCTGGCAGGGTCCAGTAGTGCTTTGGCCAGCAAAAGTGTCTTTATCAGGCCTAATTTCAAATATGATAAGAGCAAATGCTTATATGGTCTTAAACAGAGGCTGCTTTAGTCACAGAATGGGATGCCCCAACAGGAATCGACCTGGCAGGGTCCAGTAGTGCTTTGGCCAGCAAAAGTGTCTTTATCAGGCCTAATTTCAAATATGATAAGAGCAAATGCTTATATGGTCTTAAACAGAGGCTGCTGTAGTCACAGAATGGGATGCCCTGGGCAGGAATGGACCTGGCAGGGTCCAGTAGTGCTTTGGCCAGCAAAAGTGTCTTTATCAGGCCTAATTTCAAATATGATAAGAGCAAATGCTTATATGGTCTTAAACAGAGGCTGCTGTAGTCACAGAATGGGATGCCCCGGGCAGGAATGGACCTGGCAGGGTCCAGTAGTGCTTTGGCCAGCAAAAGTGTCTTTATCAGGCCTAATTTCAAATATGATAAGAGCAAATGCTTATATGGTCTTAAACAGAGGCTGCTGTAGTCACAGAATGGGATGCCCTGGGCAGGAATGGACCTGGCAGGGTCCAGTAGTGCTTTGGCCAGCAAAAGTGTCTTTATCAGGCCTAATTTCAAATATGATAAGAGCAAATGCTTATATGGTCTTAAACAGAGGCTGCTTTAGTCACAGAATGGGATGCCCTGGGCAGGAATGGACCTGGCAGGGTCCAGTAGTGCTTTGGCCAGCAAAAGTGTCTTTATCAGGCTAATTTCAAATATGATAAGAGCAAATGCTTATATGGTCTTAAACAGAGGCTGCTGTAGTCACAGAATGGGATGCCCCGGGCAGGAATGGACCTGGCAGGGTCCAGTAGTGCTTTGGCCAGCAAAAGTGTCTTTATCAGGCCTAATTTCAAATATGATAAGAGCAAATGCTTATATGGTCTTAAACAGAGGCTGCTTTAGTCACAGAATGGGATGCCCTGGGCAGGAATGGACCTGGCAGGGTCCAGTAGTGCTTTGGCCAGCAAAAGTGTCTTTATCAGGCTAATTTCAAATATGATAAGAGCAAATGCTTATATGGTCTTAAACAGAGGCTGCTGTAGTCACAGAATGGGATGCCCTGGGCAGGAATGGACCTGGCAGGGTCCAGTAGTGCTTTGGCCAGCAAAAGTGTCTTTATCAGGCCTAATTTCAAATATGATAAGAGCAAATGCTTATATGGTCTTAAACAGAGGCTGCTTTAGTCACAGAATGGGATGCCCTGGGCAGGAATGGACCTGGCAGGGTCCAGTAGTGCTTTGGCCAGCAAAAGTGTCTTTATCAGGCTAATTTCAAATATGATAAGAGCAAATGCTTATATGGTCTTAAACAGAGGCTGCTGTAGTCACAGAATGGGATGCCCCGGGCAGGAATGGACCTGGCAGGGTCCAGTAGTGCTTTGGCCAGCAAAAGTGTCTTTATCAGGCCTAATTTCAAATATGATAAGAGCAAATGCTTATATGGTCTTAAACAGAGGCTGCTTTAGTCACAGAATGGGATGCCCTGGGCAGGAATGGACCTGGCAGGGTCCAGTAGTGCTTTGGCCAGCAAAAGTGTCTTTATCAGGCTAATTTCAAATATGATAAGAGCAAATGCTTATATGGTCTTAAACAGAGGCTGCTGTAGTCACAGAATGGGATGCCCCAACAGGAATCGACCTGGCAGGGTCCAGTAGTGCTTTGGCCAGCAAAAGTGTCTTTATCAGGCCTAATTTCAAATATGATAAGAGCAAATGCTTATATGGTCTTAAACAGAGGCTGCTGTAGTCACAGAATGGGATGCCCCAACAGGAATCGACCTGGCAGGGTCCAGTAGTGCTTTGGCCAGCAAAAGTGTCTTTATCAGGCCTAATTTCAAATATGATAAGAGCAAATGCTTATATGGTCTTAAACAGAGGCTGCTTTAGTCACAGAATGGGATGCCCCAACAGGAATCGACCTGGCAGGGTCCAGTAGTGCTTTGGCCAGCAAAAGTGTCTTTATCAGGCCTAATTTCAAATATGATAAGAGCAAATGCTTATATGGTCTTAAACAGAGGCTGCTGTAGTCACAGAATGGGATGCCCTGGGCAGGAATGGACCTGGCAGGGTCCAGTAGTGCTTTGGCCAGCAAAAGTGTCTTTATCAGGCCTAATTTCAAATATGATAAGAGCAAATGCTTATATGGTCTTAAACAGAGGCTGCTGTAGTCACAGAATGGGATGCCCCGGGCAGGAATGGACCTGGCAGGGTCCAGTAGTGCTTTGGCCAGCAAAAGTGTCTTTATCAGGCCTAATTTCAAATATGATAAGAGCAAATGCTTATATGGTCTTAAACAGAGGCTGCTGTAGTCACAGAATGGGATGCCCTGGGCAGGAATGGACCTGGCAGGGTCCAGTAGTGCTTTGGCCAGCAAAAGTGTCTTTATCAGGCCTAATTTCAAATATGATAAGAGCAAATGCTTATATGGTCTTAAACAGAGGCTGCTGTAGTCACAGAATGGGATGCCCTGGGCAGGAATGGACCTGGCAGGGTCCAGTAGTGCTTTGGCCAGCAAAAGTGTCTTTATCAGGCCTAATTTCAAATATGATAAGAGCAAATGCTTATATGGTCTTAAACAGAGGCTGCTTTAGTCACAGAATGGGATGCCCTGGGCAGGAATGGACCTGGCAGGGTCCAGTAGTGCTTTGGCCAGCAAAAGTGTCTTTATCAGGCTAATTTCAAATATGATAAGAGCAAATGCTTATATGGTCTTAAACAGAGGCTGCTGTAGTCACAGAATGGGATGCCCCAACAGGAATCGACCTGGCAGGGTCCAGTAGTGCTTTGGCCAGCAAAAGTGTCTTTATCAGGCCTAATTTCAAATATGATAAGAGCAAATGCTTATATGGTCTTAAACAGAGGCTGCTTTAGTCACAGAATGGGATGCCCCAACAGGAATCGACCTGGCAGGGTCCAGTAGTGCTTTGGCCAGCAAAAGTGTCTTTATCAGGCCTAATTTCAAATATGATAAGAGCAAATGCTTATATGGTCTTAAACAGAGGCTGCTGTAGTCACAGAATGGGATGCCCTGGGCAGGAATGGACCTGGCAGGGTCCAGTAGTGCTTTGGCCAGCAAAAGTGTCTTTATCAGGCCTAATTTCAAATATGATAAGAGCAAATGCTTATATGGTCTTAAACAGAGGCTGCTTTAGTCACAGAATGGGATGCCCCAACAGGAATCGACCTGGCAGGGTCCAGTAGTGCTTTGGCCAGCAAAAGTGTCTTTATCAGGCCTAATTTAAAATATGATAAGAGCAAATGCTTATATGGTCTTAAACAGAGGCTGCTGTAGTCACAGAATGGGATGCCCTGGGCAGGAATGGACCTGGCAGGGTCCAGTAGTGCTTTGGCCAGCAAAAGTGTCTTTATCAGGCCTAATTTCAAATATGATAAGAGCAAATGCTTATATGGTCTTAAACAGAGGCTGCTGTAGTCACAGAATGGGATGCCCCGGGCAGGAATGGACCTGGCAGGGTCCAGTAGTGCTTTGGCCAGCAAAAGTGTCTTTATCAGGCCTAATTTCAAATATGATAAGAGCAAATGCTTATATGGTCTTAAACAGAGGCTGCTGTAGTCACAGAATGGGATGCCCTGGGCAGGAATGGACCTGGCAGGGTCCAGTAGTGCTTTGGCCAGCAAAAGTGTCTTTATCAGGCCTAATTTCAAATATGATAAGAGCAAATGCTTATATGGTCTTAAACAGAGGCTGCTTTAGTCACAGAATGGGATGCCCTGGGCAGGAATCGACCTGGCAGGGTCCAGTAGTGCTTTGGCCAGCAAAAGTGTCTTTATCAGGCTAATTTCAAATATGATAAGAGCAAATGCTTATATGGTCTTAAACAGAGGCTGCTGTAGTCACAGAATGGGATGCCCCGGGCAGGAATGGACCTGGCAGGGTCCAGTAGTGCTTTGGCCAGCAAAAGTGTCTTTATCAGGCCTAATTTCAAATATGATAAGAGCAAATGCTTATATGGTCTTAAACAGAGGCTGCTTTAGTCACAGAATGGGATGCCCTGGGCAGGAATGGACCTGGCAGGGTCCAGTAGTGCTTTGGCCAGCAAAAGTGTCTTTATCAGGCTAATTTCAAATATGATAAGAGCAAATGCTTATATGGTCTTAAACAGAGGCTGCTGTAGTCACAGAATGGGATGCCCTGGGCAGGAATGGACCTGGCAGGGTCCAGTAGTGCTTTGGCCAGCAAAAGTGTCTTTATCAGGCCTAATTTCAAATATGATAAGAGCAAATGCTTATATGGTCTTAAACAGAGGCTGCTTTAGTCACAGAATGGGATGCCTCACAGCAGACTTAAGATCAGTTCAGTATATATGCACAGTTAGTTACTATAAGCAGCCTGAAAACGCTAACAAAGGCTGGATGAAAAAAAAAAAATCTCCCTGTCAGCCAGCTCCGTTTTTCCTACCTTTCCCTGGCTTTCTGTCTGTCTCCTGTCTGTCTCCTGCCTGTCTCCTGCCTGTCCCTGTCTGTCCCTGTCTCCAGCCTGTCTAACTGCCTCAGCTACACAGCGTTCTGTCTGTCTGTCACGAATGCAATAGAGAAATGAGGAAAAGCAAGATGGCCGCCGTTAAATACCGCTGTGTGACGTCACCGGGCTTGCTGGCTGCTGATAGGCTGCATGTGACTGCCCCAGCTTGCACTGGCGCGGGATACATGTCCAGACATGTCCCGTCCGCCATCTTAGAATGCCTGTAAATGTAAATGAATGGATGTTAAAGGAAAACTTCGAGTGATCGAATCGCGGGGAAATTCGGATTCGATCCGAATCGAATTTTTCCTGAAATTCGGATCGAATCCGGGTTCGTCCGGATCGATTCGCTCATCCCTAGACTAATTAAGGTCAGCATTAAAATGCTTCTATAAGGCATACATGAAATGTATTCATTTAGGTATGCATTGCTATACAATATATGGCCTCGGCCATGCTGATACATGCAATGCCTTGGTGCTAAAGGCGCGCAGACTCCTCCACATAGCCGCAAAACATGTTCAGCAATAGCAATCTGAGCCCTCAAAGGTCCCGTAAGTGGATCGGAAATGAAACGAATTTATAGGGTGGTGATACGTCGTAAATCAGCTCTCTGAATCAGACAGAAACCCATCCCAACAACGGAAGTTATCTGAACGAACGGAAAATTTCCGATTTTGTTTGGAAAATGATCCGAACTAACTGAAATATTCCGATTTGCTTCCATTCATCGAAAGCGCATTCCTGAACGTTCGTATGAATGAAAAATGGACGAAAAAAAGCAAAAAATGACAAACACCCACCCAAACTTTCACAGACAGCTACGGAAGTTCGGACGAATGTGTCTCTGAATCGAGGCTTAAGCGCGGTTTTCTCCTAAAATCTAACGTGCTCTAATATTGCTAATAACTACAATTAGAGATGAACTAATCGAGTCTGACAAACCTGAATTAATTACGATTTTCAAGAAATATTAGATTCGTTACAATTCCGAATATCGCCACGATTCGATCGCTCAAATAGCTTCCTTAAAACTCCATTTACTGCTATCCAGCTCACCTAAAATGGTGGATCCACATGTCAGGACATGTCCCATGGGGCAAGGAATCCTGGGTAGGTGTCACATGCTACCTATCAGCAGACAGGCTTAAAGATGATGTCACAGCCCCATATAAGCGGCGGCCATTTTGCGGAAGATCATTCTGACACTGTATTGCGGCCAGAGCAGATCAGGCAGGGAGAGAGCGAGGGACAGATAGACAGACAGACAGATAAATAGATAGATAGATGGACACATCATGGGAGAGATAGATAGATAGATAGATAGATAGATAGATAGATAGATAGATAGAACAGAAGAAGCGAGGGACAGATAGAGAAGGAGAGAGCCTGTGACAGTGACAGAGAAAGACAGGGACAGTTTAAAGTGTTTGCTTTAGCTTCCAAGCCTATTTAGTGTCAATAACACACCTGCCTATTTAGCTTTTCCTTTTCTTGGTGTCATTCTTTAAAAAGCATGCTAGCATTAATATTTCAAGACTACCTGTCTATTAACTGGTTGCGTTTTGTAATTAACATCACTTTACCACTATAAAAGGAGCCAACCTCTGTATGTGAGGAGGGGGCATCCCAAACACTAGCATAAATATTTAAAGACTACCTGTCTACTAACTGGTTGCATTTTGTAATCAATGTCACTTTTCCACAATCAAAGGAGCCAACCTCTGTATGTGAGGAGGGGGCATCCCAAACATTAGCATAAATATTTCAAGACTACCTGTCTACTAACTGGTTGCATTTTGTAATCAACGTCACTTTACCACAATCAAAGGAGCCAACCTCTTTATGTGAGGAGGGGGCATCCCAAACACTAGCATAAATATTTCAAGACTACCTGTCTACTAACTGGTTGCATTTTGTAATCAACGTCACTTTTCCACAATCAAAGGAGCCAACCTCTGTATGTGAGGAGGGGGCATCCCAAACACTTGCATAAATATTTCAAGAATACCTGTCTACTAACTGGTTGCATTTTGTAATCAACGTCACTTTTCCACAATCAAAGGAGCCAACCTCTGTATGTGAGGAGGGGGCATTCCAAACACTAGCATTAATATTTCAAGACTACCTGTCTACTAACTGGTTGCATTTTGTAATCAACGTCACTTTACCACAATCAAAGGAGCCAACCTCTGTATGTGAGGAGGGGGCATCCCAAACACTAGCATAAATATTTCAAGACTACCTGTCTATTAACTAGTTGCATTTTGTAATCAACGTCACTTTTCCACAATCAAAGGAGCCAACCTCTGTATGTGAGGAGGGGGCATCGCAAACACTAGCATAAATATTTCAAGACTACCTGTCTACTAACTGCTTGCATTTTGTAATCAACGCAACTTTTCCACAATCAAAGGAGCCAACCTCTGTATGTGAGGAGGGGGCATCCCAAACACTAGCATAAACATTTCAAGACTACCTGTCTATTAACTGGTTGCATTTTGTAATCAACGTCACTTTACCACAATCAAAAGAGCCAACCTCTGTATGTGAGGAGGGGGCATCCCAAACATTAGCATAAATATTTCAAGACTACCTGTACTAACTGGTTGCATTTTGTAATCAACGTCACTTTTCCACAATCAAGGGAGCCAACCTCTGTATGTGAGGAGGGCGCATCCCAAACACTAGCATAAATATTTCAAGACTACCTGTCTACTAACTGGTTGCATTTTGTAATCAACGTCACTTTTCCACAATCAAATGAGCCAACCTCTGTATGTGAGGAGGGGGCATCCCAAACACTAGCATAAATATTTCGAGACTACCTGTCTACTAACTGGTTGCATTTTGTAATCAACGTCACTTTTCCACAATCAAAGGAGCCAACCTCTGTATGTGAGGAGGGGCCATCCCAAACACTAGCATAAATATTTCGAGACTACCTGTCTACTAACTGGTTGCATTTTGTAATCAACGTCACTTTTCCACAATCAAAGGAGCCAACCTCTGTATGTGAGGAGGGGCCATCCCAAACACTAGCATAAATATTTCAAGACTACCTGTCTACTAACTGGTTGCATTTTGTAATCAACGTCACTTTTCCACAATCAAAGGAGCCAACCTCTGTATGTGAGGAGGGGCCATCCCAAACACTAGCATAAATATTTCAAGACTACCTGTCTACTAACTGGTTGCATTTTGTAATCAACGTCACTTTGCCACTATAAAAGGAGCCAACCTCTGTATGTGAGGAGGGGGCATCCCAAACACTAGCATAAATATTTCAAGACTACCTGTCTATTAACTAGTTGCATTTTGTAATCAACGTCACTTTTCCACAATCAAAGGAGCCAACCTCTGTATGTGAGGAGGGGGCATCGCAAACACTAGCATAAATATTTCAAGACTACCTGTCTACTAACTTCTTGCATTTTGTAATCAACGCAACTTTTCCACAATCAAAGGAGCCAACCTCTGTATGTGAGGAGGGGGCATCCCAAACACTAGCATAAACATTTCAAGACTACCTGTCTATTAACTGGTTGCATTTTGTAATCAACGTCACTTTACCACAATCAAATGAGCCAACCTCTGTATGTGAGGAGGGGGCATCCCAAACACTAGCATAAATATTTCAAGACTACCTGTCTACTAACTGGTTGCATTTTGTAATCAACGTCACTTTACCACAATCAAAAAAGCCAACCTCTGTATGTGAGGAGGGGGCATCCCAAACATTAGCATAAATATTTCAAGACTACCTGTACTAACTGGTTGCATTTTGTAATCAACGTCACTTTTCCACAATCAAGGGAGCCAACCTCTGTATGTGAGGAGGGCGCATCCCAAACACTAGCATAAATATTTCAAGACTACCTGTCTACTAACTGGTTGCATTTTGTAATCAACGTCACTTTTCCACAATCAAATGAGCCAACCGCTGTATGTGAGGAGGGGGCATCCCAAACACTAGCATAAATATTTCGAGACTACCTGTCTACTAACTGGTTGCATTTTGTAATCAACGTCACTTTACCACAATCAAAGGAGCCAACCTCTTTATGTGAGGAGGGGGCATCCCAAACACTAGCATAAATATTTCAAGACTACCTGTCTACTAACTGGTTGCATTTTGTAATCAACGTCACTTTACCACAATCAAAGGAGCCAACCTCTTTATGTGAGGAGGGGGCATCCCAAACACTAGCATAAATATTTCAAGACTACCTGTCTACTAACTGGTTGCATTTTGTAATCAACGTCACTTTACCACAATCAAAGGAGCCAACCTCTGTATGTGAGGAGGGGGCATCCCAAACACTAGCATAAATATTTCAAGACTATCTGTCTATTAACTAGTTGCATTTTGTAATCAACGTCACTTTTCCACAATCAAAGGAGCCAACCTCTGTATGTGAGGAGGGGGCATCGCAAACACTAGCATAAATATTTCAAGACTACCTGTCTACTAACTGCTTGCATTTTGTAATCAACGCAACTTTTCCACAATCAAAGGAGCCAACCTCTGTATGTGAGGAGGGGGCATCCCAAACACTAGCATAAACATTTCAAGACTACCTGTCTATTAACTGGTTGCATTTTGTAATCAACGTCACTTTACCACAATCAAATGAGCCAACCTCTGTATGTGAGGAGGGGGCATCCCAAACACTAGCATAAATATTTCAAGACTACCTGTCTACTAACTGGTTGCATTTTGTAATCAACGTCACTTTACCACAATCAAAAGAGCCAACCTCTGTATGTGAGGAGGGGGCATCCCAAACATTAGCATAAATATTTCAAGACTACCTGTACTAACTGGTTGCATTTTGTAATCAACGTCACTTTTCCACAATCAAGGGAGCCAACCTCTGTATGTGAGGAGGGCGCATCCCAAACACTAGCATAAATATTTCAAGACTACCTGTCTACTAACTGGTTGCATTTTGTAATCAACGTCACTTTTCCACAATCAAATGAGCCAACCGCTGTATGTGAGGAGGGGGCATCCCAAACACTAGCATAAATATTTCGAGACTACCTGTCTACTAACTGGTTGCATTTTGTAATCAACGTCACTTTTCCACAATCAAAGGAGCCAACCTCTGTATGTGAGGAGGGGCCATCCCAAACACTAGCATAAATATTTCAAGACTACCTGTCTACTAACTGGTTGCATTTTGTAATCAACGTCACTTTTCCACAATCAAAGGAGCCAACCTCTGTATGTGAGGAGGGGCCATCCCAAACACTAGCATAAATATTTCAAGACTACCTGTTTATTAACTGGTTGCATTTTGTAATCAACGTCACTTTGCCACTATAAAAGGAGCCAACCTCTGTATGTGAGGAGGGGGCATCCCAAACACTAGCATAAATATTTCAAGACTACCTGTCTATTAACTAGTTGCATTTTGTAATCAACGTCACTTTTCCACAATCAAAGGAGCCAACCTCTGTATGTGAGGAGGGGGCATCGCAAACACTAGCATAAATATTTCAAGACTACCTGTCTACTAACTTCTTGCATTTTGTAATCAACGCAACTTTTCCACAATCAAAGGATCCAACCTCTGTATGTGAGGAGGGGGCATCCCAAACACTAGCATAAACATTTCAAGACTACCTGTCTATTAACTGGTTGCATTTTGTAATCAACGTCACTTTACCACAATCAAATGAGCCAACCTCTGTATGTGAGGAGGGGGCATCCCAAACACTAGCATAAATATTTCAAGACTACCTGTCTACTAACTGGTTGCATTTTGTAATCAACGTCACTTTACCACAATCAAAAGAGCCAACCTCTGTATGTGAGGAGGGGGCATCCCAAACATTAGCATAAATATTTCAAGACTACCTGTACTAACTGGTTGCATTTTGTAATCAACGTCACTTTTCCACAATCAAGGGAGCCAACCTCTGTATGTGAGGAGGGCGCATCCCAAACACTAGCATAAATATTTCAAGACTACCTGTCTACTAACTGGTTGCATTTTGTAATCAACGTCACTTTTCCACAATCAAATGAGCCAACCGCAGTATGTGAGGAGGGGGCATCCCAAACACTAGCATAAATATTTCGAGACTACCTGTCTACTAACTGGTTGCATTTTGTAATCAACGTCACTTTTCCACAATCAAAGGAGCCAACCTCTGTATGTGAGGAGGGGCCATCCCAAACACTAGCATAAATATTTCAAGACTACCTGTCTACTAACTGGTTGCATTTTGTAATCAACGTCACTTTTCCACAATCAAAGGAGCCAACCTCTGTATGTGAGGAGGGGCCATCCCAAACACTAGCATAAATATTTCAAGACTACCTGTTTATTAACTGGTTGCATTTTGTAATCAACGTCACTTTGCCACTATAAAAGGAGCCAACCTCTGTATGTGAGGAGGGGGCATCCCAAACACTAGCATAAATATTTCAAGACTACCTGTCTATTAACTAGTTGCATTTTGTAATCAACGTCACTTTTCCACAATCAAAGGAGCCAACCTCTGTATGGGAGGAGGGGGCATCGCAAACACTAGCATAAATATTTCAAGACTACCTGTCTACTAACTTCTTGCATTTTGTAATCAACGCAACTTTTCCACAATCAAAGGAGCCAACCTCTGTATGTGAGGAGGGGGCATCCCAAACACTAGCATAAACATTTCAAGACTACCTGTCTATTAACTGGTTGCATTTTGTAATCAACGTCACTTTACCACAATCAAATGAGCCAACCTCTGTATGTGAGGAGGGGGCATCCCAAACACTAGCATAAATATTTCAGGACTACCTGTCTACTAACTGGTTGCATTTTGTAATCAACGTCACTTTACCACAATCAAAAAAGCCAACCTCTGTATGTGAGGAGGGGGCATCCCAAACATTAGCATAAATATTTCAAGACTACCTGTACTAACTGGTTGCATTTTGTAATCAACGTCACTTTTCCACAATCAAGGGAGCCAACCTCTGTATGTGAGGAGGGCGCATCCCAAACACTAGCATAAATATTTCAAGACTACCTGTCTACTAACTGGTTGCATTTTGTAATCAACGTCACTTTTCCACAATCAAATGAGCCAACCGCTGTATGTGAGGAGGGGGCATCCCAAACACTAGCATAAATATTTCGAGACTACCTGTCTACTAACTGGTTGCATTTTGTAATCAACGTCACTTTTCCACAATCAAAGGAGCCAACCTCTGTATGTGAGGAGGGGCCATCCCAAACACTAGCATAAATATTTCAAGACTACCTGTTTATTAACTGGTTGCATTTTGTAATCAACGTCACGCACTATAAAAGGAGCCAACCTCTGTATGTGTGCAGGGGCATCCCAAACACTAGCATAAATATTTCAAGACTATCTGTCTACTAACTGGTTGCATTTTGTAATCAACGTCACTTTACCACAATCAAAGGAGCCAAGCTCTGTATGTAAGGAGGGGGCATCCCAAGCACTAGCATAAATATTTCAAGACTACCTGTCTATTAACTGGTTGCATTTTGTAATCAACGTCACTTTTCCACAATCAAAGGAGCCAACCTCTGTATGTGAGGAGGGGGCATCCCAAACACTAGCATAAATATTTCAAGACTACCTGTACTAACTGGTTGCATTTTGTAATCAACGTCACTTTTCCACAATCAAATGAGCCAACCGCTGTATGTGAGGAGGGGGCATCCCAAACACTAGCATTAAAAATTTCGAGACTACCTGTCTACTAACTGGTTGCATTTTGTAATCAACGTCACTTTTCCACAATCAAAGGAGCCAACCTCTGTATGTGAGGAGGGGCCATCCCAAACACTAGCATAAATATTTCAAGACTACCTGTTTATTAACTGGTTGCATTTTGTAATCAACGTCACTTTGCCACTATAAAAGGAGCCAACCTCTGTATGTGTGGAGGGGCATCCCAAACACTAGCATAAATATTTCAAGACTACCTGTCTATTAACTAGTTGCATTTTGTAATCAACGTCACTTTTCCACAATCAAAGGAGCCAACCTCTGTATGTGAGGAGGGGGCATCGCAAACACTAGCATAAATATTTCAAGACTACCTGTCTACTAACTTCTTGCATTTTGTAATCAACGCAACTTTTCCACAATCAAAGGAGCCAACCTCTGTATGTGAGGAGGGGGCATCCCAAACACTAGCATAAACATTTCAAGACTACCTGTCTATTAACTGGTTGCATTTTGTAATCAACGTCACTTTACCACAATCAAATGAGCCAACCTCTGTATGTGAGGAGGGGGCATCCCAAACACTAGCATAAATATTTCAAGACTACCTGTCTACTAACTGGTTGCATTTTGTAATCAATGTCACTTTACCACAATCAAAAGAGCCAACCTCTGTATGTGAGGAGGGGGCATCCCAAACATTAGCATAAATATTTCAAGACTACCTGTACTAACTGGTTGCATTTTGTAATCAACGTCACTTTTCCACAATCAAGGGAGCCAACCTCTGTATGTGAGGAGGGCGCATCCCAAACACTAGCATAAATATTTCAAGACTACCTGTCTACTAACTGGTTGCATTTTGTAATCAACGTCACTTTTCCACAATCAAATGAGCCAACCGCTGTATGTGAGGAGGGGGCATCCCAAACACTAGCATAAATATTTCAAGACTACCTGTCTACTAACTGGTTGCATTTTGTAATCAGCGTCACTTTTCCACAATCAAAGGAGCCAACCTCTGTATGTGAGGAGGGGCCATCCCAAACACTAGCATAAATATTTCAAGACTACCTGTTTATTAACTGGTTGCATTTTGTAATCAACGTCACGTTGCCACTATAAAAGGAGCCAACCTCTGTATGTGTGCAGGGGCATCCCAAACACTAGCATAAATATTTCAAGACTATCTGTCTACTAACTGGTTGCATTTTGTAATCAACGTCACTTTACCACAATCAAAGGAGCCAACCTCTGTATGTAAGGAGGGGGCATCCCAAGCACTAGCATAAATATTTCAAGACTACCTGTCTATTAACTGGTTGCATTTTGTAATCAACGTCACTTTTCCACAATCAAAGGAGCCAACCTCTGTATGTGAGGAGGGGGCATCCCAAACACTAGCATAAATATTTCAAGACTACCTGTACTAACTGGTTGCATTTTGTAATCAACGTCACTTTTCCACAATCAAATGAGCCAACCGCTGTATGTGAGGAGGGGGCATCCCAAACACTAGCATAAATATTTCGAGACTACCTGTCTACTAACTGGTTGCATTTTGTAATCAACGTCACTTTTCCACAATCAAAGGAGCCAACCTCTGTATGTGAGGAGGGGCCATCCCAAACACTAGCATAAATATTTCAAGACTACCTGTTTATTAACTGGTTGCATTTTGTAATCAACGTCACTTTGCCACTATAAAAGGAGCCAACCTCTGTATGTGTGGAGGGGCATCCCAAACACTAGCATAAATATTTCAAGACTATCTGTCTACTAACTGGTTTCATTTTGTAATCAACGTCACTTTACCACAATCAAAGGAGCCAACCTCTGTATGTGAGGAGGGGGCATCCCAAGCACTAGCATAAATATTTCAAGACTACCTGTCTATTAACTGGTTGCATTTTGTAATCAACCTCACTTTTCCACAATCAAGGGAGCCAACCTCTGTATGTGAGGAGGGGGCATCCCAAACACTAGCATTAATATTTCAAGACTACCTGTCTACTAACTGGTTGCATTTTGTAATCAATGTCACTTTACCACAATCAAAGGAGCCAACCTCTGTATGTGAGGAGGGGGCATCCCAAACACTAGCATAAACATTTCAAGACTACCTGTCTATTAACTGGTTGCATTTTGTAATCAACGTCCTTTTCCACAATCAAATGAGCCAACCTCTGTATGTGAGGAGGGGGCATCCCAAACACTAGCATAAATATTTTAAGACTACCTGTCTACTAACTGGTTGCATTTTGTAATCAACGTCACTTTAACACAATCAAAAGACCCAACCTCTGTATGTGAGGAGGGGGCATCGCAAACACTAGCAGAAATATTTCAAGACTACCTGTCTACTAACTGCTTGCATTTCGTAATCAATGCCACTTTTCCACAATCAAATGAGCCAACCTCTGTATGTGAGGAGGGGGCATCCCAAACACTAGCATAAATATTTTAAGACTACCTGTCTATTAACTGGTTGCATTTTGTAATCAACGTCACTTTGCCACTATAAAAGGAGCCAACCTCTGTATGTGAGGAGGGGCATCCCAAACACTAGCATAAATATTTCAAGACTATCTGTCTACTAACTGGTTGCATTTTGTAATTAACGTCACTTTACCACAATCAAAGGAGCCAACCTCTGTATGTGAGGAGGGGCCATCCCAAACACTAGCATAAATATTTCAAGACTACCTGTCTATTAACTGGTTGCATTTTGTAATCAACGTCACTTTAGCACTATAAAAGGAGCCAACCTCTGTATGTGAGGAGGGGGCATCCCAAACACTAGCATAAATATTTCAAGACTACCTGTCTATTAACTAGT
The DNA here is from genome assembly GCA_027917425.1 of Gastrophryne carolinensis. NCBI lineage: Eukaryota > Metazoa > Chordata > Amphibia > Anura > Microhylidae > Gastrophryne > Gastrophryne carolinensis. The sequence continues at coordinate 107,143,565 of CM051243.1, read as the reverse complement.
TGCATTTTGTAATCAACGTCACTTTTCCACAATCAAAGGAGCCAACCTCTGTATGTGAGGAGGGGGCATCGCAAACACTAGCATAAATATTTCAAGACTACCTGTCTACTAACTTCTTGCATTTTGTAATCAACGCAACTTTTCCACAATCAAAGGAGCCAACCTCTGTATGTGAGGAGGGGGCATCCCAAACACTAGCATAAACATTTCAAGACTACCTGTCTATTAACTGGTTGCATTTTGTAATCAACGTCACTTTACCACAATCAAATGAGCCAACCTCTGTATGTGAGGAGGGGGCATCCCAAACACTAGCATAAATATTTCAAGACTACCTGTCTACTAACTGGTTGCATTTTGTAATCAACGTCACTTTACCACAATCAAAAGAGCCAACCTCTGTATGTGAGGAGGGGGCATCCCAAACATTAGCATAAATATTTCAAGACTACCTGTACTAACTGGTTGCATTTTGTAATCAACGTCACTTTTCCACAATCAAGGGAGCCAACCTCTGTATGTGAGGAGGGCGCATCCCAAACACTAGCATAAATATTTCAAGACTACCTGTCTACTAACTGGTTGCATTTTGTAATCAACGTCACTTTTCCACAATCAAAGGAGCCAACCGCTGTATGTGAGGAGGGGGCATCCCAAACACTAGCATAAATATTTCAAGACTACCTGTCTACTAACTGGTTGCATTTTGTAATCAACGTCACTTTTCCACAATCAAAGGAGCCAGCCTCTGTATGTGAGGAGGGGCCATCCCAAACACTAGCATAAATATTTCAAGACTACCTGTTTATTAACTGGTTGCATTTTGTAATCAACGTCACGTTGCCACTATAAAAGGAGCCAACCTCTGTATGTGTGCAGGGGCATCCCAAACACTAGCATAAATATTTCAAGACTATCTGTCTACTAACTGGTTTCATTTTGTAATCAACGTCACTTTACCACAATCAAAGGAGCCAACCTCTGTATGTGAGGAGGGGGCATCCCAAGCACTAGCATAAATATTTCAAGACTACCTGTACTAACTGGTTGCATTTTGTAATCAACGTCACTTTTCCACAATCAAATGAGCCAACCGCTGTATGTGAGGAGGGGGCATCCCAAACACTAGCATAAATATTTCGAGACTACCTGTCTACTAACTGGTTGCATTTTGTAATCAACGTCACTTTTCCACAATCAAAGGAGCCAACCTCTGTATGTGAGGAGGGGCCATCCCAAACACTAGCATAAATATTTCAAGACTACCTGTTTATTAACTGGTTGCATTTTGTAATCAACGTCACTTTGCCACTATAAAAGGAGCCAACCTCTGTATGTGTGGAGGGGCATCCCAAACACTAGCATAAATATTTCAAGACTATCTGTCTACTAACTGGTTTCATTTTGTAATCAACGTCACTTTACCACAATCAAAGGAGCCAACCTCTGTATGTGAGGAGGGGGCATCCCAAGCACTAGCATAAATATTTCAAGACTACCTGTCTATTAACTGGTTGCATTTTGTAATCAACCTCACTTTTCCACAATCAAGGGAGCCAACCTCTGTATGTGAGGAGGGGGCATCCCAAACACTAGCATTAATATTTCAAGACTACCTGTCTACTAACTGGTTGCATTTTGTAATCAATGTCACTTTACCACAATCAAAGGAGCCAACCTCTGTATGTGAGGAGGGGGCATCCCAAACACTAGCATAAACATTTCAAGACTACCTGTCTATTAACTGGTTGCATTTTGTAATCAACGTCCTTTTCCACAATCAAATGAGCCAACCTCTGTATGTGAGGAGGGGGCATCCCAAACACTAGCATAAATATTTTAAGACTACCTGTCTACTAACTGGTTGCATTTTGTAATCAACGTCACTTTAACACAATCAAAAGACCCAACCTCTGTATGTGAGGAGGGGGCATCGCAAACACTAGCAGAAATATTTCAAGACTACCTGTCTACTAACTGCTTGCATTTCGTAATCAATGCCACTTTTCCACAATCAAATGAGCCAACCTCTGTATGTGAGGAGGGGGCATCCCAAACACTAGCATAAATATTTTAAGACTACCTGTCTATTAACTGGTTGCATTTTGTAATCAACGTCACTTTGCCACTATAAAAGGAGCCAACCTCTGTATGTGAGGAGGGGCATCCCAAACACTAGCATAAATATTTCAAGACTATCTGTCTACTAACTGGTTGCATTTTGTAATTAACGTCACTTTACCACAATCAAAGGAGCCAACCTCTGTATGTGAGGAGGGGCCATCCCAAACACTAGCATAAATATTTCAAGACTACCTGTCTATTAACTGGTTGCATTTTGTAATCAACGTCACTTTAGCACTATAAAAGGAGCCAACCTCTGTATGTGAGGAGGGGGCATCCCAAACACTAGCATAAATATTTCAAGACTACCTGTCTACTAACTGGTTGCATTTTGTAATAACGTCATTGGATGACTCACACCCTCAAACATAGCTTGAAAGAGACACTGGAGTTGGCTGCAGGAGCCCAAAAATTGGATGAATCACACCCTGGAGTTGCAAGCAGCAGCAGCAGGAACCCAAACATAGCTTGAGACACTGGAGTTGGCTGCAGGAGCCCAAAAATTGGATGAAACACACCCTGGAGTTGCAAGCAGCAGCACCAGCAGCCCAAACATTGCTTGAAAGACACACTGGAGTTGGCAGCAGGTGCCCAAAAATTGGCCTAAAGACACAATGGAGTTGCAAGCAGCAGCAGCAGCAGGAGCCCAAACATTGCTTGAAAGACACACTGGAGTTGGCAGCAGGTGTCCAAAAATTGGCCTAAAGACACACTGGAGTTGCAAGCAGCAGCAGCAGGAGCCCAAAATTGCCAGAAAGACACACCTTGGAGTTGGCAGCAGCATAAAGAGAACATATACAGATTTTCGGCACATATATCTTATCCGAAGAATATTAATAAAAAGTAAGACTAACGTAAAGCATTTTCACAATAATTACTTGTGGTCTGATGCGGAGGAATGTCTGTAACTGGAGAGCAGCGCCTTAAATCTGTTTTGCACGATCCATATTTCTTTAGTGTTGGTCTGGCCCCATCATCGATCCACTCTAATGCATCAGGCATTGGTGGGTGGAAATCTTGGCTGATCCATGCCCGATTCATTTCCAAGCAGGCCAGTCTCTAAAAAAAAACATGAAGAGTGACAGATTAGTAACATATTTGTAACATAGTAACATATTAGTAACATAGTAACATATAAGGCCTCATTTCATCAAGCAGAGGTCTCTGCAGAATACAGGTGAGTGGCAGCAGGAGTCTCAGTGAGAGGCCTGATCTCCCAGGATCAGCTAGCGGTTGTGTCTTGAACAGCAACCCATCTGCCGTCATCCATTGGTTAACACGAACATCCACTGCATCACAAGTGACATCTGACACCCCCAGTCAACTGTCTGTTGTATGTTATGCTTTGGGTTCAGCTTCACTATTCAGTAAGGACTATCTGATAATCAGAAAAATCAGCAGCTACTGCCTAGCCAAGAAGTGGAGGAGATACTTGCTGCTTCTTCCACTAGACGGGCAAGTAGTGATAAGGAGAGTGTCGTGGGAGGAGGTGTTGCAAGCGTTTTGGCTCCTTAAGCAGACACTGTTGAGGAACCTGAGGAGGACATCAGTGAGTTTTGAGGGCACTTTTAAAGGCTTGGAGTGATGAAGAGTGACAGATTTAGCGGCCAGCATGGTGGCAGAAGGGGAAAGTATGGAGGCAAATGTGCTCGGGGTAGACCACTCGCGTGGCAGGCTATCTTCCCAGGAGGTAGTGGAAGAGGGTCCCTGGAGTTGGAGGCGGCGGCGGCGGCAGCATCAGTGAATTAGTGCAGACTGTTGGTAGGAGAAATCAGCTACAAGCCCATGTTGCAGTTTTTCATCAAGCATCGGCAGGAGGTTAACATGGCTATATGAAAGATGTGTGTGTGCAGAAGGTGAAGTGTGGCCAGGGTCCCAATGTTGGACCCACAGCCCTGCGTCAACATTTGCAGCGTCACCATAAAGCGGCCTGGGAGAGTTGGCTCCAAAGTGGTGGTCCAGCCTGCTGCATTACCCAGTGGCACATCGCTCTCTGTTCCAGCCAGCCAAGGCTCCACCCCCTCCTGTGTGTCATACCCATCCTCTGTCGCTCCAGATGCTCCTCCTTCTCTTAATCCGAGTCAGTCATTCCGCCAGCAATCCATTGCCAAGCCATGTCCAAGAGACAACAGTATGTGCCCACTCATCCAACGTGCAGAAGCTAAATGTGCTCCTGTATTAGTTGCTGGTGCTGCAGTCCCTCCCTTTCGAGTTGGTGGACCTTTCAGAGAACTGATGACTTCTGCCGAGCCGAGGTGGAGAGTCCCATGCTGTCATTTCTTGCGAAGAAGGCAGTACCAGCCCTGTACAATTTTGTTGAACAGAAGGTGGGGCAGTCCTTTAGCCTGTCAGTGTGTACTAAAGTGCACAGCAGTGCCTACGTATGGAGCTGTAACTATGATCAGGGACAATAAATATCCTTTTAGGACCACTGGGTGATTGTGGTTCCTGCACAACCACAAAAGCAACTTGGACAGGTCCCTCCGCTGTGGCTTCCACGCTCCTAGGCCTTTGTGCCTGTGACAGTGCACTTGCACTTAGCAATGGTGTCACAGAGAAAAGTGGCAAATTGTCAGTTACATATTAATAGTTAACATTTATCTTATTTGAACATATTTATAATAATAACATATAATAACATGTAACATAGCAACAATAACATATAACATAATAACAGTAACATATAAAATGTATCAACATTTTTTTTTTGGTTAATTTAGTATTGTTTTTTTTTTTTTTTTTTTATATTTTGTATTTTTTAGAAATATATATATATATATATATATATATATATATATATATATATATATTTATATATTTTTTTCCATTGCCTTTTAATATTTTGTGAATTTTTGTACACTTTTTTTTCTAAATATTTATTTTTTCTCTTTTTTTTTTCCCAGTACCCTTCCAGCCTACCATGTGTGCAGGACACGGCGGTTTCACGCTGTTCACATGGTTTGCCTTGAGCAACAGAGTCACACATGGGAGGAACTGCTAAAAATGAGAACTCAATACATGAAATCATGGCTTACTCCACGAAAACTGCAAATGGTACCCATGGTGACTGACACTGGGAAGAACATCTTGTCTGCGCTGTGACAAGGAAGCCTGAGCCATGCGTCCTGCCATGGCACACGTGTTCAATCTAGTTGTCAAGCGTTTTCTGAAGTCTTCCCCCCATCTGAAAGACATCCTAACAATGGGAAGGAAACTTTGCATGCACTTCAGGCACTCCTACACCGGCAAGCACACCGTTCTTGAGCTTCAGCGTCAGAACGGTATCCCCCAAGATAGTCTGATTTTCGATGTTTCCACCCGTTGGAATTCCACCCTCCATATGCAGGATCGACTATAGGAACAGAGAAAAGCCATCACGGATTTCTTGATGATCCAAACGGATAGGGGGACTCCCCTGTGTAACTTCAATGTAAACCAGTGGCAGCTCATACGTGACACCTGCCGTTTGCTCAGGCCCTTTGAGGAAGCTACTTTATTAGTCAGTCGTCAGGACTATGAGATGAACGATGAGATTCCACTGCTTCATGTACTACAACACATGTTGGAAACCATGGCTGGTCAGGGCACTAGAGACATGGCGCATACATTTCACAGCCACATGAAGCCTGTGGGGGCTGAAGTGGAGGAGGAGGAGGGGGTGGGGCACAGCGAAGCACAGTTTAGGTTTGACAAAATTACCATTTTATCTAGTCATCTGACAGGAGAGGAGGAGCAGGAGCAGCCAGAGGAGCTAGAGGGTTGTGAGGAAGGCGAGACAGAGGACCCAGACACGCCGTGGCAGTTTGCAGTGGAGATGGAGACAGGTAGTCCCTCCAAGTCATTTGCACAAATGGCACGATGCATGCTCACGTGCATGCATAGTGACCACAGAATTGTCTCCATTTGTCAGCGGGATGACTTCTGGCTCTCCACCTTATTGGACCCTCGCTTCCGGCACAAAATGGGGGCATTTATACACCCACTGAGAGAGAGGACAAACTGACCTACTACAGATACATCCTACGTAGTCAGTTGGGCGATGTCTATCTGCGCCATGGTCCATACTCTCGCAGGTCTGACTCGGGGGGACCTCTGTGCTCACCTTCCACTGCCATGGCTGCCGGGGGGGGTGGCAGCAGCAGCAGCTCTATCAGCAGCAGCCTCAGTCTTCAGTCGCTAATGAGTAGCTTTCTACACCCGCATAGTGAGTCTACTCATGAGCAGCAGGAAGACCTGGAGCAGGATCTGAACCAGCAGGTCATGTCATACCTTGACATGACCATGCCAACAGTAGTTGATTTAGATGGCAACTGGGATGCTCTATCTAATGCTGCAAAATGGAAAATTTACCTCACAATATAAGCTATTGCCCCTCAGATTCACACAGGGGCTGCTCTATATCATGCTGCAAAATTGCAAATTTACCTCACAATATAAGCTATTGCCCCTCAGATTTACACAGGGGCTGCTCTATATTATGCCTTGCCGGGGCAGTGTGGCTTCCACATGTATCTGCAGATATGTGCAACCAAATCTCTGTCTTTCCACATAGCTAGACATGTTTGGTGCTTAAAACTTGGATGATGAGAGGGTTAAACTGGGCGGTAAATTGGTTCCCAGGCCCTGAATAATAATGTTGATAATTTTGTATAAATAGTGATGGAGCTACTCCCACCCCCTTTGCTCTGCTCTATATTATGCTGCAAAATGGCAAATTTACCTCACAGTATAAGCTATTGCCCCTCAGATTTACACAGGGGCTGCTCTATATTATGCTGAAAAATGGCAAATTTACCTCACAATATAAGCTATTGCCCCTCAGATTTACACAGGGCCTGCTCTATATTATGCTGCAAAATGGCAGATTTACCTCACAGTATAAGCTATTGCCCCTCAGATTTACACAGGGGCTGCTCTATATTATGCTGCAAAATGGCAAATTTACCTCACAATATAAGCTATTGCCCCTCAGATTTACACAGGGGCTGCTCTATATTATGCCTTGCCGGGGCAGTGTGGCTTCCACATGTACAGGTATCTGCAGATATGTGCAACCAAATCTCTGTCTTTCCACATAGCTAGACATGTTTGGTGCTTAAAACTTGGATGATGAGAGGGTTAAACTGGGCGGTAAATTGGTTCCCAGGCCATGAATAATAATGTTGATCATTTTGTATAAATAGTGATGGAGCTACTCCCACCCCTTTGCTCTGCTCTATATTATGCTGCAAAATGGCAAATTTACCTCACAGTATATGCTATTGCCCCTCAGATTTACACAGGGGCTGCTCTATATTATGCTGCAAAATGGCAAATTTACCTCACAATATAAGCTATTGCCCCTCAGATTTACACAGGGGCTGCTCTATATTATGCTGCAAAATGGCAAATTTACCTCACAGTATAAGCTATTGCCCCTCAGATTTACACAGGGGCTGCTCTATATTATGCTGCAAAATGGCAAATTTACCTCACAATATAAGCTATTGCCCCTCAGATTTACACAGGGGCTGCTCTAAATTATGCTGCAAAATGGCAAATTTACCTCACAGTATAAGCTATTGCCCCTCAGATTTACACAGGAGCTGCTCTATAGAATGCTACAAAACCAAGAGCCGATTTAACTCACACAATATAACCTATTTCTCAGGTTTATATACGGACTGCTCTACGTAATGGTTCAAAACCATGAATTTACCTCATAATATAAACTATTGCCCCCCAGATTTACTCAGGGGCTGCTCCATATAATGGTGCAAAACAGGGCAAATGTATTGTCCAATATAAACTATTGCTGCTCTGATTTACACAGGAGGGCAACTCTAAAGAATGGTGCAACATGGCGAATTTAGCTCACAATATAACATAGATTGCAAAATGAGATTTTCAGACAGGGCCTGCTCTATAAAATGGCAACTTTACCTCGCAATATAAACTATTGCTCTTCAGATTTACACAGGGATTTAGGTTGATATATATAATAGTGCAAAACAGTGAATTTACCTCACAATACTGTATAAACTATTGCTCCTCAGATTTACACAGTGGGCTTCTCTATATAATGGTGCAAAATGGCGAATTTACCTCACTATATAATCTATTACTGCTCTATATAAAAATAAATAAATAAAAAAAAGAGCCTGTAGAAGCTTATTTAGATAGGGTGACATGTGCTGGTTTGGGATGCCCATGTGGGCTAGTGTTTTGACAGCAGGACAAAAACCAATTCAAATTGCAATAGCTTAATAAAACTGAGGCTGAACAAGCTTATTTAGTATAAAAGATAGGGTGACGTGCTGGTTTGGGATGCCCATGTGGGCTGGTGTTTTGACTGCAGGACAAAAAACAATTCAAAATGCAATAGCTTAACCCTTTCAGTGCCAAGCACGTAGATTCTACGTGCCTGCATTTCCCCCCTGCTAGTTAAAAAAATAAAAAATACTCACCTGACCCCTCGTTGGATCCGACCGGGTCTCCTCTTTAATTTGGTGCCATCTGATCCCCCGTAGGAGGCAGGTAATGGCACCCCCATTACCTGCCTCCCCAAAGCCCGGGGGGGCAGAAGAGCCCGGGCCCACATAGGCTATGTGGGCTCGTAGGCTGCAGGGTGGGGGGGCCACAAAAGCTGGCCCCCCACTCTGTTCCTACAAGCCCCCATAGTTGGTCCCGGGCTGGTTACTTTGGGTAATGGGGACCCCATTTCAATTTTTTTTTTTGATTTTTAAGGGTTTTTAACCCGGGACCCTATGTCATTTTTTTTTAATTAACCCTTTGTGTTCTGTCATCCAGCAGCTATAACAGGCTTCCAGCAGGTGAGCAGAAGCCAGTGATCGCTGAGGGACACAGTGCTCCAGGATGGATGGGAGGTAAGTATTAAAAAAAAAAAAAATTATTAAAATAATTTTTTCTCTTTGTGTGTGTCTGTGTTTTTTTTTACACAACCCCTTGTGAACTGGTAAGGGGTCCATGACCCCTATACCAGTTCACAAGGCTGGGGGGGTGGCAAGTCACCTGCGACTAGCGGGTGACTTGCCATTAACCCCCGGCACCTCCATTACCTGCCTCCCCAAAGCCCAGGGGGGGCAGAAGCGCCCGGGCCCACGGGCTATGCAGGCTTGTAGCCTGCAGGGCCAGGGGCCACAAAAGCTGGTCCCTGTGCCCTGTTTCTACAAGCCCTGCATAGCTGGTCCCGGGCTGGTTACTTTGGGGAAGGGGGACCCTATGTCATTTTTTTTCTCCATTTAACCCTTTGTAGTGTGGATGGTAGTTGCATTTTATTTGTAAATGTTATAAAGTACTTGTTTCACTTAGGGGGGTCTCCTGGGCAGGAACGGGGGGCTACCGATAAATATGTGGTACCGGTCTAATCGGTAGAAATGGGGCTTTCACATGCAATATGGTTTTCCTTAATAAAATACATTTTTTATTTAAAATAAAGGAGTCAATTTTCTAAAAAAAATTGTATTTATTTATATTTTTACTTAATAATATTGTAAAAAACAAATAAAATTTACAAACAAGACATTTCATGTTAAAGCCTAAACTCTGCTGCAAAAAAATATATATATAATTTTCCTGAAAATTCCAGCAAAAATGGCGCAAAACATGGCGCAAAATGGGGAAAAATGACCTGTCAACAGAGGGTGACAAAATCTCAAGTAGGCTGGCAATTAAAAGGGTTAAAAGTAGCTATGCATGTTGGGTATTGTTCTGTTCGGGGGACCTTGCGCTTTCTGACTTAGCTTGTTTTTTCTGGTTTTCATATTTATATTTTAGGAAAAGGTGTTTTTTATTCAGCTTTTTTATACATTTTTTTAGGGAAACCCTGCGCAACCAAAGAATTTTTTGAGGGATTAATTCCAGAAAGATGAACCCACTACAACAAGTTGGGTACGCTTAAAAAGCTTAACATGTGTACTTTCAGGTAATATATGGTTTATGGGGGATATTCCAGATGTAAAGGGTTGTTTTGGTTGAAAAATCGCAAGGTGCGCACTTTGTCTGCAGAGCTGAAATTTTCAAGTAAAAAAAGTTACGCACATGCTTTACTTTGGGGTGTTTGGCAACTCTTCCCTTGAGAGTAGCAATACATGTTGGGTATCATTCTGTTCGGGGGATGTTGCTTTTTCAGATTAAACTTGTTTTTTCTTGTTTGCACATGTGGCTTTGATTCTGCTTTTTTATCCTTTTTTTTAGGGAAACTCTTTGCAACCAAAGAATACATTGAGGGAAAGCTTGAGGTGTGTACTTCCAAAGAATATATAGTTTGTTGGGGTATTTCAAATGTAAAGGGTTGTTTTTCTGCAAAAACTGCAAGGTGCGCATATTGCATAGCATAGTTGTATTTTATCTGAAAATCCCCTAAAGCGCTATTTCAGTTTGGGGGAGTCTCCTGGGCAGGAAAGGGTGTCTACTAGAGATGAGCGAACTTTTGAAAAATTCGATTCGACTGATTCGCCGAATTTTCCGACAAAAATTGTTTCGACCCGAATTTATTCGCGACGAATCGCTATTAAAAATGGCTATTTCTGAGCTTCCTAGAGCCTCAATAGTGTTGTAAACCATTCTGCCTTGCTGTAACACGCATAGGATGCGTGCTGGGTTACTGAAATAATACTGTAAATAATTAGGACATGCAGATCAGAGGCATCGCTATTAGAATCGCAGAGCGGCACAGTTACAGAGAGTTGAGGTGGCATCACTATGAGGGGCCCCTATATTGCCTGAAAAACACACCCTGGAGCTGGCAGCGGCAGGAGCCCAAACATTGGATTTGGCTCAAAGAGACATTGGAGTTGGCAGCAGGAGCAGCAGGAGCCCAAAAATTGTCTGAATGACACCCTGTAGTTGCAAGCAGCAGCAGCAGCAGGAGCCCAAACATAGCTTGAAAGAGACACTGGAGTTGGCAGCAGGAGCCCAAAAATTGGATGAATCACACCCTGGAGTTGCAAGCAGCAGCAGCAGCAGCCCAAACATAGCTTGAAAGACACACTGGAGTTGGCAGCAGGAGCCCAAAAATTGGATGAATCACACCCTGAGTTGCAAGCAGCAGCAGCCCAAACATAGCTTGAAAGAGACACTGGAGTTGGCAGCAGGAGCCCCAAAATAGGATGAATCACACCCTGGAGTTGCAAGCAGCAGCAGCAGGAGCCCAACATTGGCTGAAAGAGACACTGGAGTTGGCTTCTGGAGACCAAAAATTGGATGAATCACACCCTGGAGTTGCAAGCAGCAGCAGCAGCAGCCCAAACATAGCTTGAAAGAGACACTGGAGTTGGCTTCAGGAGCCCAAAAATTGGATGAATCACACCCTGGAGTTGCAAGCAGCAGCAGGAGCCCAAACATTGGCTGAAAGAGACACTGGAGTTGGCAGCAGGAGCCCAAAAATTGGATGAATCACACCCTGGAGTTGCAAGCAGCAGCAGCCCAAACATACCCTGAAAGACACACTGGAGTTGGCTTCAGGAGCCCAAACATTGGATGAATCACACCCTGGAGTTGCAAGCAGCAGGAGCCCAAACATAGCTTGAAAGACACACTGGAGTTGGCTTCAGGAGCCCAAAAATTGGATGAATCACTCCCTGGAGTTGCAAGCAGCTGCAGCAGCAGCCCAAACATAGCTTGAGAGACACACTGGAGTTGGCCTCAGGAGCCCAAAAATTGGATGAATCACACCCTGGAGTTGCAAGCAGCAGGAGCCCAAACATAGCTTGAGAGACACACTGGAGTTGGCTTCAGGAGCCCAAAAATTGGATGAATCACACCCTGGAGTTGCAAGCAGCAGGAGCCCAACATTGGCTAAAAGAGACACTGGAGTTGGCTTCAGGAGACCAAAAATTGGATGAATCACACCCTGGAGTTGCAAGCAGCAGCAGCCCAAACATAGCTTGAAAGACACACTGGAGTTGGCTCCAGGAGCCCAAAAATTGGATGAATCACACCCTGGAGTTGCAAGCAGCAGCAGGAGCCCAACATTGGCTAACAGAGACACTGGAGTTGGCTTCAGGAGCCCAAAAATTGTATGAATCACACCCTGGAGTTGCAAGCATCAGCAGCAGGAGCCCAACATTGGCTAAAAGAGACACTGGAGTTGGCTTCAGGAGCCCAAAAATTGGATGAATCACACCCTGGAGTTGCAAGCAGCAGCAGCCCAAACATAGCTTGAAAGACACACTGGAGTTGGCTTCAGGAGCCCAAAAATTGGATGAATCACACCCTGGAGTTGCAAGCAGCAGCAGCAGGAGCCCAACTTTGGCTAACAGAGATACTGGAGTTGGCTTCAGGAGCCCAAAAATTGGATGAATCACACCCTGGAGTTGCAAGCAGCAGCAGCAGGAGCCCAACATTGGCTGAAAGGCACACCCCGAAGTTGGCATCAGCAGGAGTCCAAAAATTGGTTGGAAGGCACACCCTGAAGTTGGCATCAGCAGGAGCCCAAAAATTGGCCTAAAGACATAAATATGTTTTGCACCATTTGGAAAGTGTAAAAAGTGGCTCCATGCTGAATCTAGTCGCATGCATCAGGCATTGGTGGGTGGAAATCCTGGCTGATCCATCCCTGATTCATTTTGACAAAGGTGAGTCTCTCCACATTTTTAGTTGACAGACGAGTTCTCCTCGCCATAACTATGGCCCCCGCCGCACTAAACACCCGCTCAGATGGCACGCTACTTGCCGGGCAGGACAGCTTTTCCAGGGCAAACTCTGCTAGTTGCAGCCACAAATCAAGTTTGGCTGCCCAGAAGTCCAGCGGATCCTCAAGGTGTGTTGGCATGGTCATGTCAAGGTATGACATGACCTGCTGGTTGAGGTCCTGCTCCAGGTCTTCCTGCTGCTCATGAGTAGCCTCACTATGCGGGTGTAGAAAGCTACTCATTAGCGACTGAAGACTGAGGCTGCTGCTGATGGAGCTGCTGCTGCTGCTCCTGCCAACCCCTCCAGCAGCCATGGCAGTGGAAGGTGAGCGCAGAGGTCCCCTCGAGTCAGACCTGCGAGAGTATGGACCATGGCGCAGATAGGCATCGGCCAACTGCCTACGTAGAATGTCTTTGTAGTAGTTCGGTTTCTCCTCCCTCTCGGCGGGTTTAAAAAATGCCCCCATTTTGTGCCGGAAGCGAGGGTCCAATAAGGTGGACAGCCAGAAGTCATCCCGCCGACAAATGGAAACAATTCTGGGGTCACTACGCAAGCTCCTGCCATTTGCGCAAGTGACTCCATCTCCACTGCATGCTGCCACGGTGTGTCCGGGTCCTCTGTCTCGCCTTCCTCGAAACCCTCTAGCTCCTCTGGCTGCTCCTGCTCCTCCTCCCCTGTCCGCTGACTAAATAAACCAGCCATTTCGCCAAGCCTAAACTGTGCTTTACTGTGCCCCTCCTCCTCCTCTTCCTCCTCCTCCTCCTCCAGTTCAGCTCCAACGGGGTTCATGTGGCCGTAAGATGTAGACGCCATGTCTCCAGTTCCCTGACCAGCCATGGTTTCCAACATGTTCTGTAGTACATGAAGCAGTGGAATCACGTTGTTCATCCCGTAATCCTGCCGACTGACAAATAAAGTGGCTTCCTCAAAGGGCCTGAGCAAACGGCAGGTGTCACGTATGAGCTGCCACTGGTTGACATTGAAGTTACACAGGGGAGTCCCCCTATCCGCTTGGATCATCAGGAAATCCGTGATGGCTTTTCTCTGTTCATATAATCAGTCCAACATGTGAAGGGTAGAATTCCAACTAGTGGAAACATCGCAAATCAGACTATGTTGGGGGATACCGTTCTGACGCTGTAGCTCAAGAAGGGTGTGTTTGGCGGTGTATGAGTGGCTGAAGTGCATGCAAAGTTTCCTTGAAGTTGTTAAGATGTCTTGCATATGAGGGGAACACTTCAGAAACCGCTTGACAACCAGATTGAAGACGTGAGCCATGCAGGGAGCATGGGTCAGCCTTCCTTGGCGCAGCGCAGACAAAATGTTCTTCCCATTGTCGGTAACTAGAGATGAGCGAACCGGTTCGGATGAACCGGAATTCGCTCCGAATTTCAGGAAATATTCGATTCGGCATGAACCCGAATATTTTGTGGTTCGTGCCGATCGAATTTTTCCTGAAATTAAAAAAAAAAAAATGCCGGCATGGTGGGAGCCGGCCGGCGGGCCGGTAAAGCCGGCCGGCCCGCTCCCACCATGCCGGCATTTAAAAAAAAAAAAAAAAAAAAAGCATTTTTGCCGGCATGGTGGGAGCGGGCCGGCCGGCTCCGCTGTCAGCGGAACCGGCCGGCCCGCTCCCACCATGCCGGCATTTCAAAAAAAAGCAAACACTTACCTGCAGGTCCGGAGCGTGGAGGCCGGCGCCGCTCTCAGCTGTCATCTGAGGGCGCGTCATCAGAGCGCCCTCTGATGACGCGCCCTCAGATGACAGCTGAGAGCGGCGCCGGCCTCCAGCTTTTTTTTTTTGTTTTTGTTTTTTAAATGCCGGCATGGTGGGAGCGGGCCGGCCCGCTCCCACCATGCCGGCATTTATGATGGGGAACTTCGTAAAAGTTCGATTCGGCCGAACCCGAATTTCTTTGTGAAATTCGGCGAATCGGCCGAATCGAACTTTTAAAAAGTTCGCTCATCTCTATCGGTAACCATGATTCCCATTTTAAGTTTTCTTGGAGTAAGCCATGTTTGGATTTCCTGATGAATACATTTAAGCAGTTCCTCCCCTGTGTGACTCCGTTCGCCAAGACAAACCATGTGAAGCACTGCGTAGACTGGAGGGGCACTGAGACTTGAGCCTACAGTGGAGGGTGAGGAGATGGCGGAGGATGAGGAGGCCGAGTCGCACGGTGTCACAGGCCCAACGGGCAGGGAACGCGGAGGCCGAAGCGGCGTGACCTGTCCAAGTTGCTGCTGCAAAGGGATCACATTCACCCAGTGGGCCGTAAACGACATGTACTGTCCCTGACCGTAGTTACAGCTCCAGACGTCGGCGCTGCCATGCACATTGCTACACACCGACAGGCTCAAGGACTGGCCCACCTTCTGTTCAACAAAAGTGTGCAGCGCTGGTACTGCCTTCTTGGCAAAGAAATGACGGCTTGGGACTCTCCACCTTGGCTCGGCACAAGCCATCAGTTCTCTGAAAGGTGCAGAGTCCACCACCTGAAAAGGGAGCGACTGCAGCACCAGCAACTTGGACAGGAGCACATTCAGCTTCTGCGCCGTAGGATGAGTGGGCGCATACTGCTGTCTCTTGGACATGGCTTCGCTGATGGATTGCTGGCGGGATACATGACTTGGAGGAGGAGGAGCAGGAGCGACAGAGGATGGGTATGACGCACAGCTGCCTTCGGCTGAGGTGCTGGAGCCTTGGCTGGCAGAAATTGGGAGCGGCGTGCCACTTGGTGAGGAAGCAGACTGGACCACCCCTTGGGAGCCTCGGTTCTCCCAGGTCGCTTTATGGTGACGCATCATATGTTGACGCAGGGCCGTGGTGCCAACATTTGGGCCCTGGCCACGCTTCACCTTCTGCCTACATATCTTGCATGCGGCCATGTTACCCTCCTGCGGATGCTTCAGGAAAAACTGCCACACTGGCGAGTAGCTACTTTTCCCACCAGCAGGCCTCACTGATTCGCTGCTATTGTCGCCAACTCCAGGAACCCCTGCCCCACTACCTCCCAATAAGGTAGCCTGCCGTGCAGCAGGTGCTCTACCCCGGCCCCGTTTGGCTCCAGGCTTTACAATTGTGCCCCCATGCTGACTGCCAACCATGCTGCTAACTCCTTGCTGCCTGCGCTGCTGACTCCGGGGCAACCTGCGCCCCTCTTCTCCTGATGATGACGATGAAGCCCCTTCATCACCCGGCTCCCAAGTGCGATCGGTTTCATCACCATCATCACCGAGTTGTGGCTGTACGTCACTGATGTTCTCGGTTTCCTCAACAGTGTCTGGCGCAGAAGCTGGAAATCTCGCAACACCCACGACACTGTCCACATCACTATTTGTCTGCCGAGCTAAAGAAGCCACCTCCATTTCATGGCTGGGCCGTAGCTGCTGACTGTCCTCTATCTGATCGTCCTCCTCACTAAAGAGTGGAGCTGAACCCAAAGCATAGGATACGTCGCTGGGGGAGGGAACGGCATAGGACAGAGGCAATGGGAGGACAGGGACTGCTCTCGGGGCATGCCAACTCAGGGTTGTGTCAGAGGAACCTACCGACCCTAGACTGGGGGTCTCAGACGTAACTTGTGATGATGTTGATGAGCGCGTTAACCAATCTACCACGGCAGATGCGTTACTGGTGGAGACACGACCGCTAGCAGATACTGGCAGACCAGGTCTCTCACCGTGACTCCTGCTGCCACTCGCCCCTAGTCTGCTGCAACCTCTGCCTGCTGAATCTTGGCCTCTGCCACTCCTCTTTGAACATCCTGGCACTTGTCTGCCTGACATTTTTATGTATTTGCTTATTTAGTATAAACAGATAGGGTTCAAAGTGCAGCTTTGGGGTGTATTAAAAGCAGTCAAAAACAAATGGGATGCCCCCATAGCAGACCTGAGATCAGTATATATGCACAGTAAAAAAGTGTCTAAGCAGGCTCAAACAGGCCAAATTACTTTAAAAAAGTGTGCAGCTTAGAGTAAATACAGAGGCTAATGGGATGTTACAGAATGGGATGCCCCACAGCAGACCTGAGATCATTATATATGCACAGCAACAGTGGATAAGCAGGCTCCAACAGGCCAAATTACTTTAAATAAGTGTGCAGCTTAGAGGAGATACAGAGGCTAATGGTATGTTACAGAATGGGATGCCCCCACAGCAGACCTGAGATCAGTATATATGCACAGTAAAAGTGTCTAAGCAGGCTCAAACAGGCCAAATTACTTTAAATAAGTGTGCAGCTTAGAGTAAATACAGAGGCTAATGGGATGTTACAGAATGGGATGCCCCACAGCAGACCTGAGATCAGTATATATGCACAGCAACAGTGGATAAACAGGCTCCAACAGGCCAAATTACTTTAAATAAGTGTGCAGCTTAGAGGAGATACAGAGGCTAATGGTATGTTACAGAATAGGATGCCCCCACAGCAGACCTAAGATCAGTATATATGCACAGCAACAGTGGAAAAGCAGGCTCCAACAGGCCAAATTACTTTATATAAGTGTGCAGCTTAGAGTAAATACAGAGGCTAATGGGATGTTACAGAATGGGATGCCCCACAGCAGACCTGAGATCAGTATATATGCACAGCAACAGTGGATAAGCAGGCTCCAACAGGCCAAATTACTTTAAATAAGTGTGCAGCTTAGAGGAGATACAGAGGCAAATGGTATGTTACAGAATGGGATGCCCCCACAGCAGACCTGAGATCAGTATATATGCACAGTAAAAGTATCTAAGCAGGCTCAAACAGGCCAAATTACTTTAAATAAGTGTGCAGCTTAGAAGAGATACAGAGGCTAATGGTATGTTACAGAATGGGATGCCCCCACAGCAGACCTGAGATCAGTATATATGCACAGCAACAGTGGATAAGCAGGCTCCAACAGGCCAAATTACTTTAAATAAGTGTGCAGCTTAGAGTAAATACAGAGGCTAATGGGATGTTGCAGAATGGGATGCCCCACAGCAGACCTGAGATCAGTATATATGCACAGCAACAGTGGATAAGCAGGCTCCAACAGGCCAAAATACTTTAAATAAGTGTGCAGCTTAGAGTAAATACAGAGGCTAACGGGATGTTCCAGAATGGGATGCCCCACAGCAAACCTGAGATCAGTATATATGCACAGCAACAGCAGATAAGCAGGCTCCAACAGGCCAAATTACTTTAAATAAGTGTGCAGCTTAGAGTAAATGCAGAGGCTAATGGGATGTTACAGAATGGGATGCCTCACAGCAGACCTGAGATCAGTATATATGCACAGCAACAGTGGATAAGCAGGCTCCAACAGGCCAAATTACTTTAAATAAGTGTGCAGCTTAGAGGAGATACAGAGGCTAATGGTATGTTACAGAATGGGATGCCCCCACAGCAGACCTGAGATCAGTATATATGCACAGTAAAAGTGTCTAAGCAGGCTCAAACAGGCCAAATTACTTTAAATAAGTGTGCAGCTTAGAGGAGATACAGAGGCTAATGGTATGTTACAGAATGGGATGCCCCCACAGCAGACCTGAGATCAGTATATATGCACAGCAACACTGGATAAGCAGGCTCCAACAGGCCAAAATACTTTAAATAAGTGTGCAGCTTAGAGTAAATACAGAGGCTAATGGGATGTTACAGAATGGGATGCCCCACAGCAGACCTGAGATCAGTATATATGCACAGCAACAGTGGATAAGCAGGCTCCAACAGGCCAAATTACTTTAAATAAGTGTGCAGCTTAGAGTAAATACAGAGGCTAATGGGATGTTGCAGAATGGGATGCCCCACAGCAGACCTGAGATCAGTATATATGCACAGCAACAGTGGATAAGCAGGCTCCAACAGGCCAAAATACTTTAAATAAGTGTGCAGCTTAGAGTAAATACAGAGGCTAACGGGATGTTCCAGAATGGGATGCCCCACAGCAAACCTGAGATCAGTATATATGCACAGCAACAGCGGATAAGCAGGCTCCAACAGGCCAAATTACTTTAAATAAGTGTGCAGCTTAGAGGAGATACAGAGGCTAATGGTATGTTACAGAATGGGATGCCCCCACAGCAGACCTGAGATCAGTATATATGCACAGCAACACTGGATAAGCAGGCTCCAACAGGCCAAAATACTTTAAATAAGTGTGCAGCTTAGAGTAAATACATAGGCTAATGGGATTTTTCAGAATGGTATGCCCCACAGCAGACCTGAGATCAGTATATATGCACAGCAACAGTGGATAAGCAGGCTCCAACAGGCCAAATTATTTTAAATAAGTGTGCAGCTTAGAGTAAATACAGAGGCTAATGGTATGTTACAGAATGGGATGCCCCACAGCAGACCTGAGATCAGTATATATGCACAGCAACAGTGGATAAGCAGGCTCCAACAGGCCAAATTACTTTAAATAAGTGTGCAGCTTAGAGTAAATACAGAGGCTAATGGGATGTTGCAGAATGGGATGCCCCACAGCAGACCTGAGATCAGTATAAATGCACAGCAACAGTGGATAGGCAGGCTCCAACAGGCCAAAATACTTTAAATAAGTGTGCAGCTTAGAGTAAATACAGAGGCTAATGGGATGTTCCAGAATGGGATGCCCCACAGCAAACCTGAGATCAGTGTATATGCACAGCAACAGCGGATAAGCAGGCTCCAACAGGCCAAATTACTTTAAATAAGTGTGCAGCTTAGAGTAAATGCAGAGGCTAATGGGATGTTACAGAATGGGATGCCCCACAGCAGACCTGAGATCAGTATATATGCACAGCAACAGTGGATAAGCAGGCTCCAACAGGCCAAATTACTTTAAATAAGTGTGCAGCTTAGAGGAGATACAGAGGCTAATGGTATGTTACAGAATGGGATGCCCCCACAGCAGACCTGAGATCAGTATATATGCACAGCAACACTTGATAAGCAGGCTCCAACAGGCCAAAATACTTTAAATAAGTGTGCAGCTTAGAGTAAATACATAGGCTAATGGGATTTTTCAGAATGGGATGCCCCACAGCAGACCTGAGATCAGTATATATGCACAGCAACAGTGGGTAAGCAGGCTCCAACAGGCCAAATTATTTTAAATAAGTGTGCAGCTTAGAGTAAATACAGAGGCTAATGGGATGTTACAGAATGGGATGTCCCACAGCAGACCTGAGATCAGTATATATGCACAGCAACAGTGGATAAGCAGGCTCCAACAGGTCAAATTACTTTAAATAAGTGTGCAGCTTAGAGGAGATACAGAGGCTAATGGTATGTTACAGAATGGGATGCCCCCACAGCAGACCTGAGATCAGTATATATGCACAGTAAAAGTGTCTAAGCAGGCTCAAACAGGCCAAATTACTTTAAATAAGTGTGCAGCTTAGAGTAAATACAGAGGCTAATGGGATGTTACAGAATGGGATGCCCCACAGCAGACCTGAGATCAGTATATATGCACAGCAACAGTGGATAAGCAGGCTCCAACAGGCCAAATTACTTTAAATAAGTGTGCAGCTTAGAGTAAATACAGAGGCTAATGGGATGTTGCAGAATGGGATGCCCCACAGCAGACCTGAGATCAGTATAAATGCACAGCAACAGTGGATAAGCAGGCTCCAACAGGCCAAAATACTTTAAATAAGTGTGCAGCTTAGAGTAAATACAGAGGCTAATGGGATGTTCCAGAATGGGATGCCCCACAGCAAACCTGAGATCAGTGTATATGCACAGCAACAGCGGATAAGCAGGCTCCAACAGGCCAAATTACTTTAAATAAGTGTGCAGCTTAGAGTAAATGCAGAGGCTAATGGGATGTTACAGAATGGGATGCCCCACAGCAGACCTGAGATCAGTATATATGCACAGCAACAGTGGATAAGCAGGCTCCAACAGGCCAAATTACTTTAAATAAGTGTGCAGCTTAGAGGAGATACAGAGGCTAATGGTATGTTACAGAATGGGATGCCCCCACAGCAGACCTGAGATCAGTATATATGCCCAGTAAAAGTGTCTAAGCAGGCTCAAACAGGCCAAATTACTTTAAATAAGTGTGCAGCTTATAGGCGAAACAGTGGCTAATGGTATGTTACAGAATGGGATGCCCCCACAGCAGACCTGACATGAGTATATATGCACAGCAACAGTGGATAAGCAGGCTCCAACAGGCCAAATTACTTTAAATAAGTGTGCAGCTTAGAGGAGATACAGAGGCTAATGGTATGTTACAGAATGGGATGCCCCCACAGCAGACCTGAGATCGGTATATATGCACAGTAAAAGTGTCTAAGCAGACTCCAACCGGCCAAATTACTTTAAATAAGTGTGCAGCTTAAAGTAATTACAGAGGATAATGGGATGTTACAGAATGGGATGCCCCACAGCAGACCTGAGATCAGTATATATGCACAGCAACAGTGGATAAGCAGGCTCAAACAGGCCAAATTACTTTAAATAAGTGTGCAGTTTAGAGGAGATACAGAGGCTAATGGTATGTTACAGAATGGGATGACCCCACAGCAGACCTGAGATCAGTGTATATGCACAGTTAAGTGTCTAAGCAGGCTCCAACAGGCCAAATTACTTTAAATAAGTGTGCAGCTTAGAGGAGATACAGAGGATAATGGTATGTTAAAGAATGGGATGCCCCCACAGCAGACCTGAGATCAGTATATATGCACAGCAACAGTGGATAAGCAGGCTCCAACAGGCCAAATTACTTTAAATAAGTGTGCAGCTTAGAGTAAATACAGAGGCTAATGCGAATTTACAGAATGGGATGCCCCCACAGCAGACCTGAGATGAGTATATATGCACAGCAACAGTGGATAAGCAGGCTCCAACAGGCCAAATTACTTTAAATAAGTGTGCAGCTTAGAGGAGATACAGAGGCTAATGCGAATTTACAGAATGGGATGCCCCACAGCAGACCTGAGATCAGTATATATGCACAGCAACAGTGGATAAGCAGGCTCCAACAGGCCAAATTACTTTAAATAAGTGTGCAGCTTAGAGGAGATACAGAGGCTAATGGTATGTTACAGAATGGGATGCCCCCACAGCAGACCTGAGATCAGTATATATGCACAGTAAAAGTGTCTAAGCAGGCTCAAACAGGCCAAATTACTTTAAATAAGTGTGCAGCTTAGAGGAGATACAGAGGCTAATGGGATGTTACAGAATGAGATGCCCCACAGCAGACCTGAGATCAGTATATATGCACAGCAACAGTGGATAAGCAGGCTCCAACAGGCCAAATTACTTTAACCCTTTAAATGCCAGCCACGTAAAATTTACGTGGTTGCCTCTCCGTCACTTAAGTGCCAGCCACGTAAAATTTACGTGCCTGGCATTTACCCCTGCTAGTGGGCAAAAAAAAAAAAAAAATTACCTGACCCCTCGTTGGATCCGGCCGGGTCTCCTCTTTAATTTGGTGCCATCCGATCCCCCGTGGGGGGCTCCAGGAGAGCCCCCGGAATAGGCCGCCCCCCCCGCTTCTGCAGCAGCAGCTGCTAACTGTAAAAAAATAAAAAATAAAAATGACATTCACTTACCTGCGTGTGCACTGGCTCCCGCTGTCCCTCCTCTTCACCTGGGGGGCCTCCGATCGCCCCCCAGGACTTACCGATCTTCAGGAGAGAGCCCGGGAGGCTCTCTCCTCCTCGATGGCGGCCGCCATCTTGCCGCTAAGCCCCGCCCCTTGGGGCGGGGCTATGACGTCATCCCGGTCCGTCTTCGCGCCAAGCCCCGCCCCTTTGGGGGGGCGGGGTTATGACGTCATCCCAGCCCCGATCACTTCAGGCTTCAGCGTTCTCAGCTGTCAGATGCCGGTGATCGGCAACGGGGAAGGAGGTGGCAGGAGATCCTCTGATCTCCTGTCTCCCCCTTCTCTGGATGCCGATCACCGGCATCTGTCAGCAGAGCGGCGCGGGACAAAGGAGCTTACAATCGGAGGTAAGTACAGTAAAAAAAATTTTTTTTTTTTTTAATAAAATACTTTTGTGTGGTGTTTTTTTTCATTTAACCCTTTGTGAACTGGTAAGGGGTCCATGAGACCCCTTATACCAGTTCACAAGGCTCTGGGTATGGCAGGTCACCTGCGGTAAGCGGGTGACTTGCCATAACCCCCAGCCCCCCATTACCTGCCTCCCCAACGGCCAGGGGGGGGCAGAAGGGCCCGGGCCACTTAGTGGCTATGTGGGCTAGTAGCCTGCAGGGCCAGGGGCCACCAACGCTGGCCCCTGCGCCCTGTTCTACAAGCCCCCATAGCTGGCCCGGGTCGGTAATGCTGGGTAGGGGGGACACTACGTCATTTTTTTGGGGGATTTTTAAGGGTTTTTAACCCTTAAAATTCCAAAAAAAAATGGGGTCTCCCCCCCCCCCCCCCCAGGAGGGGGAACCCTATGTCATTTTTTTTTTAATTAACCCTTTTGTTTTCGGTCATCCAGCAGCTATAAAAGGCTGAAAGAGTGCTCCACTATGAATGGGAGGTAAGTATTAAAAAAAAAATAATAAAATATTTTTTCTCTTGGTGTGTCTGTGTTTTTTTTTTACATTTAACCCCTTGTGAACTGGTAAGGGGTCCATGACCCCTATACCAGTTCACAAGGCTGGGGGAGGTGGCAAGTCACCTGCGCTAGCCGGTGACTTGCCATTAACCCCCGGCACCCCCATTACCTGCCTCCCCAAAGCCCAGGGTGGGGCAGAAGAGCCCGGGCCCACTGGCTATGCGGGCTTGTAGCCTGCAGGGCCAGGGGCCACAAAAGCTGGCCCCTGCGCCCTGTTCCTCCAAACCCTGCATAGCTGGTCCCGGGCTGGTTAGTTTGGGTAAGGGGGGGCCCATTTCATTTTTTTTTTTTTATTTTAAGGATTTTTAACCCTTAAAAATCCCCCCAAAAATGGGCCCCCCCCTCCCGGGAGGGGGGACCCTATGTCATTTTTTTTTCTCGATTTAACCCTTTGTAGTGTGGATGGTAGTTGTATTTTATTTGTAAATGTTAAAAATTACTTGTTTCAGTTAGAGGGGTCTCCTGGGCAGGAACAGGGGGCTACCGATAAATATGTGGTACCGTTCTAATCGGTAGAAATGGGGCTTTCACATGCAATATGGTTTTCCCTAATCAAATACATTTTTTATTTAAAATAAAGGAGGCAATTTTCTAAAAAAAATTGTTATTTATTTATTTTTTTTTTACTTAATAATAAATAAAATTAATAATAAATAAAATTTACAAACAAGACATTTCATGTTAAAGCCTAAACTCTGCTGCAAAAAATATATATATAATTTTCCTAAAAATTCCAGCAAAAATGACGCAAAACATGGCGCAAAATGGGGAAAAATGACCTGTCAACAGAGGGTGACAAAATCTCAAGTAAGCTGGCAATTAAAAGGGTTAATAGTACCTCTGCATGTTGGGTATTGTTCTGTTCGGGGGACCTTGCGCTTTCAGACTTAGCTTGTTTTTTCTTGTTTGCATATTTATATTTTAGGAAAAGGTGTTTTTTATTCTGCTTTTTTATACATTTTTTAGGGAAACACTGCGCAACAAAGAGTTCTTTGAGGGATTAATTCCAGAAAGATGAGCCAACTACAACAAGCTGGGTATGCTTAGAAAGCTTAACATGTGTACTTTCAGGGAATATATGCTTTATGGGGGATATTCCAATTGTAAAGGGTTGTTTTGGTTGAAAAATCGCAAGGTGCGCACTTTGTCTGCAGAGCTGAAATTTTCAAGAAAAATTTCCGTTATACTTATGCTTTACTTTGGGGTGTTTGGCAACTCTTCCCTTGACAGAACCTATGCATGTTGGGTATCGTTCTGTTCGGGGGATGTTGCTTTTTCAGATTATACTTGTTTTTTCTTGTTTGTATATAGTTTTTTTTAGGAAAATGTGGCTTTGATTCTCCTTTTTTATCCTTTTTTTAGGGAAACTTTGCAACCAAAGAATACATTGAGGGATTACTTCTAGAAAACTGTGGCCACATCAACAAGCCTGGTACATCTAGAAAGCTTGAGGTGTGTACTTCCAGAGAATATATAGTTTGTGGGGGGTATTTCAAATGTAAAGGGTTGTTTTTCTGGAAAAACTGCAAGGTGCGCATAGCCCATATCACAGTTGTTTTTTTTCTGAAAATCCCCTAAAGCTCTGTTTCAGTTTGGGGGAGTCTCCTGGGCAGGAAAAGGTGTCTACCTATACATATGTGGTACCGCTGTAACTGTGAGAAATTGGGGTTTCACACGCAATAAGATTTTATTGACAAACTTACATTTTTTATTACAAAAAAACACTACAAATTGTAAAAAATAGATTTTTTTAATTTTTTTGCACATATTTCGCCAAAAAATATTGAGAATACACCTAAAAAATGACAAACAAGACATTTCATGTTAAAGCTCAGACTCTGCTGAAAAAAACAATATATCATTTTCCTGGGAAATCCCTGGAAATCCCTTCAAAAATCACATTTGAACATGGGGAGTGCAAAATAGTGCAAAATGGTCTGGCAACAGAGTGTGACAAAAACTCCAGGTAGGCTGGCACTTAAAGGGTTAAATAAATGTGCAGCTTAGAGTAAATACAGAGGCTAATGGGATGTTACAGAATGGGATGCCCCACAGCAGACCTGAGATCAGTATATATGCACAGCAACAGTGGATAAGCAGGCTCCAACAGGCCAAATTACTTTAAATAAGTGTGCAGCTTAGAGGAGATACAGAGGCTAATGGTATGTTACAGAATGGGATGCCCCCACAGCAGACCTGAGATCAGTATATATGCACAGTAAAAGTGTCTAAGCAGGCTCAAACAGGCCAAATTACTTTAAATAAGTGTGCAGCTTAGAGTAAATACAGAGGCTAATGGGATGTTACAGAATTGGATGCCCCACAGCAGACCTGAGATCAGTATATATACACAGAAACAGTGGATAAGCAGGCTCCAACAGGCTAAATTACTTTAAATAAGTGTGCAGCTTAGAGGAAATACAGAGGCTAGTGGTATGTTACAGAATGGGATGCCCCCACAGCAGACCTGAGATCAGTATATATGCACAGTGAAAGTGTCTAAGCAGGCTCAAACAGGCCAAATTACTTTAAATAAGTGTGCAGCTTAGAGTAAATACAGAGGCTAATGGGATGTTACAGAATGGGATGCCCCACAGCAGACCTGAGATCAGTATATATACACAGAAACAGTGGATAAGCAGGCTCCAACAGGCTAAATTACTTTAAATAAGTGTGCAGCTTAGAGGAGATACAGAGGCTAATGGTATGTTACAGAATGGGATGCCCCCACAGCAGACCTGAGATCAGTATATATGCACAGTAAAAGTGTCTAAGCAGGCTCAAACAGGCCAAATTACTTTAAATAAGTGTGCAGCTTAGAGTAAATACAGAGGCTAATGGGATGTTACAGAATTGGATGCCCCACAGCAGACCTGAGATCAGTATATATGCACAGCAACAGTGGATAAGCAGGCTCCAACAGGCCAAACTACTTTAAATAAGTGTGCAGCTTAGAGGAGATACAGAGGCTAGTGGTATGTTACAGAATGGGATGCCCCCACAGCAGACCTGAGATCAGTATATATGCACAGTGAAAGTGTCTAAGCAGGCTCAAACAGGCCAAATTACTTTAAATAAGTGTGCAGCTTAGAGTAAATACAGAGGCTAATGGGATGTTACAGAATTGGATGCCCCACAGCAGACCTGAGATCAGTATATATACACAGAAACAGTGGATAAGCAGGCTCCAACAGGCTAAATTACTTTAAATAAGTGTGCAGCTTAGAGGAAATACAGAGGCTAATGGTATGTTACAGAATGGGATGCCCCCACAGCAGACCTGAGATCAGTATATATGCACAGTAAAAGTGTCTAAGCAGGCTCAAACAGGCCAAATTACTTTAAATAAGTGTGCAGCTTAGAGTAAATACAGAGGCTAATGGGATGTTACAGAATGGGATGCCCCACAGCAGACCTGAGATCAGTATATATGCACAGCAACAGTGGATAAGCAGGCTCCAACAGGCCAAACTACTTTAAATAAGTGTGCAGCTTAGAGGAGATACAGAGGCTAATGGTATGTTACAGAATGGGATGCCCCCACAGCAGACCTGAGATCAGTATATATGCACAGCAACAGTGGATAAGCAGGCTCCAACAGGCCAAATTACTTTAAATAAGTGTGCAGCTTAGAGTAAATACAGAGGCTAATGGTATGTTACAGAATGGGATGCCCCACAGCAGACCTGAGATCAGTATATATACACAGCAAAAGTGTCTAAGCAGGCTCAAACAGGCCAAATTACTTTAAATAAGTGTGCAGCTTAGAGTAAATACAGAGGCTAATGGGATGTTACAGAATGGGATGCCCCACAGCAGACCTGAGATCAGTATATATGCACAGCAAAAGTGTCTAAGCAAGCTCAAACAGGCCAAATTACTTTAAATAAGTGTGCAGCTTAGAGGAGATACAGAGGCTAATGGTATGTTACAGAATGGGATGCCCCCACAGCAGACCTGAGATCAGTATATATGCACAGCAACAGTGGATAAGCAGGCTCCAACAGGCCAAATTACTTTAAATAAGTGTGCAGCTTAGAGTAAATACAGAGGCTAATGGGATGTTACAGAATGGGATGCCCCACAGCAGACCTGAGATCAGTATATATACACAGCAAAAGTGTCTAAGCAGGCTCAAACAGGCCAAATTACTTTAAATAAGTGTGCAGCTTAGAGTAAATACAGAGGCTAATGGGATGTTACAGAATGGGATGCCCCACAGCAGACCTGAGATCAGTATATATGCACAGCAAAAGTGTCTAAGCAAGCTCAAACAGGCCAAATTACTTTAAATAAGTGTGCAGCTTAGAGGAGATACAGAGGCTAATGGTATGTTACAGAATGGGATGCCCCCACAGCAGACCTGAGATCAGTATATATGCACAGCAACAGTGGATAAGCAGGCTCCAACAGGCCAAATTACTTTAAATAAGTGTGCAGCTTAGAGTAAATACAGAGGCTAATGGGATGTTACAGAATGGGATGCCCCACAGCAGACCTGAGATCATTATATATGCACAGCAACAGTGGATAAGCAGGCTCCAACAGGCCAAATTACTTTAAATAAGTGTGCAGCTTAGAGGAGATACAGAGGCTAATGGTATGTTACAGAATGGGATGCCCCCACAGCAGACCTGAGATCAGTATATATGCACAGTAAAAGTGTCTAAGCAGGCTCAAACAGGCCAAATTACTTTAAATAAGTGTGCAGCTTATAGGCGATACAGAGGCTAATGGTATGTTACAGAATGGGATGCCCCCACAGCAGACCTTAGATCAGTATATATGCACAGCAACAGTGGATAAGCAGGCTCCAACAGGCCAAATTACTTTAAATAAGTGTGCAGCTTAGAGTAAATACAGAGGCTAATAGGATGTTACAGAATGGGATGCCCCACAGCAGACCTGAGATCAGTATATATGCACAGCAACAGTGGATAAGCAGGCTCCAACAGGCCAAATTACTTTAAATAAGTGTGCAGCTTAGAGGAGATACAGAGGCTAATGGTATGTTACAGAATGGGATGCCCCCACAGCAGACCTGAGATCGGTATATATGCACAGTAAAAGTGTCTAAGCAGGCTCCAACAGGCCAAATTACTTTAAATAAGTGTGCAGCTTAGAGTAATTACAGAGGCTAATGGGATGTTACAGAATGGGATGCCCCACAGCAGACCTGAGATCAGTATATATGCACAGCAACAGTGGATAAGCAGGCTCCAACAGGCCAAATTACTTTAAATAAGTGTGCAGCTTAGAGGAGATACAGAGGCTAATGGTATGTTACAGAATGGGATACCCCCACAGCAGACCTGAGATCAGTATATATGCACAGTGAAAGTGTCTAAGCAGGCTCAAACGGGCCAAATTACTTTAAATAAGTGTGCAGCTTAGAGTAAATACAGAGGCTAATGGGATGTTACAGAATGGGATGCCCCAAAGCAGACCTGAGATCAGTATATATGCACAGCAACAGTGGATAAGCAGGCTCCAACAGGCCAAATTACTTTAAATAAGTGTGCAGCTTAGAGGAAATACAGAGGCTAATGGGATGTTACAGAATGGGATGCCCCACAGCAGACCTGAGATCAGTATATATGCACAGCAACAGTGGATAAGCAGGCTCCAACAGGCCAAATTACTTTAAATAAGTGTGCAGCTTAGAGTAAATACAGAGGCTAATGAGATTTTACAAAATGGTAATGTTCCCACAGCAGACTTGAGATCAGTTCATTATATATG
This sequence comes from Gastrophryne carolinensis, assembly GCA_027917425.1. Lineage (NCBI taxonomy): Eukaryota > Metazoa > Chordata > Amphibia > Anura > Microhylidae > Gastrophryne > Gastrophryne carolinensis. The sequence goes on along the minus strand of CM051243.1, from coordinate 107,114,524 downwards.
CACAACATCAAAAGTGTATAAGCAGCCTGAAACAGCTAACAAAGCCAGTCAGCCAGCCAGTAACACTCAGGCTGGATGAAAAAAAAAAAAATCTTCCTGTGACTGCCTCCGATTTTTCCTAACTTTCCCTGCTTCTCGCTGACTTCCTGCCTGTCTCCTGCCTGTCCCTGTCTGTCCCTGGCTCTCTAACTGTCTCTCCCTGACTACAGCAGTGTCCTGTCTCTCACGAATGCAAGAGAGAAATGAGGAAAAGCAAGATGTCCGCCGCCTTAAATAGCGCTGTGACGTCACCAGGCTTGCTGGCTGCTGATAGGCTGCATGTGACTGCCCCAGTATGCACTGGAGCGGGGTAGATGTCTGGACATGTCCCGTCCGCCATCTTAGAATGCCTGTAATGTAAATGAATGGATGTTAAAGGTAAACTTCGAGCGATCGAAGCACGGGGAAATTCGGATTCGATCCGAATCGAATTTTTCATGAAATTCGGATCAAATCCGGGTTCGTCCGGATCGATTCGCTCATCCCTAGTAAGTATACATGGAAAAACAATCGGAATCGGGGTGAAAACGGAAACAGATGGCAAGAAGGTACGTTTGGAAATGCATTAAAAAGGAGCCAAAAATGGATCGTCCGTGTGAACGGCAACGGAACCCACGACCACACGGAAAGCACCCGAGAGGGGAAAAAACACTTCCCGAATGAAGACACATAAACAGATCAGTAACGGAGCTCTCCCGACGGCGGCTCTGAATCACATTTGAACCCCGAGACAAACGGAAGGAAAACGGGCCATAAGAAAAACGGAACAAAATAAGGTCAGATTGGGGGAGGCTCTGCATCAGGCCATATCTGTGCTATCAATAATAATAATACTAATGTTAATACTTTGCATTAAACGAAGCCTAAAAACCTTAATTTCCACTCCTGTATACAACCATTTGAACCTTGAACATGTACAACCAAAAGGCACCACGTTTATAGTATTGATCAGAAAATAATGCATATTATGCTTCTTTGGTCCATTGCTTTTTGCTACAAACTGGATCCTTAAAAATGCTATGGTAAAAGCTTATATTTATGAGGCAGATGGTGTTCTTAGATCTATAAATCTCCTGTAATTACAATGCACAACTTGTATTTTAGTTCCTTTTATGCTCCAGCATGAAACGACACATTTAAATGAAATAAGCATCAATAAGTGAATGTATATAAGATAAGCAAAGATTAAAGCAAAGATATCTGCATCTTAAAACAGGCTTTAATTTGGTATGCAGTTTGTAGTATAATGTGTGTTATGGGAATACATTTAACCACTTAAAGCTCTTTCAGTGTTAAACTGTGATCCAAACGGAGCTGAGGAGCAGCAATGTACAGTATCTCCAGGGAAGATACTAAGACCCTGTAAAATCAGTTTGTAATAGTAAGAGTCTAATCATCTGCAATAGTGTACTGAATATATTGTTTTATCACTTCCTGAGGATAAAAATAGACTAACAGTATGACAACTATTTATTTATGGAGTGCCAGCATCGTCTGTGATGCTGTACAAGGTATGAATTACAAGAGTTAATACATAGACTGGGGTGCACCACCAATCGAAAACAATGTTCTCACTATAATACCTAAAGCTACAACAAGAGGGATTGTGAGCCACTTTGTCACATCCACCTCAAAAAAGGAGCACCAAACACTAATATCAATACAAAAAGCCTTTAATATGAGTGAAAATGTTTACACACAAAAACACAATGACATTCGACAAAACATAGAATTAAAAACAGCTGCTTTTACACCGAATCACAACATTGTTGGTGTTTAAGGTTGTCCAAAAAGAGGGACAATTCATTATTATCAACTACAAATATTAATCTCTTAATGTGCAATAAGTCCTGATAAAGTGACAAGTGCCCATCAAAGTGAGGGCCCCTCGCCCCTCACATTTGATATTTTCTCATTCATGTGATTTGGAAAAAATATCATGCCATCTACAACCTTTAGATATGGAAACTTGAAAGGTCCCATCAACATTCAAGATAGCAATAAGAGAGGTCATTTATATTCCTAATTTACTAAAAGGCAATGTTTCACATTGGATACATTTTAATGTTGCTGGGCGGGTCCATTCTGGCACCTCTAATGCCATGTGTGTCCAAGGGGGGGGGGTGCTAGAACCTTTGTGCTTCTGCAAGGCAACTCACATGCTCATTCAACAAAAGGGGCCCAGGTGTCAGTATGAAAACGAATGGTGAATGGTCGTTGTTCTGCGTATAGCGGGTGGCACGGTCCTGCAGTAGTAGTGGGCCTTGCCTAGGGTAGGTTTGGCGTGTGCAAAGGTAAGGCCCACTTCTACTACAGGACTGCGTCACCCACTGTACTTATTAACCATTCACCATCCGTTCTCATACTGACATATTGGCCTACCGAAGAGTGCTGTGGAGCTGTGGGTGACTCCAAGCCCAAGGGTTCGGAACTGCCACCTTACACCCACATCCTGTCTTTTTGGCCCCACTGGTCAGACTCCTCAGACTTGATCCTCAGCCAGAACTCCCCAGCTACAAAAGAAAATATAACATTGTAAAACATGTTGTATGTTACCCTGATAGCTCACCTTCTCTGTTGTACATCCACTTACCTGGGAGGCTCTGGCTGTAGAACCTCCGCAACCAGGGACACTTTATCCGCATTATTTGGGTAAAGGTGTAAGGTGACGTCCCTTCACCACTCACATGGGCTGCCACTTCCTCTGTCAACGTTCTCTTTTCATGTGTGTTGGGCTTGAAGTCATACCATTGTTTCATGAAAGTCTGCAAACAACAAACAAATGTGCATTAACTTATGTCCTCTGATTGGGTCTCCTTTAGCTCCACATGCACGCCCCTACCACTTTAAGTAAATTTCTGGGACACTGCAACTAGCCAAGCTTCATATATGGTAGTGTATGCTAACAAATCCACCTTCCATCCCACAATAGTAGCGGATTGCAAGCGCAGACACAAAAAACATGCCTACCTCTCCACCCCTACTACTGTCGAATAGGGCTCACTGACTGTGGCCAGCAACAAGGCAAAGCCAGCTCTCCCATCCCACAATAGTAGTGGATTGCACAGAAATGTCAAACCTAAAACACTTAGCCACCCCTGCATCGCATACAAACATGCCAGAGTGGTCCATGTGACTGGCCCTGTAACATTGGAAGGCCAGGCCTTCGCCATTACTGTGGCACCATGTGCCTTCACTCGTATTTTGCGGCTACTGTCACCTGGCAGGAGTGTAATGCATCACACGTGCGTAGGCGAATGGCATGAAAGTGTGACTTACCATCAGAATGTCCTACTGCTCACGGGTGAACACGTTGGGTGCCATTTTGGATGTTTTGGATGTCGTCCGTAAGTGCCGAGGCGCCAATGTCATCTGCAAGTGCCGAGAGGCACCAACACCCTATGGCGGACCCCGAAAGTGTGCACACATGTAGCCTATAGGTTGCTTGTGCCTTTGAGGGGCAATTCAATAGACCAAATAGTTTCCAATACAATTACCCACTCAATTAGGTATAAAAAACACAGCTGAGGGTCAGATTTTCTTGCCACTACTGATTTAGGAGCTCACTATGCCACACCACAGACACCACCACAGCCCCCAGAGCCAGGAACACAGACATGACCAAGGAACTGGCAGCACCCGGCCCCAGGACCCGCCATTCATCCCGCAGTCACTCTCCTAGCCACTCTAAATTAGTTACCCACAGCAGCTTAAGGCATCAGTAGTGAGAGTCAGAAAACCAGGTCATCCAGGCACAGCCAACCATGAACCAACCAACAGTCAGGACACTGGAGCATTATGCGGACCCTAGGACAGACCCCAGTGAGGGCCCCACTGCGGAGTACACAGCGTAGCCCCATGCAGAGCCAACGGGAGAGCCAAAGGCTGAGCAACATTGCCACAGCTAGACCTGCTCTTTCCCCGGCCAGTAGCCTCAAATCCATCCGTTCTGGGCATGGAAGTGGGCATAGTGACTCCCCTGGATGGTGCCCAGGCCAAGAAAAGGTGGGACGGCCAGAATTTGGTGATTTAGAGAAAACTCAGCACCAGGCGGGCTGATGGGCAAATGTAGAACATCCGGAGGGCTGCTTGTACAGGATACATTGGACAACTGACTAAAGCCACCCTTCCTTTGTTTGAATATAGCTTGTAAACTGGTGGGGAAAACTCTACAATTTACCCATGCTGAGGAGCGGATGTTGAGGATGCTCCACCCCAACTCTTACCAGGGGGTGTCGAGCACCATCAACACCATTAGATGGCATGTGCCCATCAGTGGTAAGAATTGTTAGCAAATTGTAGCTTGGCACAGGGGGGAGTAGGCCAACCAAACACGCCACCCACCAACCTTAGTTCCCACATGCACAGCCAACTTTGAGTGCTTACCTACTCAACATATGTTATGCAACTACACATACCAAGGATATTAGACAACCTATATATAGGGTATGAGCAGACCAAAATTTGGGAACACACGTTGATGTGGAACCCAGCGTGTATCCCTTGTAGGGATTTTGAAGGGGCACATATACTGTTAAGATGAAACTACCAGTGCATTTACCTTGACTTTGCAGCAGCACTCCAGCCAGCAGCACCTCGCCTGCAAGACCCACCACCTGCAGCCACAGCGGGCCCTCTGGTTTGGCCACCATCAAGATAACCTCAAGACCGGACCCACCCACCAGCCAGCCAAAAAGGGAGCCAGAAAGTCCAGAAAGTGATGAGGTAAATGAATGAGGTTTATAGACAAAGGGCAAGGGGCAGGGTGGAGGAGAAGGGTGAACCCAGGGTAAAGTTTGGGGCCCTAGAGGCTGTGTGATAACATTGTGAAAAACTAGCACTAACTTTCTCCGCACCTCTCCTGGATGAAATTAATGAGTTGGAGGAAGGGCACTCTGAACATCTAGATGAGACCCCCCAATATTATCTGGCCACCTCCACCAGCTGCTGGCCTTCACCAATTCTCCCTGCAGCTCCAGCTTCATTCTGTCAGTAGGAATGTCCAGCATACAGATGTCCAGGAATCTCTGGAGCAGAAGCAGGGGTTGACTCCTCCAAATATGTTGCTACCCTCTCACTCAAGGCAAAGTTATGAAGGCTGATGCATGCCATGATAATTTGCAAAACCTTCTCTGGCTTGTATTGAAGGGCGCCGCCTGTGTGGTGTGGTTCAGGCAGCAAAATTGGACCTTCAACAGCCCTAAGGCATGCTCAACTACAGTGTACGGTGGTGGGCCCCATTATAAGCCTCCTGGCCAGGTGTCTGGGGCCTTAAGAAGGGCATCAGGAGCCAGGGCAGCAAGGGATAACCTGAATCACCTAAAAAATGTAAAATAGAAATTAAATTGCTAACAGGCAGCACAACATCAAAACAGCCTGGACCCAATATTAAGTATCACAGAAATGTAGGGCCAAATAAGCAAAAGGTAATGCAGGATGCACAGACTGAGTATTTGTAACTGCAACACGGATAAGGGGACATTCAAAGCGGGGCACGAGCACAGTTGAAGTGATGGAGGGCAAGCAGAGCAATTGGCTAATATAAGAAACTTGAACCAATTACAAAAAGGGGGCACATAACAAAAGAAAAGCACATTGCAAATGCAGCCTAAACAAAAAACAGGCTGAGTCACTCCAGCAATAAACAGACTTATCCACAAGCCAACGGCCAGTCAGGTCGCCACTCTGTAAACTGGTGTATAAACCGGAACTCAAAATAAATGCATCATGGGACGAGCCAGGAAGGCCGGCCAAAACACTGAAAACGTGAAGACATGCTGTCAAGGAAAGCGATGTATTTCTCTTGCAGGACAGCCATGACATCAAGAAATGTAGTCAGGGAGCCGCTCAGCGAAGGCTGGCCCTTGCCAGATGACAGTGTCCCTAGCATCTGGAAGGAGCCATTTGCTAAAAATTGAAGGCAGACAAGCAATGTGGTCATACCTCTAAATGTATGCCCCTTTCTTGTGCTGGAGGACAACCATGGCCGCAACACGGAGTAAAGCTTTTTAAAGTGGACCAACACCCAGGGGTGATCGGCCCGGGAATCTATAAGATTCCCGGGCCGATCACCTCCCTTACCACGGGACATCCGAGATCGGGATGTCCCGCGGGGTGAAACCCCCCCAAAACCCCGCCGCCGCCTCCCTCGCGCCCCTCTAGACGTGCGCGCGCCCGCTCCGGCCGTTTGTGAATGGCCGGCGCGCACCCTGTAAGAGTGACGTGCGGGAGGCGGCAGCGGACGCACTGTCTTGGACGTCGCTGTCACCTGCTTGGACGTCGGCGGGGATTGGCGGCGCGTTCACGTGGGAGCATGGTGAGGTGAGTTTTTGGGGCTTTCTGGGGGGTTTCACACAGCGGGGTACCCCCAATCGGGGTGCCCCCCCCAAGTGGACCAAAACCCAGGATAGTCAAAATCATGGGTGTTGGTCCACTTTAAGGGAAAGGCTGTTCATTCGGGTCAATTTGAACACCTGCTGATCAGTCATCTGATCTATATCCAGGTGACTGCGGGTATGCCTAAGCTCTGGAAGGTACATGGTTAACAGCCAAGCTGCTGCAGATGCTCGTACTCTTCACAGAACTCATCAAGGGGCTCCATCATTTGTGCTAAGGATGTAGGCTGCATTTTCACTAGTAACAAAAAACTAACAACTATATATATTTATATAGTATGACTCCGCGGGATCCAGCAGAAATTTTCATTCAAGCACAGTCCTTTTCCTCATATACTTCAAGTATTAACTTCACCAGGTGTGCTCACAAATACAAAGCGTGTATCCCAGCCACCAGACAATCAATGCACGTACCAGAACGTTTCTTTCAATACAGCATATATCATTCAAAGGATTCCACTGGAAATGACTTCCCTTATGATTAAATCCTCATTCCTTATGGACTCCGTATTGGTTTAAAGCATAGGGGTCAAAATGGAGAGAGATGGAAAGGACAAACCGCACATAGCGTGATAACGTTTGAGCATAAGAAATTTAAAAAGCTTTCCGGAAGTTTATGGATTTGAAGCTGTGATCAATGCTCTATTAAGTTTGTGATTCGGTAAGCGCAATAAAAGCTTTTTAAATTTCTTATGCTCAAACGTTATCACGCTATGTGCGGTTTGTCCTTTCCATCTCTCCCCATTTTGACCCCTATGCTTTAAACCAATACGGAGTCCATAAGGAATGAGGATTTAATCATAAGGGAAGTCATTTCCAGTGGAATCCTTTGAATGATATATGCTGTATTAAAAGAAACGTTCTGGTACGTGCATTGATTGTCTGGTGGCTGGGATACACGCTTTGTATTTGTGAGCACACCTGGTGAAGTTAATACTTGAAGTATATGAGGAAAAGGACTGTGCTTGAATGAAAATTTCTGCTGGATCCCGCGGAGTCATACTATATAAATATATATAGTTGTTTGTTTTTGTTAATTGTGTAACTGCTCTGACACAGTTATTGGACTCCTGCGCTGGATACTTTACTTGGAACTGTTATATTCACTCCATAGGAATATTGATTGGAGATATAAATTGCTCAATATTAGAATTTTAGGGCGGCTTTTCATTGGTGTTAGATTTTGGACATATCTCCAGCCCAGTTTCTTATACACCAAAAACCTACTATCTCTTGAGTAACAAAAAACTGTTCACGTATCTCTGCTAGCAAAAGGATGGCGATAGTTTGAAACCTACGGCTTTTATAGGTCTGAAAACCCACAAATCTCGCATTAGTGCAGGAAAAACACGTAAAATTACGGATGCATGGACATATTAAGCCGCATTTATACGGCCGTATTTATACAGTTTGGAGTATGCATACCATAAATTCCAGCGAGAAGGAAAACTCAGCCAAAAAAGACTCTGAATCATCCGATGTGGAAAATACACCAAATATGGTCCTTTGACGTCATTCCCACTGGAATGCGTGTGAGGGAAGCTCTGAACCAGGTCCTTGCACCTCTGAAAACCTAATTTCCTTGCCTAAGAAAAGAAGTTGCACATTAAAGGAATGCTGGGGGTGCACTGAAAAATCCAATACAGGCTTGAGGACTTTATCTCTGTTCCTGCACCATGTGCCAGCTGAGGCTGTTGTTTTGGCAATCCTCTCCTTGATCCTCAGATCCAGCTCTGGAGTCCAGTTATGTTTATTCAGACTTCCTGGCATGAGCCATCCTCTGTTGCCAGCTGCTACTGTGTGCTTTGCATGTTCAGACATCTCAACTCGCACAAACAAGTTCAACAGCTCTCTGACACTAATACTGAGGCAGATCATTTATTGAACACCCTTTATAGTTTGTTGTTAATCTAAATACATCCAGACCCTCCCAATCACTCACAAAGCATAGTACAATCCACTTACAGTACTACATGTAATCCCTTGTGTGAAAAGAACATTCTTTGGAAATATATGTTATACATTTATCTTTGTTCCAGGCCTTTGTCCTACATTTTTCTGTTAAATTTTTGTGAATTTTTAATGTACTTTTTCATGCAGTCCGCACCAGTAAATTATTTCAGAGTGGCCGATTAAATACAACCCATATTTTTCACACTATAAGATGCACTTCTTATCCACCAGAAGTGCGGGGGTAAATGTTAGGGTGTCCTATGGTGCGAATGCTAATTTATTTATCTTTTACCCATTCACTCATAGGGGGACTATAGGCTTACTTAATTCTTTTCCAAAGTGTAGCCAAAAACAGACTGCTCCTGATTATAAGAAAAAAAAGAAATTTATTTTAATAATGAATACACTATCACCAGCTTGAACATACACAAAATACAAGAATAAAATCAATCAGTGGATTGCCCTCAAACTCCAGCAAAATGTATCGAGATTGCAGAATGTATCCACTGTTAGTGTGAACACACACACATATAAATATACACATGTATCAAACAGTCTGTGCGGATAGTAAACAAGGAGACTGCCTGAAATGTTTCTCTAAAGTGCTAACATTATACAGAACATACTTTGACCACGTGACCACGTCAGCCAATCAGAGAGCTGGATTTCTCCGGGGGGGGGCCGAGGTGTAAGTCAAGATATCTTTCGTTTCAAGCTGGTAATGCACTTGAGGGCATCTGCAATTTCGATGCCCCCCTGCGCTCAGAAAAAAATGTGTGTTGTTCCGGTTTAATAGTATTAGCCCTGATTGGACAGTGGATACATTCTGCAACATTGCTTCATTTTTCTGGAGATAAATGTGTAATTCCTTGTTTGATTTTAACCTTGAAGTCTAAAAGACTCCAGGGCCATCCGAGTTCCACTCCTTGGGGCATCTCCCTCCTTGTGAAACCCCCCATCACCATTTTCACTCACATTCTACTGGAGCCAACCAAACAGAGCAAAAACAGACTGCACCAACAGTTTAAATAACAACTAGTGTGCTATACTGTGCAGGGTTAGAACGGAAAAATCTGTAAAGAACATGAAACAATTGCGGGGGAACCCATGTAACCCCCCCTAAACCCTGCAAAACCAGAAGCACCACTTAACCAATAATCAAATATGTAAAGAGTAATAAAGTTTATTAGGGCATATATCTACATATATATACAAACAATACTACAGGACAAATCTAAAACAATGTTTTAAAAAACATATACTGACAATACTAACAACGAGGAGGGGGAAGAAAAAATGGGGGGCAACAAACATCACCGCTGCTCTAAAATGCTATACATGATAAATACATGCAGGGCCTGCCCAAGGCCATAACATGAGTCCTCTTGAAACAAATACTAAAAAATATATATCACTATACAGGTGTACTTTATAATGTGCTATCGTTGTATGAATATAATTATAATATAATACTAATCGTGCTAAACATTAAATATTTACAACTGAATAAAGTGATACAATGTACCCACAGAACCTAAACACATTCTTAAACCATGTAAATTACAAAAACAACTACCAAAAGCTGAACCAAATCCTTCCTACAAATAAAGTAAGGACCCACCAGGTGAAGAAAAGCAGACCATAGATAGTAAGACAAAACGTAACGCACTCACATCACTGGAGCAGACTCACATGAACAGACGCCTCCAACTACCCACACTCCTCACCACCAACGCGTTTCATGACGTCACCACTTCACTTTCTCAAGGTGTGTGAGGAGTCCCCAAGCAAGCACCCCTATTTACACTCACCCGCCTATGCTCCTCTGCGCCACGGACCAATGAGAATAAACCGCGCAAAACACCGCCGACGCACTCCGGCCGGAAGTGCGCCGGCGGAAGTGACGCGGATGAAGGGCAAAAGACCAGGAAGACAGTAAAACCTGGCCCATACTGCCCGTCCTCTGCAGACGGGAGTGTGCGGCACGCGTGCCTGCTGAAGTCGCCTGTGCGCCTGCGCTGAAACTGACACCGGCCGGCGAAGCGGAGCAAGGAGAGGTGAGTAGATCATCCATACAAAGAAAAGGGGGAAAGGGGAATAAGAACAACAATATGGTGAAAAGAATAATACATATACTGACGTAAAAACAACACCAGATATCTTGAACAATAAAAGACTTATACAATACAGATCCAAATGCCATACAATTTCTAATACTTCACTTGATCACTACCTAAATGAAGACTCGCTCTGCCACATGACCCAACCTTTATATTACAAATACAACTATAATCAAGGGAAAAGAATTTTAATGTGGACTATACAGTATAACGCCCCTATGTGGAGAAACACGCATATAAAAGTACCTGTACTTATATATTTACATATATACTGGCATGCCATAATATGCTAAGCATGGAAACAAAATAAACAATGTAAATTCTGGCAAGCTACCATCCGATGATTACATGACATGTAGCAGCATAGTTCATTCCTGCTGCGTGTCATTACGTAAACATGATATAACCAAGCCATTCTACTCTACCCCAATTACGATGTTATAAATACATTCAAAACATGGGGAACCCCCTGAGCAAACCAAAATAATAAACACGGGGGGGGAGAAAAGAATCAAAGGGGGGGGAATGGGGCGGGGGGAGGAAAAAATACCAAAGGAGGGAAACGGCAGGAAAGGGAGGGAAAGACAGAAAAGGGCAAATGACAAGGACACAAAACCCCACATATGCTGATATCTCTCATAATTAGTGAGCTTTCTACTTGTCACTTCCTCCTCTTGTGATCAAATATGTTCCATTAAAGAATGTCATCTGAATTCTTGTCTTCATCTTCTCCTTCATCTTTTCCTTCAAACCTCCCTTCGTCCATTCCTCCATGTTCTCGTCCTTTTCTTTGATCTTGCCCCCGAAGCCACCAAAGTAATGAACCTCATGCAAGAACTTAAAATATGACAACTGAAAAACTAAACACAGTGAACATATGTTATTAAACCACCTATAATGTGAAAGTGTACCCCCTCGTACATTATCAAGTGAAAAACCACACCATACCTGATATAAACCTGTCAGATCTAGATGCACTGACAGTAAGTGGAATGCAGTCCTTTGGAAACCAAAGACTACTTATCTAGTGACAAGTCTGAGGGCCCCATATACAGGATCCTTCCCGATGGGCCCAAAAGTTATAACCCCAAATATTCTATCCAATGTGGAATGGTGACCCAAAAACCATGACAAAATTGACCTTATATCCCATAAAAATGAATAACTGCAAACATTACACAAGACAAGCCCATCCCCCCTTGCTGCAGAGATTTTGATGGAAAATGTACTGCTCAGGCGCTGACCAACTAACACCCCACACACACCACCCGCCCACCACCCCCACACAAGCAATCCCCCAGAGAAGAACAACATGAATTACACCCCCAGGAATGGTGTGAACGCTAAATTCTCGTTAAGTCCAAATGGGGCCTGAGAACTAAGGTTAAAAATCCAACGTAATTCGTGTTGCTGTAACAACCTTTTTAGGTCCCCTCCCCGTGGGCCTAAACTTACCTTCTCAATCCTGGTTACAGTGAGTTTGCTGAAATCACTGTTGTGAACTTGAAGAAAATGCAGCGCCACAGGGGGAACAGTTTTACCCAGACGCATGTTCCGCTCTGCCAGAAGTATGTTGGATAGATTTCCCTGTGCTCTGGCCTTTAAACTATTTTTGTTTTCTCCCACATATAGTTTAGGGCAGTCGCATCTTCGCACGTGACTTCGCACTTCCGGCCGGAGTGCGTCACCGGTGTTTTGCGTGGTTTATTCTCATTGGTCCGTGGCGCGGAGGAGCATAGGCGGGGTGAGTGTAAATAGGGGTACTTGCTTGGGGACTCCTCACACACCTTGAGAAAGTGACGTGGTGACATCACGAAACGCGTTGGTGGTGAGGAGTGTGGGTAGTTGGGGGGGTCTGTTCATGTGAGTCTGCTCCAGTGATGTGAGTGCCTTTTTTACGTTTTGTCTTACTATCTATGGTCTGCTTTTCTTCACCTGGTGGGTCCTTACTTTATTTGTAGGAAGGATTTCGTTCAGCTTTACATGGTTTAAGAATGTGTTTCGGTTCTGTGGGTACATTGTATCACTTTATTCAATTGTAAATATTTAATGTTTAGCACGATTAGTATTATATTATAATTATATTCATACAGTGATAGCACATTATAAAGTACACCTGTATAGTGATATATATTTTTTAGTGTTTGTTTCAAGAGGACTCATGTTATGGCCTTGGGCAGGCCCTGCATGTATTTATCATGTATAGCATTTTAGAGCAGCGGTGACGTTTGTTGCCCCCCCTTTTTTTCTTCCCCCTCCTCGTTGTTAGTATTGTCAGTATATGTTTTTTAAAACATGGTTTTAGATTTGTCCTGTAGTATTGTTTGTATATATATATGTAGATATATGCCCTAATAAACTTTATTACTCTTTACATAGTTGATTATTGTTTAAGTGGTGCAATTGTTTCATGTTCTTTACAGATTTTTCTGTTTTAACCCTGCACAATATAGCACACTAGTTGTTATTTAAACTGTTGGTGCGGTCTTTTTTTGCTCTGTTTGGTTGGTTGTTTCCCACGTTTGTAATTTAGTCCTATGTTAGGGCTTCTTTACACAGGATAGACCTGCACAACATTATGCCACTAGATTGGGAAAGGAAAGAAGTGGACTGGAATTCAAGGCTCCAGGAATGGAGAACACAGAGGGATGTTCCTCTTACAAACTCTAGATCTCCAGCGCTTAGGAAGATTTTCCACCAGATTAAAAAAGAACATACTAAGTATACCAAACTTTGGTGGAATGTCCAAAGCCTGGAGATCTATAGGGAACAATCCCTAATCCCCAGGGGCTTGAGGGTGCAGATTTTCCCGGCTTGGGAAGTCTCAGAGGAGACCAAGCAAAGATGGGAGACTCACCTCAACAAATGTGCCCAGGGGCTTATGGATGAGCTTATTTATTTGGCCAAGCTAGCCTTAGTTAAAACCAAGGAAATTCTCAGGAGTCTATATGATAGTATTCCGAAGGAAGTAGCACAGGAGGAATTAGATAAGTTACAGGAGGCATTGGACAATGACCTTAAAAAGATAGAAGATAATATCATTAGCAACAAAATGGACAAACTGAATAGGGACAGGAGTGACTTTGTAGGGGGACGTGTTTACAAAGGGGTCCCATAAGGGCAATTGGAGGAGACAGCAAGAAAGAGATAGTCGCCCGCCTAGCCGTAGAGTGTCCACCTCCAGTAGGTCCTCGGAGGATAGTGTTCATACACACCCTAATTTTTTAGGGGAAGGAAAGGTAGGAGGACTCGCCGGGGGGGGGAAAGCCGACATAGATATGTCAGCCGAGCGATGGGATCATCGCAGGCTGCGGTCCTCAACTTCGAAGCGGCTCAGAACGGGCCCCAGCCCTTAAACACTGACGTTGCGTTGATCCCTGAAACCCCCTACAGTCATGGGATGGAGAGTAGTTATGATCAGGAACTCACTATTATAAAAATCTCGGATGTCACCCTCACCCCTACTGAAGTGTCAGTATTACAGAAGGGTTTAACGTTTGTTCCTCAGAATAAACTTTATCATTTTGTTGCAATTAAAGACTTTTATATCTTCTGCAGAAGGTTGCTTTTGAAAAAACAGTATGAATCTCCATCACAACTGGCATCGAACTGGACGTGGCTGGAGAGAGAAGCAATAGATGATCTTATATCCTTATTGGATGAACAAGTCACAGAGGTGAGTATTATGGATAGTTTCAGTAAACCCTCCAAATACATGCCGCCGTGGGCTCTTAGCCCGGCGGTTCATACTTTCTTCCGGGTGGTCAGTGATCAGATCCAGAGGCTACCGTCTTGGTCGGGCTCGGCCAACCTGTCTGAGGAGGAGGCTGCGGCTGTCTCAGGCCTCCGCGCACGTACTGATATCATCATCAAAGAAGCCGACAAAGGCGGCAATATTGTCGTCATGTCGCGGGACTTTTATCGTGCGGAGGCCTTGAGACAGCTGCAGAATACCTCCAACTATGAGAAGTTGACAGAAAATCCGTTAAAGAAATACAAACAGGAATATGATGCCTTGCTTGAGGAAGCGTGGTCTAATCAAATTATTAATTCAAGGACGCATGGGTTCTGACGGTGGAGTTTCCTATGGTAGCGACATTTTATATGTTACCTAAGATTCACAAAAACCCCCGGTGCCCCCCCCCCCAGTAGACCTATTGTGGCGGGCATCGGGGGCTTGACTGAAAAGGCTTGTATATTTGTTGATTGTTTTTTACAGCCTCACGTCGCTTCCTTGAACTCTTATGTCAGCGATTCTGCGGATCTTTTAAATCATTTAGAGTCAATCTGGGTCTCGGAAGATGTTCTATTGGCCACTTTGGATGTAGAAGCCTTGTACACCAGCATTTCACATGGGCATGCCGTTCGCATGAGGGTTTGAGGGGACATGATCCCCACACCCCACGGGAATTTATTTTGACACTATTAGATTTTGTACTGGCACATAATTTCTTTATGTTTGATGGCCAGTACTATCGGCAAATATGCGGAGTGGCCGTGGAAGCCCGTTGTGCTCCGTCGGTTGCTAACCTATTCCTGGGGTGGTGGGAGAGAGAAGTGATCTTCCATGAAGACAATCTTGGGTTTCACCGGCACATGCTTGGCTGGCATCGCTACATTGATGAGGTGCTGGTGTTGTGGCAAGGCACGGTTAGACAATTCGAGGAGTTTGTGGATCATCTAAATTCTAATGAATTCAACATTTTTCTTACGGCCCAGCCTCCGGCCAAACAGGTGACCTTTTTGGATTTAATGGTGTCTATTAAGGAAGATGGGTCCATTTGCACGGGCCTTTACCGTAAAGAAACATCTGTTAATTCCCTGTTGCATTACAGCAGCTTCCACCCTGCCAACCTTAAACGTGGTATCCCGTTCGGGCAATTCCTTAGGCTTCGTAGGAACTACTCGGAGGAAGAGGAGTTTCTACGTCAGGCTAACGATCTAGCAGGCCGATTTATTAGGAGGGGATACCCTAAGGCTGTCGTACAGGGGGCCTTGGCACGAGCAAAAGAGACTCCCAGATCAAGACTCCTGGTTCCTAAAAAGAGAAAACGTGATACAACCCAGGTAAGGTACATCACCCGGTTTAATAACCAATGGCACAGTTTGTGACAAATTCTGCATAATATTTGGGACATATTAAAGACCGATCCCCTTCTGGCAAGGTGGGTGCGGGGCGGCCCACGGATGACAGCACAGAGGGCCCCTAATATGCGAGACAGAGTTTGTCCCAGCCACTTTGCGGCCTTACCAAATTGGCTACGGGACCAGCACAACATGGTGGGTAGCCATCCTTGTGGTGGCTGTTCCATTTATCCCCATATGAACAAAGGAAAGACTGTTAAAAATCTAAAAACCGGTAAGGTTTTTGACATTCGACAGTTTGTTAACTGTAAAACAGTGGGAGTTGTGTATGTGCTCAAATGCGACTGCCCTAAACTATCCCCTCGATTCAAAGAGCAAAAGTTAATTGATTTCGGATCGAGAATCGTAAGTTTGGGTGGGTGTTTGTCATTTTTTCCTGTTTTTTTGGCCATTTACGACTCGCACGAGCCTACGTTCGAATGCGTATATGCTCTTACGATCATCGCAAGTTCGTTCCTAAATTTTAGGATCAAAACGTAAAACTTAGGATCAAATCCTAAAACTTAGGATGAAAACGTAAAACTTAGGATAATTGGATGTGTTTCGGTGTGATTCAGAGAACAGTTTTCAAACCTCTAAATACGTTTTAAAAGAAAGCCACTGCCGACACCTTTTAGCAGTCGTATTGCTGTTCTGGAACAGGTTTTTTGGCTATGTGGAGGAGTCTGCGCGTCTTGAGCTGCAATGAACTGCATATATCAGCATGGCCGAGCCCATAAATTGTATTGCAATGCATACCTGATTCATGTATGCCTTATAAAAGCATTTTAATGTGGACCTTAATTAGTCCTTTGCATGTAAACCTTTATTTGGCAATATATTTGCGTTAATTAAAGAAACTTATGTCCTTTGTTATTTATTTTTAAATTGATGTACTAGAATAATATTTTTAGATTGCATTTATTGGTGTAGTTGTTTACCTTTGCTTTGTTTAATTATTTAAGCACATCTTTGGTCAGATGCATCACACTTACTGAGGAGAGGAGAGCGGGATAAAGTGCAGGATGTGGGTTACTGCTGTATTTTGCACAGACACAGCAGAGCTGGGGGCACGGAAAGGTCAGAAATCAAAGAATCCAGAGCAACACAGTCACAAGGCCCTTTCTGTTTGCAGGCTGCCCGATAATACCTGAGCCGCCATCTTGCCTGTTTCTAGGCTCATAACATGCAGAAGTTGCTGGGTGTTTTTTAATATTTGAGAGCAATCTGTATGTAGAGGGTGTGGGTAACCACACCAAAAATTTAAAGTTGTACCATTTGAAGCCAAAATATTAAAATTAAATCCACAAGTAAAAAATGCAAGTTAAGTAAAAATTAAACAAAGTAAGATTTACTTATGCAAATGCATTCATTAATGGTTGGTTACTACAAAATAAATGAAATAAAGAAAAATAAAAGACCAAATATTTAGAATGCACTTTATTGAGGTAAGTTTGTAGTGCGGAGCCGCAAGATCAGAAGGATTTACGTCCAGACAAAAAAGGAAAAAGGGCAAAACCAATTGTTGCAACCTGAGAAATGAAACGGAAAAATCAGGATGGAAACTGACATAGGTCTGATTCCCGAACTGCCATACGAACGGACGTATATTTTAGGATAGAAACGTATTTGCTTATTGAATCACTCGCAAGTTCATACGAACGCACGAGCGGACGTGAAAAATAGGATGATCGGCACCCAAATCCAAGCTGTTACATGTTTCTTTGAATCGACCCATATATGTGGGAGAAACCAAAAATAGTTTAAAGGCCAGAGTACAGGGACATCTTTCCAACATACGTCTGGCAGAACGGAACATGCGTCTGGGTAAAACTGTTCCCCCTGTGACGCGGCATTTTCTGCAAGTTCACAACAGTGATTTCAGCAAACTCACTGTAACCGGGATTGAGAAGGTAAGTGTTTAGGCCCGTGGGGAGGGGACCTAAAAAGGTTGTTACAGCAACACGAACTACGTTGGATTTTTAACCTTAGTTCTCAGGCCCCATTTGGACTTAACGAGGATTTAGCGTTCACACCATTCCTGGGGGTTTAATTCATGTTGTTCTACTCTGGGGGATTGCTTGTGTGGGGGGTGGTGGGCGGGTGGTGTGTGTGGGGTGTTAGTTGGTCAGCGCCTGAGCAGTACATTTTCCATCAAAATCTCTGCAGCAAGGGGGGATGGGCTTGTCTTGTGTGATGTTTGCAGTTATTCATTTTTATGGGATATAAGGTCAATTTTGTCATGGTTTTTGGGTCACCATTCCACATTGGATAGAATATTTGGGGTTATAATTTTTGGGCCCATCGGGAAGGGTCCTGTATATGGGGCCCTCAGACTTGTCACTAGATAAGTAGTCTTTGGTTTCCAAAGGACTGCATTCCACTTACTGTCAGTGCATCTAGGTCTGACAGGTTTATATCAGGTATGGTGTGGTTTTTCACTTGGTGATATACGAGGGGGTACACTTTCACATTATAGGTGATTTAATAACATATGTTCACTGTGTTTAGTTTTTCAGTTGTCATATTTTAAGTTCTTGCATGAGGTTCATTACTTTGGTGGCTTCGAGGGCGAGATCAAAGAAAAGGACGAGAACATGGAGGAATGGACGAAGGGAGGTTTGAAGGAAAAGATGAAGGACAAGATGAACACAAGAATTCAGATGACATTCTTTAATGGAACATATTTGATCACAAGAGGAGGAAGTGACAAGTAGAAAGCTCACTAGTTATGAGAGATATCAGCATATGTGGGGTTTTGTGTCCTTGTCGTTTGCCCTTTTCTGTCTTTCCCTCCCTTTCCTGCCGTTTCCCTCCTTTGGTATTTTTTCCTCCCCCCACCCCATTTCCCCCCCCCCTTTCTCTCCGGGTGGGTGTTTCATTTCTCCCCCCCCCCGTGTTTATTATTTTGGTTTGCTCAGGGGGTACCCCATGTTTTGAATGTATTTATAGCATCGTAATTGGGGTAGAGTAGAATGGCTTGGTTATATCATGTTTACGTAATGACACGCAGCAGGAATGAACTATGCTGCTACATGTCATGTAATCATCGGATGGTAGCTTGCCAGAATTTACATAGTTTATTTTGTTTCCGAGCTTAGCATATTATGGCATGCCAGTATATATGTAAATATATAAGTACAGGTACTTTTATATGCGTGTTTCTCCACATAGGGGCGTTATACTGTATAGTCCACATTAAAATTCTTTTCCCTTGATTATAGTTGCATTTGTAATATAAAGGTTGAGTCATGTGGCAGAGCGAGTCTTCATTTAGGTAGTGATCAAGTGAAGTATTAGAAATTGTATGGCATTTGGATCTGTATTGTATAAGTCTTTTATTGTTCAAGATATCTGGTGTTGTTTTTACGTCAGTATATGTATTATTCTTTTCACCATATTGTTGTTCTTATTCCCCTTTCCCCCTTTTCTTTGTATGGATGATCTACTCACCTCTCCTTGCTCCGCTTCGCCGGCCGGTGTCAGTTTCAGCGCAAGGCGCACAGGCGCCTTCAGCAGGCACGCGTGCCGCACGCTCCCGTCGGCAGAGGACAGGCAGTATGGGCCAGGTTTTACTGTCTTCCTGGTCTTTTGCCCTTCATCCACGTCACTTCCGCCAGTGCACCTCCGGCCGGAGTGCGTCGGCGGTGTTTTGCGCGGTTTATTCTCATTGGTCCGTGGCGCGGAGGAGCATAGGCGGGGTGAGTGTAAATAGGGGTGCTTGCTTGGGGACTCCTCACACACCTTGAGAAAGTGACGTGGTGACGTCACGAAACGCGTTGTCTGTTCATGTGAGTCTGCTCCAGTGATGTGAGTGCCTTTTTTACGTTCTGTCTTACTATCTATGGTCTGCTGTTCTTCACCTGGTGGGTCCTTACTTTATTTGTAGGAAGGATTTGGTTCAGCTTTTGGTAGTTGTTTTTGTAATTTACATGGTTTAAGAATGTGTTTAGGTTCTGTGGGTACATTGTATCACTTTATTCAATTGTAAATATTTAATGTTTAGCACGATTAGTATTATATTATAATTATATTCATACAGTGATAGCACATTATAAAGTACACCTGTTTAGTGATATATATTTTTTAGTATTTGTTTCAAGAGGACTCATGTTATGGCCTTGGGCAGGCCCTGCATGTATTTATCATGTATAGCATTTTAGAGCAGCGGTGACGTTTGTTGCCCCCCCCTTTTTTTCTTCCCCCTCCTCGTTGTTAGTATTGTCAGTATATGTTTTTTAAAACATGGTTTTAGATTTGTCCTGTAGTATTGTTTGTATATATATGTAAATATATGCCCTAATAAACTTTATTACTCTTTACATAGTTGATTATTGTTTAAGTGGTGCTTCTGGTTTTGCAGGGTTTAGGGGGGGTTATGTGGGTTCCCCCGCAATTGTTTCATATTCTACTGGAGCCCTCGCCGCATCTGTGTGCTCCGGCCGCATACCCGTTCACCTCTAGCTGTGTGCGCCCCCGGTCCTTGACTGCTCGCCATGGCTGCAAGGTAGGTGGTGGATGTGGCTGGCAGTACTGCTAAGCTCCCTTCAGTGCCGCTTGGCACCAGGCAGCTTAGCCATCAGCGGTGTGTGCATGGGCCAATAATATGTTTCATATGTTATATAAAACTATGTGTTCATGTGTTCTCTGCTCCACCTCAATGGCCAGACACCTGCAAAGCAAACACAAAAACTTTAGTATTATTAACAATTAAAAATTATTAAATTATATATTATATTTATATTATATATTATATTTAATTACATTATTAAAACATTTAAATTAAAAAAATTGGAAGGCCCATTTTCTCAGGTGTCAGGCCACTCCACATATGGCTTGCAGGGTGGGTTGCTGGACCGCAGCCAGCATCCAGCCAATATCATAACAATCTCCTAAATTGGTTTTCCCTACAAGTGTGCAAGTTAATACATAAATCCCTGGTGGAAGTGGGTCACCTAAAACCTGAGCTGCTTCAAGGTGGCTATGCAATGGGATTCAACAGACCCTCTAAAATACAAGAAACTGCTCTGCCTATGATGCTAGCAGATCATCCACAGAATCTAATAGCACAGAGCTAGTCGAGCACTGGAAAGATGGCTGAATTTGTCCTTGCAATGCTTAGCCAAGTAGACCCCAAAATGAAATGCATCTGCCTCAGTCCAGCATTTGAACTGGCTTTACAGACAGGAGATAATGAAAAGATGGGAAAGTTCAGTGATGGGATAAATATATGTTATTCTGTACGTGGGAACAGGCCCACGAGAGGGAGCAGGATAGAAGCCCAGATTATTGTCGGGACCCCAGGAACAGTCCTGGATTTGTGCTTTAAGTCAAAGCTTCTGGATGTAGATAATATATCTGTCTTTGTTCACAGCAGTGTGGCACCCAGTGCAGCTCATGGGCATCACTGGAGCATGGCTAGGGGGATGCCAGATTCCCACTGAGGACAGTATCTCCTTTACTCAGGGCAGCCTGGCTCACATGAGCCACTACATGCTCCAGTGCCTGCGGAACAACTACAGATTTGCCTGCATAGTCAACAGTGCCAATTACTGAGAGAGCACCCTGTTGGATCCCCGTCAGGATAACATTACCTCCTTGATTCCAGCATTGGAGCAGGATAGAAAGATGAGAGTACAAACACACTCAGATGGACGCACTATTGGTAGCTGAATTTGAGAGCTCAGTGGTGGCACGAGACTGAGGAGAAGGAGGAGGGGAAAGTAATCTGCATGCTTTGCCACTAGTTATTAAAGCTAGGAAAATCTTGACTACCACCAGGGACCTGCAAAGCAAACCAAAAAAACATTATTAGTGTTACCAAAAATTATATTATTAAAATAAATACATGCAAACACTTGAAACTCCCTCTGATGATTCTGTTGTCTCAGCCTCTACCCTCACCTCCAAAACAACCCACCTGTCTCCCCCCAAAGGGAGCATGTGAAACCATCACCACCACCAACAACCACCAAGCCTGTCCAAACCATCCCAGTGAAATGTTCAGCTTTCTATTTCCCAAATAATGAACAGAAAGTGGATCTTTGGCCAAGCTCACCTGCGAGCCCCGGTCTAGAATGCGAGCATTTGAAAATTGCTTGCCTTTGCAATGTTCCCTTTCTGGCAGGTGGAGACAAAGCAGGGCCATGTTTAGGGTTCATGCTGCTATAGGCACTTTTAGTGCTCACGCCCCCCCATGTATCCTGCTATGCATACTTAACCCCCACCATAGCTCCGCCCTCAACGTGTGCCTATTATGCCCTACTGGCAAATACGGGTCTGCCATGGATGCCACATTTACCAATGCACTGTAGGATCTGGATCTAGGCCAAGGTAAGATGTGTGGGAACAGGGGAGGGGGTTACATGCTTCTGGCCCTCCCAAATTGGCCTGCGCCTACCCGCTGAGTAGGAGGTGGTTAGTCCTTTTCAACCATTGCAAGCATGCTGGTGCGGGGGGGGGTTATGTATGGGACAACACACACTCATCTGTCAATTGCCACTCCCATGCACACACATACACCCTAATCCACCAGCTGCCACCCCCCGGCCTGCACAGACAAACTCATTAAAGAGAAACAATACACCAATACCCCCCCCCAGACGCGGCCCGCGCATGCGCCGTTGAAACGGGGTTAAGGTAAGGTTTCTGGGCTTCCTGGGGGGTTTCACCCCGCGGGACATCCCGATTTCGGATGCCCCACGGGGAGGGATCTGATCGGACCCCCCTGGGTGTTGGTCCCCCCTGGGTGTTGGTCCACTTTAAAGCGGAACAAAAGAGACCAGGGCCAACCGCAGGCTTTGTCCCAGGATACCCTGCTATGTGTAACCCTCGAGAAAGTCCATTAAACACTTACCTTTCCTGGCTCCAACGGTGCATACACGGGCTCTGGTCCAATGAAAGCTGCCCAGGCCAACTGCGTAATTCAACAGGCTAGGATCCCCATTGATTCTAATGAGAGCAACCTGCCAAATTGGACCAGAGCCTGCGCATGCACTGTTGATCCGGGAAGAGGTAAGTGTCTATGGCCTCTGACCTTCCTTCCAGGGCATTCCAAATTGGGATGTCCCTGGGGAAGGCCAGGGGCCTGACCTGTAAACTCTAGATCCTCTGAATGTTTTGTTCCACTTTAAAAAAAAAGGCACAATTAGATGAGTGAGCCCCCCTTGATCCAATGTCAAGATCAGACCCCTAATCCCCTAACATGCAAGCGCGCACACACACACACACACAGACACACACACACACTCACACACATGCACACGCACACACACACACAATATACATCTCCCCTCCAAAATCATCATTTATATTTTTCTACAAAAACAAAACAATTCTGGTCCCCAAACCCCTGCCTCCAGTATCTTTAACTTCAGGTTCTCAATCTCACGGTCTCCGGAGGGAGCGAAGAATTCAGCAGCCCCCAGCGGCACCTAGTCACACACCTTCTAGGAAGGAAGTCGGTGACTCAGCAGGTGGGGGAAGCCCCTCGGCCCACTCTCATGTCCCGCCCGGCACTGCAGTATAACCAATGGCCAGGCAGGAAATCAAGGGGGACCCTGACAGATCTATCTTTCGGCCGGGGGGTGGGAGCTGTGGGCCCTGGAGCTGGACTGGTGTATTTGTTGATCTCAGGGCGCGGGCACCCAGCGGGCATGTGCGCGGGAGCCCAGCACCTAAACTGAAGGATAAAAGATTTTTTTTTTAAATATTTTTTGTTACTGTGGTCATGGACGGGCCACCCCCTACCCTGCAAGCACCCCTAGGCACAGACCTAGGTTTGCCTTGCAGTAAATATTGCCCTGAGACAGAGAGCTTTAGAAATCTTATGGTGAGCGTGGTGCTAATAAAAATCTTATGGCTGCCCCACAATACACCATTCCCACTTGCCACAATTTTTTCGGAAGCCAATCCCTGCCCTGCACCAACAGGTTGTGGAAGTGTGTACTGTGTGATGCTATATGTTACCAGGTATACTTCACAACTGGCATGTGTACAACTAAGCATGGGCAGGGATGTTATATCACTTTAACTTCCCACTGGGTGAATGTAGTGGTGGCCGAACCTGAGCTGCAAAGTGATTTGGTGCATATACTTCTACCACCCAGGATTGCCAGACATCACTTGTGGCCTCCTGCTCTGCTTCCTCTTCTCTTAACTACTCATCCAGTCAGCGACTGCACCACTGTTTTAATTCCAGCCATGGGGAAACTGCAGCAGGTGCTGCTGAAATTCATCTGTCTGGGCGAAAGACCACACACCGCCCAGGAGCTGTGGACTGGAATACAGGAGCAGGCAGATGAGTGGTGGCTGCCGCGGCACCTGAAGCACAGCAAGGGGGTGTGTGGCAACAAGCATAACCTAGTAGCAGCTTTGGGCCAAGCTGGGTTGAGGCACAACCTTTGGCTGGCGCATGTGCTCAATTTGGTGGTACAAAGCATCTTGGACCA
Source organism: Gastrophryne carolinensis (assembly GCA_027917425.1). NCBI lineage: Eukaryota > Metazoa > Chordata > Amphibia > Anura > Microhylidae > Gastrophryne > Gastrophryne carolinensis. Next base: position 107,090,443 of record CM051243.1, on the reverse strand, counting down.
TTATCCAGACATGCCGGAGCTGCTGCATAAAGTGTGCACCATGTGCACGTGTACTTTGGGCATTCACACCCTGCTGCTGCTCGCGTATCTGCACTGCAGAGGTACTTTGACTTTCCCACCCACCGCCTCATAGCTGATTTGCAAATCAGGTGGTATTCCACTTTACATACTGTATTTAAATGCCTCCGAGTATCTAAATGCCTTTCTCAAATTAGTTGAGTTCACCATCAGGAGTGAGCAAGGGGAGATTCTAAAGGTCACCCGGATGAGCCAAAAGGCTATTGTAATAATGTTTTATGGAAGGATGAGGACAGAATAGAGCTCCTTGGTTTAAATGAGAAGCATGTAAATAAAAATGTAAATGAGGAGCATTTAAATGAGAAGCTGGGGTTCTGGAGGGAGGGGGGGTGCAGCACACACACAGAGGTCCGGTCCATTCTTTAGTCTTGCATAGGGCTCTTTTCTATCAAAGTCTGGAAGTGCACCAGACCAGATTGGCATCCAGAGTGGATGAACTGGCAGGACCAGGGGCTGGCTGGTGAACCACTAAACCAGGGTGCATAACCTTTTGAAGAGCACGAGACACACATAACGATCAACCTCCAAAGGGGTCTAATGCCAGGTGTGCCACAGTGTATTCGTTTATCAATGCCCAAGAGGGTCTAATGCAAGGTTTGCTATAATGTAATAGTTTATAAAAAGGCCAAGGGGGGCTAATGTAAGGTGTGCCACAATGTAATAGTTTATCAAAGGCCAAGAGGGTCTAATGCCAGGTGTGCCACAATGTTATAGTTTTATCAAAGGCCAAAGGGGTCTAATGCCAGGTGTGTCACAATGTAATAGTTTTATCAAAGGTCAAGAGGGTCTAATGCAGGGTGTGTCACGTTTTAGTTTTATCAAAACCAAAAAGCATCTAATGCCAGGTGTGTCACAATGCTATTGTTTTATCAAAGGCCGAAAGGGTCTAATGTCAGGTTTGCCACAAGGTAATAGTTTATCAAAGGCCAAAGGGTCTAATGCAAGTTGTGTCAACTAGTGAGTATTTTTTTTAACACCCAGTAAGCAGAATGCAATGGGTGCCAACAAGTGAATAGTTTTATCTAACACCCAGTATTCTGCAGATGAGTTTTTTCTAAGCACTAGTAAGCAGAACGCAGGTGGTGCCCACATATGTGCTGATGCAAATGCCCAGATATGCCCCAGCAACTGCCTGTTCTCAATGTGCACTAAAAAGGAAGATGTCCCTCCCTAGCTGTCCTTCACCGATGCTGTCCGCTCTCCCTAGCTAGGTTCCTTTAACTAGCGGACTATTTGTTATTAAACCAAAAATAGGCACCCAAGTGGCCTGAGCAACTGGATACTTCACTAACAATTCTTATTAATCAGCAGTGACACACAAATTCCCTGAACAATTGGTATTAAATAATAGTGACTCGCAAGTGCCCTGGTCAATTGGTATTAAAGAGGAGTTAAACCCCAGTGTTTTGAACAAGTAGTATTAGAGTGGCGTTAAACCCCATGTGCTTTAAGCAAGTAGTATTAAAGTGGAATACTGACACACACCCCAGTGCTTAGAGCAAGTTGTGGAATAACATGATACACACACCCCAGTTGTGGCAAGAAGTGGCCAAATATTGCCATGAGAAGGGCAGTTATTTTAAGCAGGCCTATATGTCCCTCATCAGCAGCCAGCAACTTTTCCCTATATAAAGCATAGTGCACAGCGAGATTGACTTGATGCAGACCCCACCTTTTATAGGGCGAAGTCACGTTGGAGGGTTGGGAAGGAAGAAGGATTATTGCCTGCTGTGTAGGGCTGAACCCACACTTGCATGTCAATTTGAAATCCATGTTCGGGTTCGGGGGACGCTCATCACTATTGCCAAATATACTGAATGACATTCCCAGAAACAGTTGAATCTACATCCCACTATCTACATCCCATTTAAATGAAAAAAGAGTGGAAGCCTGCCCCATCAGACCTTCTCCACTTTCCATTTTGTTTCCTAATGTCAGCCTGCTGCCCCACTGGACTGTGTGGATCTGACACTCTTAATATTTGCACCTACGAAGATAGTATAAGAGCTAATTTATGAGCTATGCTAAAAGCTAGATAATTAGAGATTATACATTCTGTAAAACGAGAAAAAAAGAGAATTAAAGTGGATATTTACCTCCCCTTTTACATCATCATCATCAACGAACAGTGTCCATGGTCAAGGACAATGGATTTCCTCTCACATTCTCCCTGAGCTGCTCAGTTCCTCCCCTCTAGCCTTCAGCCACACCCACTCTCTCTCCCTGTCAATGCAATAGTGTTGTCGAGCCTTGTTTATCGGGAATAAAATGACCTTGACCATCAGCATAATCAGGGCTATTAGAAAATAGCGCTAAATATGTACAGTTCCCCCCTCCCTGAAATAGCGAGAATCCCACCCATGCCAGAACACCTGCCTGTATGCCCTTCAGTATGGCACCTGCACTGATAGGCACCAAGCTTCTCAGTAACCCCCTGGGCTTTGGGAATCCAGGTAATGGAGGAGGAGACTAATGGCAAGGTACCCACCATGGTGGCATGTAACTTGCTGCCCCCCTACTCTTTGAACTAGTATAGGAGTCCCCACGACCCCTTAGTAGTTGAAAGTAAAAAAACACACACCATGCAATATTTTTATTGTTCTAAGTTTACACTATGCTTTCCTTGACCATCTTTATCCAGCAACCAGGCAGGGGCCTGACAATGCCCCCACGCCTCAGGGTCCCTAACCGACTCCACTCCTCCTGACAGGAGCAGTCAAAATAGTGGAAGGAAGGGGAGCTAGTGCCCCCTTTTCTCAGATTGGCACTCTGCCAGGCTCTGAGTGTTCAACACCAATAGGAAGGGTATTTATAGTGCCGGACGTGGCTTCACAGGAACCTCCCTAGTGTAATTTGACATCTAGGGAGATTCCTGTGTAGGCTGGCCAGCAAGCGTTTTGGTCCACTTAAAGAAGACCAAAACCCACCCTAGACTCCAGGGCAGGCATATTCGCTCCCCTGGGACACCCACCCAGGTCGTCCGAAAACTCACCTTCGTTCCTGGTTCAATGGTGCATGCACAAGCAGTGGCCACATCACCGCTATCCCTTTAGCAGGACGCATGTCCACGCCAGGCATATGTGAATGACCAGCGCAGGCAATCTTCCTGTTGAAGGGTAGCGGGGAATGCGGACATCAGCGCACTTGGACTGGCTGATTGGATGAGCGGCCGTGCATGCGCCGTAGGATCAGGAAGAGGTGAGTTCGTTCAGGCGAGGGAGGCGGGGAGTTTCACAGGGGGCAAAGACCAAAACCCAAGATAGTCAAAATCCTGGGTTTTGATCCACTTTAAAGGATGCTGCAAATATTTTTGCAAATATTCTAATGCGACAATCTACCACTAGGTGGCCATCAGTATATAATGATTTTTCACTAATTAAAATTCCTTTTATTCTTTTCACCATGCAAGTCTTCCTAATTAGGTGTTTGCGTGGTAGAAACTAGACAATCTTAGCTCCTTGCAAAGTCATCTGCAAAATCATTAACCCTGTAGGCCAATACTTATCTTGTACAATAGGGTTGATTCAGAGAGACAAAAAAAAAGACTTACGTTTTTGTGTCGATCTGTTTTGTTTTTTAATTTTCCCGCTCTCGTATGAGTGTACGAGCGATTCTCTGCATGCATTGCAAGCCTTCTGTAAAGTCTTCGTCCGTTCGTATGCCAGAGTACGAGTACGTGAATGTCATTTTCCAGCGTGACTTTTCCATTTTATTTTCCCATGTTACAACATCGGCTTTCATTTTTGCCCTTTTTCCATCGACTCCTCCCACGAATCCTTTATGTTTCCCGTTAGATTCCGATTCCCTTTTTCCATAAATGATCGTCCAGACGAAAATCCTTACGATCTTACGCACTACAAACAACTCATTAAAGTGCTCGCCTACATATTTGGGTCACTCACTTCTGCTACAATGCTTAGCTAAATCACTTTGCTCTTTCCTACATCTTCCATGTATGACCCCTAAAACTTACCCAAATCACTTCGTGGTTAGGTTCTTCTTCCATTTTTCACCCCTAAAACTTACCCAAATCACTTCGAGGTTAGGTTCTTCTTCCATTTTTCACCCCTAAAACTTATCCAAATCACTTCGCGGCTAGGTTCTTCTTCCATTTTTCGCCCCTAAAACTTACCCAAATCACTTCGCCGTTAGGTTCTTCTTCCATGTATGACCCCTAAAACTTACCCAAATCACTTCAAGGTCATGTGAATCTTCATCTCTAAATATTTCTTTGCCCATTCATTTTGTGTTAATGTTTTTTTGAAAAAAAATGACACAGAAAGTTTTCTTTTGGTTTATAACCAAATGCCATTTTTTGTGGCTTTTTTTTGTAAATTTTTTTGTTAAAAATGTACAAACTTTTTTTTTTGGCTTATAAAAATTTTAAAATATTTAAAATATATAACATTTTGGCAATAAAATAATGAAAAACTATATACAAAACAATGGCAGGACCCAGAACATTAGTCTTCTTCTGTGGTCCCCAAAGAGTCACGCAGCTCCTGCATGTCGGCCACCAACTGAAGGACCCTTTCACTCATGGCTTCCACTCTGGCACGTGTGGTCCCTGGAGAAAAAAGAAACAAATACATGTTTCTCACTTGTGGATGGAATGTTTTTTAGGTGGCAAGCTAACTCATGACGACATATGTCATTATGCTAAGTAATTAATCTAAGGAAGTGGGCATATGTCATTATGCTAAGTAATTAATCGAAGAAAGTGGGAAAATATCATTATGCTAATGCCATTGACTATGGCTTTAGGTATCTTGGTGATCATGTTACCACATAATCCAAAGAATGACATTACAACTTACTTTGTTGGTGGCCGACGTGTGCCTCGGGGACCACCCTCCGTTCTGGGCCCTGCCACTGCTGGGAAGTTGAGGCTGTAGAGACATGTCAAATAGGGTCACTTCTAATGTCTTCTAATGTCATGTGTTGTTTTGTCTTATGTATGATCAGTGTATAGATATTTACTGATAAATAAACATTTGAATTTTATTACAAGTGGTGTGCAGCCTAAATCAGTAGGGACATTGAAGTGGGTCAGCCTTGGAGGCCCACCTAAATCATAGTGTCACTTCTAATGTCTTAGTCAACAGTTAGCAAATGACAAATTCAATGTGTGTGTGACATCACCCACCTTCTCCATGTGCCTCCTGGGCCTGATCTGCTGCAGACTCTTCCACAGATCCTTCACCCGCTACATCAAAATCTAGAAAAAGAGATTAAGGGAATCAGCTTTGTTTCAAATAGCATGTATGTGTGTGCGGTTACATGAAGAGTCACATACCAGAGGCTCTGTCGCTTGGTACGACTCCCTGCCCATGCCGTGACGCCCCTCCTCTGTCCAGGGGCTGGTCGGAGGCCCCTACAGAGGAGGGGTAGGAACGTCGCCCTGGAGATCCACCACCTTCACTTCCTGCTGCAGATTCATGCAGCACTGGTCGGCCTGTGCGCCTCCGGTACTCCATTTCCAGCACTAGAAAAGAAAATAATTTATAAATAAAGGGCTACCTTGTGTATTAGTTACATCTAGCATGCAATTGCTATGTACTTACTTGGGAAATGGAGTCCGAAAAATCGCTGCACCCGGGGCATGTGGAGCCGTTTCAGGTCCGACCAGTGCTGCATGATCTGCGTGTGGGTGAAGGTGGTGTCAGTCTCGTGCTGGATCCTGGAAACGATCTCCAGGGCGACGGTCCTCTTCTCAAAAGAGTTGGGCAGGTTGTGCGCTGAAGCCTCATCTAAAAAACACAAAAAAAACATAGTATTTAGATCAAACTGCATAAGAATATCTGTCACAAATCGATCAGTTGACTAAATTACATTACCAGACACATTTCTAGGCTAAAACTATCCTTCTAGATGGAAGTGACTTGGTTCGCACATGTGGGCCCTAACTTCTGTTTGGCACTGAGTTTTAGACACTTTTCAACCAAACCGTTTCTTCCTGCGCTTCCTTAAGGGCTGGGCATGCATTTAGATGGCAAGTCAAAGGCATTAAAATACACTTACGAGCATAATCAGCTCTTCTTGTTGGCGGGTGAAGATGGTAGGCGCCATCTTTCTTCTTGTCTGCAGCAGATAAGTAATGCCCCAGCGGTTTCCGGGTTCCGCACGGCCGGCCGTATGCACGCGTACGCAAACGCTTAAGTGTCATACCCAGGCATTAGTATTTAAAGGGTCCTGGACCCACAGCTCATTCTCTTTCAGAGTCTCATCATTATGGCACCCAAAAAAGCCGTCGGGAAGGCAAAAGCAGCCAAGGAGGGCAGCAGCAAAAAGCTAGATAAGCGTGAGGAGGCTTCTTCAGGCCCCACCACTCGCTCAAAAATTCCAATGCCGAAGGTGCGGGAAACCCGCAGTGGGCAGGCCAAGGCGACAATACTAACAAAGTCTGCTAAGGCACCACCAACCAGCAAACCAAAGGAGGCAGCGGCGAAGAAGAAGCCCCAGGCCACCAAGCAGACAGGTTGGGCCGCAAAAAAGCCCACGAAGAGTGTGGGAAGCCCCAGCCCACAAAGCTCAGCATCACCACACCCACGTGGGAAAAGCGGGCATGGAAAGAGGAAAAGCCACCGGGACAGAAGTCCCAGCCCCCAAAGCTCAGCATCACCACAGACACGTCCATCTATCTCCCAGGGGCATGCAAGCACAAGTCTCAAGGGCCCACAGAGGGACAGGGCAAGAAGCCCAACAACATCAAGCACACCCTCTCCTCCTCGGCCACATTTGCCACCGGCACAGGTGGCAAGGCACTCTCCATATGCCACATCGATGCCTGCAAAGTCAGTGGCCACCCAGCCAAGGACCCCAAGTCCATATCCAAGTCCAGTACAATCTTTAGCCAGCCACCTGTCTTACATTTCTCCCCAACACAGCCAGTCCAGAATGTCTCTCGAATTGCCTGCAAGCACTGGTGATCCGGAACATCAAGCAATAGGGCAGAAATTGCGCCGAGGACAGTTGAGTGGCAGGTTTGGGGAGGCCCAAACTCTGGCATTGGCTAGTGGACTGACCTTACATTATGATGAACTATATGGGCGCAAATCCAAAGCAACCAGCAAAGTGCGCAAAGCTGAAATTTTGGAGGAGCTCACCAGACAGATCAATGCAGCGGGGGAAGATGTGGAGCAGATTCAACACAAAATATCGGACCTGAAGTATGCAGCACGGAAGAAAGAAAATAAACGGCGAAATTACAGGTATATATATATGCTTTGTGCATTTGTCTGCTTCTTGTAATGTCCACATTTTCATACATTTCCCAAACTATATTTTTCAGCTTACAAACTGGCCAAGGCTTCCCCACTAAATTACAAGAGCTGAGGAGATGAGGAGATGATGCTGGGCCTGATACATCCCGTGGCCTTAGAGGGACACTCGGGGTGACGGGACACGGACATCCCTACTATTCCAACAGGTTAGTAATGTTAGTGTGTATGTGAAATGTTTTAAACGTGTAAAATGAGGCTCACAGGCATATATGAACACATGCCCCTGGGGAGTGGCCTGTAGGGGAGGTCTTTGGAATGTTACGAGGGTTACGAGGGTGTGGCATGTCTTTGGAATGTTCATTTTCTAATTTGCTAGGCCATACATGACCTTGGACAGTATTTCTGGTTTCACTATTAAAGTCTTAATATTAGCTAAGGACTGCCTGTTATGTGATTCTACTCAATCATAGCCAACACTTACTTCTTTGTCTTTAGGCCACTTGGGTTTGAGCTGTGCTTTGGTCTCAAATACTTGATCTGGGGTCAGGGAAAGGTCTACATAGGAAGAATGCCCACCAGCATACTCTTAAGGCAAATGCTATTTGCAAGCTGAGTGTGGGCCCCTAATGGCCCTTTAGGGATGTGTGAAGCCTCATAACAGCCTGTACATGCATGTTTGTTTGATTTAAGGTGACCAATGTGTATGTACATGGTGACTCATACATAAAACAGATAATAACATTCATAGTGAAGGTCACCTTGAACCATTGGGGGAGTTGCCATTCCTGCTTGCCCACGTGTTTTATTGAAGCATATGTAGTAATACAGATCATCAATGCATATTTGGGTGTGTATGTACCTTTTTTTAAACAATACAGCCCAACATCAACCCTCAGCTAGTGTGGAAGCCTCATCCAGTTGGACCACGCTGTCAACTTCCGTGCTGCCTAGGAGCCAGGACCCGAAATATATGGTAAGTGTAATTTGCTGAATCTGCTGATTCTTGTGAATTAACATGACTAATTTGCATAACAAATATATTTAGGGCACAAGCTGAACCTTTTTTTTTCACATGTCCCAACAGACCCGCACACTGATGGAGGAAATCCAGGAGATGGAGGATGCCACCTTGATGGGACCTTCACAACATACCCCCCTGGAACATAATCTGCAACTGTCCCAACATGTTTCTTCACCAAATCCTCTGCAGCAGAGTGAAGCTGGCCGCATGCTGCCAGCCCATCGTGGGCAGCATGCAGAGACTGAGCCTACAGTCCCCAGTGGTAGGTCTGCTGCATAGGATTTGGCAAGCACATCTGTGGCTGTTGGTCGGCCTAGACGTCCATCATCTGCAGGTGCTCCAACCCAGGGAATTGGGAGGCGTAGTCAGCTACGTTGCCCAGTTTCCCAGGGGAGGCGCGTGCCGATCATGGAGTCAGCATGGCACCATGAGAGACGTTTATTTCGCCAACTAACTGAAAGAACCACAGAGCAGCATCATGCACGATTAGAGACCTTAAATAATACATTAAACACCATGCTGACAGAATTTAGGTTGACCAACAGCCACATGGCCACCTTATCTAATAATTTCACAGTCGTGCTTGAGGAAGTTCGAACTAGCAACACCCACATGGCCACCTTAAGTAGTAATTTCAGTGCCATGCTGAATGAAGCTCGATCAACCAATAGAAACATGTTGGAACAGTTGCAGATTATGAATGCCACATATGCCCAGGTGATGGGCCACCTCCAAGGCCCACCACCAGGGTTTTATGGGCATCAACTATTTTAACACCTATTTCCCCTGTATCCATATCTTTCCTCTACATCCCCACTGTATTGACCTGTCTGGTGAGCGCTACCAATATAGTCTTTTTTTATGGCTTTGCTTGTATGCTTTGGATTTTCACCCATATAGCTCATTAGAGTGCTGAGATACCCCACTAGCCAATGCCTGAGCTCAAGCCTCACTGAACCTGCCACTCAAGCTGTTGCGCTGCAGGCTTTGGCCTAATTACATTGCTTCTGGCTCATCCTGTTTGTAGACATGATTGGGGACATTCTGGGCTGGCAAACTACTACCTTGAACCCTGGCAGAAATTGTACTGGACTTGGATTTGGACTGGGGCTTCTTGTTTGGGTGGGCCACTGACTTACAGGCGTGGATGTGGCATAAATATGTCTGCTTTCCACCTGTGCCTGTGGCAAATGTGGCCAAGCAGGAGAGGGTGTGTATGTGGCCCTATTTATTACAGGGCAATATTGACATGCAAATGCTTGCTCCCTATATCTGTGTATTTTATTTAGGATTGAAACTTCGGCCTGGAGTGCATTACTGTAAAACTCCTGGATGTGGCGAATTGCTAGGTGCCATGATTTGCCACAAATTTATTTTAATGTTGTACTATGTATGTACATGAAGTATGCGAGTGCCTTACAACTTCAAATTTTCATATTTTAATAAAAAATATTGAATGTGACTTGACCTGTTTTTGACTATTTGATGCATTAATGTTTTGGTTATTTTTAGATTACCTAAGGTTTAACTAAACAAACAGGGCAAAAAAAAAATGCATGAGTCTCAGATCATGTGTGAATATTTTAGCAATTAACTCATTACTAGTTGATACACCAAAAAATAATAAAAGATTTGCAAGGCAACATTAGAGGAGCAAATAATAATTACAGGCACAAAACAAACACAGGCAACAAAAATTATGCAAAATGTGTCTGAATCAAATTGGCCCGAACTGCTTGGCCAGAGGCACTAGGTGTGCCACGCTAGTGGTCTTCTGGGTCCTGGCTGGCTGGAGAGGGGGGCAGATCCAAATACCGGGGGACACGCTGCATGATGGCATAGTTATGTAAGACACAGCAGGCCAGTATGATGTCTATGACCTTTTTGGGGTCATACTGGAGTGCTCCCCTAGTATGGTCCAAACACCGGAAGCGTGTTTTTAACAGGCCGAAGGCCCTCTCCACCACGGCCCGAGTCTTCCGGTGTAGGCGTCCTGTGCGGCATTCTGTGGCCGAAGGACGGGCGTCAGCAGCCAGGGAAGTAGTGGATAGCCGGAATCCCCTGAAAGAATAAGAAAATACTAACATAAATTACACGACACAAAAATGTATTAAAAAAAAAAAGGTCGTTCACCCTGAATAAGTGCCTATCTTATATTTTAGACACACCCTGAACATACAGATTGCTCTGCTAAAGAAACAGCCTAACACCATCTACTGCATGTTCTGTCCCTTGAAACATCCAAAATGGCGGATGAGGGCAAATCAGGCAGACTGCTAACAGGTATTGGCTTAGGACTGTGCTACCCAGCATTCTTGGATGTCTTACCTTTCCAGGACACCAGATCTGCTTTGTGTGAGCCAAGCACAGCTCTAACCCCCCCTGCACTTTATCCCGCTCTCCTCTACTCAGTAAGTGTCATGCTTCTGAGCAAAGGTGGCGCAGACCCTATCATAAAGTCAAGAACAGAATTGCAGCCGAGTGTGGGGAAGAATAATATGTAATTCTAATTTACTGGAAAGTATAAATATATTATTTACTCATTGTGGAAACTCATCGTAAGGGTTTGTGCTTTGCTAAAGATCATGGTTAAGGTCCGGTTTCACCTGTCATCAAGGGGTAAAAACAGCCATAGCTTCAGACATGGATCCGAAACTATATTAATAGGCATACATTGAAAAGGGAATGACGTTATTTGCATCAACTTACCAAGGAGCCATCCACCTGAGAATTCTCCAGACTCAAACCGACGGTACAATCCAGATCGTCGCAAGATGTACGCATCATGGGATGAGCCTGGAAACCCGGCGAGGACGCTAAGGAACCGCATGTCCGGGGCCACCACTGCTTGGACATTCAGTGAGTGGCCCATTTTGCGGTTCCTGGGAAAAAAGAAAAAAAAAATTAGCAAGGCTAGGTAAATTACTCAAACAATAACTCCTAACATCCTCCAAAAAACATGTTGGCCAATACAAATAACACTAAGTACCTAACTATTTTTTAGGCCTACAAAGGATATATATGTTGGATCAACTAAATATTAACTTTCACATGACAAATTAAGGTCCACATGCAAATGTTTGGCTTTGGGCTACATGAAAAACATTGATGACGCTAAATCAGGGCAAATATATCACATGAACAATTTACAAGGAGGGATTAACAGATATACAGTGTAAGCTATTTCACAGGGACTATTTACAAGGAGGAATTAACAGATATACAGTATAAGCTATTTCACAGGGACTATTTACAAAGAGGGGTTAACAGATATACAGTGTAAGCTATTTCACAGGGACTATTTACAAGGAGGGATTAAGAGATATACAGTGTAAGCTATTTCACAGGGACTATTTACAAGGAGGGATTAAGAGATATTTAAAATACCATTTATGTCAACTATATAAAAAAATGACTGATTGAACTTGCCTATAGATGTACTCGTCGGCTGCCGGAGGGACTAAGGCAACGTGGGTGCAATCAATGGCACCCATGACTTTGGGCATGTCGGCGATATTATAAAATGCCAGCTTAAGCGTGTTCCAGGCTACCATGTCGTCAGAAAAAATATATATTTCTGACTAATGGTAGCCATGCCTTCCAAAAACTTGGATAGCGCACGACTCAGCGTAGGCTGGGAGATCCCCACAGAGAGGGCACCAAGTCTCTGGAACGAGCCGTTCGCCAAAAATTGCAGGCAGCCAAGCATCTTGGTCATACCTGAAATTGCTTGCCCCTTCCTTGTGGTGCGGGCTAAATATGGCCGCAGCTCATTATACAATTTATGGAGGGAAGCGCGATTAAGTCTGGTCAGCTCGAACAGCTCAACGTCATGCATGCCATCGATATGCATGTATCGCTGGTGCAATTTGATCTCGGCCCTGCTGACACATTCAATTCCCATTAGCTGGAGCTCGTGATGCTCCTCCACAAAGGCACACAACTGGTTCATTGCAAGGGTATCCAAGGTCAAAATTGTCCAGTAAGGGGATCGAAAATGAAACGGTTTTATAAAGTGGTGGTCCCTCGGCAATCAGCTCTCTGAATGAGACGCAAGCCCATAACAATAACGTAAGTTATCTGAGCGAATGTAAAATATCAGATTTTGATGGGAAAATAATCCGAACTCACGCAAATGATCCGATTTGCTTTCGTTCTTCGAAAGCGCATATACGCATTAGCCCGAATGTTCGTACGAATGAAAAATGAACGAAAAAAACGACAACGACAACGAATGACAAACACACACAAAAACTTTCAGACAGCTACGAAAGTCCAGACGAATGTGCCTCTGAATCGAGCCTAATATGATCATAAGCTTTATTGCACAGTAGTGTGCATAACACATCTTGAAGAATAGTGTTTCAGTTGTTGCAGCAATCTTTGGAGGTCACATGGGTGAGTTTTTAAGCATCAGCAAGAGAATGGGCATCCCAACTATAGGCTGCCTCTCTGGGGTAGGTTTAGGTTCTTGCTTCTAGTCTCCAATTTCTGCTTTTAGATGGGCTTTCTAAACTTCGTGAAATAAGTCACAAAAGCTAGAAAGAAATTAAGCTGAAGCTAGGCAAAATGGCAGATGTAGGATAAAGAAGGAACCTAAGCACACAAGGCCAAAAATGCTAGTATTATGCAGAGGTTTCTCCCATAAAGTTTCGTCAAGTAACACGTCTCCTATAAAAGGCAAAATATGTAGAAACACAGAGTATCTATGGAAGCCCCAGAGCATGCTCTCCACCAGCACAGCTGACGGGAAGACACCTGGGGGGAATTGATCAGATGCTGACATGCTGCTCTCACACCTTAGCAAGACCTCATTACCAAGTTAATCTGATTCAGCACGGTGGGGAACTGGCCTGTCAATTACATGCAGACACCAGACACAGGGGAGTAGCTGTACAACGCTTGCAATTAGACAGGGCTGATCCAAATCTTAACTCATTACACTCAATGCAAGATAGAAATTTAGTCTTTATCGTGATTTCAATTTAATTCAATCGGATTGCTACAGTTTGGCGGTGTGAAATTAATTTAGTTAATTCATCTTGGGAGTTATAGCAATCCAGCCATAATACAATTTCCACTTGTGAAGCCAACCTTTAAAGGATCCCAGCTAATTAACGCAGTTCTCTGAGCAAGGTGATACATAAGCTCTAGCTTGCAGCACTTTGCAGTCATTGTCTGAAAGCACATATGCTTAATTTGTGGTCCGGGGGTCACATGTGTCCCTCTGAGCCATCTGATGTGGCCCCTGACCTCTTGTGGGGAGGTCAAGGGTAAACAGAACTGGCGTGGAAAAATAGTTAAATAAATGTCAGCAAGGAGGAGTGGTTGCAAAGAGAATGATAAAGAAGGGGCACATTGCCAAATAGAGGAGGAATCGGTGCTTGGAGAAATGTGGTGACATTAGTGCATGTGTATTGCTAGTATGTGAGGGTTGTTAGATATAAATGTGTTAATGGGGTGGTGTGGTCAAAAGACAAACGAGTGGAGACAGTGGGTATCCTGATTGTAGAAGAATTGTAGATTGTAGAAAATCTTTGCTATGCTATTAAAAATTAAAATAGGAAATCCTGGACCTTATCATTTTGACCTTGGACCAGTCTTCAAATTGCTTACATTTCAAAGTTTAAGAATCTCTATCCTAAAGTCATTGTGAAGTGAAGTGATGATCACTCCTAGTGCAACACTGGGTGCCTTACCTGATCAGCAGATCCGAGTCCCCCCCTCCACACAACCAGATCACCCGGCACATCCGCATTCTCGAAATGATGCCGGGGAAGCAACAGGGATACACAATATTAAGTTTAAAGTACTTTAGAAGGACATATTTGGGTGTATGTGTGTGCACGTGTTAAGCCTTTTCGTTATTGTGTTTATTGTGTATGTGCTTTGTGTTGTTTTCGTGTTAAAGTGTATAATACGCGATTAGTATGGGCTTGCGCATTATTCTGGACCTTGATTAGGCATGATTTAGCCTTCAAGAGGGGCCAGTTAAACAGGTTCTTTCAAGCTCTACTTACAGGCTCTATTTCCTGTTAGTGTAGTGTTGTGGTGTGCTGGAAAGCATAATGGAGCCCACCAAGGAATATATTGTGGTATACCTAAAGTGGACTTTAGATTGCATCAGTGAAGTGTGGATGTTGATCTCATGCATGACACTGAGCTATTCGAGCTAACCCAACATAACCGTGTTTCCTTCAAAAAACTGTATTGTGAATTGTGGCCATGGTTTGCCCCCACCACAAGCAAGGGGCATGCAATTGTGGGTATGGCCAAATTTTTTGTCTGTCTTCAAAATCTAGCAAACGGCTCATTCCAGAGGTTTGGCGCCCTCTCTGTGGGAATTTCCCAGTCTATGCTCAGCTACACACTCAAGAAGTTTCTTGATGGTATGGCTACCTTGGTGGACAAATACATCTGTTTCCCTGACACCATGGGAGCTTGGAATGCTGTTAAGTTGTGATTTTATGAGCTGGCCTAACATCATGGGTGCGATCAATTGCATGCATGTGGCGCTGGTGCCTCCAGTCACTGAACAGTATCTCTACAGTCTTTGTTTTCCCTTTGCCTCCTTCATTTCATGCAATGTAGTCACATTTTGTTTGAGTCTAGCTTCCCCATATTTAGTGTGTGTAGTCCCTAGCATTGTATTGCCTTCTGTAAAGTGGACCTCAATATTCCCTTTCAAATAGTTGCCCCTTGTTCCCTTTATCTGCTTTACTCTATATTAAGCCAATGTTAATGTTCATTTTCCTTGTGCTGAGACAAGTTATGGCCTCCAACCCAACACTATCTTCAAAGTTCCATTTCCTTACTTAGCCAAAGAAGACAGTCATACCACTGTCCCTTTCTGCTTAGTATCTGTTCTGTCAGTGTAGGTGTGCTTGAATTCTGCTCAGCTATTGACCTTTGTGCTTTGTGTTTTTTCTGCAGGAATCATAACATGAGTCATAGCATTAATGTGCAATGTGTTGCTGGTCCCAACCTGAGATTCCTCAGTGTTATGGCAGGTTATCCAGGCATGAACCATGATGCCTTCATTCTCTTTAATTCTGCCCTATTTGGTTGTTTCGAGTCTGGCGAACTCTCTGGGGGGTGATGTTTGTGGCTTTGTTTTTTTCTTATTGTAGGTGATTCTGGCTACCCGCTGCTACTGTGATTTATGACCCCCTTTTTCGGCCACATGCTGCATATAACTGGGTTCATACCAAGACCAGGGCAGTGGTCGAGTGGGTATTTGGTTTGGTGAAGACTCTGTTTCCTTGCCTGGATCATACAGGGGGCCCTCCAATACCATCCACAGAAGGTGATCAATATAATAGTGGCCTGTATGGTTTTCCACAATTATGCCATCCAATAGCCGTGGATCCAGCCGTGACAGCAGAGGGAGTGGGTGAGGCAGCTGATGCGCAGGGAGTGGGGGAGGCAGCTGCTGCTGCTCATGCAGAGGGAGCTTGGAAGACAGCTGCTGCTGCTGTTGAGAAGGGAGTGTGGGAGGCAGCTGCTGCTGTGGGTGCAGTGGCAGCTATTGATGCAGCAGCTGCTGCTGCAGTGGTAGCTGTTGAAGCAGCTGCTGCTGCGGGTGCAGGGGCAGCTGTTGAGTCAGCTGCTGCTGTAGTGCAGCTGTTGGGGCAGATGTTGAGGGTGGTCGGGAGGCAACTGATGCAGAAGAGAGTGATAATGCTGCTGTTGTTGTAGAGGCTGATGCAGTGGATCATCCTCCTCCAGATCCTGTATGGTAGCCAGTAGCAGGGGTGTCTGTAGGGCAAGACAAGTCATTTAGCTTGTTGCTGTTAGATATACACACCAGTACACCAAAATAGAGCTGGATGGGGTTCCAGGGGTCACCACTTTGGGCACATTACACTTACCAGATCCAGTTCTTCAACTGGTGCAATCCTTGAATACATAATCGGTGATGAAGTTGCCCCAATACTTGTTTGTTGGTGTGCTTGGTTGGGCATGTGTATTTGCTGTTTATTTCCTGCAATTTGAATAGGACTTAAGGTTATTCAAGCCACATACCTTGTGTGCCTAAGCAATGGCTAACCCATCAACTTCCATGTTTTACAAGTCATGAAAGTGTGGCATAGACCCATGCATAAAAGATCATAAATTTGCTGTGAGGTGGCATGTGTAATTTTTTATATCTTGGCCTTTTGTGGTCCAGCACCAACACTTAGGCCCTGATGGCATAATGAACTAGCCAATAGAAATGAGTCATACATCCCTTGAAACGAAACAACCCAAAATATTGAACAACTTATCTACTACAGCAGCAGCAGCATGCATGTCTGAATCGCTGGACCCGGCAAGCCCTGGAGTGTAGCTGGGTTCAACAGGCCATACACCATTTCTTCTGCTGCATTGAATTGCAGTTTGTGTGGTATTCCACCTCTGGTTTACAACCTTAAACAAATACACCAGGGATGCAGTGCTCAAGGCACCTTACCCTTGTTGTTTTCGCTTGTTAATTTTTGGCCTTACAGCATATTTCATGTCAGAAAACTTACTATGTACTTGATCCGCATTGTTTCGCTCTGGTTTGGCATTATTAACCACCTGGTGATGGCTTCCCACAGGTGGAACTTGACAGATTTTGGTGTAGCTCTCAGACTGCATCCATACAGCTGATCAAAATGGTCAGACACACCAGTTGCTAAAGCCATACATTGGGCATCATTAAACCTACCATTCAGGGTGCCCCGTTGCATGTGTCGGCTAACATAGGATTGGCCATCATCTCCCTGTGTACTTGGTGGAATAGGGGACATTTGCGCTATTGGTGTTGAGGAAGATCCTGAGGGGATAGATTGGTCACTGGCTGGTTACTGGACAGGGCTGGCTGGGTGTCACCCATGATGAGGCTGGAGTGGATGCTGATGAGGATAGGGGTATATCCAGATTGGAGCTGCCCTGCTTCCCAAACTCCAGTGGGAGAGGGGTTGTTGGGGGGTCTGCTACGTCTTGACCTAGTACTTTGTACTTTGTCTTAGGCTTAGCACTTTTGCTGGAGATGCTCTTGCTTGCCCTAGCACTATGTGTGGGACTGCTGTGGCTTGCCCTAGCACTTTGCCAGCCACTGCTCTGACTTTGGCTGAGGTGGTGCTAGCTTTGCCTGACTGTGTGCTTGCATTGGCTTGAAAGAGGACTGTGGCGCCGTAGTCCTTGGCGATCATCCAGCAGGGCATGGCTTGGTTCAGCTGTCCTGCTTTTGTGTGTGATTTTTCCCTGCCATCCTGATCTATCTCACAATGGAAACTACAGTAGTGAAGTGCTGCCTTCTCCACTTGTCAGTGTTTGTCTTTAAATACTTATACTTCTCTAATACATAATTGCGTATGCCTGAACCCAGAAGCTCAGACCTATGTCAACTGGGTCGCATCAGATGATGCAGAGACCCCTATCAAAAATGGCACCCTAGCTGTTCACCCACAGCCAGCAGGAGACAATGATGCACATAAGTACTCAAAAGGCCATTTGCAGGTGTTTAGGCATAGGTTTAGTTAATCAGGGTTGCAGGTGTATAGTCAGTCTGATCAGGAATAGCAATTCGGGGGCTCAAGTGTCTTTGAAGGCAGGGTAAAAAGAATGTCGCCATTTGTAGAGTAACACAGGTGAAAGCTAGTGCGTACATGGGCACCATACAGGGACAGTTTGGGGCAAGGTGGATTTATTGGTGCGTCAGCCAGATACCAAGGGTCAGCCCAGGTGGTAATAACACTGTCACTAAGATCTGTAAAACAAGGATGCAACAATACATTAACGCATTTTAATCAAAACATTTAACATTTTTATAAACAGTTACAATAAATAAAAAAAATTGAAATTAGTCATTACATATAATAAATTCAGAATTAAATAACATTGTTGTGTTTTTTATTATATAATTTTCAACCATAGTAATGTTTAATTATATCCGAGTGCGCATTCCACATATACAACTATCAAGGAGAATGAGCTTCACTGGAGAGAAGAAAATGGTAAAAGTAAGCATTATGAAGAATAGAACACTTCATGGCAATACTGTCAGTGGTAAAGGTAAGCATTAGGATGAACAGAAGAACACTGCATGCCAAGCCTGAAAATGGTAATGTTAAGCATTAGGAAGAATAAAAGTACAATGCATGCCAAGCTGGAAAGTGGTAAAGGTAAGTTTTAGGAAGAATAGAAGAACACTGCATGCCAGGCCTAAAAGTGGTAAAGGTAAGCATTAGAAAAACACTGCATGCCAATACTGTCAGTGGTAAAGATAACATTAGGAAGAATAGAAGAACATGCAATGGGACATCCTGAACTAAGACCAAGCTAGGAGAAGGAGCAATGCTGGAGAGAAGGATCGTTAGAGCTAAGCACTTTGGAGCAGAAGAGACTTGGCACAGCAATAAGTATGTAATGGAATATCAGGGCCAGGGGCTGAAGAATGAAAAGCACTAAAAATGAGAGACTTGCATATGCGTACAAGCCAGCGAATGCTAACACATTACGGATAAATGAAAAACGATTTGAAAAACGGATTTCACACGCTAAATTAAGGGGAAAAACAGCTCCTTTCAGAAGGAAACTTGTAGGATCTCGCTGGACACTGTAACTTTACACAGCATGTTACATTGAAAAAGGCCCTAAAACACCGGAAGACGGGTCGTTTGCTCCACGTAAACGCAATTGTCATCCATCGCCTAAGCTGTTTTCCATTTTTAAACTGAAGAAGAAATGGCCGAGATATCATGGTTTACAGTTTTACCTCATGATTTCTCTTCTGAAGTATGTGGGCCTGGAGCTATGATGCTGCATAATAATCGGCATAATGGGTGGAGTGGTGCTGAGAGTAAGAGTGCATACTAGAGGGAGGCTGGGTGAGGAAGAAGGGGTTACCTGGACACCACATTATCATTAGTAAAAAAAAAAACTTTGCTATGCTATTAAAAATTAAAATAGGAAATCCTGGACCTTATCATTTTGACCTTGGACCAGTCTTCAAATTGCTTACATTTCAAAGTTTAAGAATCTCTGTCCTAAAGTCATTGTGAAGTGAAGTGATGATCACTCCTAGTGCAACACTGGGTGCCTTACCTGATCAGCAGATCCGAGTCCCCCCCTCCACACAACCAGATCACCCGGCACATCCGCATTCTCGAAATGATACATTACTAATGTAATGATGCACATAAGTACTCAAAAGGCCATTTGCAGGTGTTTAGGCATAGGTTTAGTTAATCAGGGTTGCAGGTGTATAGTCAGTCTGATCAGGAATAGCAATTCGGGGGCTCAAGTGTCTTTGAAGGCAGGGTGAAAAGAATGTCGCCATTTGTAGAGTAACACAGGTGAAAGCTAGTGCGTACATGGGCACCATACAGGGACAGTTTGGGGCAAGGTGGATTTATTGGTGCGTCAGCCAGATACCAAGGGGCAGCCCAGGTGGTAATAACACTGTCACTAAGATCTGTAAAACAAGGATGCAACAATACATTAACGCATTTTAATCAAAACATTTAACATTTTTATAAACAGTTACAATAAATAGAGATGAGCGAACTTTTGAAAAATTCGATTCGACTGATTCGCCGAATTTTCCGACAAAAATCGTTTCGTCCCGAATAAATTTGCGACGAATCGCTATTAAAAACGGCTATTTCTGAGCCTCCTAGAGCCTCAATAGGGTTGTAAACCATTCTGCCTTGCTGTAACACGCACAGGATGCGTGCTGGGTTAGTTAAATAATACTTTGAAGAAATATCACATGCAGATCAGAGGCATCGCTAATAGAATCGCAGAGCGGCACAATTGAATTCAAGAGAGTTGAAGTGGTATCACTATGAGGGGCAGGAGCCCAAACATTGCTTTAAAGAGACACTGGAGTTGGCAGCAGCAGGAGCCCAAAAATTGGATGAATCACACCCTGGAGTTGGCAGCAGCAGCAGGAGCCCAAACATTACTTTAAAGAGACCCTGGGGTTGGCTTCAGGAGCCCAAAAATTGGATGAATCACACCCTGGAGTTGGCAGCAGCAGCAGGAGCCCAAATATTACTTTAAAGAGACCCTGGGGTTGGCTTCAGGAGCCCAAAAATTGGATGAATCACACCCTGGAGTTGGCAGCAGCAGCAGGAGCCCAAATATTACTTTAAAGAGACACTGGGGTTGGCTTCAGGAGCCCAAACATTGGATGATTCACACCCTGGAGTTGGCAGCAGCAGCAGGAGCCCAAACATTACTTTAAAGAGACCCTGGGGTTGGCTTCAGGAGCCCAAAAACTGGATGAATCACACCCTGGAGTTGGCAGCAGCAGCAGCAGGAGCCCAAATATTACTTTAAAGAGACACTGGGGTTGGCTTCAGGAGCCCAAATATTGGATGAATCACACCCTGGAGTTGGCAGGAGTTGGCAGCAGCAGAAACAGGAGCCCAAACATTACTTTAAAGAGACCCTGGGGTTGGCTTCAGGAGCCCAAAAATTGGATGATTCACACCCTGGAGTTGGCAGCAGCAGCAGCAGCAGGAGCCCAAATATTACTTTAAAGAGACCCTGGGGTTGGCTTCAGGAGCCCAAAAATTGGATGAATCACACCCTGGAGTTGGCAGCAGCAGCAGGAGCCCAAATATTACTTTAAAGAGACCCTGGGGTTGGCTTCAGGAGCCCAAAAATTGGATGAATCACACCCTGGAGTTGGCAGCAGCAGCAGCAGCAGCAGGAGCCCAAATATTACTTTAAAGAGACACTGGGGTTGGCTTCAGGAGCCCAAAAATTGGATGAATCACACCCTGGAGTTGGCAGCAGCAGCAGCAGGAGCCCAAATATTACTTTAAAGAGACACTGGGGTTGGCTTCAGGAGCCCAAAAATTGGATGAATCACACACTGGAGTTGGCAGGAGTTGGCAGCAGCAGCAACAGGAGCCCAAATATTACTTTAAAGAGACCCTGGGGTTGGCTTCAGGAGCCCAAAAATTGGATGAATCACACCCTGGAGTTGGCAGCAGCAGCAGCAGGAGCCCAAATATTACTTTAAAGAGACACTGGGGTTGGCTTCAGGAGCCCAAAAATTGGATGAATCACACCCTGGAGTTGGCAGAAGTTGGCAGCAGCAGCAGCAGCAGGAGCCCAAATATTACTTTAAAGAGACCCTGGGGTTGGCCTCAGGAGCCCAAAAATTGGATGAATCACACCCTGGAGTTGGCAGCAGCAGGAGCCCAAATATTACTTTAAAGAGACCCTGGGGTTGGCCTCAGGAGCCCAAAAATTGGATGAATCACACCCTGGAGTTGGCAGCAGCAGCAGCAGCAGGAGCCCAAACATTACTTTAAAGAGACACTGGGGTTGGCTTCAGGAGCCCAAAAATTGGATGAATCACACCCTGGAGTTGGCAGAAGTTGGCAGCAGCAGCAGCAGCAGGAGCCCAAATATTACTTTAAAGAGACCCTGGGGTTGGCCTCAGGAGCCCAAAAATTGGATGAATCACACCCTGGAGTTGGCAGCAGCAGGAGCCCAAATATTACTTTAAAGAGACCCTGGGGTTGGCTTCAGGAGCCCAAAAATTGGATGAATCACACCCTGGAGTTGGCAGCAGCAGGAGCCCAAATATTACTTTAAAGAGACCCTGGGGTTGGCTTCAGGAGCCCAAAAATTGGATGAATCACACACTGGAGTTGGCAGAAGTTGGCAGTAGCAGCAGCAGGAGCCCAAATATTACTTTAAAGAGACCCTGGGGTTGGCTTCAGGAGCCCAAAAATTGGATGAATCACACCCTGGAGTTGGCAGAAGTTGGCAGCAGCAGCAGCAGGAGCCCAAATATTACTTTAAAGAGACCCTGGGGTTGGCCTCAGGAGCCCAAAAATTGGATGAATCACACCCTGGAGTTGGCAGCAGCAGGAGCCCAAATATTACTTTAAAGAGACCCTGGGGTTGGCCTCAGGAGCCCAAAAATTGGATGAATCACACCCTGGAGTTGCAAGCAGCAGCAGGAGCCCAAATATTACTTTAAAGAGACCCTGGGGTTGGCTTCAGGAGCCCAAAAATTGGATGAATCCCACCCTGGAGTTGGCAGCAGCAGCAGCAGGAGCCCAAATATTACTTTAAAGAGACACTGGGGTTGGCTTCAGGAGCCCAAAAATTGGATGAATCACACCCTGGAGTTGGCAGGAGTTGGCAGCAGCAGCAACAGGAGCCCAAATATTACTTTAAAGAGACCCTGGGGTTGGCTTCAGGAGCCCAAAAATTGGATGAATCACACCCTGGAGTTGGCAGCAGCAGCAGCAGGAGCCCAAATATTACTTTAAAGAGACACTGGGGTTGGCTTCAGGAGCCCAAAAATTGGATGAATCACACCCTGGAGTTGGCAGAAGTTGGCAGCAGCAGCAGGAGCCAAAATATTACTTTAAAGAGACCCTGGGGTTGGCCTCAGGAGCCCAAAAATTGGATGAATCACACCCTGGAGTTGGCAGCAGCAGGAGCCCAAATATTACTTTAAAGAGACCCTGGGGTTGGCCTCAGGAGCCCAAAAATTGGATGAATCACACCCTGGAGTTGGCAGCAGCAGCAGCAGCAGGAGCCCAAACATTACTTTAAAGAGACACTGGGGTTGGCTTCAGGAGCCCAAAAATTGGATGAATCACACCCTGGAGTTGGCAGAAGTTGGCAGCAGCAGCAGCAGCAGGAGCCCAAATATTACTTTAAAGAGACCCTGGGGTTGGCCTCAGGAGCCCAAAAATTGGATGAATCACACCCTGGAGTTGGCAGCAGCAGGAGCCCAAATATTACTTTAAAGAGACCCTGGGGTTGGCCTCAGGAGCCCAAAAATTGGATGAATCACACCCTGGAGTTGGCAGCAGCAGGAACCCAAATATTACTTTAAAGAGACCCTGGGGTTGGCTTCAGGAGCCCAAAAATTGGATGAATCACACCCTGGAGTTGGCAGAAGTTGGCAGTAGCAGCAGCAGGAGCCCAAATATTACTTTAAAGAGACCCTGGGGTTGGCTTCAGGAGCCCAAAAATTGGATGAATCACACCCTGGAGTTGGCAGAAGTTGGCAGCAGCAGCAGCAGCAGGAGCCCAAATATTACTTTAAAGAGACCCTGGGGTTGGCCTCAGGAGCCCAAAAATTGGATGAATCACACCCTGGAGTTGGCAGCAGCAGGAGCCCAAATATTACTTTAAAGAGACCCTGGGGTTGGCCTCAGGAGCCCAAAAATTGGATGAATCACACCCTGGAGTTGCAAGCAGCAGCAGGAGCCCAAATATTACTTTAAAGAGACACTGGGGTTGGCTTCAGGAGCCCAAAAATTGGATGAATCACACCCTGGAGTTGGCAGAAGTTGGCAGCAGCAGCAGGAGCCCAAATAATACTTTAAAGAGACCCTGGGGTTGGCCTCAGGAGCCCAAAAATTGGATGAATCACACCCTGGAGTTGGCAGCAGCAGGAGCCCAAATATTACTTTAAAGAGACCCTGGGGTTGGCTTCAGGAGCCCAAAAATTGGATGAATCACACCCTGGAGTTGGCAGCAGCAGCAGCAGGAGCCCAAATATTACTTTAAAGAGACACTGGGGTTGGCTTCAGGAGCCCAAAAATTGGATGAATCACACCCTGGAGTTGGCAGAAGTTGGCAGCAGCAGCAGGAGCCCAAATATTACTTTAAAGAGACCCTGGGGTTGGCCTCAGGAGCCCAAAAATTGGATGAACCACACCCAGGAGTTGGCAGCAGCAGGAGCCCAAATATTACTTTAAAGAGACCCTGGGGTTGGCCTCAGGAGCCCAAAAATTGGATGAATCACACCCTGGAGTTGGCAGCAGCAGCAGCCCAAACATTACTTTAAAGAGACACTGGGGTTGGCTTCAGGAGCCCAAAAATTGGATGAATCACACCCTGGAGTTGGCAGAAGTTGGCAGCAGCAGCAGGAGCCCAAATATTACTTTAAAGAGACCCTGGGGTTGGCCTCAGGAGCCCAAAAATTGGATGAATCACACCCTGGAGTTGGCAGCAGCAGGAGCCCAAATATTACTTTAAAGAGACCCTGGGGTTGGCCTCAGGAGCCCAAAAATTGGATGAATCACACCTTGGATTTGGCAGCAGCAGGAGCCCAAATATTACTTTAAAGAGACCCTGGGGTTGGCTTCAGGAGCCCAAAAATTGGATGAATCACACCCTGGAGTTGGCAGAAGTTGGCAGTAGCAGCAGCAGGAGCCCAAATATTACTTTAAAGAGACCCTGGGGTTGGCTTCAGGAGCCCAAAAATTGGATGAATCACACCCTGGAGTTGGCAGAAGTTGGCAGCAGCAGCAGCAGGAGCCCAAATATTACTTTAAAGAGACCCTGGGGTTGGCCTCAGGAGCCCAAAAATTGGATGAATCACACCCTGGAGTTGACAGCAGCAGGAGCCCAAATATTACTTTAAAGAGACCCTGGGGTTGGCCTCAGGAGCCCAAAAATTGGATGAATCACACCCTGGAGTTGCAAGCAGCAGCAGGAGCCCAAATATTACTTTAAAGAGACACTGGGGTTGGCTTCAGGAGCCCAAAAATTGGATGAATCACACCCTGGAGTTGGCAGAAGTTGGCAGCAGCAGCAGGAGCCCAAATATTACTTTAAAGAGACCCTGGGGTTGGCCTCAGGAGCCCAAAAATTGGATGAATCACACCCTGGAGTTGGCAGGAGTTGACAGCAGCAGCAGCAGGAGCCCAAATATTACTTTAAAGAGACCCTGGGGTTGGCTTCAGGAGCCCAAAAATTGGATGAATCACACCCTGGAGTTGGCAGGAGTTGGCAGCAGCAGCAACAGGAGCCCAAACATTACTTTAAAGAGACCCTGGGGTTGGCTTCAGGAGCCCAAAAATTGGATGATTCACACCCTGGAGTTGGCAGCAGCAGCAGCAGGAGCCCAAATATTACTTTAAAGAGACCCTGGGGTTGGCTTCAGGAGCCCAAAAATTGGATGACTCACACCCTGGAGTTGGCAGCAGCAGCAGCAGAAGCCCAAATATTACTTTAAAGAGACCCTGGGGTTGGCTTCAGGAGCCCAAAAATTGGATGAATCACACCCTGGAGTTGGCAGCAGCAGCAGCAGGAGCCCAAATATTACTTTAAAGAGACCCTGGGGTTGGCCTCAGGAGCCCAAAAATTGGATGAACCACACCCAGGAGTTGGCAGCAGCAGGAGCCCAAATATTACTTTAAAGAGACCCTGGGGTTGGCCTCAGGAGCCCAAAAATTGGATGAATCACACCCTGGAGTTGGCAGCAGCAGCAGCCCAAACATTACTTTAAAGAGACACTGGGGTTGGCTTCAGGAGCCCAAAAATTGGATGAATCACACCCTGGAGTTGGCAGAAGTTGGCAGCAGCAGCAGGAGCCCAAATATTACTTTAAAGAGACCCTGGGGTTGGCCTCAGGAGCCCAAAAATTGGATGAATCACACCCTGGAGTTGGCAGCAGCAGGAGCCCAAATATTACTTTAAAGAGACCCTGGGGTTGGCCTCAGGAGCCCAAAAATTGGATGAATCACACCTTGGATTTGGCAGCAGCAGGAGCCCAAATATTACTTTAAAGAGACCCTGGGGTTGGCTTCAGGAGCCCAAAAATTGGATGAATCACACCCTGGAGTTGGCAGAAGTTGGCAGTAGCAGCAGCAGGAGCCCAAATATTACTTTAAAGAGACCCTGGGGTTGGCTTCAGGAGCCCAAAAATTGGATGAATCACACCCTGGAGTTGGCAGAAGTTGGCAGCAGCAGCAGCAGGAGCCCAAATATTACTTTAAAGAGACCCTGGGGTTGGCCTCAGGAGCCCAAAAATTGGATGAATCACACCCTGGAGTTGACAGCAGCAGGAGCCCAAATATTACTTTAAAGAGACCCTGGGGTTGGCCTCAGGAGCCCAAAAATTGGATGAATCACACCCTGGAGTTGCAAGCAGCAGCAGGAGCCCAAATATTACTTTAAAGAGACACTGGGGTTGGCTTCAGGAGCCCAAAAATTGGATGAATCACACCCTGGAGTTGGCAGAAGTTGGCAGCAGCAGCAGGAGCCCAAATATTACTTTAAAGAGACCCTGGGGTTGGCCTCAGGAGCCCAAAAATTGGATGAATCACACCCTGGAGTTGGCAGGAGTTGACAGCAGCAGCAGCAGGAGCCCAAATATTACTTTAAAGAGACCCTGGGGTTGGCTTCAGGAGCCCAAAAATTGGATGAATCACACCCTGGAGTTGGCAGGAGTTGGCAGCAGCAGCAACAGGAGCCCAAACATTACTTTAAAGAGACCCTGGGGTTGGCTTCAGGAGCCCAAAAATTGGATGATTCACACCCTGGAGTTGGCAGCAGCAGCAGCAGGAGCCCAAATATTACTTTAAAGAGACCCTGGGGTTGGCTTCAGGAGCCCAAAAATTGGATGACTCACACCCTGGAGTTGGCAGCAGCAGCAGCAGAAGCCCAAATATTACTTTAAAGAGACCCTGGGGTTGGCTTCAGGAGCCCAAAAATTGGATGAATCACACCCTGGAGTTGGCAGCAGCAGCAGCAGGAGCCCAAATATTACTTTAAAGAGACACTGGGGTTGGCTTCAGGAGCCCAAAAATTGGATGAATCACACCCTGGAGTTGGCAGAAGTTGGCAGCAGCAGCAGCAGGAGCCCAAATATTACTTTAAAGAGACCCTGGGGTTGGCTTCAGGAGCCCAAAAATTGGATGAATCACACCCTGGAGTCGGCAGGAGTTGACAGCGGCAGCAGCAGGAGCCCAAACATTACTTTAAAGAGACCCTGGGGTTGGCTTCAGGAGCCCAAAAATTGGATGAATCACACCCTGGAGTTGGCAGGAGTTGACAGCAGCAGCAGCAGGAGCCCAAATATTACTTTAAAGAGACCCTGGGGTTGGCTTCAGGAGCCCAAAAATTGGATGAATCACACCCTGGAGTTGGCAGGAGTTGGCAGCAGCAGCAACAGGAGCCCAAACATTACTTTAAAGAGACCCTGGGGTTGGCTTCAGGAGCCCAAAAATTGGATGATTCACACCCTGGAGTTGGCAGCAGCAGCAGCAGGAGCCCAAATATTACTTTAAAGAGACCCTGGGGTTGGCTTCAGGAGCCCAAAAATTGGATGAATCACACCCTGGAGTTGGCAGCAGCAGCAGCAGGAGCCCAAATATTACTTTAAAGAGACCCTGGGGTTGGCTTCAGGAGCCCAAAAATTGGATGAATCACACCCTGGAGTTGGCAGCAGCAGCAGCAGGAGCCCAAATATTACTTTAAAGAGACACTGGGGTTGGCTTCAGGAGCCCAAAAATTGGATGAATCACACCCTGGAGTTGGCAGAAGTTGGCAGCAGCAGCAGCAGGAGCCCAAATATTACTTTAAAGAGACCCTGGGGTTGGCTTCAGGAGCCCAAAAATTGGATGAATCACACCCTGGAGTTGGCAGGAGTTGACAGCAGCAGCAGCAGGAGCCCAAACATTACTTTAAAGAGACCCTGGGGTTGGCTTCAGGAGCCCAAAAATTGGATGAATCACACCCTGGAGTTGGCAGCAGCAGGAGCCCAAATATACACTGGAGTTGGCTTCAGGAGCCCAAAAATTGGATGAATCACACCCTGGAGTTGGCAGAAGTTGGCAGCAGCAGCAGCAGGAGCCCAAAAAATGGCCTAAAGACATAAATATGTTTTGCACCATTTGGAAAGTGTAAAACGTGGCACCATGCTGAATCTAGTCGCATGCATCAGGCATTGGTGGGTGGAAATCCTGGCTGATCCATCCCTGATTCATTTTGACAAAGGTGAGTCTCTCCACATTTTTAGTTGACAGACGAGTTCTCCTCGCCGTAACTATGGCCCCCGCCGCACTAAACACCCGCTCAGATGGCACGCTACTTGCCGGGCAGGACAGCTTTTCCAGGGCAAACTCTGCTAGTTGCGGCCACAAATCAAGTTTGGCTGCCCAGAAGTCCAGCGGATCCTCAAGGTGTGTTGGCATGGTCATGTCAAAGTATGACATGACCTGCTGGTTGAGGTCCTGCTCCAGGTCTTCCTGCTGCTCATGAGTAGCCTCACTATGCGGGTGTAGAAAGCTACTCATTAGCGACTGAAGACTGAGGCTGCTGCTGCTGATGGAGCTTCTGCTGCTGCTGCTGCCAAGCCGAGCGCAGAGGTCCCCTCGAGTCAGACCTGCGAGAGTATGGACCATGGCGCAGATAGGCATCGGCCAACTGCCTACGTAGAATGTCTTTGTAGTAGTTGAGTTTGTCCTCCCTCTCGGTGGGTTTAAAAAATGCCCCCATTTTGTGCCAGAAGCGAGGGTCCAATAAGGTGGACAGCCAGAAGTCATCCCGCCGACAGATGGAAACAATTCTGGGGTCACTACGCAAGCACGTGAGCATGCTTCGTGCCATTTGCGCAAGTGACTCGGATGGACTACCTGTCTCCATCTCCACTGCATACTGCCACGGTGTGCCCGGGTCCTCTGTCTCGCCTTCCTCAAAAACCTCTAGCTCCTCTGGCTGCTCCTGCTCCTCCTCTCCTGTCCGCTGACTAGATAAACCAGCCATTTCGCCAAGCCTAAACTGTGTTTCGCTGGGCAACTCCTCCTCCTCCTCTTCCTCCTCCTCCTCAAGTTCAGCTCCAGCGGGGTTCATGTGGCCGTAAGATGTAAACGCCATGTCTCCAGTGCCCTGACCAGCCATGGTTTCCAACATGTGCTGTAGTACATGAAGCAGTGGAATCACGTCGTTCATCCCGTAATCCTGCCGACTGACAAATAAAGTGGCATCCTCAAAGGGCCTGAGCAAATGGCAGGTGTCGCGTATGAGCTGCCACTGGTTGACATTGAAGTTACACAGGGGAGTCCCCCTATCTGCTTGGATCATCAGGAAATCCGTGATGGCTTTTCTCTGTTCATATAATCGGTCCAACATGTGAAGGGTGGAATTCCAACGGGTGGAAACATCGCAAATCAGACTATGTTGGGGGATACCATTCTGACGCTGTAGCTCAAGAAGGGTGTGTTTGGCGGTGTAGGAGTGGCTGAAGTGCATGCAAAGTTTCCTTGAAGTTGTTAGGATGTCTTGCAGATGGGGGGAACACTTCAGAAACCGCTTGACAACCAGATTGAAGACGTGAGCCATGCAGGGGGCATGGGTCAGGCTTCCTTGGCGCAGCGCAGACAAAATGTTCTTCCCATTGTCGGTAACCATGATTCCCATTTTAAGTTTTCTCGGAGTAAGCCATGTTTGGATTTCCTGATGAATACATTTAAGCAGTTCCTCCCCTGTGTGACTCCGTTCGCCAAGACAAACCATGTGAAGCACTGCATGACACCTCCGTGCCCTGCACACATGGTAGACTGGAGGGGCACTGAGACTTGAGCCTACAGTGGAGGGTGAGGAGATGGCGGAGGATGAGGAGGCCGAGTCGCACAGTGTCACAGGCCCAATGGGCAGAGAGCGCGGAGGCCGAAGCGGCGTGACCTGTCCAAGTTGCTGCTGCTGCTGCAAAGGGACCACATTCACCCAGTGGGCCGTAAACGACATGTACTGCCCCTGACCGTAGTTACAGCTCCAGATGTCGGCGCTGCCATGTATTTTGCTACACACCGACAGGCTCAAGGACTGGCCCACCTTCTGTTCAACAAAAGTGTGCAGCGCTGGTACTGCCTTCTTGGCAAAGAAATGACGGCTTGGGACTCTCCACCTGGCTCGGCACAAGCCATCAGTTCTCTGAAAGGTGCAGATTCCACCACCTGAAAAGGGAGCGACTGCAGCACCAGCAACTTGGACAGGAGCACATTCAGCTTCTGCGCCGTAGGATGAGTGGGCGCATACTGCTGTCTCTTGGACATGGCTTCGCTGATGGATTGCTGGCGGGATGCATGACTTGGAGGAGGAGGAGCAATAGCGACAGAGGATGGGTATGACGCACAGCTGCCTTCGGCTGAGGTGCTGGAGCCTTGGCTGGCAGAAATTGGGAGCTCACTTGGTGAGGAAGCAGACTGGACCACCCCTTGGGAGCCTCGGTTCTCCCAGGTCGCTTTATGGTGACGCATCATATGTTGACGCAGGGCCGTGGTGCCAACATTTGGACCCTGGCCACGCTTCACCTTTTGCCTACATATCTTGCATGTGGCCATGTTACCCTCCTGCGGATGCCTCAGGAAAAACTGCCACACTGCCGAGTAGCTACTTTTCCCACCCCCTGGCCTCACTGATTCACTGCTGCTGTTGCCAACTCCAGGAACCCCTGCTCCACTACCTCCCGATAAGGTAGACTGCCGCACAGCAGGTGCTCTACCCCGGCCCCGGCCCCGGCCGGCTCCAGCCTTTGGAATTGTGCCCCCATGCTGACTGCTACCACCTTGCTGCCTCAGCTGCTGACTCCGGGGCAACCTGCGCCCCTCTTCTCCTGATGATGACGATGAAGCCCCTTCCTCACCCGGCTCCCAAGTGCGATCGGCTTCATCGTCATCATCATCATCACCGAGTTGTGGCTGTACGTCACTGATGTTCGTGGATTCGTCAACAGTGCCTGGCGCAGGAGCTGGAACGCTCGCAGCACCCACGACACTGTCCACATCACTATTTGTCTGCCTAGCTAAAGGAGCCACCTCCATTTCTTGGCTGGGCAGTAGCTGCTGACTGTCCTCCTGTATCTGATCGTCCTCCTCACTAAAGAGTGGAGCTGAACCCAAAGCATAGGATACGTCGCTGGGGGAGGGAACGGCGTAGGACAGAGGCAATGGGAGGACAGGGACTGCTCTCGGGGCATGCCAACTCAGGGTTGTGTCAGAGGAACCTACCGACCCTAGACTGGGGGTCTCAGACGTAAGTTGTGATGATGTTGTTGATGAGCACGTCAACCAATCTACCACGGCAGATGCGTTACTGGTGGAGACCCGACCGCTAGCAGATACTGGCAGATTAGGTCTCTCAGCGTGACTCCTGCTGCTACTGGCCCCCAGTCTGATGCGAGCTCTGCCTGCGGAATCTTGGCCTCTGCCACTCCTCTTTTCACTTCCATGCACTTGTCTGCCCGACATAGTCTAACTGGCGTGGTAGTAGGTGATATTTTAAGAACCCCCAGGCAGCGGTGGGTCTATATGAAACAGAATATAATGCACACCAAAAGTGAGCAGTAACACTCAGCCTCCAACAGGCCTGCCTAGTGTAAATAAGAGAGCTTCTTAGTGTAAAAAAAGAGGGGTATGCTATGTTACAGAATGGGATGCCCCAACAGCCAGCAGTGCACCTGGCAGCAGTAAGACTATGCACAGCAAAAGTGTCTTTATCAGGCCTAATTTCTATTAGAATAAGTGCAAATGGTTATTATGGTATTAAATAGAGGCTGGTGTAGTCACAGAATGGGATGCCACAAAAACTAGAGAGCATGCACAGCAAAAGTGTCTTTATCAGACCTGATTTCTATGAGAATAAGTGCAAATGGTTATTATGGTATTAAATAGAGGCTGGTGTAGTCACAGAATGGGATGCCACAAAAACCAGAGAGCATGCACAGCAAAAGTGTCTTTATCAGGCCTAATTTCTATGAGAATAAGTGCAAATGGTTATTATGGTATTAAATAGAGGCTGGTGTAGTCACAGAATGGGATGCCACAAAAACCAGAGAGCATGCACAGCAAAAGTGTCTTTATCAGGCCTGATTTCTATGAGAATAAGTGCAAATGGTTATTATGGTATTAAATAGAGGCGGTGTAGTCACAGAATGGGATGCCACAAAAACCAGAGAGCATGCACAGCAAAAGTGTCTTTATCAGGCCTAATTTCTATGAGAATAAGTGCAAATGGTTATTATGGTATTAAATAGAGGCTGGTGTAGTCACAGAATGGGATGCCACAAAAACCAGAGAGCATGCACAGCAAAAGTGTCTTTATCAGGCCTGATTTCTATGAGAATAAGTGCAAATGGTTATTATGGTATTAAATAGAGACTGGTGTAGTCACAGAATGGGATGCCACAAAAACCAGAGAGCATGCACAGCAAAAGTGTCTTTATCAGGCCTAATTTCTATGAGAATAAGTGCAAATGGTTATTATGGTATTAAATAGAGGCTGGTGTAGTCACAGAATGGGATGCCACAAAAACCAGAGAGCATGCACAGCAAAAGTGTCTTTATCAGGCCTAATTTCTATGAGAATAAGTGCAAATGGTTATTATGGTATTAAATAGAGGCTGGTGTAGTCACAGAATGGGATGCCACAAAAACCAGAGAGCATGCACAGCAAAAGTGTCTTTATCAGGCCTAATTTCTATGAGAATAAGTGCAAATGGTTATTATGGTATTAAATAGAGGCTGGTGTAGTCACAGAATGGGATGCCACAAAAACCAGAGAGCATGCACAGCAAAAGTGTCTTTATCAGGCCTGATTTCTATGAGAATAAGTGCAAATGGTTATTATGGTATTAAATAGAGGCTGGTGTAGTCACAGAATGGGATGCCACAAAAACCAGAGAGCATGCACAGCAAAAGTGTCTTTATCAGGCCTAATTTCTATGAGAATAAGTGCAAATGGTTATTATGGTATTAAATAGAGGCTGGTGTAGTCACAGAATGGGATGCCACAAAAACCAGAGAGCATGCACAGCAAAAGTGTCTTTATCAGGCCTAATTTCTATGAGAATAAGTGCAAATGGTTATTATGGTATTAAATAGAGGCTGGTGTAGTCACAGAATGGGATGCCACAAAAACCAGAGAGCATGCACAGCAAAAGTGTCTTTATCAGGCCTAATTTCTATGAGAATAAGTGCAAATGGTTATTATGGTATTAAATAGAGGCGGTGTAGTCACAGAATGGGATGCCACAAAAACCAGAGAGCATGCACAGCAAAAGTGTCTTTATCAGGCCTAATTTCTATGAGAATAAGGGCAAATGGTTATTATGGTATTAAATAGAGGCTGGTGTAGTCACAGAATGGGATGCCACAAAAACCAGAGAGCATGCACAGCAAAAGTGTCTTTATCAGGCCTAATTTCTATGAGAATAAGTGCAAATGGTTATTATGGTATTAAATAGAGGCGGTGTAGTCACAGAATGGGATGCCACAAAAACCAGAGAGCATGCACAGCAAAAGTGTCTTTATCAGGCCTAATTTCTATGAGAATAAGTGCAAATGGTTATTATGGTATTAAATAGAGGCTGGTGTAGTCACAGAATGGGATGCCACAAAAACCAGAGAGCATGCACAGCAAAAGTGTCTTTATCAGGCCTGATTTCTATGAGAATAAGTGCAAATGGTTATTATGGTATTAAATAGAGGCGGTGTAGTCACAGAATGGGATGCCACAAAAACCAGAGAGCATGCACAGCAAAAGTGTCTTTATCAGGCCTGATTTCTATGAGAATAAGTGCAAATGGTTATTATGGTATTAAATAGAGGCTGGTGTAGTCACAGAATGGGATGCCACAAAAACCAGAGAGCATGCACAGCAAAAGTGTCTTTATCAGGCCTGATTTCTATGAGAATAAGTGCAAATGGTTATTATGGTATTAAATAGAGGCTGGTGTAGTCACAGAATGGGATGCCACAAAAACCAGAGAGCATGCACAGCAAAAGTGTCTTTATCAGGCCTAATTTCTATGAGAATAAGTGCAAATGGTTATTATGGTATTAAATAGAGGCTGGTGTAGTCACAGAATGGGATGCCACAAAAACCAGAGAGCATGCACAGCAAAAGTGTCTTTATCAGGCCTAATTTCTATGAGAATAAGTGCAAATGGTTATTATGGTATTAAATAGAGGCTGGTGTTGTCACAGAATGGCATGCCACAAAAACCAGAGAGCATGCACAGCAAAAGTGTCTTTATCAGGCCTAATTTCTATGAGAATAAGTGCAAATGGTTATTATGGTATTAAATAGAGGCTGGTGTAGTCACAGAATGGGATGCCACAAAAACCAGAGAGCATGCACAGCAAAAGTGTCTTTATCAGGCCTAATTTCTATGAGAATAAGTGCAAATGGTTATTATGGTATTAAATAGAGGCTGGTGTAGTCACAGAATGGGATGCCACAAAAACCAGAGAGCATGCACAGCAAAAGTGTCTTTATCAGGCCTAATTTCTATGAGAATAAGTGCAAATGGTTATTATGGTATTAAATAGAGGCTGGTGTAGTCACAGAATGGGATGCCACAAAAACCAGAGAGCATGCACAGCAAAAGTGTCTTTATCAGGCCTAATTTCTATGAGAATAAGTGCAAATGGTTATTATGGTATTAAATAGAGGCTGGTGTAGTCACAGAATGGGATGCCACAAAAACCAGAGAGCATGCACAGCAAAAGTGTCTTTATCAGGCCTAATTTCTATGAGAATAAGTGCAAATGGTTATTATGGTATTAAATAGAGGCTGGTGTTGTCACAGAATGGGATGCCACAAAAACCAGAGAGCATGCACAGCAAAAGTGTCTTTATCAGGCCTAATTTCTATGAGAATAAGTGCAAATGGTTATTATGGTATTAAATAGAGGCTGGTGTAGTCACAGAATGGGATGCCACAAAAACCAGAGAGCATGCACAGCAAAAGTGTCTTTATCAGGCCTAATTTCTATGAGAATAAGTGCAAATGGTTATTATGGTCTAAATAGAGGCTGGTGTAGTCACAGAATGGGATGCCACAAAAACCAGAGAGCATGCACAGCAAAAGTGTCTTTATCAGGCCTGATTTCTATGAGAATAAGTGCAAATGGTTATTATGGTATTAAATAGAGGCTGGTGTAGTCACAGAATGGGATGCCACAAAAACCAGAGAGCATGCACAGCAAAAGTGTCTTTATCAGGCCTGATTTCTATGAGAATAAGTGCAAATGGTTATTATGGTATTAAATAGAGGCTGGTGTAGTCACAGAATGGGATGCCACAAAAACCAGAGAGCATGCACAGCAAAAGTGTCTTTATCAGGCCTGATTTCTATGAGAATAAGTGCAAATGGTTATTATGGTATTAAATAGAGGCTGGTGTAGTCACAGAATGGGATGCCACAAAAACCAGAGAGCATGCACAGCAAAAGTGTCTTTATCAGGCCTAATTTCTATGAGAATAAGTGCAAATGGTTATTATGGTATTAAATAGAGGCTGGTGTAGTCACAGAATGGGATGCCACAAAAACCAGAGAGCATGCACAGCAAAAGTGTCTTTATCAGGCCTAATTTCTATGAGAATAAGTGCAAATGGTTATTATGGTATTAAATAGAGGCTGGTGTAGTCACAGAATGGGATGCCACAAAAACCAGAGAGCATGCACAGCAAAAGTGTCTTTATCAGGCCTAATTTCTATGAGAATAAGTGCAAATGGTTATTATGGTATTAAATAGAGGCTGGTGTAGTCACAGAATGGGATGCCACAAAAACCAGAGAGCATGCACAGCAAAAGTGTCTTTATCAGGCCTAATTTCTATGAGAATAAGTGCAAATGGTTATTATGGTATTAAATAGAGGCTGGTGTTGTCACAGAATGGGATGCCACAAAAACCAGAGAGCATGCACAGCAAAAGTGTCTTTATCAGGCCTAATTTCTATGAGAATAAGTGCAAATGGTTATTATGGTATTAAATAGAGGCTGGTGTAGTCACAGAATGGGATGCCACAAAAACCAGAGAGCATGCACAGCAAAAGTGTCTTTATCAGGCCTAATTTCTATGAGAATAAGTGCAAATGGTTATTATGGTCTAAATAGAGGCTGGTGTAGTCACAGAATGGGATGCCACAAAAACCAGAGAGCATGCACAGCAAAAGTGTCTTTATCAGGCCTGATTTCTATGAGAATAAGTGCAAATGGTTATTATGGTATTAAATAGAGGCTGGTGTAGTCACAGAATGGGATGCCACAAAAACCAGAGAGCATGCACAGCAAAAGTGTCTTTATCAGGCCTGATTTCTATGAGAATAAGTGCAAATGGTTATTATGGTATTAAATAGAGGCTGGTGTAGTCACAGAATGGGATGCCACAAAAACCAGAGAGCATGCACAGCAAAAGTGTCTTTATCAGGCCTGATTTCTATGAGAATAAGTGCAAATGGTTATTATGGTATTAAATAGAGGCTGGTGTAGTCACAGAATGGGATGCCACAAAAACCAGAGAGCATGCACAGCAAAAGTGTCTTTATCAGGCCTAATTTCTATGAGAATAAGTGCAAATGGTTATTATGGTATTAAATAGAGGCTGGTGTAGTCACAGAATGGGATGCCACAAAAACCAGAGAGCATGCACAGCAAAAGTGTCTTTATCAGGCCTAATTTCTATGAGAATAAGTGCAAATGGTTATTATGGTCTAAATAGAGGCTGGTGTAGTCACAGAATGGGATGCCACAAAAACCAGAGAGCATGCACAGCAAAAGTGTCTTTATCAGGCCTAATTTCTATGAGAATAAGTGCAAATGGTTATTATGGTATTAAATAGAGGCTGGTGTAGTCACAGAATGGGATGCCACAAAAACCAGAGAGCATGCACAGCAAAAGTGTCTTTATCAGGACTGATTTCTATGAGAATAAGTGCAAATGGTTATTATGGTATTAAATAGAGGCTGGTGTAGTCACAGAATGGGATGCCACAAAAACCAGAGAGCATGCACAGCAAAAGTGTCTTTATCAGGCCTGATTTCTATGAGAATAAGTGCAAATGGTTATTATGGTATTAAATAGAGGCTGGTGTAGTCACAGAATGGGATGCCACAAAAACCAGAGAGCATGCACAGCAAAAGTGTCTTTATCAGGCCTAATTTCTATGAGAATAAGTGCAAATGGTTATTATGGTATTAAATAGAGGCGGTGTAGTCACAGAATGTGATGCCACAAAAACCAGAGAGCATGCACAGCAAAAGTGTCTTTATCAGGCCTAATTTCTATGAGAATAAGTGCAAATGGTTATTATGGTATTAAATAGAGGCTGGTGTAGTCACAGAATGGGATGCCACAAAAACCAGAGAGCATGCACAGCAAAAGTGTCTTTATCAGGCCTGATTTCTATGAGAATAAGTGCAAATGGTTATTATGGTATTAAATAGAGGCGGTGTAGTCACAGAATGGGATGCCACAAAAACCAGAGAGCATGCACAGCAAAAGTGTCTTTATCAGGCCTGATTTCTATGAGAATAAGTGCAAATGGTTATTATGGTATTAAATAGAGGCTGGTGTAGTCACAGAATGGGATGCCACAAAAACCAGAGAGCATGCACAGCAAAAGTGTCTTTATCAGGCCTGATTTCTATGAGAATAAGTGCAAATGGTTATTATGGTATTAAATAGAGGCTGGTGTAGTCACAGAATGGGATGCCACAAAAACCAGAGAGCATGCACAGCAAAAGTGTCTTTATCAGGCCTAATTTCTATGAGAATAAGTGCAAATGGTTATTATGGTATTAAATAGAGGCTGGTGTAGTCACAGAATGGGATGCCACAAAAACCAGAGAGCATGCACAGCAAAAGTGTCTTTATCAGGCCTAATTTCTATGAGAATAAGTGCAAATGGTTATTATGGTATTAAATAGAGGCTGGTGTTGTCACAGAATGGGATGCCACAAAAACCAGAGAGCATGCACAGCAAAAGTGTCTTTATCAGGCCTAATTTCTATGAGAATAAGTGCAAATGGTTATTATGGTATTAAATAGAGGCTGGTGTAGTCACAGAATGGGATGCCACAAAAACCAGAGAGCATGCACAGCAAAAGTGTCTTTATCAGGCCTAATTTCTATGAGAATAAGTGCAAATGGTTATTATGGTATTAAATAGAGGCTGGTGTAGTCACAGAATGGGATGCCACAAAAACCAGAGAGCATGCACAGCAAAAGTGTCTTTATCAGGCCTAATTTCTATGAGAATAAGTGCAAATGGTTATTATGGTATTAAATAGAGGCTGGTGTAGTCACAGAATGGGATGCCACAAAAACCAGAGAGCATGCACAGCAAAAGTGTCTTTATGAGGCCAAATTTCTATGAGAATAAGTGCAAATGGTTATTATGGTATTAAATAGAGGCTGGTGTAGTCACAGAATGGGATGCCACAAAAACCAGAGAGCATGCACAGCAAAAGTGTCTTTATCAGGCCTAATTTCTATGAGAATAAGTGCAAATGGTTATTATGGTATTAAATAGAGGCTGGTGTAGTCACAGAATGGGATGCCACAAAAACCAGAGAGCATGCACAGCAAAAGTGTCTTTATCAGGCCT
The DNA here is from genome assembly GCA_027917425.1 of Gastrophryne carolinensis. Lineage (NCBI taxonomy): Eukaryota > Metazoa > Chordata > Amphibia > Anura > Microhylidae > Gastrophryne > Gastrophryne carolinensis. The sequence continues at coordinate 107,051,983 of CM051243.1, read as the reverse complement.
AATTTCTATGAGAATAAGTGCAAATGGTTATTATGGTATTAAATAGAGGCTGGTGTTGTCACAGAATGGGATGCCACAAAAACCAGAGAGCATGCACAGCAAAAGTGTCTTTATCAGGCCTAATTTCTATGAGAATAAGTGCAAATGGTTATTATGGTATTAAATAGAGGCTGGTGTAGTCACAGAATGGGATGCCACAAAAACCAGAGAGCATGCACAGCAAAAGTGTCTTTATCAGGCCTAATTTCTATGAGAATAAGTGCAAATGGTTATTATGGTATTAAATAGAGGCTGGTGTAGTCACAGAATGGGATGCCACAAAAACCAGAGAGCATGCACAGCAAAAGTGTCTTTATCAGGCCTAATTTCTATGAGAATAAGTGCAAATGGTTATTATGGTATTAAATAGAGGCTGGTGTAGTCACAGAATGGGATGCCACAAAAACCAGAGAGCATGCACAGCAAAAGTGTCTTTATGAGGCCAAATTTCTATGAGAATAAGTGCAAATGGTTATTATGGTATTAAATAGAGGCTGGTGTAGTCACAGAATGGGATGCCACAAAAACCAGAGAGCATGCACAGCAAAAGTGTCTTTATCAGGCCTAATTTCTATGAGAATAAGTGCAAATGGTTATTATGGTATTAAATAGAGGCTGGTGTTGTCACAGAATGGGATGCCACAAAAACCAGAGAGCATGCACATCAAAAGTGTCTTTATCAGGCCTGATTTCTATGAGAATAAGTGCAAATGGTTATTATGGTATTAAATAGAGGCTGGTGTAGTCACAGAATGGGATGCCACAAAAACCAGAGAGCATGCACAGCAAAAGTGTCTTTATCAGGCCTAATTTCTATGAGAATAAGTGCAAATGGTTATTATGGTATTAAATAGAGGCTGGTGTAGTCACAGAATGGGATGCCACAAAAACCAGAGAGCATGCACAGCAAAAGTGTGTTTATCAGGCCTAATTTCTATGAGAATAAGTGCAAATGGTTATTATGGTATTAAATAGAGGCTGGTGTAGTCACAGAATGGGATGCCACAAAAACCAGAGAGCATGCACAGCAAAAGTGTCTTTATCAGGCCTGATTTCTATGAGAATAAGTGCAAATGGTTATTATGGTATTAAATAGAGGCTGGTGTAGTCACAGAATGGGATGCCACAAAAACCAGAGAGCATGCACAGCAAAAGTGTCTTTATCAGGCCTAATTTCTATGAGAATAAGTGCAAATGGTTATTATGGTATTAAATAGAGGCTGGTGTAGTCACAGAATGGGATGCCACAAAAACCAGAGAGCATGCACAGCAAAAGTGTCTTTATCAGGCCTAATTTCTATGAGAATAAGTGCAAATGGTTATTATGGTATTAAATAGAGGCTGGTGTAGTCACAGAATGGGATGCCACAAAAACCAGAGAGCATGCACAGCAAAAGTGTCTTTATCAGGCCTAATTTCTATGAGAATAAGTGCAAATGGTTATTATGGTATTAAATAGAGGCTGGTGTAGTCACAGAATGGGATGCCACAAAAACCAGAGAGCATGCACAGCAAAAGTGTCTTTATCAGGCCTGATTTCTATGAGAATAAGTGCAAATGGTTATTATGGTATTAAATAGAGGCTGGTGTAGTCACAGAATGGGATGCCACAAAAACCAGAGAGCATGCACAGCAAACGTGTCTTTATCAGGCCTAATTTCTATGAGAATAAGTGCAAATGGTTATTATGGTATTAAATAGAGGCTGGTGTAGTCACAGAATGGGATGCCACAAAAACCAGAGAGCATGCACAGCAAAAGTGTCTTTATCAGGCCTAATTTCTATGAGAATAAGTGCAAATGGTTATTATGGTATTAAATAGAGGCTGGTGTAGTCACAGAATGGGATGCCACAAAAACCAGAGAGCATGCACATCAAAAGTGTCTTTATCAGGCCTGATTTCTATGAGAATAAGTGCAAATGGTTATTATGGTATTAAATAGAGGCTGGTGTAGTCACAGAATGGGATGCCACAAAAACCAGAGAGTATGCACAGCAAAAGTGTCTTTATCAGGCCTAATTTCTATGAGAATAAGTGCAAATGGTTATATGGTCTTAAACAGAGGCTGCTGTAGTCACAGAATGGGATGCCTCACAGCAGACTTAAGATCAGTTCAGTATATATGCACAGTTAGTTAGTATAAGCAGCCTGAAAACGCTAACAAAGCCTGTCAGGCTGGATGAAAAAAAAAAAAAAAAACTCCCTGTGACAGGCTGACAGCCTCTGATTTTTCTACCTTTCCCTGTTTTTCGCTGACTTTCTGTCTGTCTCCTGTCTGTCTCCTGCCTGTTTCTAGCCTGTCCCTGTCTGTCCCTGCCTGTCTAACTGTCTCTCTCCCTGCCTACTGCAGCGTCCTGTCTCTCACGAATGCAATAGAGAAATGAGGAAAAGCAAGATGGCCGGCCTTAAATAGCGCTGTGACGTCACCGGGCTTGCTGGCTGCTGATAGGCTGCATGTGACTGTCCCAGCTTGCACTGGCGCGGGGTTGATGTCTGGACATGTCCCGTCCGCCATCTTAGAATGCCTGTAATGTAAATGAATGGATGTTAAAGGAAAACTTCAAGCGATCGAATCGCGGGGAAATTCGGATTCGATCCGAATCGAATTTTTCCTGAAATTCGGATCGAATCCGGGTTCGTCCGGATCGATTCGCTCATCCCTAACAATAAATAAAAAAAATTGAAATTAGTCATTACATATAATAAATTCAGAATTAAATAACATTGTTGTGTTTTTTATTATATAATTTTCAACCATAGTAATGTTTAATTATATCCGAGTGCGCATTTCACATATACAACTATCAAGGAGAATGAGCTTCACTGGAGAGAAGAAAGTGGTAAAAGTAAGCATTATGAAGAATAGAACACTTCATGGCAATACTGTCAGTGGTAAAGGTAAGCATTAGGATGAACAGAAGAACACTGCATGCCAAGCCTGAAAATGGTAATGTTAAGCATTAGGAAGAATAAAAGTACAATGCATGCCAAGCTGGAAAGTGGTAAAGGTAAGTTTTAGGAAGAATAGAAGAACACTGCATGCCAGGCCTAAAAGTGGTAAAGGTAAGCATTAGAAAAACACTGCATGCCAATACTGTCAGTGGTAAAGATAACATTAGGAAGAATAGAAGAACATGCAATGGGACATCCTGAACTAAGACCAAGCTAGGAGAAGGAGCAATGCTGGAGAGAAGGATCGGTAGAGCTGAGCACTTTGGAGCAGAAGAGACTTGGCACAGCAATAAGTATGTAATGGAATATCAGGGCCAGGGGCTGAAGAATGAAAAGCACTAAAAATTAGAGACTTGCATTTGCGTACAAGCCAGCGAATGCTTACACATTACGGATAAATGAAAAATGATTTGAAAAACGGATTTCACACGCTAAATTAAGGGGAAAAACAGCTCCTTTCAGAAGGAAACTTGTAGGATCTCGCTGGACACTGTAACTTTACACAGCATGTTACATTGAAAAAGGCCCTAAAACACCGGAAGACGGGTCGTTTGCTCCACGTAAACGCAATTGTCATCCATCGCCTAAGCTGTTTTCCATTTTTAAACTGAAGAAGAAATGGCCGAGATATCATGGTTTACAGTTTTACCTCATGATTTCTCTTCGGAAGTATGTGGGCCTGGAGCTATGATGCTGCATAATAATCGGCATAATGGGTGGAGCGGTGCTGAGAGTAAGAGTGCATACTAGAGGGAGGCTGGGTGAGGAAGAAGGGGTTACCTGGGCACCACACACCACACCACAGAATCGCCCCAAAGTTCAGGTTCAGTTTCAATGGGGAACTGATTGGAGTCGAGTTCAGGTACCTGAACCAAACTTTTGTTTGAAGCTCAGACAAACGTGTCGAACCCAAACCGCCCAACACTACTTGTGATTCTACCCTTATCCCTTATCCTGAGGGAAGGGATCTAATTCCTATTGTACCCTCTTTCAATAGCATTCACTTTCGCAGTATGATGTTTGCTCTGTGTTTTACCCTGTCTATAATGAGTACTTTGTACAGTGCTATGGTTATTCTGACCCCTTGCCAGTCAGCCCAGGTTTTTCCAGTGCCTTTAAGTTTGCAGGGGGGGCAAGGTCATATGGGTCATGTAGGACATGCATCTGTCAGTTATTAAAAATTATTTTTATCTGCCTAAAAAAGTTTAGATCATTTGGGGCAGGTTGTCAGCTTCCTCTGTGCCACTATCTTCCAGGATATGTGCTTTCAGCCAGTCTCTGGCTATTTGGGGCTAAAGATGGAGTGAGGGATGCTTAGCTGATTAACCTTGCATGGGCATGTGAATAACAATATTAATAATAGTGCTACATGGATAGACTGAAAAGGATAATTCTGTGAGTACTCACCTGTAGAACTGATTTCTCTTTCATTATTTCTTCATAAAAATACAATCAAAATAACCTACCTAATGGTTTAGGTCTGCATGAGGGTGGCCGTGCGGTGGCTCGGAGCACACCCCGGCCGGATGCTGGGGTCGCGAAGCGGTGGTGCACAGCATTTTGCTAAGCCAAAAATCTTTCCACGGCAGCGGCCTGAGAAACCGCGATGTGCCCCTGAGAAGTACCGAAGGAGTCGGCGGTGCTCGCCACTTTCCTAAGCTGAAAATCTTTCAGCGGCGGTGGCCGAGAAAAGAGCGTTGTGCCCCTGAGAAGAACCGTCCGCTTCAGTGGTGCTAGCAACTTCACCAAGCCAAAAATCCTTCCATGGCGGCCGAGAAAAGATTGCTGTGCTATCTACTTTGCTAAGACGAAATTCTTCCAGCGATGGTGTCCGAGAAAAAGATCCTTCCTCACTGCTGCCTTAGCTCCACCCCAGAGTGCCCCAAGACCCTGGTGCTTACCCTTACCATCCTGATCCGGATGCAGCATAGCTGTGGAGGCATTGTGGGTCTCTCCAGATCAGAGGAGTATAAGGGGCCAAGAACAGTCAGGGTTTCCAATTCCCCTGTTTCCAAGGCATAATCCTTAAAAACTAAAAAGTAAATGGGAGAGGAGTTCAGATACACCCGTGCAGTCCAGTTCAAACTGCAAGAAAGAAACTGGATTGGAAGAAGTCAGCCTGAAGGATATAAGGCTCGATTCAGAGACACATTCGTCCGGACTTCCGTAGCTGTCTGTGAAAGTTTTGGTGGGTGTTAGTCTTTTTTTTTGCTTTTTTTCGTACATTTTTCACTCGCACGAACGTTCGAGAACATGCGTATATACTCTTTCGATAATGGTGCCAAAATCGGAAGATTTTCGTTACTTCGGGAGCTTTTTCCCAACAAATCGGAAATGTCTCGTCCGTTCAGAAATTTTTCGTTATTGCAATGGGCTTGCGATTAATTCAGAGAGCTGATTGCCGATGGTCCCACACCTCATAAATTCGTTTCAGGGCAAAAAAATTCCCGGCACCTTTTTGACTACGGGAGCGCGAGCCATCCATGGACGAGGCTACTGCCTTTGAGGAGCATGAGGATCTGCAACTCATGGGCATTGAGATCGTCCGGAGGTCAGAGACCAGATTGCACCGGCGGCGACGCATGGACATCAATAGCATGCATGACACTGAGCTGTTCGAGCTGACCAGGCTTAATCGCGCTTCCCTCCATAAACTGTATAGTGAGCTACGGCCATGGTTAGCTCGCACCACAAGGAAGGGGCAAGCAATTTCAGGTATGACCAAGATGCTTGGCTGCCTGCAATTTTTGGCGAACGGCTCGTTCCAGAGGCTGGGTGCCCTCTCCGTGGGGATTTCACAGCCTACGCTGAGCCGCGCGCTATCCAAATTTTTGGAAGGCATGGCTACCATAACTCGGAAATATATTTGTTTCCCTGAGGATATGGTAGCCAGAAACGCCATTAAGCTGGCATTTTTTAATATCGCCGACATGCCCAATGTCATGGGTGCTATTGACTGCACCCACGTTGCCCTCGTCCCTCCGTCAAGCGACGAGTATATATACAGGCAAGTTTTGGCTTCCATTGTCTCTAAATATTTGTGTGTCCCTCCTTTGCTCAATCACATTATTAGTTTGCTTCATTGGCCATAGTCCCTCCTTTAATGAAAAGCTTCCTTGTGACTAATCTCGCCATTTGTAGTAACTTTCATTGCCAATAGTCCCTCCTTTACTGAAAAGCTTCCTTGTGACTAATCTCGCCATTTGTAGTAACTTTCATTGCCAATAGTCCCTCCTTTACTGAAAAGCTTCCTTGTGAATAATCTCGCCATTTGTAGTAACTTTCATTGCCAATAGTCCCTCCTTTACTGAAAAGCTTCCTTGTGAATAATCTCGCCATTTGTAGTAACTTTCATTGCCAATAGTCCCTCCTTTTGTTTAGTCCCTCTAGGTTAATATACTCTCTGATTTTACATCTTCCCTCATTGCAATCACTCCCTCCTTGCTAATGCTCCCTCCTTGCCAAGAGTGTATGTGTAACAACGGCCCTTATTTATAAATTAGTTCCAAAGTTAGTTATTTCAAAGTAAAACATTTGTAAGTGTACTTTTAATAGAACAAGTAAGACTGTCAAGGCTCAAACATTGATATTCTTTTGTTGACCACTTAAAGTGGACCAACACCCAGGATTTTGACTATCCTGGGTCTTGGTCCACTTCGGTGGGGCACCCCCGATCGGGGTGCCCCGCTGTGTGAAACCCCCCCTAACCCCCCGAAAAACTCACCTCTCCCCGCTCCCAGCGCCGACGTACAAGAGAAGATCTTGAACGTCTAAGCGGCGGCGGCCGCCGCCGCCTCCCTCGCGTCACTTTGAACGCGCGCGCCCCCGCGCCGGCCATTCGCAGACGGCCGGCGCGGAGGCGCGCACGCCTACAGGGGCGCGAGGGAGGCGGCGGCGGCCGGCCGCCGCCGAAGATAAGGTAGGTGAGTTGGGGTGTTTGGGGGGGTTTCACCCCGCGGGACATCCCGATCTCGGATGTCCCGCGGGGTGGGGGGTGATCGGCCCGGGAATCTTATAGATTCCCGGGCCGATCACCCGTGGGTGTTGGTCCACTTTAAATGGAACGTAGTTGTTTAGTGTTATTTGTCTGGATGTTACATTTTGACATAGGCTGTTTGAAGTGTGCGTTGGATTTGTTTACTAAACGTTATTTTTTTGTTGTTTCTGTTTCCTTTTTACACAGAAATCGCAAAATGGGCCATTCGCTGAATGTGCAAGCGGTGGTGGCCCAGGACCTGCGCTTTCTGAGCGTCCTGGCAGGCTACCCTGGCTCAGCCCATGATGCGTATATCCTGCGCAGATCTGGATTATTCCGCCGGTTTGAGTCAGGGGAATTTGCGGGTGCATGGCTCCTTGGTAAGTTGGCTCAAATTATCGATTTGGATTGTATATGTATGGCAAAGTTTTAGGTTGGATTTACCTTTCATAAACGCTGCCTTGCCCCTCACCTTGTGAACATGTGTAAGCACACTGGAACCATTACATTAGACAAACTCCATTGGCTGCAAAATTGTTTTGCCTGCATTGTTTTAATTAATAAGTGTAATGTGAGGCAAAGTCTGAAACAGCCTTCTAAACCATTTTCTTTCAAAATCTGTTATTGACTTTACCAGAGAGTCAGCGCCATCTTTGCTTACATGCATTTAACTTACTGAGTAGAGGTGAGCGGGATAAAGTGCAGGGGCCGGCTTAGACCGGTTTTTGAGTAAGCCAATAATTATAAAGGGTCAGGTCAAGTTAGACCATACTACATTGTTCTGCAGCACAGGCAGGAAACAATAGCTGCTAACAGTCTGCCTGATTGCTCACCATCCCCAGTATTATTTGACTACTTTTGACCCACATCTATCACATATGTTTAATTTTTTGGTTTAGCATCTGCAATCTGTATGCTCATGTTTGTGTGACAATGTCACATACCTCTTTTATTTTTATTGCAGTAGGAATGTTGCGTGGCAATGTATGATTTACTGTTATTAATTTTTTTTTTGGTTTTTTTATTTAGGAGATTTGGGGTATCCACTACTGCCGTGGCTCATGACTCCGGTCCTCCGGCCACAAACTCCAGCACAAGAGGCCTATAACCGTGCACATAGAAAGACCAGGGCAGTGGTGGAGAGGGCCTTTGGACTCCTCAAGACCCGGTTTCGGTGCTTGGACCACACTGGGGGCTCCCTGCAGTATGACCCGAAAAAGGTCATTGACATTATAATGGCATGTGCCGCGCTCCATAATTTAGCCATTATGCAAAGGGTCCCCCGATATCTGGATTGCCCACCCTCTCCACCCTCCGATGAGGCAGACGACGCCTATGTGGGCCAGCCAAGTGCGTCTGGGCAAGCCGTGCGGGCAAATTTAATAGCCACACATTTTTCCTAATTTAGTTTTTATTTTAATTTGTGTAATTTTTTTTGGGTTTGTTTGGCTATCTTTAATTTCATTATGAAGTAAACAATAATGAATTTGTGCAACCCAAAAAAAAATCTATGTTTGAGTATTTATTTGTAGACCTTGGTTATTGTTTGTTTGGGTGCCAACTTGAACTCATATTTCTCTATCAAAACACCACACACATGAGCTTGTTCAAACCAAAATGTTTACTACTTAGTAAAAGGTATATGTGATACAAACAGAATAGGAGGTGAGTGCCCCTCACATACTTTGGGACCACACCTGTACATGCAATTATGTTCAATACATTTGTCCACAAAGGAAATAGCACAAAATTAATCCCTCTCCTGCTTGCCCACATTTTCCACAGACACAGGTTGAAAGCAAACCTAGCTATGCCACATCTACACCTGTAAGTCAGTGGGCCACCCAAACAAGAACACCCAGTCCCAATCCAAATCCAGTACAATCACAGCCAGGGTCCAAGGTCTTAGATGTTAAGGCCAGAATGTCACCCAATCATGCCGCCAAACATGAGGAGCCACCACAAATGTTATTGTGGCCATGGCAGCCGCGCAACACCTTAAGTGGCCGATTCAGTGAGTCTTGGACTCTGGCATTGGCTACTGGGCTACCTCAGGCCTTGAATGAGCTATATGGGGGATAATCAAAAACAACCGAGCAAGAACAGCGCAAAATTGGAGATTTTTAGGCCTCACCAGACAAGTCAATCCAGTGGGTAGGTATCGTAAAGATATGGACCAGATTCATGCCTAGCACACCTTAATATGTGTGATGCCCATAGAACCCAGGTTGGGGCCCTTGGTGGGGGGGGGGGCATAACATGGGCCTGTGTGGCATTCAGAATCTGCAACTGTTCCAAAATGTGTCTTTGGTTAGTGTGCATTTCGGCCATGCCTGACCTTATTTCAGAAGTCAAGTTGGCCATGTGGCTGTTATGGGTCCTCAATTCAGTCAGCACGGCACTGAAGGTAGTATTTAGGGTCTCCAATTGGCCCCTAATATGCTCCTGATTTTGTTGGTTTTGGCGGCGAAAAAGGCGCCTCTCATGGTGCCATGCTGACTCCATCATCTGCACGCCCCTCCCCTGGGAAACTGTGCGACGTTGCTGAGTACGCCGCCCAATTCCCCTGGTTGTGGGGCGTGCAGATGATGTTGCTCGAGGACCCCCAACAGCCACAGGTGTGCTCGCCAAATCCTCAGCAGCAGATCTGAAACTGGGGACTGGAGGGTCAGTCTCTGCATGCTGCCCACGATGTGCAGGCAGCATGCAGCCAGCTTCACTCTGCTGCTGTGGATTTGGCGGAGACACATTTTGGGACAGTTGCAGATTCTGTCCCAGGGGAAGATCTTCAGAATCTCCTATGAAGCTTCCATCTTCCTCCTGCTCCTGGATTTGCTCCATCAGTGTGTGGCTCTGTTGGGGACATGTAAAAAAAACAGGTTCAGTGTGTGGAATACCTAGAAAAACCACACAAGCAAAACATGGCAAGCTACATGCATACACAACAGCATCAAAATACACTTACCGTAGACATCGGATCCTGGGTCCTATGCAGCGCGGAAGAAGACGGACGCGGTAACATGGCAGAGGAGTCCCCACTAGCTGAGGGATGATGCTGGCCTGCTTTAGAAGAAAAAGAGCGATGAATACACACAACTATGCATAGTTTATGTTTAAGAACACATATGGTAATCAAAGAAACGTGGCAAAGCAGTAAGGGCCCCTCCCACAACGTGGCCACTTGCCATTCCATAGGAATCCCATTACATTAGTGCATGGATTGTTAAACCAGACTAGACACATTGGTCACGTGTCTAAAACCAAACATGCCAAGAATGGCTGATGTGTGAGTTGCAACATCCCTTTAAGGCGATGAAGTTAACACACTAAGGTGGGAAAAAACACTTACAATATGATTCTGGTGGGGAATATTTGTATGGCATAAAACCTTCCTAGAAAACCATCTTAATCAGTTGTGCAACTAAACCAGCTCAAACCAAATTGACCAACAGGCAAAGATATTATTGTGGCGTGTGCTTGTCAATTAATACATAGCACCCATTCCTTTTCTACACTTCTAAGTGACATATTTTTCAGAAATTTCATTAAACATCATGTATGTGGCTGTCAATTTGCACATTACCAGGCCACACCCATGACACTCCCTAGTCAAAGTGAGCACTCCTAACAAACCCACCCCCTAGAGCCATGTGCTTAGCTAGCCCTTGCTGACACCCCCTAGAGCCATGTGCTTAGCTAGCCCTTGCTGACACCCCCTAGAGCAATGTGCTTAGCTAGCCCTTGCTGACACCCCCTAGAGCCATGTGCTTAGCTAGCCCTTGCTGACACCCCCTAGAGCAATGTGCTTAGCTAGCCCTTGCTGACACCCCCTAGAGCCATGTGCTTAGCTAGCCCTTGCTGACACCCCCTAGAGCCATGTGCTTAGCTAGCCCTTGCTGACACCCCCTAGAGCCATGTGCTTAGCTAGCCCTTGCTGCGTATGTGTATGTTTCAATACATTTGTGTGGTCATTCAGACATTACTAACCTGCAGGAATTGGTGGGTTGTCGGTGTCCTGCTGGCCCGAGTGTCCCTCTAAGGCCACGGGATGTAATAAGGACAGCACCATCTCCTCAGCCGGTGTAAATCGCATTTTTGTTGGGAAACCTCCGCCAGTTGTTTCGCTGAAAAACATAGTAAGCATAATTAAGCGCACTGATGGACAGACAAGAATAATAAAAACCCAAACATTAGCTATGTACCTGTGCATCCGCCTTAGATTCTCTTTCTTCCGCACTGCATATTTCAGGTCCGAAATCTTACGTTGAATCTGGTCCATATCTTTACGTTCCTCACCCGCTGCATTGACTTGCCTGGTGAGTTCTTCAAAAATCTCTGTTTTGCGCTGTTTACTGGTGTGTTTTGATCTTCTACCATATAGCTCATCAAAATGTAAGGTGAGCCCAGTAGCCAATGCCAGAGTTTGGGACTCAGCAAAACGGCCACCCAAGTGTCCTCTGCGCAAGTTGCGCCCTCTTCGGGGTGGTTGTGGCTCCTCACTGCTTGGTTGCAAATGGGGTGACATTCTGGCCTGGGGGATGGAGGAGACCTCAAGGACTGGAGGCTGGCTGTTGATCTTACTGGACTTGGGAAGGGACTGGGTGTTCTTGGCTGGGTGGACCCTGAAGTTGCAGGTGTAGATGTGGCATAGGGGGAATGCATGCCAACCTGTGCCGGAGGATAATGTGGGCGAGCAAGAGAGGGTCTTGGTGAGCTTGAGCTGCTGCTGTGGGTCTGTGGGGCCTTGGAGGTGGTTGGCTGGGTCTGTGGGGCCTTGGAGGTGGTTGGCTGGGTCTGTGGGGCCTTGGAGGTGGTTTGCTTGGCCTTAGTTTTTGAGCCACGTGCAGGGGGGGAGGGGGCCGTTGGCCTTTGGCGGCTTTTCGGGCTTCTGGAGCGTGTTCTTGTTTGGCCCCTGCGGCGCCTTGGGCCCCTGCTGCGGCTTCTGGACCGGGAGGTGGTTCGGCCCCTGCTGCGCCTTGGGCCCCTGCTGTGGCTTCTGGACCGTGAGGTGGTTCGGCCCCTGCGGCGCCTTGGGCCCCTGCTGCGGCTTCTGGACCGGGAGGTGGTTCGGCCCCTGCGGCGCCTTGGGCCCCTGCTGCGGCTTCTGGACCGGGAGGTGGTTCGGCCCCTGCGGCGCCTTGGGCCCCTGCTGCGGCTTCTGGACCGGGAGGTGGTTCGGCCCCTGCTGCGCCTTCTGGACCGGGAGGTGGTTCTGCCCCTGCTGCGGCTTCTGGCCCTGTGTTTTTGGCCTTTGCCTATGGCCTTGGTGCCACGTGGGGGGGGTGATGTGGGGCAGGGTGGGGTGGGGCTTCGTCCCCTCTTACCCATCTGTGGGACATGAGTTTTAGCAGGCTTGGTTACCTTGCTCCTTGGTTGTGGTGGTGCTGCAACCTCCTTTTTGGCCGCAGCCTTGGTGGTAGCCCTTAGTCGGGCTTTAGGCTCTTGCGACCTTGTTTGCGGACCCTCGCCCTGCTCAGCCTGCTTGCTCTGCTTCTTCGCTGGAATTTTTCTTTTGGGTGCCATTTTGTGTGGACTCTCAAAGAGAATGAGCTGTGTGTGCAGGGACCTTTAAATAAGGTCTCCGGCGTGTGACGCCTACGCGTTCGCTTACGCGCACGTCCGGCCGTTCGCACGGCCGTGCGAAACCCGGAAACCGCTGGGGCCGTGCTTATCTGCTGCCTAGAAGAAGAAGAAAGATGGCGCCCACTATCTTCACCCGCCAACAAGAAGAGATAATCATGCTTGTAAGTGTCTTTTAACGACTTTGCTTTGATTGTTAATTGTTGCTCTACATGTTAAGGATGCGCAAAAAGTAATATTTTGGTTAAAGCTTTGGTTCGACTACATGCACAACCAAGCGCACGCCACACACGTGCCAAACGACAGTGCTGCCATATTTGAAAGTTAACTTAGCCTAAAAGTGTGTGTGTGTATGTGTTCATGTGATTGAACCAAATAATGTATTGTTGCCTCTTCTAGATATGCATTTCTGAGTTCTTGCTATGTTTGTTTTTTGTTTTGTAGACCATGCTGGAGCGCAGGTACGACCACCTGCCCAACTCGTTTGCCAAACGAAACGTCGCCCTGGAGATCATCTCGGAGATCCAACACCAGACCGACACCACCTTCACCCACACACAGATCATGCAGCATTGGTCGGACCTGAAGCGACTGCACATGCCCCGGGTGCGGAGGTTTTTTGGAATCCATTTCCCAAGTAAGTACATAGCGCTTGCATGCAAGATGAAACTAGGACAGAATTTCGGCCTTTTATTTATAATGCCTTCTCTTTTGTAGTGTTGGAAATAGATTACAGAATTCGCCGCACCCGGAGGCGCACAGGCCGACCAGTGCTGCATGATTCTACAGCTGGGAGTGAAGGTGGTGGATCTCCAGGGCGACGGGCCGACCCCTCCTCTGTGGCCTCCTCAGAGCAGCCCCTGGACCTTACCACAGAGGAGGGGCGGCACAGCGTGGGCAGGCAGTCGTACCCTGCCACGCATGCGGGATCCTCTGGTATGTCACTCTTCATGTCTACCCAAAAACATATAATTGCTAGCTCTTGATATCACCAAACTGAATCCTTTATTCTGTATTTGTAGATGTTTCGGTTGCGGGTGAAGTAGTGGGTGAGAAGGCAGCAGATAGGAGCCCACAAGACCCTGGAGAAGGTGAGTCATGTGACCCAGACTTAGCTAAAAACATTTGAGGACTGCGGAAACAGACATCCAAACTAACCATTTTGTCCATGTTTCGACAGGCAATTCTTCACAGCAGAGCCAGGAACCAGGACCTCAGGGTGTTGGCCCCAACGAGCCATCTCTCGGCCACCAACCAAGTAAGTAGTCATGGCATTATAGACATTTCTGTCTAAATTCCCATGAACACCAAAACACATAATGCCCTAGTCAATGCCAATATAAGAGGGACCTGTGTCCACTTAATTAGCTTAATTACTTGCCCAACTGTCCTGTGGCCACTGAATTAGCTTAATTACTACCACAACTGTCCTGTGGCCACTGAATTAGCTTAATTACTACCACAACTGTCCTGTGGCCACTGAATTAGCTTAATTACTACCACAACTGTCCTGTGGCCACTGAATTAGCTTAATTACTACCACAACTGTCCTGTGGCCACTGAATTAGCTTAATTACTACCACAAATGTCCTGTGGCCACTTAATTAGCTTAATGACCTGTGGCCACTTCATAACCTTAATTCCTGTCATTAATGACATATGTGCATTATAGTTAATTTGTTTATTAAAATACATTAAATCCACAGGTGATAAACATGTATTGTTCTCCGAATAATTTGTTTTTCTGATTTTTTTGCAGGGACCACAAGACAGCGACTTGCTGATATGAGTCGGAGGGTCCTTGAGTTGGTGGCCGATCTGCAGGCGATGCGGGACACGTTGGGGACAACAGAAGAGGAAGACTAGTGTCCTGGTTCCTGGCCCTGTAGATTTGTAAATAGTTTTATTTGTACATAGTTTTATTTGTTAAACACCAAAGTTTTTTGTATATAGTTTTATTGTTTTTAAAAAAAAATTTATTGTATATAGTTTTTAAAGTTTTTAAAAAATCTTAGTGTATATATTTTTATTAACCACCCAACAATTTGTATATAGTTTTTAATTTTTTCGGGCAAAAGTTGCCAAAAATATTTGGTCAAAAAATGGCAATTGAGCAATAAAAACACAAAAAAAAAAAAAAAAAAAATGTTGTCCCATTTATTTGCACAAATACATTTACCAAAAACAAGGGGACAATGACATATTTGAAAATCAAGATTGTGATGTCCGTGAAGTGATTTGGGTAAGTTTTAGGGTGTGAAAATGGAAGAAGAACCAAAGCGCTAAGTGATTTGGGTAAGTTTTAGGGTGTGAAAATGGAAGAAGAAACAAGGCGCTAAGTGATTTGGGTAAGTTTTAGGGACCTAAAATGGAAGAAGAAACATGGCGCTAAGTGATTTGGGTAAGTTTTAGGGACCTAAAATGGAAGAAGAACCAAAGCGCTAAGTGATTTGGGTAAGTTTTAGGGTGTGAAAATGGAAGAAGAACCAAAGCGCTAAGTGGTTAGGGTGAGCTTTAAGGGACCTCAAGGGAAAAGGCAGGATAGCGCTAAGTGGTTAGGGTGAGCTTTAAGGGACCTCAAGGGAAAAGGCAGGATAGCGCTAAGTGGTTAGGGTGAGCTTTAAGGGACCTCAAGGGAAAAGGCAGGATAGCGCTAAGTGGTTAGGGTGAGCTTTAAGGGACCTCAAGGGAAAAGGCAGGATAGCGCTAAGTGGTTAGGGTGAGCTTTAAGGGACCTCAAGGGAAAAGGCAGGATAGCGCTAAGTGGTTAGGGTGAGCTTTAAGGGACCTCAAGGGAAAAGGCAGGATAGCGCTAAGTGGTTAGGGTGAGCTTTAAGGGACCTCAAGGGAAAAGGCAGGATAGCGCTAAGTGGTTAGGGTGAGCTTTAAGGGACCTCAAGGGAAAAGGCAGGATAGCGCTAAGTGGTTAGGGTGAGCTTTAAGGGACCTCAAGGGAAAAGGCAGGATAGTGCTTAGTGGTTAGGGTGAGTTTAGTCTTGACAGATACTTTAGGAAAAAATGAAGCAGGATGTAGCGGGAAAATGATAGGATTCGTGTGAGGATACGATGGGAAAAGGGCAAAAACGAAAGGCTACGTTGGTAGTTGTGAAAAATGAATCTGAACATTTTCGATGGAAAATGACATCCTCGTCTGCGTACTCTGGCATATGAGCGCACGGACGCGCTACGGAAGGTTTACGAAGCATGCATAGAATCGCTCGAACGCTCATGCGAGAGCGGGAAATTTTGAAAATCTTACGACGTCGGCACCAAACCGAAAGTTTTTTGGTGTCTCTCTGAATCGAGCCTATAGTCCCGGGAGGAGGAGCCACGCTTTTGTTCTTGCAGTCCACGCCCTTCGGCCGAGATGACCCAATCATGACTGGTTCCACTTTGCTGACATTAGTGGGAAGACTGTCCCACAGGACCCAGGACACATGGTCAATAGACAACTGGGTCCCATCTCTGGCTCACCAACCAGAGAAATCCAAGTTGTGCTTTAAGCATATCCATGGGGGAAGACCTACACGACATGCAATTAGCATAAAACATTGCAGATATATGTTCCTCAACAGCCTGCAGATAAGCCACACCCCGCCACACCCATTACCCTATGAAGTTGTCAGTTTAACTAAGGGTCCCACTTTGAGTTCTTCCAAAAATGGTCAGTTTATACTTGGTCCACCAGGCTATATTTGTCTAATAAAACATCCTGGTAGAAGAGGTAAGTGGAGCAAGGCAGGAAATAGCTGAATATTGGCTTGATTCAGAGCCTCCACCGATCAGACCTTATTTTGTTTCGTTTTTGTGAAGTCCCGTTTTCCTTCCGTTTGTCTCGGGGTTCAAATGTGATTCAGAGCCGCCGTCGGGAGAGCTCTGTTACTGATCCGTTTCTGTGTCTTCATTCGGGAATTGTTTTTTCCCCTCTCGGGTGCTTTTCGTGTGTTCGTGGTTTCCATGCCCGTTCACACGGACGATCCGTTTTTGGCTCCTTTTTAATGCGTTTCCAAACGTAGCTTCTTTCCATCTGTTTCCGTTTTCACCCCGATTCAGAATGTTTTTCAAAGTATACTTACATTTCCAGGGATTTCCTGTTGACAATCTGGGTCCACGCAAGCGCACATCCCTAGTCCTCCCTCAAGCTTTCCAGATCCAACAAACTGACACTTTTTGCAACCACAAAACTTACCTTCAAATAAGATTATTCTTCTTCTTCCCTGTCTTTAATGCTTACCTTATTGTCTTCTCCTTCTTCTTCTTCTTCTTCTTCTTCCCTGTCTTTAATGCTTACCTTAATGTCTTCTCCTTCTTCTTCTTCCCTGTCTTTAATGCTTACCTTAATGTCTTCTCCTTCTTCTTCTTCCTATTCCTTGTCCCATATACTTACCTTTTGGGACATGTAACTGTATGGTCATGTTGTGAGAACGTACAGTGCCATGAAAGAGAAGACACCACACCATTTTTTATTTTTTTACTAAAAATAGAAAAAGAAACATCAGTAAAAACTGTAAAAATTTTTGGGCGGCACCCAGGAGGCTCTCCATCTTCCTCAAATCGGCCCTTGTCTGTGAGCTGTGAAGGAAAAACATCATCAGTTTAGCCTTGTAAGTCTTTATTGCTTAGCTAGGGGTTTTTGTTTGGCCCATTTTTATGGTTAAGGTGGGCCTAAGTACGTTAATTAATGTTTTTTGGCCCATGTTTTTGTTGTTTTTGGCAGGAGTTTTAACTACATGTATGATATCTAGAAACTACTTACAAGGCATGCGGCCAACAGGGCGTCTGGGGCGCAACCTCCTCCTCTCTGGGTCCACCCAATCGTCAGACTGTGAAGCTGTTTGGAACAAAAACACAAGGTTATTATTGACTCTTTGTGCCTCCTGGTGCCTCCTGAATGTCAGATTAGGTTAGGCTTGTATGCATCAAATCACTCACCTTCCCCAGGCACCTCTTGAGGTTGTCCTTGGCCCTCCACTCTTATTGTTGATGGTCCTGCGACGTCATCATCTAAAAATAAAAATTGTGCATATTAGTATATGTCTTTAATGCATGTATCTGGACATGGGTTGGTTTGAGAGTCTTACCGGAGTCAGGTTGTATATGTGGCTGGTTGGACTCCCTGCCATGCGACTGTCCCCCCCCTGTAGTGTCAGGTCCAGTGGCTGATCATAGTCACTGGCAGAGGAGGGGGTGGGCGTTGGCACTGGCGTGGCACCACCTACACTTTCACCAGTACCTCCCAACACTGGGCTTCGTCTTCTTGTCTGGGTGGGGCGGAACCGATAAGTCCATTCATGCACTGCAATATAAACACAATCATAAACACAGGCCCAGGCAATGGCAGTGTGTTTATTGCATGTCATGTACCAAGACTTACCTGGGAAGTGCTTGACAAAGTACCGCCTCACCCGGGGCCTATGCCTCCTTTTCAAATCCGACCAGTGCTGGGCGATCTGGGTAAAAGTGTAGGTGGTGCCAGTGTTCCTGGATATGGCGTCCACCACCGCCAGTGCCAACGCCCTCTTCTCGTAGTCGCACGGCAGGTAGTCATAACGGTTTCTCAGCATCATCTGTAATAAAAAGCACAATGGCTGAGCATTAGTGACACTACTAGATTACACACTCTCATCCACTATCTAAAGCAAGTTTCTGAGCCTCATTGCTACTCACATGGGCCTACTTAGTCTATCTGCCTCTAGGCTAGTGTGCTGCTGCGCACATGGATCAAACTAACCTGTTCTAGTAGTTGCGTTTTACAAAAAAGTTTGTCCTCATTAATATGGCCCTGCCATGGTGGTGGTCCTGCTCCTCTGTGTAGATAGCGGGCGACATCTTTTTCCAGCTTCCGGATCAGGTTATGACGTGCCCCCACGGTGGGCCCGCACAGACAAACATCAGGAACACCCACACAAGAGCAGGCACAGAAGCCGGGACGGACATGGCCATAGTCAAAGGGTGGATAAGCCAGCCAAACAGGCTGCTCGGACCAAACGCAGTAGCAAGGAGCCCTTGGCACAGTCGCCCCCACCTGCTAAATCATCCAGGGCTCACAAGGGCCACAAAACTCTAGCAACCCTGCAGCCTCCACCTCCTCCACCCAGAAAGCATGTGGGTAAATCCAGCCACACCACCAAGGGGAAGCGTAGGTCCAAAACCACAAGCCCACCCAGGCCAACCACCCCTCCTCCTCGCCACTCTGTGTCCCCAAGTACCACCAGCACGGAGTCAATAGAGAGCTCCACAGGTGACAGCTCGACAGGCACCCTGACATTATCACATAGCACCCCCCACAGTCCTTCACAGTCACCCATCAGCCCAAGAAACCTAAACTACTCCCCAGACAGCAAGCAATCCGGGGACACCACACACCCATGTGGGCGACAGCTGCGACATGGCTCACTTACAGCCCGTTTCTGTGATGTTCAAAGCATGGCTGTAGCCACTGGTGTTTGTGAGCACTATGATGCCCTATTTGGGCGTCATTCAAAGTCAACCCCAAAGCATGCCAAGCAGGAGATTTGGGAGAACATTTGCAGGCAAGTGAATAGTGTTGGGTCTGTGAGGAGGGATGTAGAGAAAATTATGCAAAAATTTGGGGACCTTAAATATTATGGAAAAAAAAAATGGACATGCGCCGCCAGCAGAGGTAAAGCCCATTTAGAGTGTAACTGAATGGACAGGCTGCTTGGTAGCAGTATGTAACACTTATTCTGTGTGCTTTACTCTTCCCCAGCCTGCAGACAGGGGGTGGTATCCCTACTAAAATCCTCCTTACCCCAGGGGAAGAGCATGTGTTGACCTATATTCACCCGGCAACCCTTCAGGACCTGCAAGGGGGCCAAGACACAGACAGGAATGTCAGGTCCGGAGGTGAGTATCTTTTTACATTGAGACTTTTGAATGAGGACCCAAACAGTTGTATACTCCTTACAACACACTGGTCTTTGGTGAAGCTCAAAAAGTAAATTATCTCATCCCAGAACCAACAGATGCTACACCACAAGGCCAAGCTACCCCTGCATTGTCCCGGAGGAGCACACCACAACAGCCTTGTGTCAACACCAACCAACCAGAGTGTACGGATGAGGTAAGTCAATGGACCACTGTGTAGCCAAATAAAATTGCACTTGCCTACATTTAAGTTAAAATAGTGGACTCACTACCTGCTACCTTTCTTGCCAGACCCTAACCAGCCCACCCATTATTGAAGTAATTCGTGATTTGGAGGAGGAGGACACAAATCTGCTGCAGCCAAGGCCACCAGATCCTGTGGGAGAACATCCAACACACCAGCCCCAGCAAGTGCAGCCCCTGCTGTCCACTACCCATACCTCAGGGCCACAAACCTCTGCTGCCGTGGACAGTGGCCGCACAACAGACTCTGTGGCCAGGCAGCCACCTGCAGCCACTCCATCAGTTCCAGACGCACCCACCCGTGCCAGTGACGGAATACAGCAACGTCGCCATATCAGCCAGAGGAGGCATCTGCAGCTAATGGAGGAAGCATAGCACCACAAGAACGTGGAGTTCGCAGCTAACACACAGAGGTTTAATGAGACAGTGTGTTCCCAAATAACCTCCATGTCACAACAACTAGAGGTATTGAATCAAAATTTGTCCTGCCTGCTTGCTGAAACAAGAGAACAAAGCAGGCAGATGGCGGGAATGGTCCAGCAATGGCAGTTAATCAATCAGAGCCTTGCTCATATTGCCGCTAACATGCAGCAACCCCATCCATCAACTTCCTCCTCCTACTCTACCTACCACTGAAGGCATGTGTTTAGGTATGGATTCTGGGGAGCAGGACACAAAACTACCCTAACCCAAAACACATGCTCTTCCACAACCCCACTTTAACAGGAAAAAAATTATTCAACAATGTTTGTCACATTAAATTTGTTTGGCTATCACACAAAAGAAAAAAAGGCACACATTGGCCAAAATGCGTGAAAATCAAGCAAAAACATTGTCCACAAGCTGGGACCGGATCGCCTGTGCCGACCCACTTTGTGTTCCAGAGTAGGGAGGTGTATAATCTTCAGAAATGTCTAAAGCGTCCTCAGGCAGATCAGTGTATCTGGTAACACGGCTACGGATGGCGAGGTTGTGCAGGACCCCACACGCCACAATTATTTTGAGCACCTTGGCAGGGTCATACTGCAG
Organism: Gastrophryne carolinensis; assembly: GCA_027917425.1. Lineage (NCBI taxonomy): Eukaryota > Metazoa > Chordata > Amphibia > Anura > Microhylidae > Gastrophryne > Gastrophryne carolinensis. The sequence continues at coordinate 107,031,275 of CM051243.1, read as the reverse complement.
GGCACCCCCAGTCTGGTCCAGATAACGGAAGCGCATCTTCAATAACCCAAAGGCACGTTCCACCACTGAGCGAGTCCTCCTATGTGCAGTGTTATACCGCTCCTGGGTCTGCGAGGATGGGGGTGAGTAACCAGGGGAGAAAGGGATAGCCAGAATCACCTGCCAAAAAAAACACAGAAAACAAAAAATAAGGACACACCATAATCAAAAAATCACATGACAAATGGGCCCCTTTGCCACATATGTAGTGGCAGGCCCCATAACTAGCCTAGACATAGAAACATAAACACCAAAACTATACAGTGTATCTAAACAAGTCCCATCCTGCTACTAACGAAGAGCCACAAGTACGTTACATGCTACTTACAAATAATGCATGTTAGGTTACTTAAAACTGCAAAGAACAGGGGGCAACAGACAGAGGGCTAAGGGGAAGAGGCTCATTAATGTGCTGCTTAGCATTCCAGCATTATTGAACAGGGACATAGGTCAGCTGTGCAGTGTTAGTGCGAAGCACAGTTCTGATGAGGCAACATGCACATCCACCCAGCACACTCCTCTACAATGACTCTGGGATGCAACATAGCTAAGAGGGCGAGGACAGAAAGGTATAGTGGAGAATCACAAGCAAGCCCATAGGATGAAATTCTGGGAAGTAAGTGAGTGTAAACTTCTACTGTTTCATTGGAGTTTCTAACACATTAGTGGGGTACAGGCACAGACCAATCAGAAAAATCATGCAGGATGGCAACAACAATTTGTTAACACATACCCAGTAGCCATCCACAAGACAAATCTCCAGATTGAAACCGCAAAAAGAGGCTGGAGTTCCTCAAAATGTGCGAGTCGTGTGTGGACCCAGGGAAGGCAGCAAACATACTCAGAAATTGCAGCTCTGGGCCTGACACTGCCTGTACATTGATAGAGTGGCCCATCTTCCTGTTCCTGCAAAAGAACAATATAACAGGAATTAGTGGGCCCAAAAGGCAAAACACAATTAAAAAGATGCATTCACATAAGCAACATTTAAAACCACTGGATGTTTGGTATACACAGGATGTAGGTCTGCTTTCATCCATTGAAAAATACTCCACATTGCCCAAATGTAAATGTATGTGCTACATTGCAGACACATGCTGACCTAAACCGCATACCTGAACAGATATTCCTGCGCAGCTGGCGGAACCAACGCAACTTGGGTACAATCGATGGCACCCATGACGTTGGGCATGTGGGCTATATTATAAAAGCCCAGCTTAACTGCCTTCCAGGCTTCCGCTGTGTCAGGGAAAAATATGTATTTTGGTGCCAGGGTAGCCATGCCATCCAAAAACTTGGTAAGGCTGCGGCTCAGCGTAGACTGGGACATCCCCACGGAGAAGGCACCCAGTCTCTGGAATGAGCCGTTTGCCAAAAACTGCAGGCAGCCAACCAATTTGGTCATACCTGCAATTGCATGCCCCTTCCTTGTGGTGCGGGCTAACCATGGCCGCAGCTGCCTATACAAGTCCCGAAGAGAAACACGGTTAACGTGGGTGAGCTCGAATAGCTCAATGTCATGCATGCCATCGATGTCCAGACGTGTGCGGTGCAGCCTGGTTTCTGCCAGGCTCAAAAGAACCAGGCTGCGTAGCTGTCGCCGTTGATGCTCGCGCACAGCAGAATACATTTCTAAGTCACGGAGCACATATACGGCTGCTAACACTGGCCGTAAGTTGAGCGCCCACACCCTCATTATATTGGGCTGATTTCAATCGGAATCAAGGCTCGGAATCAGTAAAAAAAACAGACGTTTACACGGAGTCCTGCCTCTTGCGAGCCGACACACGTAAAGGCGCATGCCGAAACACCTGATCGCACACACGCACATAAAAAGCAATGGAGCACCCTTTAATGCCCCGATCACAGCCCAAAACCAACGGCAAAACGTACGGGATAGCTGAATGAGGAGGCTCTGCATCAGGCCGTATGTATGCATACATATTACTGTTTCAGACACCAGTCTGGTCCTGGCAACTTACTAGCCTATATGAACCAGGGTTGGGGCTTTGTGTGGGGTCAGTGGTAATTTTGTTATTAAATAAGTAATAAGAAATATAAAGTAAATGCTGCGTGTCGTTTTCACTGATTAAAAAAAATGGCAATTACCTGACCTGGCTTTTTTAGGTAAAGAAAGTGAATGTGAAGAGCAAAGGCGTACAGAGGCAGCAACAATAAGTGCTATGAAACTCATGTTGGGAGCTTTAGAACTCTGCACACTGCTGCACTATACAATGTAACAAGCAGAACATAAGTGTTTTCAGAGATTCAGAGAATTCTATAATAGTTTTTGTTTTTGTGCGTAAAAGCGTTAGTTGCACATATTTTTCGTTGCTTGACAGTGTGCTCGCATGATTCAGAGCCTCCATTGGGTGCCTTTTGTTCAGTCCTTGTTGTTGCATAGGCCATCAAAAGCGTTGTGCGTATGGCTTTTGCGGCTTAGGCGATGGGACGACAGTTTCGTTTACATGGAACGAACAGAATGTATACGCATACACAGGCTTGTATGTATATGCAAGCCTCTCATTTGTAGTGTCCTTCATCCCTTTGCCCTGGTATTCCATTACTTACTTATTGGTGTGCCAAGTTTCTTCTGCTCCAAAGTGCTTTGTTCTACCCATCCTTCTGCTCCTTCTCCTTGCTTGGTCTTGATGTGCCATGCATTGTTATTCTATTCTTCCTAATGCTTACCTTTACCAATTTCATACTTGGCATACATTGTTCTTCTATTCTTCCTAATGCTTACCTTTATCACTTTCATTTTTGGCATGCATTGTTCTTCTATTCTTTCTAATGCTTACCTTTACCTTTTTCATGTTTGGCATGCATTGTTCCATTCTTCCTAATGCTTACCTTTACCATGTTCTTCCCTACAGTGAATCTCATTCTCCTTGAGAGTTGTATATTTGGGATGCCCACTTATATATAATGTAAACATTACTATGGTTGAAAATTATATTAAATGAAAGACAGCGTTATTTAATTAAAAATACTTTATTTTTAATGATTCTTTTGGTAACTTGACTTTTTATGTATTCATTCATTTCTTTTTTGTAAAATGCTTAAATGTTTTTACTATTTTTTTAAATAAAATTATACAAAAAATGCATAGAAAAACTATATACAATTTTGCGGGGTAAAAAAAATACAATTCTGTGATTTCTCACCTGTAGAATTGTTATTATGAGTATACAGTACGTCCTGCTCCAGAGAAGATTCTTTACTCTTGGATATTACTCTGCCAGATGGCACTGGACTGCAGAGACTGCGAAATTGGCTCCTCACGGCCCCTCAAATACCCGGGACCTCCCACAAATCCCCAGCATTGAAAAGCAGTTAACAAGAAGTCGGAAGAATGATAACATAACCAACCAGTAACTATCAACAATGATAACAATCACCATACAGGGGATCCAAGGATAATGAAAACAAGGGCGGGGTGGAGCAGGACGTACTGTATACTCATAACAACAATTCTATAGGTGAGTAATCACAGAATTGTATTATTCTTAGTATACAGTATGTCCTGCTCCAGAGAAGATTCTTTACTCCTGGGACATCCAATAGCAGTGTCCGTAAAGTAGGGTGGGATCCCCAAAAGGTAACAGCAGACAGGTCAGACCACTGCCGCCTGCAGAACCCTCCCTGATGATTGATGTAGGCAACCGCCGTCTGGTTGTCCGAGCGCACCTGAACAGGCAGGCCCCGAAGGTGATGAGTCAAATGAGTCAGAACCAACCTGATCGCCCGCAGTTCCAGAATGTTGATAGGTGTGTGGACCTCCTGAGGGCCCCACCTCTCTTGGAACTGCAGGGACTTCCAGAAACCCGCCCAACCTGTCAGACTGGCATCCGTGGTGACTGTCTCCCAGGAGGGGGCCAGAAATGATCTGCCCACAAACAGGTTCCTGGAGTCCAGCCACCACGAGAGGGACTGCCTGACTAGGGGGGAAGGCACAAGGACCTGGTCCAGGGACGCAGGATCCTTGTCCCATACTGATAAGAGGTGGAGTTGCAGAGGCCTTATGTGGAACTGAGCATAAGGGACTGCCTCGAAGCACGCCACCATCAGGCCCACCAGCTGCATTCCCTGCCTGATGGAGGGATGAGGGCAAGATAGCAGGAACTGAACCTGTGCAATCAGACTGTCCACCTTCTGCTGAGGAAGAAAAATCCTTGCCTGAACTGTATCCAGATTCATTCCCAGGAAGGGAGTCACCAGAGAGGGTGACTCCAGAGTGGACACTACCAGCTGAGTATCCAACTCTGCCTGTTCTAGGGACTGGGAAGTGATGAGAATGTCTTCCAGGTAGGGCAGGACGCGGATGCCCTGAGACCTGAGCAGAGACATCACTCCTGCCAGCACCTTGGTGAACACTCTGGGAGCTGAAGTGAGACCGAAGGGAAATGCCACAAATTGGTAGTGCTGATCCTCCAGAGCGAACCTGAGGAACCTTTGATGACCTGGAAACACAGGAATATGAAGGTAAGCATCTTTGATGTCCACAGATGTCATGAAATCCCCTGGACGCAGGGAACTGATGGCAGAGCGCAGAGTTTCCATACGAAAGCGCCTGCACCTGACAAATTTGTTGATGATCTTCAAGTCCAGGATGGGCCTGACTGACTAATCTCTTTTGGGCATGGTGAAAAGGCTGGAATAGAAGCCCTTGCCCCTTTCTCGTAAGGGGACCTGACAGATGACCCCCAGCTCCAGAAGGCTTTGCACTGCCAGAACTAGAGCCTGAGCTGACACAGGGTCCTGAGACATCCGGGATCTGATGAATCTTGGGGGCGGCCAGGCAGCAAACTCTATCTGGTAACCGGAGGACACTACCTCCTGAATCCACCGGTCTGAGACATGAAGCCTCCAAACGTGAGCAAAGTGCTGAAGCCGTCCCCCCACCCGGATGGGTGAGGGCGCCCCTTCATGCCTGAGGGGGCTTGGGAGAAGACTTAAGCTTTGAGCCCCAGGAGGAGCCAGGGCGACCACGTCCTCTGCCCCACCCCAGAAATCTCCTTGGGCCCTGTAAGAGAGACCCCCTCCCCTGTCTGGCACCACGGTAGGGGGAAGAAAAGGAGCCCTGATCCCAAAAGGGCCGAGACTGCCGCCTGCGCTGGGGTAACCTGCCTCCCTTAGCAAAGCGGTCCAGGCGGTCCCCAAACAGACGTAGTCCTTTGAAGGGAAAGCCAGTGAGAGCTTTCTTGGCAGTGTTGTTAGCAGCCCACTGGCGCAGCCAAACCAAGCAGCGTATAGCCACAAGGGCAGAGGTTCTGCCACACATTCTAATGGTATCATCCAAGGCAGAGAGGACATAAGTCACAAAAACCTCACAACGAGAGAGTGCATTAAACTCCTCACTAGACACATCATCAGGGGCACCATCAAGGATACTTTTAAGCAGGGTCCTAATAGCCACAGCCGTAATGGCAGAGGCACAGACCGTCCCCACACATGCAAAGGCATGGGACGCCAGGTGATCAATGCGCCGGTCCTCAGCATCGTAGTAGAGTCAGGGGAGTGCATGACAGAGGTGTTAGATAACCCTAGGACCGGGGCATCCACTTCAGGAGGGGATGACCAACGCTTCACCACATCAGCAGGAAAGGGATACCTCATATCCCAACTCTTAGGTACACCGGGGAGCCTGCTGGGACGCTCCCATTCCCTGAGAAGACACATCAGGCTGAGAATCCCCACTTGTATGCAACTCAATGGGAGTCAGATTTAAGCTTGGGGGAGTAGGTGAAGCCATACGAGGCGCAGGCCCAGCTACTGGTAAACCAGGCTGCAGCGCAAGCGCCTGCTGGGCACAAAGTACACAGACCCGCACATTGTCAGCACTAGTAGGGGACACCCCACAAGCTGCACACAGCAGGGCTTGTCCCGAAGGAACCCCGAGCACATTATCCTGAGACGCCCTCCATTATATATATAATTATAGCGGCACAATTGGCCGATAGGGATTGACGCTATAAAAGCAACCTGGGATGAATAGCCCGCTAGGGAAGTGGGAGTAATTTACACACTAGGCCTCACAAGTTTAATAACTAAATAGAGGGAGTAGGGCCGGGAGAAACAAATAGAGGTTGGCCTATCTGAAAGACATAAGCAAAGGGGAACACGTAAGTGACATGTAAAATGACAAAGGGTAAATAAAGCCACCCGCGAGGGCACTCACGAACCACGGTAGGTAGATGCCAGTCACGCAGCAGCCGGATCCAGAGAAAATGGCGCCGGGTATACCTCGAGGGGCAGGCCTTGGAGACAGTGACGCGGAACGCGCCAACCGCGGGCCCCGCCCCCGAAGAGCGCGAAGCCGCACACGTGACAAGCAGCCAATAATGGCGCACCAGTGCCTGAGGTAATGCCGCCGCCAAGCGCGGAGCACAGTGGAAGCGCGCGCGGCGGCATTTTTGCAACCAGTGCAACCAAGTCAGCGCAGCAACTGACACCAACCAGACAAAAACAAAATGCAATGAAGCACCAAGGCAAATTCACATACACCCCCCCCCCCCCCCCGAGAGCTATAAGGGAGAGCGAGGGAGGACAGCAGCCACTTTACATAGGGCCCACCGATAGACAGGGGCAATAGGGCGGGAGGGGCATCCCATAGAGGCTCACCATATGCCTATACCGCCTACCCTTTGGTGGGGGATTGCGGTGGAGCAGCGCTCCTAAGCACCTGACAGCAATGCTGCCTACCATCACCCGACCAGTGCAGCCAAGGCTGGGAGGCACATTAATAATGGAACGGGTGGGAATAGTCCTACAGGGCTGCAGGCTAATAGCCCCGCTCACCTGCGAGAAGAGAGAGGCATCTTCTTGTCCTACGCAGTCCAGACTGCAGAGAAGATCTGGAGATTTTTGGGAGGTCCCGGGTGTTTGAGGGGCCGGGAGGAGCCTATTTCGCTGTCTCTGCAGTCCAGCGCCATCTGGCGGAGTAATTCCCAAGTGTTATGAATCTTATCTCGAGCAGGACGTACTGTATACTAAGAATAAAGACAGACTACCTGTGATCAGCCCTGTTACATTTTTAAACTATTTAAAATTTGGTTTTCTTAACTACAACACAAAACAAATTATCCAGCTGGGAAACAGGGGTAAACATTAGATGCCTGTGATTCATTCTAGATATTATAGTAGGTAGCAGGGCTGGTTCCTGCCCTGGGTGAGAAAAGCAATCGCCCATGGAGCCAGGGGCCAGGAGGATACAGACTACACACACAAATCCCACCCACCCAATGATACTATGGGGGGATCGCTATTTGGCATTGAAAAGCTGTGAGTGGGGTGCTCCCCTGCAAGGTACAACCCACGCTCTCCCCAAGTACCTTGTCAGCCCTAGCACCCTCAAGAAATTACTGTGGCAGGGCAACCAAACACCCCCAAGTACACAAGTAGGACCCTCCCTGGCACCCCAAGTACCCTGCCAGGACCCCATCCCATCACACTCCTTAGTACCCTGGCCTCTTCTCCTTATCCTGTAGAACCCTGACAAAACCCCACTGCTCCCAAAATACCCTGGCAGCCCCATGCATTCCCCCCAAAATAACACATGAGGGACCTTCTGCACCCCCAAGTATGTGGCAGTAAAACCCTTCACTATCCAAGTATCCTTTAACCCCCACTCCTGCATCACACAAAAACCCTGAAATAACCCCCCTTTGTGGCCAGTGGTCCTGGCATGCCCCCCCTCAAACCCCCATTTTCCAAGTACCCTGCAGAGCTCTCCTGATAATCTTGCCCAAGCTCCCTACCATCCCTCACCAACTCATGTACACTTGTCCCCGCTCCCACCACATTCCTCAATGCCCTCCTTAACTGGTTGGTAATCTGTTGGTGCTCTGCATAATACTGTTTGTGTCAGGATCCACTGGCACTCTGCATACTATTGTCTGTGTCACAGGATAATGTTTGTGTCAGGTAAAAGGATTTACTGGCACTTTGCATATTAATGTTTGTGTTAGGAGCCAGAATCTGCTGGCATTCTGCATGCTAATGTTTGTGCCATTAGAGAGGATGCACTGGGGCATTGTGTCAGGGGACAAGATCTGCTGGCACCTTGCATGCTAATGTTTGTGTCTGGGGACAGGATCCACTGGAGCTGTGCATACTTATATTTGTTTTAGGGGACATGATCCACTGGCACTCTGCTTATTAATGTTTTTGTTTGTGGACAGGATCTGCTGGATCTCTGTATATTAAGGTTCGTGTCTGGGGACAGGATCCGCTGGTGCTTTACATATTAATGTGTGTGTCTGGCAGAGTCTCTCGCACTTTGGCCTTTTATTTTTTGGTATTGGGAAATCTTCTTAAAGTGTACCTATCACAAGAATTTTTCAGTATCAAGGTCATTGCATATCTGTAGGATTAATTTGAGGCAACTGGACAAAATGTTGTGCTGGTCATCCAACTGGCATTCTCAGCTTAGAATGACACCAATCCATATTGTATGTTTACAGTATAGAGATATGTTTAGGCTGTCTTGGGAAAGATGTTAACATTGCACTGTAAGTAGCAGACAATAGATGTTGCAGTCCCCCACCTCTTTTCTCATACAACTATGTGTGAAAATTTAGCCTGGTCAGTTGTTTCCCTGGCCGATCGATTCCCTCCCCCCGGGGCATCCAAAATTGGGATACTCCACTGTGTAAGACCCCACGGGTCACCCCATTCACTTACCTTGCTTCCCAATGGCGCATGCGCAAGCCAGTGCCACATCTCCGCTATCCCTCTAGCAGGGGGTGTGCCCAAGCCAGGCATTGTGAATGGCTGGCACGGACACGCTCCCTGTTAAAGAGAAGCCGGGGATGCAGCCGCCGGTGCACTGATTGAATGAGTGCCCATGCATGCGCCGTAGGACCGGGAAGAGATGAGTTGCACTCAGCGACCTGGGGGGTTTCAGACAGCGGGGCAGCCACTCGGGGTGCCCCGGGTAAAAGGACCATAATAGTCCGAATCCTGGGTTTTGGCCCACTTTAAGTAACTAGAGCAGTGAATTTCATGCAAATAACACAATTGTTATTTTCTATTATGTGAATTCACACTTGAAGTCTCCACCCAACCTCAAAACCCTGGACAATCTATTTTTATTTGAATTCTACTCACACTTAATTGGGTAATTAAAATGGGAGAGGTCACCAACTGAAAACAGAAGTGCTATTTTTAATTTCATGGATGCATTTTTAATTTGTGCTGTTTTTATAGAAAATGTTAATATCGTGTCTAGAAAGGCAGTGCATCATTACAGCTCTGTATGTTCCCTTTTCTTGCATTTTTTAAATAAAAGCTGAATAAAATGAAATGTAAAATAAACCAGTCAGTGCCTTTCTTCTTAAGACTGTTGTAGGGACAAGGTTGTAGTTGTGTCACCAGAAATGGCCTTGGTGATCTGTTCAGCATAATTTATTCATGTTTACATGATGAAGATAAAGTAGGATTCACTGACCTTTAGGAAGCAGAATGCATTAGTTCTTCCAGTGTAGCACACCAGTCACACTTTACTCAGGAGCATTATTGCCATCAATCAGGGAGGAAATTAATGAAATAGAAAGTGCGACAGTGCTCGTCAACAAGACAAAATAAATGAACCTATGCGAATAGAGCCACTGAATCCTGACATAACACCCCTAAGAATAAACATTGTATTAAATGGACTATGTTCTCTGAGACTCTGATCACCCTGGAGCCCTCATATTACCCTGTTTGGTATGCATGATGCAGGCACAGCATTTCTCTTAGCTAATGAAAGGCCATTTCTTAACTAGTAATGGAATTATATTATTAAAATGATTAATGGCAATCAAAATATTACAGCAATGGTGACCTTGGTTCATAAATAAATACAATACCCTAAAAAAATAAAATAGTGTATACATATGGACAGATAGTCATTTGCTTTATTATTCCACCTATTGTTAAACATAATTTAATGCAAACAAAGCCGGATAGGTTAGTGTGCATGGCCTAAATTAGCTTGGGATACAAAGACTGACTGACTGAATTGGATTAAATGGACCGGTCACTGGCAAATTTTCACTGGTGACTGATTGGTTGGACTGGTTGCTAAGAATCAAGCTCTCATAGAGAATTTTAGCACTGAGGGTTGCTGATTTTCTGATGCTAGGGAACACCTGATATCATAACAAGGTAATCCAAACAACAGGAGAATCCAAAAAGCAAAAATAAAAAAAACAAGTGAGGGTTAAATTTAGGTTATACAGCAGGTAATACGGGAATTCAAGGTACAAGGTGACAATGATGAAACTGGAGAGAATGTTCTAGCGCTGTCTTGCTGTCCAGGACCAGAAGATTATATCACAAACAGCATTCACATACCTGGTGATGTCTTGCAAAGATCCTCAGCATTCCCACTACTGCAGATTGAGCCCTGGGACCTACTGCCCAGAATCCAAGATGCTCCCTCAGCCCAATTTCTTAGGATCCCCAAGTTTTTGCTAGAGCCTTCCACAAGGGCAGTTAGACATGGTTGCTTAAGGAGCCCTAGGTCAGGAAGAACAATCAAGGATATTAGCAGGGAGACAGTGGTATAGATAGTACTTCTCATGGTCAAAGGGTTGGCTGAGTTCAGGAAGGCACAAGCAAAGTAGCACACCTGCCAAAGGTCAGGTGCAGATTCAGATATAGCTGGGGTTATATACAGAGGGTACCAATCTGAGGGATAATCTGAGAGGGTAGGTCAGAGAGTAAGCTTAGGTTGTAACAAAGTAAGCCACACAACAGTTAAATTCAGGCTATACAACGGGTAATACAGGGATTCAAGGTAGAAGGTGACACAGATGAAACTGGAGAGAATGTTCTAGCGCCATCTTGCTGTCGAGGACTTCCTTAAGAAAGATGTAATGAATGAGTGTAGATGTCAGCTGACATGGCACCTGTCCACCTGTCTTTAATTACTTCTTGAAACTGGTGCTTGTGCATGTGCCGTCTTTGTCCCCCCTTGAGCTGCTTAACTTGAAACTCAGTATAGTTTGTTCATGCACATCCAAACACATACTGCCCCAGCTGCCACCAGAAAATGAGCGCTGCCCGGGTGAGCAGCAATATTATGATACTGCCCTGTCCCAGTGTGACATGCAATCACATGCCAGGAACAGAGCAGAGGGCAAAGAACTGCAATCAGTTAGAGCGCGGCGGGATAGTCATTGAACTTTACAGTACAAGTGCTGTTACTGTCCTGCACCCACCACTAGAACCCACGGGCTGCTTTTTTAAACTGCGGGGGGCATTTTCTTGGCCAATTGGGTCACCAAACTGGTGACTTTAGTGTCCCATCCCCTTGTGCATAGTCAGGGGTTCATTAAGACACAGCTACAGTAAGGCTGTATAAATTGGTACTCTGTAATGTAAGCAGGCTCACCAGCATTTGTTCAAGTCATTGGGCTGGCTCAGGCAAGCACACAGCAGTGGATGCCAAGTCTATGCCTCCAGAAGCACTGAGCAAACATGCTGGGAGGAACTAGCTGACTTCATTTATTTTAGCCACCCTACACTGACTTTTGATATTGCATGGAGCGCCAGGGGGAGAATGTATTTAAAAAAAGACTTTAGGGTCACCTAAAATAGGAATTTTCTTCCACTTCAAAAGTACATTATTCTGTTGAAGCTAATGTGCAGATACTTTAAAGCAATTAAGAAGGATAGTTATTCTTTCTTTGAGAAAATATGCTATTATGTCAAAAGGGACCTCTGGAATTTTATACAAATGTGGTTGCATATGACCTCCAGCGGCAGCCTGAACTGGCGGCCGGGTAGGAGAAAGTGTCCTTGGCCCACATGACCACCGGTGGCCAATTGCCAGGTCACGTTTTGCCCAAGGAATCAAGACTCAGGTGAGGATTGTGGGGGTCTAGGTGCAGCGGGGCACCAGCAATCTGGATGCCCCCTGAGACTTTAACAAAGCGCCCCCACACCCATTATGTAGAAGGGTTTTTCATCAAGTTTTGATTCTCATAATGATTAATTCCTGTAAGGGGGTCTTCACTGCTTTGTGTGTCTGATTCCCCAGATAATAAAGTTGTCTGTTGTCTTGCTACTACAGCACCAACCTATAAACTGTCTTTGGGGCTTAAAATGATTATTCTAATTCTTCTTTAAGTTTTACAATCACTCATTCCTTTATGGAGGTATCACTGCTCTGTGCACCTCCAAACCAGCCTGCTATGTACCTGCTGCAGGACCTACCTATAATTATTTGGGAGTGTTGAAACCTAAAGGGATGGACCAGTCAAACTTTAAAATCAATTACCTGGCCGCTCACCTGAAGCAGTTTCAGTCCCACATTGTCTCTGCACTCCAGCAGTCGAAAGTAAGTGGAATTTCGAAAGCAAGTCGAAAGCAAGTGCATCCAGTGCCACCTCATCGATCCTGACCACAAATTAAAGCCTGATGCTTGTGTCAGGTTGATACCAACTCTCTTAGTGTTAGGCTATATTGGAGCACTCCACACTGTCAAGCCTAGCTCATGCCAATGCAATGCACACAGTGTGCTTTCATCACTCAGCCCTGCCACTCCCACAACAGAGGACCGCACATCGCAATGTGAAATGATATTGTGTAGTTGCTCTAGTTTGTTTTCAAAAAAAGAACATTGCCAGGTGTGGCCCCACAAAGTGGGAATACATTTGAGTGTGACTGGACAATAACTTTAAACTTTAAACTATAAACTGCTTTGCTAGACTGAAATAACCCAGATATGAATAGGCAAGCCACACAGAAGAATTGTTCCTCTGCATGAAGCAGCACATTTCACAATCTTCTCATCAACTTAACTGTGCACTGTAGTCAGCAACACTTGTAGTAACAAGTGGTTGTCTGCAAGGGGGCAATCCCACGCATTCTACCTGCATATCAAACATCCTAAATCTGGTGGTGTAAGCTATCTATAGCATATACCCTGTTTTCCTGAAAATAAGACCTACCCCTAAAATAAGTCCTCGTAGGATTTTTCGCTAATAAGTGAAATTTAAGCCCTACATGAAAATCGGACCTAGTTATAATTCATAATCCAGCTGTCTGGCTTCAGCAAAGAAATGGAATGTAAAGGAGGATGAAGACACATCAAGTCACACAGGTAAGCTTGTCTGTCGGGATTTAAATGTCTGATATTGCTGGCTCTACCCCAAGCTGCGCCATGCCGGGCACATGGCTGAATCCCACCACATTCTCCCCACTGCCAGCCGGCTCTGTGCCCGTACTATACTGCTGTACTGCCGCCACCAACTTGCCAGCTGCCAGCCGGATATAAGACATCCCCTGAAAATATTCCCTAGCACCTATTTTGAAGCAAAAATAATATAAGACCTTTCTTATTTTGGGGGAAACACCATAGTAACTAGGTGGGGTTCATGGCCAGGAGAGTGACCGATGTTGTGTGACTAAGAGTGCCCTTCTAAATTTGGTGCAACAGATATGCTGCTAATTATCATCAACTTATTAAAAAATTGTTCTAGAACCTCACCTGGATATTATATTTCTTCAGATGCCTTCCAATTACAGTCCCTAAAAAAGACTTAGGTTTTTTTTTAAGAACGTATAGCACCAGGTAGTGCTTCGTAGCGGCAGGCAGCATCTGGTGAACACCGGGCACTGTGCACAAAACCACATTTAAGTAAGCAAATCAGGTGAGCATCTCTAACAGCGCCATGTAGTGTCACATGTATTAATACAGGCGTCTCAGTGTATAGTGCCAGCGCTCTAGGCTGAGGATGCCCATGTAGTACCTGTCGCTCTGTAGCGCTCTCCATACATTTCAATGGGCTTTCATTAGTTGTGTATAAATGTGCATATTTGGCAATCATTGTTTGACCTCTCCTGGCTGCAAACAAATAATTTTATAAATTTTTTTTTATATTTAGTTTTAAAACAATGTCATTCCATGTGTTTTCGCTTTGTAACTGGTGTATATGTGTGTAAAACAGACTTTAATAATTCAGTGTGGAGCGCCGAGTACCGGATGCACTGAGCTGGAACTACACCTCACTCGCTGCAGCGCTGTACTTTTGTTAGAGCGCCCAACACAAATCATATTCATCAATGCCAGCCAGGTTAATACAGCGACCGAGATGCTCTGTTACAACGCCCGATACCAGCTTACAACTTCTTCTAGCGGTCGCTCTAAGTGCCGCTATACAGACGCTGATCTGGCAATACGAGGAGTTAGTAGTGAATCAGCGTCCACGTGTATTTGCAAGCCAGAATTATGAAATTCATATGAGGATCCAAGAAGAGTAGAGTTAATAAGAAAACCGTGTTTGCCCCCATGAGACAGGGAGGGGTGGGCGTGCCCAGTCTTGAGAACTACTTCCAAGCATCACAAATTGCTCAGCTATCTAGCATTTATTTTAGATCAGAAGAACTCTTATGGGTATTCTTGGAAAAACAGAGCATGCATCAACAGCCCTATAGATCTAATTTTGTGGCTTCCTGGCTCCAGTAGACCCAGTATACTTTGCATTGTCCCAATCCTTGGCTATATGGGATATGCGATATGGGATAGGACTAATTAAAAGCTAAACTTGCATCACCATCCATATCCACATAAACACATCAGCTAATGAGAGGAGGGGTTACTTAAACACCCGAACTGAATAAAACTTCGTCCCAGCTTGTGGTTTATTCTCTCATGGTAGAAAAAAATCCAGCGGTGCCAGGTTAAGTGTATCTGGGGTGACAGATTTCCACTTCCTTCCATTAAAGAAAACATGCCTGGCTGAATATTTCTTGATGCCGGTTGTATAGGTAAGCTCTCCTCATGTCATCCAGCATATTTATATGTTTTTTTTCATTGGGCCATTTTTCGCGACAGTGCTCCTTTAATGTTTATCTAAGGGGGATGCAATATTGTTTCAGTGGTGGACATGTAAAGGACTTTGGCTGGAACCAGGAGGCGTTAAAATGCTTGATTATTTTGAACCCAAGGGCCTCAAGAGGAATCACGCAGGCCTTGGGCCTACCACACACTATACAGCACATCACAGAGCACTGCACCACAACGCTAATGATCTAGGGTCACTGCATTCTTATCCAAATCAAGGAAAAGCACTACTACAGATGGAGGACCCACTATGCTAGTGTAAGACCACTGCACCAGTTACACCATCCATACAATACCCAGAAGGAGGTCCGAACAGGCCAATCGCTGGCTCAACCTAGCCAGCCAGCGCACCGACAAATCAAGCCTTTTAGCAATACAGCAGGGTATGTAACAACCGCTTTGGAATTAAATACGGACTTAACAGGTAATGAGGCCCCATTTTATTAGAAATTCCTATGATCCATTTCAAATATTTGGCGCATTACCTGTTTCTGTGTATAACGGATCTGTTATTGAAGACCTATCCTTCCATCTTCTAAATTCTCACACACTGTTGTAGCAGGTGTATCTAGACTGAGGCTTAAAATGGTCCAATGACAAAATCCACTGAAGTTTAGTTCTACTAGGAGAAGAAAACCACAAGCTTGGCATGAGTTTTATATAGTTCAAGTGTATAAGTAACCTGATTCATTAAATCTCATTAGCCAATATGTTTATATGGATTTTAAATGATACACCTCCTGTAATAGCTTAACAAAGACAAGTAACTGTTTGGTTGAGGAAATACAGATGTATTCATTGCATACTGCTTTTTATGCCATTGGTCACCATCAAATATTTCTGTCTTAAAATAAATTACACACAAGGCTGATCGTGTCTGATAAAATGCAAATTACTCACTTGAAATTCCAACATTTTTGTACCCAATAAATAAAATAATAATGGAAGGCAATACATAAAATGTCTACAATAAAGATGACAGAGAACACCCTTTTATTTCTCCTACTTAATGGGAGATGACAGAAAAGTCTTGACAAAGTGTTTCAACTCATTTAATTTAATACAAAAGAACAGCCGCCCGAAATCTGGGATATTCATCCAGCGCTTCTTTAATCACATCAAGTCGTAAAGCAGAGAAATTGGAAAAAAATAGCTAAGGCAAATACATACTGTGCAAAAGGGAGGAAGGATAAGTACATTGAACAGCAGGGAGAGACAATATTCCATAATTCAGAATTATTTCTGTCCTGTAAAAAATGAGCGTCATTACTATAAAGCTATTCTAATATCTTAAAAACCTCATACACAGTCAACATTTTGGAGGATGGGGGGGGGGGCTTCTATATTATTTTAAAAATGGAACTTTTGAAATAATGGTTTCATTGGAATAAACAACTATGGGGTTGAGTCATAGCCAGATGAGAAAACTCAATCCTTTAGGAAAGAAAACTGACATTCACTTTTATTGTCCACCTTGAGGCTGATTTAACAACTCAATGTAAATTTTCACCTGGTGTTGAATCAGCCCCAAGAAAGACAATGAAAGTGAATGACAGTTTTCTCTCCTAAAAAATGATAGAGTTTTCTCACTGAATTGACCACAATAGGCTCGATTCAGAGAGACAAAAAAAAACTTCCGTTTTAGTGCCGATCTGTTTTTTTTGTGAAATGTTTCCGTTCTCGTATGAGTGTACGAACGATTCTATGCATGCATTGAAAACCTTCTGTAAAGTTTCTGTCCGTTCGTACGGCAGATTACGAATACGAGGATGACATTTTCCAGCGTGACTTTTCCGTCTCATTTTCACATGTTACAACGTAGGCTTTCGTTTTTGCCCTTTTCCCATCGTATCCTCCAACGAATCCTTTACGTTTCCCGTTCGATTCTGTTTCCCTTTTTCAATAAATATTCTTCCAGACGGAAATCCTTACGATCTAGCGCCTGCGCACTACAAACTTAACTCATTAAAGTGCTCGCCTACATATTTGCCACCCTCACTTCTACTACAATGTTTAGCTAAATCGCTTAGCACTATCCTCCATCTTCCCTTTTGGACCCTTAAAGCTCACCCCAACCACTTAGCACTATCCTCCATCTTCCCATTTGGACCCTTAAAGCTCACCCAAACCACTTAGCACTATCCTCCATCTTCCCTTTTGGACCCTTAAAGCTCACCCCAACCACTTAGCACTATCCTCCATCTTCCCTTTTGGACCCTTAAAGCTCACCCAAATCACTTCTCGGTCATGTGAATATTCATCTTTAAATATTTCTGGGCCCATTAGTTTTGTGTTAATGTATTTTGTAAATGAAATGACACTGTAACATTTTTTGGTGGGGATTCCATCATAAAATATAAAATTTTAAAAAATTTAGAAAATATTAATTTTTACAACTATAAAAGACAAAATACATAGCAATGACAGGCCACAGAACATTATTCTTCATCTGTGGTCCCCAACGAGTTGCGCAGCTCCTGCATCTCGCCCACCAACTGAAGGACCCTGACACTCAGTTGTGCCACTCTGGCACGTGTGGTCCCTGTTAAAAAACTTAAATTAAAATATTGGTATAACCTTGTTGGGTTCATACTGCAGTGCCCCCCCCCCCCCCCCCCCCGTATGGTCCAAACACCTAAATCTGGACTTCAAAAGCCAGAGGGCCCTCGCCACCACGGCCCGGGTTTTGCATAGTGCCCGATTAGAGAACCCCTGGCCCGCATTCTGCAGGCAAAGAACGGGCATCAGGAGCAAGGGCAGGAGTGGATATCAAGAATCCCCTGAAAGAATTTAAAAATAATAACATAAAATACACATTCTAAGCTACAATATCATCAGTCATCAACTATATTCATTGCCATACAGTGAAAATGGATTGATGGAATGTGAGCAAACTTACCCAGGAGCCATCTACCAGATAATTCTCCTGACTCAAACTGACGAAATTAGCCGGAGCTCTGCAATATATACGCATCATGGGACGACCCTGGATGCCCTGCAAGAACACTGAGGAGTCGCATAGCTGGACCAAAGACTGCTTGTATGTTGTGTGAGTGGCACATCTTGCGGTTCCTGCAACCAAATATAAAATAATTACACAAAGCAAAGGTAACCGACTAAAACAATAACTCCTGCAACAAATTAAGATTCAAGTTCAACAATCCAAATATAATTCACAAAGGACATAAGTCTAAAAAAATATAGCAATTATATGGATGTGTGGGAAAATAAAGGTTTACATGCTAAGGATTAATTTAGGTCAGCATTAAAATACATCTATAAGGCATACATGAAATGTATTGATTCAGGTATGCATTGCTATACAATTTATGGCCTCGGCCATGCTGATACATGCAATGCCTTGGTGCAAAAGGCGCGCAGACTCCTCCACATAGCCGCAAAACATGTTCAACAATAGCAATTCGAGCCCTCAAAGGTCCCGTAAGTGAATCGGAAATGAAACGGATTTATAGGGTGGTGGTCCATCGGAAATCAGCTCTCTGAATCAGACGGAAACCCATCCCAACAACGGAAGTTATCTGAACGAACAAAAAAATTCTGATTTTGTTTGGAAAATGATCCGAACTAACGGAAATGTTCCGATTTGCTTCCGTTCATCGAAAGCGCATATACACATTCTCCCGAACGCTCGTACGAATGAAAAATGAACAAAAAAAGCAAAAAAAAGACTAACACCCACCCAAACTTTCACAGACAGCTACGGAAGTCCGGACGAATGTGTCTTTGAATCGAGGCTAATGAGTCAAAGACACTGTCCATCAAAAAAAAAAAAATAAAACGTATTTCCAACATAGCAGCTAGGTTCTTTTGCTCTAAAATGTACAGGTTTGCTAACAAACAGTGGACAGCCTTTAAAAAAACTGGCATGCGTGTTGTATTGCCAACTGAACAAGGTGTAAGCAAGTTCTGATACAGCCTTAAAGAAGTTTATTGAATACAAATTGAGCTTTAATTGAATAATGATAATTGAATATTTGAATAATGAACACTTAATTGAATAATGGACAATAAGCCTCAGTTGAATGACAAGTAAAAGGAAATTTGAAGTGATCAAATGCAATCAAAAGTTAAATAATTCAATACAATGAATATTAATACAACGTTTCAATAATCTGTCATGACCTTATATATAATAAGAAGAAATTAAGTACTCATAAACCCACAGCAAGAACATTACGGTGTGCTGCCATTAGCCATTATTCTCCTACAAATCGTCATCATGATGATGACACAGAGATGGCAGAGAAAGGAAGAGAACCAGGGCTCTTGTTTGGGAACCAGACAACAGCTTCCTATCGCAACAAACAGGATTCTCTCTTTCTTCACCCCTGTGCAGCATTAAAACTTTCCTTTGTTAGGGGGAGTGGCCAAATACCTAAGCACTATGCTTGAATGAGTTAATGCCCATAAAAAAGAAACAATATACTGAATTTTCTGTAGGAGAATAGAACTTTGTGAAAGTCAGAATCATCCCAGATCTGGCGTTAACCACATTTTCCACATTTAAGAGGGTTTTCCACCTAATTTAAGACCTGAATTTGTAGTTGAGTTGTTTATAGGCCCTCTTGTCTACATAGAGAAATTGATCCCACTCAAGGTAATCCACAGGGTTAACACATCAGATGGCATCACACTGGCAAAGACAGAATGAGCAAGCACCACTGTTTAATTTTTTAAAGCATCCACAAGTGCTGAAGTCAAGGGTCCCTAAGAATGGCTGCCTACTTATTCTGCACTGAAATAATGATGAAGAGAACACATGCCTGTAAACGGCCAGCACAGATCACCTACACAGCAGCCAAGGGAAAGACCCTATGTAGAGGAACCAGTATGCAAAAATATTTAGGGGGTGCCCCCCAGGCAGGTTCAGCATCAATTTGTAACTGAACCAAGGAAAAGACAACCCTCCCCACCAACTACATTGCTGAGTCACATTTCAGTGTAACAATCACTAATATAGAAAAATGAAAGAAAATATTAAATATCTTATATTAACAAGATGTTAAATGAGTTTTATTATTGCACTGTTTTAAATCTTAACCCTTTCAGTGCCAGACTAAGAAAAAAATGATTGCCAGCAGCCCCCAATTCAAATAAATGGTCCACATGGTTAACATTTTTAAAAACAAAAAACACTATGCAGTGGGTCTGCACGCTGCTGTTAAAAACAGTAACAACTGTCTGGGTAGTAAAATCAAATAGACGTATTTTTTCAGTGCCAGCCAACCTCTTGTTGCTAAGCAATTTTTGGGCATTTTGAACTATATATGTTTTTTTATTTAAAGTTTTCCTATTTCATTATTATATCGCACTAATAAGAGTGTCCACTGCATCAGTCCATTTTAAATCACCATAGTTAGCTCAAAGCAGGCTTCTACCTATTTAACGATAACAGGAGCAAAAGGACAATATCTAAGCTTTATTGCTTGTCCGAGTCCTCCAACCCCAATCCCCCCAAGACACTTTCCCCAAGGGACATGACAAAAAAGGGCCTAAGCAACCCCTCTTCTGACTGACCGTTGTGAAAAAAAGTTTACCAGGACAGGGAAAGAGAAGAAAAAAACAAGCAACTTTTGAAATGGGAGGAGGAAGAGAGAGGAAGAGGTGAGATTTATCCAATTTTCTCTTTTTCCTTCTACCCCCTCCCACACCAAATCCCCTCAATTATTCTATTTCTATATTTAAATCTCTTCTTTCTATGAATTTTACAGAGTTTTTATAAGCTATCCATTTCCATATATTTCCTGAAATTGCTGTTCTTGTCCATATATCAAGGCAATCATTTCTTCCACTGTTATTATCTCCTGTATCCCTTGTATCCACTCCTTGCAGGGTTTATCAGCCAGAATGTTATTGATCTTTGAAATTTTTCATATTTTCACTATTTAAATGTAATAAGATTACCTTCAGGTCCTTCTTAAGATCTATTGCTCCAACTTCCTGAATAATATCTATTATTATTATTATTTTTTTAAAAAGCAGGAGGTAAGCATGCTCACGGATTACAATACTCAAAATAATGTAAAATCTGGGTGCCACAATTATTATTGCGCTATGCAACCCAAACAGCAAGCAATAAAACACATATAAGTGCATACCAAAATGAAATGGTAATTATGCCAAAAGTAGTAAATTTATTATAGAAGACATCATTATGTAGGTCCAACCATATAAGAATATGGTGTACCCACAACTCAGTATCAGAGCCTAAACACCAAGCTAAAAGCTGAGCTAAATGAGATACAGTGCCCTTAAGGTGTATAATACAAGAATACAATATATAATAGAAAAATACAATATCTATTACAATATCTATTTACAGTGACAATGACAAAGTGGGGTGCCGGGTAACACAATAGCCGCGATTCAAAGACACATTCGTCCGGACTTCCGTAACTGTCTGTGAAAGTTTTGGTGGGTGTTAGTCTATTTTTTGCTTTTTTTCCATTTTCTACTCGCACGAACGTTCAGGAAAATGTGTATATGCTCTTTCGATGAACGAAAGCAAATCGGAACATATCTAAACAAAGTCGGAAATTTTCCGTTCGTTCAGATAACTTCCGTTGTTGGGATGGGTTTCTGTTTGATTTCCGACGGATCACCATCCTATAAATCCGTTTCATTTCCGATCCACTTACGAGACCTTTGAGGGCTCGGATTGCTATTGTTGAACATGTTTTGTGGCTATGTGGAGGAGTCTGCGCGCCTTTAGCACCAAGGCATTGAATGTATCAGCATGGCCGAGGCCATAAATTGTATAGCAATGCATACCTGAATCAATACATTTCATGTATGCCTTATAGATGCATTTTAATGCTGACCTAAATTAGTCCTTAGCATGTAAACCTTTATTTTCCCACACATCCATATAATTGCTATATTTTTTTAGGATTGTTGAACTTGAATCTTAATTTGTTGTAGGAGTTATTGTTTTAGTTGGTTACCTTTGCTTTGTGTAATTATTTTATATTTGGTTGCAGGAACCGCAAGATGGGACCCTTGATCCTGATGCCCGTTCTTTGCCTGCAGAATGCAGGCCAGAGGTTCTCTAATCGGGCACTATGCAAAACCCAGGCCGTGGTGGCAAGGGCCCTCTGGCTTTTGAAGTCCAGATTTAGGTGTTTGGACCATACAGGGGGGGGGGGGGGCACTGCAGTATGACCCCAGCAAGGTTATACCAAAATTTTTATTTGGTGGGCGAGATGCAGGAGCTGCGCAACCCGTTGGGGACCACAGATGAAGAATAATGTTCAGTGGCCTGCCATTGCTATGTATTTTGTTTTTTATAGTAGTAAAAATTGTATATTTTCAAAATTTTATTACATTTTATATTTTATGATGGTATAAAAGAAAAATGTTACATTGTCATTTCATTTACAAAATACATTAACACAAAACTAATGGGCCCAGAAATGAATATTCACATGACCGAGAAGTGATTTGGGTAAGTTTTAGGGGGCTAAAATGGAAGAAGAACCTAACCAAGAAGTGGTTTGGGTGAGCTTTAAGGGTCCAAAAGGGAAGATGGAGGATAGTGCTAAGTGATTTAGCTAAACATTGTAGTAGAAGTGAGGGTGGCAAATATGTAGGCAAGCACTTTAATGAGTTTGTAGTGTGCAGGCGCAAGATGGTAAGGATTTCCGTCTGGACGAATATTTATTGAAAAAGGGAAACAGAATCGAACGGGAAACGTAAAGGATTCGTTGGAGGATACGATGGGAAAAGGGCAAAAACGAAAGCCTACGTTGTAACATGTGAAAATGAAACGCAAAAGTCTGGATGGAAAATGACATCCTCGTAATTCGTAATCTGCCGTACGAACGGACGGAAACTTTACAGAAGGTTTTCAATGCATGCATTGAATCGCTCGAATGCTCATACGAGAACGGAAACATTTCACCAAAAAAACAGATCGGCACGAAAACGGAAGATTTTTTGTGTCTCTCTGAATCAAGGCTATTATGTTGAAGAAAATGAATAAAGACCAGAAGCTATGAAACATCCATGGTACTGGTCCTCCCCAACTGGTCCTGTTGTCTAGTAATGCATCATGCAATTTGTACTGCTGTTTGTACCAAGTTATAGAATTAACAAAACACACAAAGATGCCAAGTCAAAATGTAGAATGAAAGGAGCAAAAATGGATTATACCTGATAATAAATTCAGGGAAGCACCATACTGCCATAATTTAGGAACTGACTTTCCTGGCATTAGGACTGTTTTCTTGCCCACATAGAGCCCTGAATTACAGGTCGCAACTTCTTTCAGCAGTGCCAGGATATCTATTTCTGGATTTGTAACCTAGAATATTAAATCATCTGTTTATGCAGATAGCTTATGTATATCATTCTAAATAGTTAAGCCTTTCCCATCAGTATTTCCTCTTATCCTAAGGAATTGTTGCATTATCAAAGTAAAAATTAACGGGGACACTCCTGCCTGGTCCCATTTTTTATATAAACTGGCTTTGATAATTGACCATTTCTAGTTAATCGAGCTGAAGGCTTTTTGTACAGGGACATTATTGCCCTTATTCATCAAGCGATAGCGCCAGGTAGTGTCTGACGAGCGCCAGGTAGCGGCAGCTAACGGCGACTACCGACTCAAGTACGCCCGCGGCGGTCACAATGACGCATTTATCAAGCAAAATGAGGCTAGCGCCGGCGAGAGCGACGGCTAGCGCGGCATTCATCATGAAGCCGCCTGGACCGAACAGCGCCGCTGCAAATTCCCTCACAGCGCCAGGTATGAGCTGTCGCTCCCTGGCGATGTCCAATGCATTTCAATGGAGCAATCTATAATTATTCATAATTAATTGGTATTATTTTATTAAATTTTTTTTTTAATGTCAAAAAATCGGAGAACACTTCTGCAATGTTAGGATTTATTTTTAAGTCAAAAAAAAAAAAAAAAAAATTATGTGCAGAATTGATCTAACAGGTCTGAGATTAATGTATTCATATAACAAAATGATTCTAAAAACATGTATAATGTTACATTAAAAAAATATGGTTGTTTAGGGGTTAAAAACTAGTTAATACAGATCGCCGCCAGCGCTCTGGGGTTTAAAAAAGGAATGGACAGCGACAGCACATTCGGAGCGTGATTTTTTGATGAATATGAAGCTAGCCGTTCGCTCTGGCCATTCGTTGTCAGGCGCTCACATACAACGCTGGACCTGTGAAACAGCGACCCCCCAGCCCGTATTCAACATTACCGCACACCGACTGAGTCGCTGTCATCAAGCTAACGCCGGCCAAGCACAGCGAATACTGGCTGGCGCTGAAAAAATCACGCTACAGTCGCTCATCTGTCGCTACCTGGCGCTATTGATGAATCGGCCTCTATGAGATTCACAAATCCTTCTCTGAGTCTGATATGGCCAAGCGTCTTTTCCATAAAAATCCAGTCTATCCTGTCAAAGGCCTTTTTGGCATCGGTCGACAGAATAAACAATGGGCAAGCTGTTGTTTAACATACAATATCAAGTTCACTGTTCTCAAGGGTGTTATCTCTGACTTCTTTTTTTATTTTAAAGCCTGTCTAATCACTTTATTTTTATTATATCTGACACCAAGTGAGCCACCCTATTCGCCAGAACTCTTTTGCCAAGATCTTTGTATTGGTGTTTAATAAGAAGATTTGCCTATAACTATTACAGGACATTAGGCTCGATTCAGAGAGACACAAAAAAACTTTCGCTTTGGTGCCGACGTCGTAAGATTTTCAAAATTTCCCGCTCTCGCATGAACGTTCGAGCGATTCTATGCATGCTTCGTAAACCTTCCGTAGCGCGTCCGTGTGCTCGTATGCCAGAGTACGCAGACGAGGCTGTCATTTTCCTTCGAAAATGTTCAGATTCATTTTTCACAACTACCAACGTAGCCTTTCGTTTTTGCCCTTTTCCCATCGTATCCTCACACGAATCCTATCATTTTCCCGCTACATCCTGCTTCATTTTTTCCTAAAGTATCTGGCCAGACGAAATTCTTACGATATTGCGCCTGCGCACTACAAACTTCTCTCATTAAAGTGCTCGCCTACATAATTTCACTTCCATCACTAAACTCACCCTAACCACTTCGCGCTATCCTGCCTTTTCCCTTGAGGTCCCTTAAAGCTCACCCTAACCACTTCGCGCTATCCTGCCTTTTCCCTTGAGGTCCCTTAAAGCTCACCCTAACCACTTCGCGCTATCCTGCCTTTTCCCTTGAGGTCCCTTAAAGCTCACCCTAACCACTTCGCGCTATCCTGCCTTTTCCCTTGAGGTCCCTTAAAGCTCACCCTAACCACTTCGCGCTATCCTGCCTTTTCCCTTGAGGTCCCTTAAAGCTCACCCTAACCACTTCGCGCTATCCTGCCTTTTCCCTTGAGGTCCCTAAAACTTACCCAAATCACTTAGCGCCTTGTTTCTTCTTCCATTTTCACACCCTAAAACTTACCCAAATCACTTAGCGCCTTGTTTCTTCTTCCATTTTAGGTCCCTAAAACTTACCCAAATCACTTAGCTCCTTGTTTCTTCCTCCATTTTAGGTCCCTAAAACTTACCCAAATCACTTAGCGCCTTCTTTCTTCTTCCATTTTCACACCCTAAAACTTACCCAAATCACTTAGCGCCTTGTTTCTTCTTCCATTTTCACACCCTAAAACTTACCCAAATCACTTTGCGCCTTGTTTCTTCTTCCATTTTCACACCCTAAAACTTACCCAAATCACTTAGCGCCTTCTTTCTTCTTCCATTTTCACACCCTAAAACTTACCCAAATCACTTAGCGCCTTGTTTCTTCCTCCATTTTAGGTCCCTAAAACTTACCCAAATCACTTAGCTCCTTGTTTCTTCCTCCATTTTAGGTCCCTAAAACTTACCCAAATCACTTAGCGCCTTGTTTCTTCTTCCATTTTCACACCCTAAAACTTACCCAAATCACTTAGCGCCTTGTTTCTTCTTCCATTTTCACACCCTAAAACTTACCCAAATCACTTAGCGCCTTGTTTCTTCTTCCATTTTCACACCCTAAAACTTACCCAAATCACTTAGCGCCTTGTTTCTTCTTCCATTTTCACACCCTAAAACTTACCCAAATCACTTAGCACCTTGTTTCTTCTTCCATTTTAGGTCCCTAAAACTTACCCAAATCACTTAGCTCCTTGTTTCTTCCTCCATTTTAGGTCCCTAAAACTTACCCAAATCACTTAGCGCCTTCTTTCTTCTTCCATTTTCACACCCTAAAACTTACCCAAATCACTTAGCGCCTTGTTTCTTCTTCCATTTTCACACCCTAAAACTTACCCAAATCACTTTGCGCCTTGTTTCTTCTTCCATTTTCACACCCTAAAACTTACCCAAATCACTTAGCGCCTTCTTTCTTCTTCCATTTTAGGTCCCTAAAACTTACCCAAATCACTTCAGGGACATCACAATGTTGCTTTTCAAATATGTCATTGGCCCCTTGTTTTTGTTAAATGTATGTGTGCAAATAAATAGGCCAACATGTTTTTTTCCTTTTTGTGAATTTATTGTTCAATTGCCATTTTTGGTTAAAATGTTTGGCCCAACTTTGGCCCTAAAAATTTTAAAACTATATACAAATTGTTTGTTTGTTGTTAAAAATATATACACTAATTATTTGGTAAAAAATTTAAAAACTATATACACTAAAAACCGTTTTTAAAACAATAAAACTATATACAAAAAACTTGGGTGTTTAACCAAAAAAACTAGGTCCAAATCAAACTATTTACAAATCTACAGGGCCAGGAACCAGGACACTAGTCTTCCTCTTCTGTTGTCCCCAACGTGTCCCGCATCGCCTGCAGATCGGCCACCAACTCAAGGACCCTCCGATTCATATCAGCAAGTCGCTGTCTTGTGGTCCCTGCCAATAAATCAGACAAACAAATTATTCCGAGAACAATACATGTTTCTCACCTGTGGATTTAATGTATTTTAATAAACAAATGAACTATAATGCACAGATGTCATTAATGACAGGAATTAAGGTTAGGAAGTGGCCACAGGTCATTAAGCAAATTCAGTGGCCACAGGACAGTTGGGCAACTAATTAAGCTAATTCAGTGGCCACAGGACAGTTGGGCAACTAATTAAGCTAATTCAGTGGCCACAGGACAGTTGGGCAACTAATTAAGCTAATTCAGTGGCCACAGGACAGTTGGGCAACTAATTAAGCTAATTCAGTGGCCACAGGACAGTTGGGCAACTAATTAAGCTAATTCAGTGGCCACAGGACAGTTGGGCAACTAATTAAGCTAATTCAGTGGCCACAGGACAGTTGGGCAACTAATTAAGCTAATTCAGTCGCCACCGGTCCCTCTTATATTGGCATTGACTAGGGCATTATGTGTTTTGGTGTTCATGGGAATTTAGACATAAATCTTTATAATGCAATGACTACTTACTTGGTTGGTGGCCGAGAGATGGCTCGTTGGGGACAACACCCTGAGGTCCTGGTTCCTGGCTCTGCTGTGAAGAAGTGCCTGTTGAAACATGGCCCAAATGGTTAGTTTGGATGTCTGATTCCGCAGTCCTCAAATGTTTTTATCTAAGTCTGGGTCACATCACTCACCTTCTCCAGGGTCTTGTGGGCTCCTATCTGCTGCCTCCTCACCCACTACTTCACCCGCAACAGAAACATCTACAAAGACAGAATAAAGGATTCAGTTTGGTGATATCAGGAGCTAGCAATTATATGTTTGGGTGTAAACATGAAGAGTGACATACCAGAGGATCCCGCATGCGTGGCAGGGTACGACTGCCTGCCCACGCTGTGCCGCCCCTCCTCTGTGGTAAGGTCCAGGGGCTGGTCTGAGGAGGCCACAGAGGAGGGGTCGGCCCGTCGCCCTGGAGATCCACCACCTTCACTCCCAGCTGCAGAATCATGCAGCACTGGTCGGCCTGGGCGCCTCCGGGTGCGGCGAATTCTGTCATCCATTTCCAACACTACAAAAGAGAAGGCATTATAAATAAAAGGCATAAATTCTGTCCTAGTTACATCTTGCATGCAAGCGCTATGTACTTACTTGGGAAATGGATTCCAAAAAACCTCCGCACCCGGGGCATGTGCAGTCGCTTCAGGTCCGACCAATGCTGCATGATCTGTGTGTGGGTGAAGGTGGTGTCGGTCTGGTGTTGTATCTCCGAGATGATCTCCAGGGCGACGTTTCGTTTGGCAAACGAGTTGGGCAGGTAGTCGTACCTGCGCTCCAGCATGGTCTGCAAAACAAAAAACAAACATAGCAAGAACTCAGAAATGCATATGTAGAAGAGGCAACAATACATTATTTGGTTCAATCACATGAACACATACACACACACACTTTTAGGCTAAGTTAACTTTCAAATATGGCAGCACTGTCGTTTGGCACGTGTGTGGCATGCGCTTGGTTGTGCATGTAGTCCAACCAAAGCTTTAACAAAAAGATAACTTTTTGCGCATCCTTAACATGTAGAGCAACAATTAACAATCCAAGCAAAGTCGTTAAAAGACACTTACAAGCATGATTATCTCTTCTTGTTGGCGGGTGAAGATAGTGGGCGCCATCTTTCTTCTTCTTCTAGGCAGCAGATAAGCACGGCCCCAGCGGTTTCCGGGTTTCGCACGGCCGTGCGAACGGCCGGACGTGCGCGTAAGCGAACGCGTAGGCGTCACACGCCGGAGACCTTATTTAAAGGTCCCTGCACACACAGCTCATTCTCTTTGAGAGTCCACACAAAATGGCACCAAAAAGAAAACTTCCAGCTAAGAAGCAGAGCAAGCAGGCTGAGCAGGGCGTGGGTCCGCAAACACGGTCGCAAGAGCCTAAAGCCCGACTAAGGGCTACCACCAAGGCTGCGGCAAAAAAGGAGGTTGCAGCACCACCACAACCAAGGAGCAAGGTAACCAAGGCTGCTAAAACTCCTGGCCCACAGATGGGTAAGAGGGGACGAAGCCCCACCCCACCCTGCCCCACATCACCCCCCCCCACGTGGCACCAAGGCCATAGGCAAAGGCCAAAAACACCGGGCCAGAAGCCGCAGCAGGGGCCGAACCACCTCCCGGTCCAGAAGCCGCAGCAGGGGCCTAAGGCGCCGCAGGGGCCGAACCACCTCCCGGTCCAGAAGCCGCAGCAGGGGCCCAAGGCGCAGCAGGGGCCGAACCACCTCCCGGTCCAGAAGCCGCAGCAGGGGCCCAAGGCGCCGCAGGGGCCGAACCACCTCCCGGTCCAGAAGCCGCAGCAGGGGCCCAAAGGCGCAGCAGGGGCCGAACCACCTCCCGGTCCAGAAGCCGCAGCAGGGGCCCAAGGCGCCGCAGGGGCCGAACCACCTCCCGGTCCAGAAGCCGCAGCAGGGGCCCAAGGCGCCGCAGGGGCCAAACCAGGACACGCTCCAGAAGCCCGAAAAGCCGCCAAAGGCCAACGGCCCCCTCCCCCCCCGCACGTGGCTCAAAAACTAAGGCCAAGCAACCCACCTCCAAGGCCCCACAGACCCAGCCAACCACCTCCAAGGGCCCACAGACCCAGCCAACCACCTCCAAGGCCCCACAGAGCCACAGCAGCAGCTCAAGGTCGCCAACACCCTCTCTTGCTCGCCCACATTATCCTCCGGCACAGGTTGGCATGCATTCACCCTATGCCACATCTACACCTGCAACTTCAGGGTCCACCCAGCCAAGAACACCCAGTCCCTTCCCAAGTCCAGTAAGATCAACAGCCAGCCTCCAGTCCTTGAGGTCTCCTCCATCCCCCCAGGCCAGAATGTCACCCCATTTGCAACCAAGCAGTGAGGAGCCACAACCACCCCGAAGAGGGCGCAACTTGCGCAGAGGACACTTGGGTGGCCGTTTTGCTGAGTCCCAAACTCTGGCATTGGCTACTGGGCTCACCTTACATTTTGATGAGCTATATGGTAGAAGATCAAAACACACCAGTAAACAGCGCAAAACCGAGATTTTTGAAGAACTCACCAGGCAAGTCAATGCAGCGGGTGAGGAACGTAAAGATATGGACCAGATTCAACGGACCTGAAATATGCAGTGCGGAAGAAAGAGAATCTAAGGCGGATGCACAGGTACATAGCTAATGTTTGGGTTTGTATTATTCTTGTCTGTCCATCAGTGCGCTTAATTATGCTTACTATGTTTTTCAGCGAAACAACTGGCGGAGGTTTCCCAACCAAAATGCGCTTTACACCGGCTGAGGAGATGGTGCTATCCTTATTACATCCCGTGGCCTTAGAGGGACACTCAGGCCAGCAGGACACCGACAACCCACCAATTCCTGCAGGTTAGTAATGTCTGAATGACCACACAAATGTATAGAAACATACACATACGCAGCACGGGCTAGCTAAGCACATGGCTCTAGGGGGTGGGAGCAAGGGCTAGCTAAGCACATGGCTCTAGGGGGTGGGAGCAAGGGCTAGCTAAGCACATGGCTGTAGGGGGCGGGAGCAAGGGCTAGCTAAGCACATGGCTGTAGGGGGTGGGAGCAAGGGCTAGCTAAGCACATGGCTCTAGGGGGTGGGAGCAAGGGCTAGCTAAGCACATGGCTCTAGGGGGTTGGAGCAAGGGCTAGCTAAGCACATGGCTGTAGGGGGTGGGAGCAAGGGCTAGCTAAGCACATGGCTGTAGGGGGTGGGAGCAAGGGCTAGCTAAGCACATGGCTCTAGGGGGTGGGAGCAAGGGCTAGCTAAGCACATGGCTGTAGGGGGTGGGAGCAAGGGCTAGCTAAGCACATGGCTGTAGGGGGTGGGAGCAAGGGCTAGCTAAGCACATGGCTCTAGGGGGTGGGAGCAAGGGCTAGCTAAGCACATGGCTGTAGGGGGTGAGAGCAAGGGCTAGCTAAGCACATGGCTCTAGGGGGTGGGAGCAAGGGCTAGCTAAGCACATGGCTCTAGGGGGTGGGTTTGTTAGGAGTGCTCACTTTGACTAGGGAGTGTCATGGGTGTGGCCTGGTAATGTGCAAATTGACATCCACATACATGATGTTTAATGAAATGTGTGACAAATATGTCACTTTGAAGTGTAGAAAATGAATGGGTGCTATGTATTAATTGAGAAGCACACGCCACAATAACATCTTTGCCTGTTGGTCAATTTGTTTGGAGCTGGTTTAGTTGCACAACTGATTAAGATGGTTTTCTAGGAAGGTTTTATGCCATACAAATGTTCCCCACCAGAATCATATTGTAAGTGTTTTTTCCCACCTTAGTGTGTTAACTTCCTCCCCTTAAAGGGATGTTGCAACTCACACATCAGCCATTCTTTGCATGTTTGGTTTGAGACACGTGATGTGTCTAGTCTGGTTTAACAATCCATGCACTAATGTAATGGGATTCCTAGGGAATGCCAAGTGGCCACGTTGTGGGAGGGGCCCTTACTGCTTTGCCACGTTTCTTGGATTACCATATGTGTTCTTAATCATAAACTATGCATAGTTGTGTGTATTAATCGCTGTTTTTCTTCCAAAGCAGGCCAGCATCATCCCTCAGCTAGTGGGGACTCCTCTGCCATGTTACCGCGTCCGTCTTCTTCCGCGCTGCATAGGACCCAGGATCCGATGTCTACGGTAAGTGTATTTTGAGGGTGTTGTGTATGCATGTAGCTTGCCATGTTTGGCTTGTGTGGTTTTTATAGGTATTCCACACACTGAACCTGTTTTTTTTTACATGTCCCCAACAGAGCCACACACTGATGGAGCAAATCCAGGAGCAGGAGGAAGATGGAAGCTTCATAGGAGATTCTGAAGATCTTCCCCTGGGACAGAATCTGCAACTGTCCCAAAATGTGTCTCCGCCAAATCCACAGCAGCAGAGTGAAGCTGGCTGCATGCTGCCTGCACATCGTGGGCAGCATGCAGAGACTGACCCTCCAGTCCCCAGTTTCAGATCTGCTGCTGAGGATTTGGCGAGCAGACCTGTGGCTGTTGGGGGTCCTCGAGCAACATCATCTGCACGCCCCACAACCCGGGGAATTGGGCGGCGTACTCAGCAACGTCGCCCAGTTTCCCAGGGGAGGGGTGTGCAGATGATGGAGTCAGCATGGCACCATGAGAGGCGCCTTTTTCGCCGCCAAAACCAACAAAATCAGGAGCATATTAGGGGCCAATTAGAGTCCCTAAATACTACCTTCAGTGCCGTGCTGACTGAATTGAGGACCCATAACAGCCACATGGCCAACTTGACTTCAGAAATTAGGTCAGGCATGGCCGAAATGCACACTAACCAAAGACACATTTTGGAACAGTTGCAGATTCTGAATGCCACACAGGCCCATGTTATGGCCCCCCCCCCACCAAGGGCCACAACCTGGGTTCTATGGGCATCACACATATTAAGGTGTGTTAGGCATGAATCTGGTCCATATCTTTGCGAAACCTACCCACTGGATTGACTTGTCTGGTGAGGGCTAAAAATCACACATTTTGCGCTGTTCTTGCTCGGTTGCTTTTGATTAACCACCATATAGCTCATTCAAGGCCTGAGGTAGCCCAGTAGCCAATGCCAGAGTCCCAGACTCAGTGAATCGGCCACTTAAGGTGTTGCGCAGCTGCCCTGGCCACAATAACATTTGTGGTGGCTCCTCATGTTTGGCGGCATGATTGGGTGACATTCTGGCCTCAACCTCAAAGACCTTGGACCCTGGCTGTGATTGTACTGGATTTGGATTGGGACTGGGTGTTCTTGTTTGGGTGGCCCACTGACTTACAGGTGTAGATGTGGCATAGCTAGGTTTGCTTTCAACCTGTGTCGGTGGAAAATGTGGGCAAGCAGGAGAGGGATTAATTTTGTGCTATTTATTTTGTGAACAAATGTATTGAACATAATTGCATGTACAGGTGTGGTCCCAAAGTATGTGAGGGGCACTCACCTCCGATTCTGTTTGTCTCACATATACCTTTTACTAAGTAGTAAACATTTTGTTTTGAACAAGCTCATGTGTGTGGTGTTTTGATATAGAAATATGAGTTCAAGTTGGAACGAAAAAAAACAAGAACCAAGGTCTCCAAATAAATACTCAAACATAGTTTTTTTTTTGGGTTGCACAAATTCATTATTGTTTACTTCATAATGAAATTAAACATAGCCAAACAAAAAAAAAAAAAAAAATTAAACTAAAAACTAAATTAGGCAAAATGTGTGGCTATTAAATTTGCCCACACGGCTTGCCCAGACGCACTTGGCTGGCCCACATAGGCGTCGTCTGCCTCATCGGAGGGTGGAGAGGGTGGGCAATCCAGATATCGGGGGACCCTTTGCATAATGGCTAAATTATGGAGCGCGGCACATGCCATTATAATGTCAATGACCTTTTTCGGGTCAAACTGCAGGGAGCCCCCAGTGTGGTCCAAGCACCGAAACCGGGTCTTGAGGAGTCCAAAGGCCCTCTCCACCACTGCCCTGGTCTTTCGATGTGCACGGTTATAGGCCTCTTGTGCTGGAGTTTGTGGCCGGAGGACCGGAGTCATGAGCCACGGCAGTAGTGGATACCCCAAATCTCCTAAATAAGCCCAAAAAAAACAAAAAAATTAATAACAGGAAATCATACATTGCCACGCAACATTACTACTGCAATAAAAATAAAAGAGGTATGTGACATTGTCACACAAACATGAGCATACAGATTGCAGATGCTAAAACAAGAATTAAACATATGTAATAGATGTGGGTCAAAAGTAGGCAAATAATACTGGGGATGGTGGGCAATCAGGCAGACTGTTAGCAGATATTGTTTCCTGCCTGTGCTGCAGAACAATGTAGTATGGTCTAACTTGACCTGCCCCTTTAGAATTCTTGCCTTACTCCCAAACCGGTGTAAGCCTGCCCCTGCACTTTATCCCGCTCACCTCTACTCAGTAAGTTAAATGCATGTAAGCAAAGATGGCGCTGACTCTCTGGTAAAGTCAATTACAGATTTCGAAAGAAAATGGTTTAGAAGGCTGTTTCAGACTTGGCCTCACATTACACTTATTAATTAAAACAATGCAGGCAAAACAATTTTGCAGCAAATGGAGTTTGTCTAAGCTAATGGTTACAGTGTGCTTACACATGTTCACAAGGTCAGGGGCAAGGCAGCGTTTCTGAAAGGTAAATCCAACATAAAACTTGGCCATACATATACAATCCAAATCGATAATTTGAGCCAACTTACCAAGGAGCCATGCACCCGCAAATTCCCCTGACTCAAACCGGCGGAATAATCCAGATCTGCGCAGGATATACGCATCATGGGCTGAGCCAGGGTAGCCTGCCAGGACGCTCAGAAAGCGCAGGTCCTGGGCCACCACCGCTTGCACATTCAGCGAATGGCCCATTTTGCGATTTCTGGTGAAAAAGGAAACAGAAACCACCCAAAAATTACGTTTAGGAAACAAATCCAACGCACACTTCAAACAGCCTATGTCAAAATGTAACATGTAAAAGAAGATCAATGTTTAAGCCTTGACAGTCTTACTTGTTCTATTAAAAGGACACTTACAAATGTTTGAATTTGAAATAACTAAGTTTGTGACTAATTTATAAATAAGGGCCGTTGGTGCACATACACTCTTGGCAAGGAGGGAGCATTAGCAAGGAGGGAGTGATTGCAATGAGTGAAGATGTAAAATCTGAGTGTATATTAACCTAGAGGGACTAAACAAAAGGAGGGACTATTGGCAATGAAAGTTACTACAAATGGCGAGATTAGTCACAAGGAAGCTTTTATGGAAAGGAGGGACTATTGGCAATGAAAGTTACTACAAATGGCGAGATTAGTCACAAGGAAACTTTTCAGGAAAGGAGGGACTATTGGCAATGAAAGTTACTACAAATGGCGAGATTAGTCACAAGGAAACTTTTCTGGAAAGGAGGGACTATTGGCAATGAAAGTTACTACAAATGGCGAGATTAGTCACAAGGAAACTTTTCAGGAAAGGAGGGACTATTGGCAATGAAAGTTACTACAAATGGCGAGATTAGTCACAAGGAAACTTTTCTGGAAAGGAGGGACTATTGGCAATGAAAGTTACTACAAATGGCGAGATTAGTCACAAGGAAACTTTTCAGGAAAGGAGGGACTATTGGCAATGAAAGTTACTACAAATGGCGAGATTAGTCACAAGGAAACTTTTCAGGAAAGGAGGGACTATTGGCAATGAAAGTTACTACAAATGGCGAGATTAGTCACAAGGAAACTTTTCAGGAAAGGAGGGACTATTGGCAATGAAAGTTACTACAAATGGCGAGATTAGTCACAAGGAAGCTTTTATGGAAAGGAGGGACTATTGCCAATGAACCAAACGAATAATGTGATTGAGCAAAGGAGGGACACACAAATATTTAGAGACAATGGAACCCAAAACTTGCCTGTATATATACTCGTCGCTTGACGGAGGGACGAGGGCAACGTGGGTGCAGTCAATAGCACCCATGACATTGGGCATGTCGGCGATATTAACAAAATGCCAGCTTAATGGCGTTTCTGGCTACCATATCCTCAGGGAAACAAATATATTTCCGAGTTATGGTAGCCATGCCTTCCAAAAATTGGGATAGCGCGCGGCTCAGCGTAGGCTGTGAAATCCCCACGGAGAGGGCACCCAGCCTCTGGAACGAGCCGTTCGCCAAAAATTGCAGGCAGCCAAGCATCTTGGTCATACCTGAAATTGCTTGCCCCTTCCTTGTGGTGCGGGCTAACCATGGCCGCAGCTCACTATATAATTTATGGAGGGAAGCGCGATTAAGCCTGGTCAGCTCGAACAGCTCAGTGTCATGCATGCTATTGATGTCCATGCGTCGCCGCCGGTGCAATCTGGTCTCTGCCCTCCGGACGATCTCAATGCCCATGAGTTGCAGATCCTCATGCTCCTCAAAAGCAGTAGCCTCGTCCATGGCTGGCTCGCGCTCCCGTAGTCAAAAAGGTGCCGGGAATGTTTTTGCCCTGAAACGAATTTATGAGGTGTGGGACCATCGGCAATCAGTTCTCTGAATTAATCGCAAGCCCATTGCAATAACGAAAAAATTCTGAACGGACGAAACATTTCCGATTTGGTGGGAAAAAGCTCCCGAAGTAACGAAAATCTTCCGATTTTGGCACCATTATCGAAAGAGCATATACGCATGTTCTCGAACGTTCGTGCGAGTGAAAAATATACGAAAAAAAGCAAAAAAATGACAAACACCCACCAAAACTTACACAGACAGCTACGGAAGTCCGGACGAATGTTTCTTTGAATCGAGCCTATTGTATCTTTCCTTATTTTATGTATTACCATGATATGTGCTTATAGACCTTCAGCCAGGATATTTTCCATTTCCACTTTATTCCGTAGGGAGTTTATCAGTTCTACAAAATGTTTTCTTAATTCTGGTAGGTACGTTTTATAATATCCTGAAGCTGAACCTGTCTGGCCCTGCTGCCATTGCACTAGGCATCTCCTTGATTACCAACTCTAATTCTGCAAAAGAGGTTGGTTCTTCCAGTTTTAGAATATGATTTTCAGTTAAGGTAGGCATGCATGTCCTTTATTTTCTTTACTAGGAAAAGAGAGCAAGAAAACAAAAAAAACAATGGTAAGCAATAAAGAAAAAACAAGAAAAACCCTACTGGGTGGAACACTCCATGTTGTCACAATAGTAAAAAAAAAACTTAAAACCAAATACCAATATTTTGGTGCTTCAGTGACCCGTAGATAAATAACACTTCTTTGGGGGTGAAGAAATCGCACTGCATTAGCAAATTAAGAGGTAAAACAATATTTTACCAACAATGTGTCTTCTTCAGCATCTCCTGAGTAAATCATGTTTTCATTAATAATCTATTGACCTTACTAAAGAGAAGTAAGAATCTGTAGACATCTAGCAAAAAAAAAAGATGAAAAAGGGGGATATCTTGATGGGAGAGACACCAATGGAAATTGCGTGCTCCCGGTGCAGCCCACCCCCCCATTGAGGCCCCCAAGGCCGCACTTCTCTCGGATCCCCCCACCACTTACATGTGGCCTTTGTGATGCCACTAATATGTGATCTGCTGGAAAATAACACCTGAAATGTACGTTGTAACAGCGTTTGGACAATAAAGACATATGTGGTTTTACTTTAAGTGAAGTTGCTCCTGGGTTCATAGAAATAGATATATCAAGAGTAAGTGCACATCTCAGCCACACCACACCTATTCCAGTGTCACCCATCCTGCATCCAAGAACCTCCCTCGCTCCTAACACTCCTCGCCACTGGCCCAGCAGAAGGGCCTAACACATGTATTACTAGGTTAGTCATGCAGAAATATGTGATCATGCAGCAGAGTAATTTTGCCTAACCATTACCAGTCAACCTCTACAATTCTATTCCAGCCCATGTTTGAATATCGCCCTCTGCCAGTAAGCAGCAAATGTTGGGAACATATGATTAGTGATGAGGGGATCCAACCTGCAAAGTTTGGATCCATACTGAATTTTGCAATTTCGGGTCCCCTGACCCAAACATGGACTTCAGGCGGAAGTCTGTGCCAGGGTTCGGCGATTGTCCGAACACAGAAAAGCTGGTTTATGGGTTGCTTTTTTGCAAATTTATTGGGTATTTTTCATTAGATACAATTTGTATCTAATGTAAATAGCCTCACTTTTTATTTTTTAACTGTATTTTTCTGATTTAGGTGTTTTACTAAATGCGGCTTTTAAATGTATGCTATTAAACATTAAATTGCCTGCGGGCTTATTATTTTTTACTTTTTGGTCATGTCTTATGAGCATTTTTCGTTAGATACAATTTATATCTAATAAACAATATCCTGTTTTTATATTTTTTGGTAATCTCTTTGGCATTTTTGGTTAGATACATTTTTTCATCTAACAAGCAATAGCCTGACTTTTTACTTTTTAATTGTATTTTTCCATCTTAGGTGTTTTAAAGGCAACCCAATGTTAAATGGGTTGCCTTCAAAACCACATTTAGTAAAATAGTTAAAACCTGAAAAAATACAATTAAAAAATAAAAAGTCAGGCTATTGTTCATTAGATAAATTGTATCTACCGAGAAATGCCAAGAAATTACCCAAAAATATAAAATAATAAACCCACAGTTTCCATGTTCGATGGGATGCTTTAAAAACACCACCATTAGACTTACCAGTAACTTATTTTTTAAGAAGTATAAATACACAATGTGACCCCCCTCTAGTAGACCGACAGAGTCTGATTATTGCACTCACTCAATAGCTGTAGTTGAATCAATGTTATTTTTATTGTAGTAATTTATTACACACAGTTAAAACCATTTAAAATCCATCTAACATGCCATTAGCGTTTTATGCTACAAGGAGGTGCTGTCCCTCAGATTAACTCACTATTAGGATATCTCTATCTACTGTACTTAATAATAAATAAATCTAAATGTGCAGTTATACTTTGTCAAAAGTGCTAGTGCCATAAAGTGCATCAATTTACTGTACATCATGTGCAAAAAATCAGGGTTCAGATAAGGTAAAGTGCAAGTCAAAACACAACTCACATAATAATGCCAAGTGGTCTTACATATCAGTTACTGAGGACGGCCCCCTCCCGGCAGAGCCTACGCGTTTTGAGACCCAGGGGTCTCTTTTTCAAGTCAGTGTCAGATTTTTTAAGAATCCTTCAGCATGACCACACGGAGAGAGAAGGCTCCACCCCCTGGGAGAAAACAGAAATTAAACAGAGGTTAAAAGCCCCACCCCTTCCCCCCCAGCTCAGTCTGTGTAAAGTAACCTAAGTAACCCTAGTCCTATGGGTGCATAATAATAGGTGGTCATACTGTAGGATTCTTAAAAAAATCTGACATTGACATGAAAAAGAGACCCCTGGGTCTCGAAACGGGTAGGTTCTGCCGGGAGGGTGCCGTCCTCAGTAAGTCTAATGGTGGTTTTTCCAAATCATTCTTCAGCATTGCCACACGGAGAGGATTAGGCAAGTAATTATACCCTAGGGGTGGGAAGCTGCAAGTAGTACCCTTCTACCGAAGGCCTGATGTTTTGACATAGTAGATCAAGTCTATAATGTTTCAGGAAGGTATGGGGTGATGATCACATTGCTGCTTTACAGATCTCTTCCAAAGAGGAGCCAGTCCTCTCTGCCCAAGATGCTGACCTGGCTCTTGTAGAATGGGTAGACACCTCTGGGGGAGAGACTCCGCTAGTAGAGTAAGCTTGTGCAATCGTCTGTTTTATCCATCTGGCTATAGTGGACTTTGAAGCTGCTAAGCCTTTCTTTTTTCAGATTAAAGTTGTTCCACCATACGTCATTCTCTGGATCTTTCCAATAAATGATCAGAGCTCTGCTAACGTCTAGCAGTGAAATATCTTCTTCCTTGCCTGCTCCTATTGGTAATGCTGGAAGAATTATTTTTTGCGACCTGTTAGAAGAAGTCACTATTTTTGACAAAAACAAAGGATTAGGTCTAAGTATCTCTTTATCTAGGAGTACTGAACAACAGGGCTCTTTCATAGATAAGGCCTGTAGTTCACTTACTCACCTGGCAGAATTAAGCTAGCAGGAAGGAATAGTTTAGCAACAACCATTTCTCTGGAACTTCATCGAGAGGTTCAAAGCGTGGTTCCATTAATCCCTTTAATACAACTGACAAGTTCTAGGTAGGAAACCACCTAAAATGGTGCGGGTCTTTTGCGAATAACTGACTTGAAAAATCGATTGTCTCAATTTTTGTTTGAGGAAAAAATGCATAAGTCTGAGTCTTTAAAGTACTTACTGCTAAACCTTCCTGCAGGACTGTAGCTATCTCCTTTTTTTTCAACTTGGTAACTTCACAATAAAAAGAAAAACATTTCCATACCTTTTCGTAGATTCGTCTAGTGGTTAATTTTCGACTGGCTAGAAGAGTTTCAATCACTCTAGTTGAACAGTCCTTACTTCTTAGGATGGTCCCTTCAAGATCCATGCTTTCAGTTAAAGCTTTGACGGATTTGGATGAAGAATGATGCACTGATGAATGGTATTCGGAATCTTTGGAAGTCCCCAGGGACCCTTTCTCACCATTCCTTTTAGTTCCGCAAACTACGCTCTTTTTAGACGAAATGGAGGTACGTGGATTGCATTGATTTCTTACTTTGCTATCTTGTGGCTTACTTGTGGCAGAATTCTGAAGGGAGGAAAAGCAGGAGGAAGATGAGACCTCCACAGCTGAGCTAGAGCATCCACTGCTAACGCACCCCCCCCCCCCCCCCCCCCCCCTTGTCAGAGAATAAAATGTCTTGCACTTTGTATTGCTGGCAAAACAGGTCTATCTGCGAATGCCCCCAAGTACTATCTGAAGAAACACTTCTTGTTTCATACACCACTTTGCCTGCTGAACCCTTACCCTTACCAATAGTAGTCTGCTAGAGTATTGAGAGCCCCCTTCAGATGAACTGTCAAGATGGACCGGGCCTTCTCCTGTTAGGGTAGAAGAATGGCATTTGACAGGTTCATTAGTGCCAAGGATTTGGTCCCTCCCTGATGGTTTAGATAGGCTACAGTTGAGGCATTGTCCGACCTTATCTGCACACCTCTATCTGCTATGACTGACCGAAACTGACTCAGTTCCAACTTGACCACCAGGATCTTTCTGAAATTGAGGATCTGGTCACCAAGGATCTTATCCACTTTTCCTGAACTTGTTGACTGTCAAAGTGGGCTCCCCAACCCCAACTGCTTGCGCCTGTCGTGATTACCAGGGTTGATTTGTCTCCATTATTTTCCTCTCTCTAGTACCCCTGGATCTATCCACCACCTGAGGTCTTCTAAGACACTCGGATGTAACTGGACTAGCCGATCCAGTCCTGTTGCCTGTCTCACTCTTGTAGAATGAATTTCTGCAATGTTCTTGTGTGTAGTTGAGCCCATGGTACGTCTGGAACTGCCGAGGTCATGAGCCCCAGGATTTTCATGATCTCCTAAATGGAGACTTGAGGGACCCTGATTAACCTTTGGGACTCCGGTCTACCTTTTCTTGTGGAAGACAAATCTTTTGACAAGCGCTGTCTATGTTGAACCCCAGAAACCCACCTCAGACTCTTCAGTAAGAACAGGGTCCTTTCTAGATTCACTAGAAGTGATGGTCTTGACTTGTTTAGTGGGAGGAGGTCGTCGTAATAAGGAATCACCCTAATTCCCTGGTAGTGAAAGCTTTTTTGATCTACCTGAACTGCAAATCTCAGATACTGCCGATGTGAGCTTCGAATGGGTATGTGCATGTGTAAGTAGGCATCCTTAAAATCTAGATTCACCATCAATGCTCCTGAGTATATTGACTCCATTCTGAATCTTTTTTTATTAAATAAACGTGTTCAATCTCTTCAGATTCAAAATCATTCGATATTTTCCTGATGGCTCATGTACCAGTAAAACGTGAAAGTAGAACCCCCCCCTCCCCGCTTATATCACATTCTTCTGTAGTAGTTCCTCATTTTAAAGTCCCTTTGGAGCCTGGTCACTAAGGAGGAGGAGTGGGGGAGGGAGGAAAATTCTAATTGATATCCCTTTTCCAGTGTTTGTAGCACAAACTGATTTTGGGTGACTGTTCTCCAGGCAGCTACGAACCTGGAAAGTCGGACCCCTACCGGGAGTTGTTTCAGGATTGAGGCTTAGGACCCTCTGGAATTTTGTAGTGTAAATTAATCCTCTTTTGGAGCCTAGTCCCATGTCTCTTTTGCTCGTTTTGTCTAGGTTGAGTTATACATACCGCAGTTCTGCCTCTATTGTTACTGTGGGCATTAAATCTCCTTCTCCTAACGGGAAACCTTTTTCCCACTTCATCTGACCTAGAGAAGATAACATCTAACTCCTCTCCAAAAACAAGATGAAAAGGGATACCAAAGAGCTTGGTCTTTGAAACAGTGTCTCTTGACCAAGTTTTTAGCCAAAGGGCCCTTCAAGCACAGGAAACTAGGGCAAAGGCCTTTGCAGTGGCTCTGATGGCTTCATCAGAAGCATTAGTAAGGAAAGAAACAGCTCTGTAAAAGGTTGGCAAGGCTGCTAGTAAGCTCTCTCCAGGGTTATTAC
The DNA here is from genome assembly GCA_027917425.1 of Gastrophryne carolinensis. Classification (NCBI taxonomy): domain Eukaryota; kingdom Metazoa; phylum Chordata; class Amphibia; order Anura; family Microhylidae; genus Gastrophryne; species Gastrophryne carolinensis. The sequence goes on along the minus strand of CM051243.1, from coordinate 106,989,372 downwards.
CCTCCATGTAAACTTTGGGTCAAACTACCACGCTCCTTAGGATACCATCAGATGCCAATGTAGGTCTAAATGTAAATGTGATAGCATCCCAAGCTCTTTTTTAGGGATGAGCGAATCGATCCGGACGAACCCGGATTCGATCCGAATTTCAGGAAAAATTCGATTCGGATCGAATCCGAATTTCCCCGCGATTCGATCACTCGAAGTTTTCCTTTAACATCCATTCATTTACATTTACAGGCATTCTAAGATGGCGGACGGGACATGTCTGGACATGTATCCCGCGCCAGTGCAAGCTGGGGCAGTCACATGCAGCCTATCAGCAGCCAGCAAGCCCGGTGACGTCACACAGCGGTATTTAACGGCGGCCATCTTGCTTTTCCTCATTTCTCTATTGCATTCGTGACAGACAGACAGAACGCTGTGTAGCTGAGGCAGTTAGACAGGCTGGAGACAGGGACAGACAGGGACCGGCAGGAGACAGGCAGGAGACAGACAGGAGACAGACAGAAAGCCAGGGAAAGGTAGGAAAAACGGAGCTGGCTGACAGGGAGATTTTTTTTTTTTCATCCAGCCTTTGTTAGCGTTTTCAGGCTGCTTATAGTAACTAACTGTGCATATATACTGAACTGATCTTAAGTCTGCTGTGAGGCATCCCATTCTGTGACTAAAGCAGCCTCTGTTTAAGACCATATAAGCATTTGCTCTTATCATATTTGAAATTAGGCCTGATAAAGACACTTTTGCTGGCCAAAGCACTACTGGACCCTGCCAGGTCCATTCCTGCCCAGGGCATCCCATTCTGTGACTACAGCAGCCTCTGTTTAAGACCATATAAGCATTTGCTCTTATCATATTTGAAATTAGCCTGATAAAGACACTTTTGCTGGCCAAAGCACTACTGGACCCTGCCAGGTCCATTCCTGCCCAGGGCATCCCATTCTGTGACTAAAGCAGCCTCTGTTTAAGACCATATAAGCATTTGCTCTTATCATATTTGAAATTAGGCCTGATAAAGACACTTTTGCTGGCCAAAGCACTACTGGACCCTGCCAGGTCCATTCCTGCCCGGGGCATCCCATTCTGTGACTACAGCAGCCTCTGTTTAAGACCATATAAGCATTTGCTCTTATCATATTTGAAATTAGCCTGATAAAGACACTTTTGCTGGCCAAAGCACTACTGGACCCTGCCAGGTCCATTCCTGCCCAGGGCATCCCATTCTGTGACTAAAGCAGCCTCTGTTTAAGACCATATAAGCATTTGCTCTTATCATATTTGAAATTAGGCCTGATAAAGACACTTTTGCTGGCCAAAGCACTACTGGACCCTGCCAGGTCCATTCCTGCCCAGGGCATCCCATTCTGTGACTACAGCAGCCTCTGTTTAAGACCATATAAGCATTTGCTCTTATCATATTTGAAATTAGGCCTGATAAAGACACTTTTGCTGGCCAAAGCACTACTGGACCCTGCCAGGTCCATTCCTGCCCAGGGCATCCCATTCTGTGACTAAAGCAGCCTCTGTTTAAGACCATATAAGCATTTGCTCTTATCATATTTGAAATTAGGCCTGATAAAGACACTTTTGCTGGCCAAAGCACTACTGGACCCTGCCAGGTCGATTCCTGTTGGGGCATCCCATTCTGTGACTACAGCAGCCTCTGTTTAAGACCATATAAGCATTTGCTCTTATCATATTTGAAATTAGCCTGATAAAGACACTTTTGCTGGCCAAAGCACTACTGGACCCTGCCAGGTCCATTCCTGCCCAGGGCATCCCATTCTGTGACTACAGCAGCCTCTGTTTAAGACCATATAAGCATTTGCTCTTATCATATTTGAAATTAGGCCTGATAAAGACACTTTTGCTGGCCAAAGCACTACTGGACCCTGCCAGGTCCATTCCTGCCCAGGGCATCCCATTCTGTGACTAAAGCAGCCTCTGTTTAAGACCATATAAGCATTTGCTCTTATCATATTTGAAATTAGGCCTGATAAAGACACTTTTGCTGGCCAAAGCACTACTGGACCCTGCCAGGTCGATTCCTGTTGGGGCATCCCATTCTGTGACTAAAGCAGCCTCTGTTTAAGACCATATAAGCATTTGCTCTTATCATATTTGAAATTAGGCCTGATAAAGACACTTTTGCTGGCCAAAGCACTACTGGACCCTGCCAGGTCCATTCCTGCCCAGGGCATCCCATTCTGTGACTACAGCAGCCTCTGTTTAAGACCATATAAGCATTTGCTCTTATCATATTTGAAATTAGCCTGATAAAGACACTTTTGCTGGCCAAAGCACTACTGGACCCTGCCAGGTCCATTCCTGCCCAGGGCATCCCATTCTGTGACTACAGCAGCCTCTGTTTAAGACCATATAAGCATTTGCTCTTATCATATTTGAAATTAGGCCTGATAAAGACACTTTTGCTGGCCAAAGCACTACTGGACCCTGCCAGGTCCATTCCTGCCCAGGGCATCCCATTCTGTGACTAAGCAGCCTCTGTTTAAGACCATATAAGCATTTGCTCTTATCATATTTGAAATTAGGCCTGATAAAGACACTTTTGCTGGCCAAAGCACTACTGGACCCTGCCAGGTCCATTCCTGCCCAGGGCATCCCATTCTGTGACTAAAGCAGCCTCTGTTTAAGACCATATAAGCATTTGCTCTTATCATATTTGAAATTAGGCCTGATAAAGACACTTTTGCTGGCCAAAGCACTACTGGACCCTGCCAGGTCCATTCCTGCCCAGGGCATCCCATTCTGTGACTACAGCAGCCTCTGTTTAAGACCATATAAGCATTTGCTCTTATCATATTTGAAATTAGGCCTGATAAAGACACTTTTGCTGGCCAAAGCACTACTGGACCCTGCCAGGTCCATTCCTGCCCAGGGCATCCCATTCTGTGACTAAAGCAGCCTCTGTTTAAGACCATATAAGCATTTGCTCTTATCATATTTGAAATTAGGCCTGATAAAGACACTTTTGCTGGCCAAAGCACTACTGGACCCTGCCAGGTCCATTCCTGCCCAGGGCATCCCATTCTGTGACTACAGCAGCCTCTGTTTAAGACCATATAAGCATTTGCTCTTATCATATTTGAAATTAGCCTGATAAAGACACTTTTGCTGGCCAAAGCACTACTGGACCCTGCCAGGTCCATTCCTGCCCAGGGCATCCCATTCTGTGACTACAGCAGCCTCTGTTTAAGACCATATAAGCATTTGCTCTTATCATATTTGAAATTAGCCTGATAAAGACACTTTTGCTGGCCAAAGCACTACTGGACCCTGCCAGGTCCATTCCTGCCCAGGGCATCCCATTCTGTGACTAAAGCAGCCTCTGTTTAAGACCATATAAGCATTTGCTCTTATCATATTTGAAATTAGGCCTGATAAAGACACTTTTGCTGGCCAAAGCACTACTGGACCCTGCCAGGTCCATTCCTGCCCAGGGCATCCCATTCTGTGACTACAGCAGCCTCTGTTTAAGACCATATAAGCATTTGCTCTTATCATATTTGAAATTAGGCCTGATAAAGACACTTTTGCTGGCCAAAGCACTACTGGACCCTGCCAGGTCCATTCCTGTCCAGGGCATCCCATTCTGTGACTAAAGCAGCCTCTGTTTAAGACCATATAAGCATTTGCTCTTATCATATTTGAAATTAGGCCTGATAAAGACACTTTTGCTGGCCAAAGCACTACTGGACCCTGCCAGGTCGATTCCTGTTGGGGCATCCCATTCTGTGACTACAGCAGCCTCTGTTTAAGACCATATAAGCATTTGCTCTTATCATATTTGAAATTAGGCCTGATAAAGACACTTTTGCTGGCCAAAGCACTACTGGACCCTGCCAGGTCCATTCCTGCCCAGGGCATCCCATTCTGTGACTAAAGCAGCCTCTGTTTAAGACCATATAAGCATTTGCTCTTATCATATTTGAAATTAGGCCTGATAAAGACACTTTTGCTGGCCAAAGCACTACTGGACCCTGCCAGGTCGATTCCTGTTGGGGCATCCCATTCTGTGACTACAGCAGCCTCTGTTTAAGACCATATAAGCATTTGCTCTTATCATATTTGAAATTAGCCTGATAAAGACACTTTTGCTGGCCAAAGCACTACTGGACCCTGCCAGGTCGATTCCTGTTGGGGCATCCCATTCTGTGACTAAAGCAGCCTCTGTTTAAGACCATATAAGCATTTGCTCTTATCATATTTGAAATTAGGCCTGATAAAGACACTTTTGCTGGCCAAAGCACTACTGGACCCTGCCAGGTCCATTCCTGCCCAGGGCATCCCATTCTGTGACTACAGCAGCCTCTGTTTAAGACCATATAAGCATTTGCTCTTATCATATTTGAAATTAGCCTGATAAAGACACTTTTGCTGGCCAAAGCACTACTGGACCCTGCCAGGTCCATTCCTGCCCAGGGCATCCCATTCTGTGACTACAGCAGCCTCTGTTTAAGACCATATAAGCATTTGCTCTTATCATATTTGAAATTAGGCCTGATAAAGACACTTTTGCTGGCCAAAGCACTACTGGACCCTGCCAGGTCCATTCCTGCCCAGGGCATCCCATTCTGTGACTAAAGCAGCCTCTGTTTAAGACCATATAAGCATTTGCTCTTATCATATTTGAAATTAGGCCTGATAAAGACACTTTTGCTGGCCAAAGCACTACTGGACCCTGCCAGGTCCATTCCTGCCCAGGGCATCCCATTCTGTGACTAAAGCAGCCTCTGTTTAAGACCATATAAGCATTTGCTCTTATCATATTTGAAATTAGGCCTGATAAAGACACTTTTGCTGGCCAAAGCACTACTGGACCCTGCCAGGTCCATTCCTGCCCAGGGCATCCCATTCTGTGACTACAGCAGCCTCTGTTTAAGACCATATAAGCATTTGCTCTTATCATATTTGAAATTAGGCCTGATAAAGACACTTTTGCTGGCCAAAGCACTACTGGACCCTGCCAGGTCCATTCCTGCCCAGGGCATCCCATTCTGTGACTAAAGCAGCCTCTGTTTAAGACCATATAAGCATTTGCTCTTATCATATTTGAAATTAGGCCTGATAAAGACACTTTTGCTGGCCAAAGCACTACTGGACCCTGCCAGGTCCATTCCTGCCCAGGGCATCCCATTCTGTGACTACAGCAGCCTCTGTTTAAGACCATATAAGCATTTGCTCTTATCATATTTGAAATTAGCCTGATAAAGACACTTTTGCTGGCCAAAGCACTACTGGACCCTGCCAGGTCCATTCCTGCCCAGGGCATCCCATTCTGTGACTACAGCAGCCTCTGTTTAAGACCATATAAGCATTTGCTCTTATCATATTTGAAATTAGCCTGATAAAGACACTTTTGCTGGCCAAAGCACTACTGGACCCTGCCAGGTCCATTCCTGCCCAGGGCATCCCATTCTGTGACTAAAGCAGCCTCTGTTTAAGACCATATAAGCATTTGCTCTTATCATATTTGAAATTAGGCCTGATAAAGACACTTTTGCTGGCCAAAGCACTACTGGACCCTGCCAGGTCCATTCCTGCCCAGGGCATCCCATTCTGTGACTACAGCAGCCTCTGTTTAAGACCATATAAGCATTTGCTCTTATCATATTTGAAATTAGCCTGATAAAGACACTTTTGCTGGCCAAAGCACTACTGGACCCTGCCAGGTCCATTCCTGCCCAGGGCATCCCATTCTGTGACTACAGCAGCCTCTGTTTAAGACCATATAAGCATTTGCTCTTATCATATTTGAAATTAGCCTGATAAAGACACTTTTGCTGGCCAAAGCACTACTGGACCCTGCCAGGTCCATTCCTGCCCAGGGCATCCCATTCTGTGACTAAAGCAGCCTCTGTTTAAGACCATATAAGCATTTGCTCTTATCATATTTGAAATTAGGCCTGATAAAGACACTTTTGCTGGCCAAAGCACTACTGGACCCTGCCAGGTCCATTCCTGCCCAGGGCATCCCATTCTGTGACTAAAGCAGCCTCTGTTTAAGACCATATAAGCATTTGCTCTTATCATATTTGAAATTAGGCCTGATAAAGACACTTTTGCTGGCCAAAGCACTACTGGACCCTGCCAGGTCCATTCCTGCCCAGGGCATCCCATTCTGTGACTAAAGCAGCCTCTGTTTAAGACCATATAAGCATTTGCTCTTATCATATTTGAAATTAGGCCTGATAAAGACACTTTTGCTGGCCAAAGCACTACTGGACCCTGCCAGGTCGATTCCTGTTGGGGCATCCCATTCTGTGACTACAGCAGCCTCTGTTTAAGACCATATAAGCATTTGCTCTTATCATATTTGAAATTAGGCCTGATAAAGACACTTTTGCTGGCCAAAGCACTACTGGACCCTGCCAGGTCCATTCCTGCCCAGGGCATCCCATTCTGTGACTAAAGCAGCCTCTGTTTAAGACCATATAAGCATTTGCTCTTATCATATTTGAAATTAGGCCTGATAAAGACACTTTTGCTGGCCAAAGCACTACTGGACCCTGCCAGGTCGATTCCTGTTGGGGCATCCCATTCTGTGACTACAGCAGCCTCTGTTTAAGACCATATAAGCATTTGCTCTTATCATATTTGAAATTAGCCTGATAAAGACACTTTTGCTGGCCAAAGCACTACTGGACCCTGCCAGGTCCATTCCTGTTGGGGCATCCCATTCTGTGACTAAAGCAGCCTCTGTTTAAGACCATATAAGCATTTGCTCTTATCATATTTGAAATTAGGCCTGATAAAGACACTTTTGCTGGCCAAAGCACTACTGGACCCTGCCAGGTCCATTCCTGCCCAGGGCATCCCATTCTGTGACTACAGCAGCCTCTGTTTAAGACCATATAAGCATTTGCTCTTATCATATTTGAAATTAGCCTGATAAAGACACTTTTGCTGGCCAAAGCACTACTGGACCCTGCCAGGTCCATTCCTGCCCAGGGCATCCCATTCTGTGACTACAGCAGCCTCTGTTTAAGACCATATAAGCATTTGCTCTTATCATATTTGAAATTAGGCCTGATAAAGACACTTTTGCTGGCCAAAGCACTACTGGACCCTGCCAGGTCCATTCCTGCCCAGGGCATCCCATTCTGTGACTAAAGCAGCCTCTGTTTAAGACCATATAAGCATTTGCTCTTATCATATTTGAAATTAGGCCTGATAAAGACACTTTTGCTGGCCAAAGCACTACTGGACCCTGCCAGGTCCATTCCTGCCCAGGGCATCCCATTCTGTGACTAAAGCAGCCTCTGTTTAAGACCATATAAGCATTTGCTCTTATCATATTTGAAATTAGGCCTGATAAAGACACTTTTGCTGGCCAAAGCACTACTGGACCCTGCCAGGTCCATTCCTGCCCAGGGCATCCCATTCTGTGACTACAGCAGCCTCTGTTTAAGACCATATAAGCATTTGCTCTTATCATATTTGAAATTAGGCCTGATAAAGACACTTTTGCTGGCCAAAGCACTACTGGACCCTGCCAGGTCCATTCCTGCCCAGGGCATCCCATTCTGTGACTAAAGCAGCCTCTGTTTAAGACCATATAAGCATTTGCTCTTATCATATTTGAAATTAGGCCTGATAAAGACACTTTTGCTGGCCAAAGCACTACTGGACCCTGCCAGGTCCATTCCTGCCCAGGGCATCCCATTCTGTGACTACAGCAGCCTCTGTTTAAGACCATATAAGCATTTGCTCTTATCATATTTGAAATTAGCCTGATAAAGACACTTTTGCTGGCCAAAGCACTACTGGACCCTGCCAGGTCCATTCCTGCCCAGGGCATCCCATTCTGTGACTACAGCAGCCTCTGTTTAAGACCATATAAGCATTTGCTCTTATCATATTTGAAATTAGGCCTGATAAAGACACTTTTGCTGGCCAAAGCACTACTGGACCCTGCCAGGTCCATTCCTGCCCAGGGCATCCCATTCTGTGACTACAGCAGCCTCTGTTTAAGACCATATAAGCATTTGCTCTTATCATATTTGAAATTAGGCCTGATAAAGACACTTTTGCTGGCCAAAGCACTACTGGACCCTGCCAGGTCCATTCCTGCCCAGGGCATCCCATTCTGTGACTAAAGCAGCCTCTGTTTAAGACCATATAAGCATTTGCTCTTATCATATTTGAAATTAGGCCTGATAAAGACACTTTTGCTGGCCAAAGCACTACTGGACCCTGCCAGGTCGATTCCTGTTGGGGCATCCCATTCTGTGACTACAGCAGCCTCTGTTTAAGACCATATAAGCATTTGCTCTTATCATATTTGAAATTAGCCTGATAAAGACACTTTTGCTGGCCAAAGCACTACTGGACCCTGCCAGGTCCATTCCTGCCCAGGGCATCCCATTCTGTGACTAAAGCAGCCTCTGTTTAAGACCATATAAGCATTTGCTCTTATCATATTTGAAATTAGGCCTGATAAAGACACTTTTGCTGGCCAAAGCACTACTGGACCCTGCCAGGTCCATTCCGGCCCAGGGCATCCCATTCTGTGACTAAAGCAGCCTCTGTTTAAGACCATATAAGCATTTGCTCTTATCATATTTGAAATTAGGCCTGATAAAGACACTTTTGCTGGCCAAAGCACTACTGGACCCTGCCAGGTCGATTCCTGTTGGGGCATCCCATTCTGTGACTACAGCAGCCTCTGTTTAAGACCATATAAGCATTTGCTCTTATCATATTTGAAATTAGCCTGATAAAGACACTTTTGCTGGCCAAAGCACTACTGGACCCTGCCAGGTCCATTCCTGCCCAGGGCATCCCATTCTGTGACTACAGCAGCCTCTGTTTAAGACCATATAAGCATTTGCTCTTATCATATTTGAAATTAGCCTGATAAAGACACTTTTGCTGGCCAAAGCACTACTGGACCCTGCCAGGTCCATTCCTGCCCAGGGCATCCCATTCTGTGACTAAAGCAGCCTCTGTTTAAGACCATATAAGCATTTGCTCTTATCATATTTGAAATTAGGCCTGATAAAGACACTTTTGCTGGCCAAAGCACTACTGGACCCTGCCAGGTCCATTCCTGCCCGGGGCATCCCATTCTGTGACTACAGCAGCCTCTGTTTAAGACCATATAAGCATTTGCTCTTATCATATTTGAAATTAGCCTGATAAAGACACTTTTGCTGGCCAAAGCACTACTGGACCCTGCCAGGTCCATTCCTGCCCAGGGCATCCCATTCTGTGACTAAAGCAGCCTCTGTTTAAGACCATATAAGCATTTGCTCTTATTATATTTATATTATAAGACACTTTTGCTGGGCATAGGCTTACTGCTGCCTGCCAGGTGCACTTCTGTTGAGGCATCCCATTCTGTAACATAGCATACCCCTCTTTATTTACACTAAGCAGCTCTCTTATTTACACTAAGCAGGCCTGTTGGAGGCTGAGTGTTACTGCTCACTTTTGGTGTGCATTATATTCTGTTTCATATAGACCCACCGCTGCCCGGGGTTTTTTTAAATATCACCTACTACCACGCCAGTTAGACTATGTCGGGCAGACAAGTGCCTGGAAGTGAAAAGAGGAGTGGCAGAGGCCAAGATTCCGCAGGCAGAGCTCGCATCAGACTGGGGGCCAGTAGCAGCAGGAGTCACGCTGAGAGACCTAATCTGCCAGTATCTGCTAGCGGTCGGGTCTCCACCAGTAACGCATCTGCCGTGGTAGATTGGTTGACGCGCTCATCAACAACATCATCACAACTTACGTCTGAGACCCCCAGTCTAGGGTCGGTAGGTTCCTCTGACACAACCCTGAGTTGGCATGCCCCGAGAGCAGTCCCTGTCCTCCCATTGCCTCTGGCCTACGCCGTTCCCTCCCCCAGCGACGTATCCTATGCTTTGGGTTCAGCTCCACTCTTTAGTGAGGAGGACCATCAGATAGAGGACAGTCAGCAGCTACTGCCCAGCCAAGAAATGGAGGTGGCTTCTTTAGCTAGGCAGACAAATAGTGATGTGGACAGTGTCGTGGGTGCTGCGAGCGTTCCAGCTCCTGCGCCAGACACTGTTGACGAATCCACGAACATCAGTGACGTACAGCCACAACTCGGTGATGATGATGATGATGACGATGAAGCCGATCGCACTTGGGAGCCGGGTGATGAAGGGGCTTCATCGTCATCATCAGGAGAAGAGGGGTGCAGGTTGCCCCGGAGTCAGCAGCTGAGGCAGCAAGGTGGTAGCAGTCAGCATGGGGGCACAATTCCAAAGGCTGGAGCCGGCCGGGGCCGGGGCCGGGGTAGAGCACCTGCTGTGCGGCAGTCTACCTTATCGGGAGGTAGTGGAGCAGGGGTTCCTGGAGTTGGCAACAGCAGCAGTGAATCAGTGAGGCCAGGGGGTGGGAAAAGTAGCTACTCGGCAGTGTGGCAGTTTTTCCTGAGGCATCCGCAGGAGGGTAACATGGCCACATGCAAGATATGTAGGCAAAAGGTGAAGCGTGGCTAGGGTCCAAATGTTGGCACCACGGCCCTGCGTCAACATATGATGCGTCACCATAAAACGACCTGGGAGAACCGAGGCTCCCAAGGGGTGGTCCAGTCTGCTTCCTCACCAAGTGAGCTCCCAATTTCTGCCAGCCAAGGCTCCAGCACCTCAGCCGAAGGCAGCTGTGCGTCATACCCATCCTCTGTCGCTCCTGCTCCTCCTCCTCCAAGTCATGCATCCCGCCAGCAATCCATCAGCGAAGCCATGTCCAAGAGACAGCAGTATGCGCCCACTCATCCTACGGCGCAGAAGCTGAATGTGCTCCTGTCCAAGTTGCTGGTGCTGCAGTCGCTCCCTTTTCAGGTGGTGGAATCTGCACCTTTCAGAGAACTGATGGCTTGTGCCGAGCCGAGGTGGAGAGTCCCAAGCCGTCATTTCTTTGCCAAGAAGGCAGTACCAGCGCTGCACACTTTTGTTGAACAGAAGGTGGGCCAGTCCTTGAGCCTGTCGGTGTGTAGCAAAATACATGGCAGCGCCGACATCTGGAGCTGTAACTACGGTCAGGGGCAGTACATGTCGTTTACGGCCCACTGGGTGAATGTGGTCCCTTTGCAGCAGCAACTTGGACAGGTCACGCCGCTTCGGCCTCCGCGCTCTCTGCCCATTGGGCCTGTGACACCGTGCGACTCGGCCTCCTCATCCTCCGCCATCTCCTCACCCTCCACTGTAGGCTCAAGTCTCAGTGCCCCTCCAGTCTACCATGTGTGCAGGGCACGGAGGTGTCACGCAGTGCTTCACATGGTTTGTCTTGGCGAACGGAGTCACACAGGGGAGGAACTGCTTAAATGTATTCATCAGGAAATCCAAACATGGCTTACTCCGAGAAAACTTAAAATGGGAATCATGGTTACCGACAATGGGAAGAACATTTTGTCTGCGCTGCGCCAAGGAAGCCTGACCCATGCCCCCTGCATGGCTCACGTCTTCAATCTGGTTGTCAAGCGGTTTCTGAAGTGTTCCCCCCATCTGCAGGACATCCTAACAACTTCACGGAAACTTTGCATGCACTTCAGCCACTCCTACACCGCCAAACACACCCTTCTTGAGCTACAGCGTCAGAATGGTATCCCCCAACATAGTCTGATTTGCGATGTTTCCACCCGTTGGAATTCCACCCTTCACATGTTGGACCGATTATATGAACAGAGAAAAGCCATCACGGATTTCCTGATGATCCAAGCAGATAGGGGGACTCCCCTGTGTAACTTCAATGTCAACCAGTGGCAGCTCATACGTGACACCTGCCGTTTGCTCAGGCCCTTTGAGGAAGCCACTTTATTTGTCAGTCGGCAGGATTACGGGATGAACGACGTGATTCCACTGCTTCATGTACTACAGCACATGTTGGAAACCATGGCTGGTCAGGGCACTGGAGACATGGCGTTTACATCTTACGGCCACATGAACCCCGTTGGAGCTGAACTGGAGGAGGAGGAGGAGGAAGAGGAGGAGGAGGAGTTGCCCAGCGAAACACAGTTTAGGCTTGGCGAAATGGCTGGTTTATCTAGTCAGCGGACAGGAGAGGAGGAGCAGGAGCAGCCAGAGGAGCTAGAGGTTTTTGAGGAAGGAGAGACAGAGGACCCGGGCACACCGTGGCAGTATGCAGTGGAGATGGAGACAGGTAGTCCATCCGAGTCACTTGCGCAAATGGCACGAAGCATGCTCACATGCTTGCGTAGTGACCCCAGAATTGTTTCCATCTGTCGGCGGGATGACTTCTGGCTGTCCACCTTATTGGACCCTCGCTTCCGGCACAAAATGGGGGCATTTTTTAAACCCACCGAGAGGGAGGACAAACTCAACTACTACAAAGACATTCTACGTAGGCAGTTGGCCGATGCCTATCTGCGCCATGGTCCATACTCTCGCAGGTCTGACTCGAGGGGACCTCTGCGCTCACCTTCCACTGCCATGGCCGCTGGGGGGGTTGGCAGCAGCAGCAGCAGAAGCTCCATCAGCAGCAGCAGCCTCAGTCTTCAGTCGCTAATGAGTAGCTTTCTACACCCGCATAGTGAGGCTACTCATGAGCAGCAGGAAGACCTGGAGCAGGACCTGAACCAGCAGGTCATGTCATACTTTGACATGACCATGCCAACACACCTTGAGGATCCGCTGGACTTCTGGGCAGCCAAACTTGATTTGTGGCCGCAACTAGCAGAGTTTGCCCTGGAAAAGCTGTCCTGCCCGGCAAGTAGCGTGCCATCTGAGCGGGTGTTTAGTGCGGCGGGGGCCATAGTTACGGCGAGGAGAACTCGTCTGTCAACTAAAAATGTGGAGAGACTCACCTTTGTCAAAATGAATCAGGGATGGATCAGCCAGGATTTCCACCCACCAATGCCTGATGCATGCGACTAGATTCAGCATGGTGCCACGTTTTACACTTTCCAAATGG